>JAWZYV010011619.1:1200000-2400000 GCA_038373885.1 Cheiracanthium punctorium
CTCAGCTTCTGTTCCTGAAAGTCGTCTCTTTTCTGTCTTCCTTCATGGGCTTCTCTGGTGCATTGATAACTGCGATCTTTACGACGAGAGTTCTTTTGTGCGTCGCAGTATTTTCGTAAATGCCCCTCGCTATTGCACCTCCAACATTTCACTTTTCTTGGCTCTGACTGTTCTTGTCGTTCCACCAGATTTTCCAGGGTCTTTAATTTATTCTCTAATCTCTCCATTTCTCCATCCGTAGGCTCCTGGAATGACACAGCTCTAACATTATGCCGCTCTTTTCTTACGGCCAGCTGAGCTGCCTCTAGCTTCATGGCGAATACGAGGGCAGACCTGAGATCTTTATAATCCGCCAAGATCAATGCTTTCTGAATTTCAGAGTCCACGAGGCCTTCAATAAAATGTTGCACTGCAACTTCTTCTCGAACATTATCAGGATAACTGCCATAGGCTAGATGACACAGCCTATCTATGTCGGAAGCCAGCTCTTGGAGGGTCTCGCCAGGTCTCTGTATCCTTGACTTAAGTTGGATTCTACTATATTCTTTCTGGCACTTCTCTCCGAATTTCATCTCCAAGGCACTTGCGAGGGCGTCAAAATCTCCTATCTTCGTCGCTCCGATAGTTTGCAATACATTAATTGCATCTCCGGTAAGGGAAGCGGCCAGTTGATTAGCTTTCTCGGACTCGCTCCAACCATTGGCTCTGGCGACGATTGAAAATTGGGTCTTGTAAGCCTCCCAGGGAGTCTTTCCGTCATAAGGCGTTAGTTTCACTGCTGGGTGGCGTGACGACAACGTGATGTTTTCTGGTACCTTTCCCAGCTTTACTAAACTGTCCAGTTTTTCTTCTAGCTTGTGATCGATCTTTTCCTCAATTCTTTCTTCGTATTTCGCTTGACTTTCTTCCAGGAGCGACATTCTCTTCTCCATATTTTCTTGATTTGTCTCTACTCTCTCCAGTCCGGATTTCATTTCTTCTAGCCCGGCTTCTATTTTCCGCTCCAGTCCTGATTTCATCTCGTCGTGTGCGGCTCTTAACTCCTCCAATCCGGTTTTCATTTCATTGTGTGCAGCCTTTAATTCCTCCAATCCGGTTTTCGTCTCGACTTGTCCGGCTACAATTTTCTTCTCTAAATCCGCCTTCATCTGTTCTTGTGCGGCTTTCATCTCGTCTTGTCCGGCTTTCATCTCGTCTTGTCCGGATTTCATCTCATCTTGTCCGGATTTCATTTCTTGCATCATATTCATGAGCTTTTGAAGTTGTTCTTCCATTTTTTGTCTAGTCAAAACCATAAACTGGAAAATTAAAGTATTTCTTTAGAACCCCACTCCTGACACCAAATGTTGCGGAATTACTCTGCCACTCCTGGGTTCGTCGTTCTAAAGTCCAGTTGGTGTATAAAGTTCAAGTAAAAAGTCTCTTGTCAGGATGGAAACAAACTTTATTGCTTCTAGAACTTCGTAGAACAATCAGCTGTACACAATACACAAGCACAATCTAGTAACGTGCTTTTAACAGTTCGCTTAGATCAGAAGCTCTCACAAATGCTGTATTCCTCACACAAAATAAGTCACTTTCACAGGCAAAAATTCAGTGAAAATATACGAGAAATAACACTAACAGTCTCTCAAGACTCAGCGATGAAGAATTTACACACAGCACTTTGAAAACAGCTTCGTAAAGCAAGCTAAAACACAGCTTCTATAGCACTATCAATTCACAAGCGTACTGAGAGCTCTTCACACATCGAGCGTTCAACTCGCACTGACTGACTTCGGGGCGATGCCCGCTTCTATAAATAGCCGACGCACGAGGTACAAGAGGTTTCCAGAAAAGTCAATTTCTCGAGGGTTCTACATAAAGCGTGAATTTTGATTACGTCATAGAAGAGAAATGTTAGGTTATTATGCGTTTTTAATGCAGGAAAAACAACTTCCAGGCCCCATTGGGAAAATCGCGCCAAATGACCAAAAAGTCGCCAAGCTTGGCGACTTTTGGAGAAATATCGCCAAATTTGGCACCAAAAATAAGTCCTCAAAAGTGAAGAGATCTAAGCTCTAGGACTAATATTTCTCGAGTTTTCTAGAAATCCCATATATTTGAATGGGAAACCGAAACCTCCGTATCTCCGGTTCTAATTGGCCGATTTTAATGCAACAAAAAGCAAAATTTATCTATTTGAAGCGTAGAATACGAACCATTTTAAGCCCCAACCATTTAAACCATTTTAAGCCCCAGAGCAGCGGGTTGCCCCTAAAATTCGTAACATTATGTATGTTCTAACTCACATATCTCAAAAACTACTGGTCTTAGAATGTTGGAATTTTATATTTAGGATTGCGCTAACATTTACTTGTGCACCACCGCTTGTGATTCGAATAGGAAAAATAGTTTATCTACAGGACCACCCAAAAGATTCGAAATACATTACGCTCTGTGGCCCGAAAGTCATCAAACCGTGCCGTATCTCAAAAACTATTAGACGTAGCATGTTGAAACTTTAGATTAGGATTGCTATAACATCTAGTTGTGCACCTCGCCTTTCGGCCCAATTCTACGGGATAGTTTATCTACAGGGCTGTCCAAAAGATTTTAAATACATTACGCTCTTTGGGCAGAAATTCATTAAAGCATATTTTAGAGGTATTAGGCTACTTCAAACGTCTCAGAAGTGATATATGCTCTTAAGGGTTGCAAAATGAATTTCTCCATCGAAAAAAGTCTGTTTATCATGTTCTGCTGGAGGAACACTCAAAAGATTTCCAATGCATTACGGTCAATGGCAGATTTAGGGACATGGATCCATTTCAAGCACAATACCGCCTATCCTATAGTTAGGTATTGGTCCATCCACGGTCACGTTCCTCCCACAAGAATTAAGCCAAAAATCACCAAGCTTGGCGACTTTTGATGTACGTGTGTATATATTTCACTCTCAAATCTCAAAAACTATTAGTCGTAGAATGTTGAAATTTCATATATAAGATTGCTGTAACATGTAGTTGTGCATGTCGATGTTTGTTTCCAATCTACTGGCCCAGACAGTACAGCAAATTTGCATCAAACTTGCAGTTAGCTTGATTTATCAAGTCAATAAACTTGAATTAAGTTTGAAAATTTCAAGCGTGTAAGCTTAATGCACTCTTGAATCAAGTGTTCGAGATTACACTTGCCAAACTTGCATTAAGCTTGGTATAGCAAGCTTGAATCAAGCTTGACATAGCAAGTTTAATTAAACTTACTACACTCTAAAAAAAATTCTAAATAAAATTATCCTTATTACAACAAGGGGAGCCGGTCGGCGAACTAGCCCATATATTTTATTTTTCCACGGATATTTTATTTTTCCATTCTACGCTGAAACCTCAAGTTATTTTAATCTGTTTTTGCCTAGCGTCCGCGACTGGGATTGATCTCGGCACCTAAGGCTTGGGTAGTCTGTGGTCATTAACTACTTTAGTTCTCCCCAAAATTTCGCAGCCTATCTCAAGCTTGTCGGCTTTTGATGAAATATCGCCAAATAAAGTGCCAGAAGGAAATCTTGCAAATTGAACTCAGCTTGGCGATATTGAAATATTTCGATAGAAATGGCCACATCTTAGTATTACTGCAGTATTTTATCTCTTTCAAACAAAATAAGTTTAGATGAAGTGTGCTGAAAATATTTTTGATTTAATAGACGTGCAAGGAAGTCATGGGTTGTCCATATCAGATTTTTATCCTAACTAATATTATAAATGCGAAAGTGAGTTTGTTTGTTTGGTTGTTTGTTTGTTTATTTATGACGCTTTCACGCCTAAACCACTGGATCGATTAGGATGCATTTTTGTTTAGATATAGAGGGGACCCTGGAGTTGGTTATAGGCTTATTAGAATTTAAATTTTTAATTACTTTTTTAATTATTAATTAAAAACCGTTTTTATATTGCCATGGTTGGCGAGTTTCGCCCGTATCAAATGATTCATTTTTTGAGCTAACTTCAATGCTATTACTTCAATAAATAAGCGCGCGTGCATCTGAAAAACATTAAATACCACGGAAATTAAGCCAGTTTTATGCCAAATCTATCTATCTGTAATAATAAAAATGAATTTTCTCCAGACAAATCTACAGAAAGCAGAGCTTTGAAAATTTGAGCATGATTGAGCCCATAACTTCGGTAAAGTGCACCTGAGGCTCAAAATTTTGAAATTTTAACTACTTTTCAAACTATTAATTAAAAGCCGTTTTATCGCCCGCACAAAATGATTTATGATTTTGAAATAAAGCAAAAATTCTATTTTCAAAATCACATGCATTTGAAAAACATGGAAATTATGTTGATTTTACGCCAAATTAAAAAGCATAAGTAAAAAAATGGTACTTACGTATTATCCCGGCGGTCCGCCAAGACAAGCGATTTTTTGCCGAAATAAATGCCGGCCACATGAAATTATTAATGATTTTGAATAAGATTGGCAACAGTTTGGCAACCCATTTGACGATAGTTTGGCGGAATGACAGCTGGGATAATACGTAAGTACCAAGAAAAATCCAGATGTGTTTCTTAAAGTTCGTACATTTCCAAATCCTACCAATAATATAAATGTGTACGTTTATGTGTTTGGATGTTTTGACTGAATCACACAAAAATGGTTGGAAAAATTTGTAATGAAGATAGATTATGCCCTGGATTAACATACAAGCAATATTTCAAGCATATAGCATGAATAATTCTTTTACAAAGATACTCAAAATAATGCTAATGCATTGCGCTCTATGGAAATTTTGCAGCTACTAAACAGATTTTAAAACTTTTTTCACTGATTGAAAGTCCTAGGCCTATAGGGTCCTAGGTATATATGGGGAATTCCTCTGTGTGGAATTTTCTGAGGGATCCTAGCCCGTATTTTCGCGATGTTTTGGAAAAAAACAAGGAAAACTGCGAGTGGCTAGGTCGACAGGCGCGACCGGAGTTTGAACCTGGCACCTCCTGCCTTCCAGTTTTGATAGCAGAACCTCTTAGACAATGGGGGAACCCTGAGTGCTATAGGCTACCTTTTATGCAGATATCACAAATCCTTCTTTTACAGGGATACTCATAAGAATTACATTACGCTCTATGTGTATCTCTGTAAGTACTGAACCGATTCCAAAGCTTTTTTCTACTGACAGTAAGCTACACTATTCTTGCGTTTTATAGGCTAAAATTCATGCATCTAGCGCAAATAGTTCCTTTACAGGAACACTCAAAATAACTCTAATGTATTACGCTCTATGGGCATCTCTTTAACTACAGAACCGATTCTAAAACTTTTTCGCTAACTGCACTATTCCTGATTAACATAGGCTAAAATTCATGCATATAGCATAAATATTTCTTTTACAAGAATACTCAAAACAGTTCGCAAATACTGTCGTAACTGTCTGTATTCACCAAATGCCTGAAAAAAATCTAAATTTAGTAATTATGCATACTCTCTTATTTTAAATGAAGTATACTACCATGCATTATATTTCATTTAAAATAAGTAAAAAGGCAAATAATATTTAAATATAGTTCCTTTAGTGGAAAACATATTTGTTATTCACACATGCTTCGTTTCTCTCGGGACCTAATTCTAAAGCCGACGCAGACGAAGTCGCTGGTAGCCGGTATAGATGTAAAAGCAAACTTAAAATTTTAGAATCCTCGTACACCTCACAGTTATAAAGTGCTCTCATATTTCTCATTCACCAGTACATGTTTTCTTCAGCTCGTGCATAATGTCCCACAGTTTTACTACCATGGGGTTTCGTGAGTTCGTTAGTTCACCACCATGGGGTTTCGTGGGTTCGTTCATAAATTTCATAATGCCGACAGAACTTTACTGCACTTAACACGGGGACAAACGTAATTGCTCTCTCCGCTTGTAATTTCTCCTGAACACGATCCATCAGGGTTGCCAGATCTTGCGACGTAATGAAGAAATGTGCTGAACCGAAAGCAACATTCTGCTAAATTTTAAGATTTGCGATTCTTTTACAGCATTACAGCCAATGACCGTAGCGTCACTTTTGCGACTTTTTTAGCAACCTCTACGATTTATGTTCAAAACGCTCTGGCAACGGTCCAGTCATCATCAGCGAAAGTCAACCGAAATTCACCATTTTCAGGTAAAACAGCCTGACTATCCGAACGAACTCATCTCCTCCTACTCGCGATCAGCAGCAACACAACCAACCTGTCTCATATTTCTACTTGTTAATCCGAAAGAACGGATTAGAACTAGAAATCTGTTTGCTTAACATACAGAAATGATTTCAAACAAAAATAGGAGAATTTTTAACAAATAACAAAATCTTTTAATTTGTGGTGGTATTGTATATCCTTTCAATTCCTTTACAAGAGTTTTGTAACTTTTTATGGTTATAAGACTTCATTAATTCTTTTATTTTTTATTTATTTATTTATTTAGTTTTTCGTTAAGCCCATAAACAATTATCTTTCTTTGAAATCAGTGTACATTCGAAGGATACTTAACCAGTTTTTGAGAGAGAAAATATTTCTTAAAATAAATCAGAGTATTTCTTTGTTAATAGAAGTGTTTTAATCTTTCTTAAACTCGGTTCCCCTTAGTCTTAAACTGGCAGTTTTTGCATATAATTTAATTACGTGTTTTTTTTTTAAATACATATAGAAATGAAATTATTTATATATGCATAATGAAAATATTTATTTGATTCATGAATTAGTTTTTAAGAACTAATTAAGGTTTTGCATATCTCTATAAAATTGTGCGAACAGTATGTCTGTTTGGAATACATCTAAAAATTTTTTGATTTTAACATTTAAAATTGCTATTGAATCAAAAAACATACTACCTCAAAATAATAAAAACCAATTTTCATTTTGTTTGAAAAGAAATAAAATTAATTTCAAAATTCTAAAAATTTAAGAAACAAATCGTTGTCCGAGATCATTAAAGACGGACCACCCCCCCCCCCCTTCTCTGGTGACCGGCCCCTACGACTGAAAAATGTCACCGAAATAGACTGCATATCTCTTCTGAAACGTGTAGAAGAATGTGACTTTGTATATTTCCCTTTTTTTTTTTTCGAAATATAAATGAAATTATCATTTTTACTTGAAATATATATATATATATATATATATATATATTGTGCGAACAGCATGCCAGTTTGGAATATATATATAAAGGGCGGGCACTTGCTCATGAAGCATTCAACAGTAATAAGAGATAAATTACTAAGCATTTTATTATGGGAGTACCCAGCTGGCAGCAAAATAAGTTTAGGGGTAAGCAAACGTTACCCCTAAACTTATTTTACAAAGTTAAGGAAAAGCAAACGTTACCCCTTATGCCACAATGAACAAGCGAACGCCCAAACCCAAGCCGTGAATCGAACCTGGATCCAAGGAATGATAGAATGGTTCTTTAGCCACTGCACCATCTTCACGGCTAGTTAAGAAATATTAATATAGCTGATATTGTCGGAACAGAATTTCACTATAACATTTACTCTTTACTAGGGGGCGGAGGAATTGTAATAGGTCCCAAATAACAAAAAGTAAACCAGTGTGCTCCAAAAGTGGTCAGGTCATGTCTTCGTGGAAGCTGCCCATTTGGTATGGTGTTTAAAGAACCATACTATCACGCCATGGATCCGCCTTCGATTCTCTTCTTGGGCTTGGGTGTTAATTCGTCCGTCCCTTAATAGGGTTAACGTTGAGGACCGACCATAATTGGACAGCTAACTTCTTCGGGCCATTGTAGTAGAGAGTGCCTTATCGGCAACTGCCAATTCGTTCTAAAAAAAGAAAAAGAAAAAGAAATGAAAAAGCCTTCGTAAACAGAAAAAGGTAATTCAGCCCAAGTGGGCGTGGTTGGAGGAGGAAAACCATAAGCATGCATTTCCCTCCCACTACGATTCCTCTAAGTATTGAGTAATACGAGAATACAGCAACACCTTCAATACGGGAAAAATATATTTATATATCTATAAATTGTCTGCAATTGTAAGAAAAAATTTTGACGCTTTTCTCAGAAACAACGTAATCGTAAAAACAAATAAAAAATAACTGATTTGGACAAGAACGCCAAATGTTTATGTAATCGTTTTTAATTTTTTTCACATAATGATAACAACATGTACATTTTTTAAAAAAAATTCATCCTTGATACCTGTTTATTAATTTTATCACTTTTACGTAAATGAAAACATTATCTACATTAAAATAGGTCTTTTGGATATTGAAAGAGGGTGGGAACGGCATCGTGTGTCCCCGCCTTTGGCAACGCCTTTGCTTATTTATTTATCACTCTTTTATTTATTTCTTTTCTCCTATGAAAAACATTGTAAATAAAAATAGAAAATACGCACACGAAACCTGAAAGTAGGTGTTTGATAGGGTGGAGGAGGAGGGTATAGTATCATATGCATCCCCTCCTTCGACGACACATGTGGTTGTTTGTTTGTCTAAAATGTCCGAACCTTTGCTCCTCCAATTCCGTGGATTCGATCTCCGGTTTAGTGAAGGAGTGGCTATTCGGTACAATAACATTGCCAATAGACCATAAGCTATTTGGTATTATTTTAGTGTATATTTAAATTTTTAATGATGTTCTTGTATGACATCTGAAACTGTGTACATATTTCAGAATAAAAAAATACGTAAATATCAATTTTAAAATTTGCCTGAAATTTGCGATATATTTTTTATTTTTACTTGCTTTTTTAACACTTTCCAACAAGGTGGAAAAGTGTTTATGATGTCGGTTTGTCTGTCTGTCCGTCCGTGCTCTAACTCTCGTAAATATGCATCGATTATGACGAAATTTATATATGTGCTATTCTTATCTACTGCACTATGTACCTTATTGAAAATGGTCTATGTAGCATTTATAGTTTTTTACAGGAACACTCAAAATATTCCCGATACATTGCGCTCTATGGGAAATTATTCTTTAAAGAGTATAAGAGTGTCATCCTTATATTCTTTAAAGAATAATCTCCCAATTAACTACATCCTTACTATATAGTTACGCTGATCCCTGACTTCAAGATAAAACTTCGTCCGCCATTACTGCCAAAAGATTACAAAGTTAACACAAAATACTTAATAAAATCTACACCGTTTGTACTATCCGCTTGAAATTTTCCATGGATATGCATAAAAATATAGAAAACAATCTGCGCTACTTGAAAAATCTGAAAATCCATCCGTTCCCTCATTTCTAAGCGATTTTTCTCTATTTTCAGCTCTTTTATTTCCGAGAGTAGAAACGTTAATTATTTGCGTGACAAAATTAGCTACTGCATGTGGTAATTTCTTCATATTGACGTCACACTTAACAAGCTTTTTCCAGATTTATATGTTTATTTATTTATTTTAATAAAATGATTTCCACGCGTATGATCACAGTGAAATGAAATCGTTCGAATGGAAAAAGTTTCCGCACGTTCCCAGAAGAGCATGAAATTCGATTTCAGTATTTATAATAAAAATTGAATATGATTTTAGGTGGACGAAGATTAAGTATATTATGTGCAGACGCGCTTTCGACAAACGTTTTCTTCTAGAGCCCGTTGCAATTGCCTTCACAACGGGCTTCGACTTCTAGTTTTAGAAATATTCTGCTAGTTGAAATGAAAAAAAAAATTGATATATGTTGTTAAGGATTACAAGCTTTCCATCGAAAAGTGTGTCTGTACAGTTAAATAGTTCTTCTACAAGAGTACTCAAAATAATTCCAATACAATATGGTCAATGGCAGTTTAGAGAAAGTCGAAAGTTTAAAGAAAATTCGCCAATATTGGAGACTATGGCGATAAGTTACCAAATATGGTACGAAAAGCTTTGAAAAATGAGCCGAGATACGCGATATTTTCATTATTTGGGGGTAAATCTAAAAATATCTAATGTGATAATATTAAACTAGACGATTTCTTTAGAAATTTTGGAAAATCGTTACTCGCGCTGTAATCAACTGATTTAGTGTACTGTATCTCGTTAAGGAATGGCTAAGGGCTATCTGCGTAGGAGTGCGAGTGGGGCAGATGAAAATCCGTTAATGCGTAAGAACCCGAAACGGGTTAACAGATTTACATGGAAAAAGGATCTCATAAAATTGCATTTATAGTGATGATACAAATTATCTTATCTCCGAAATCTCGTCAGATTTAAGAAAAATACATCGTCAAATTTCGCGCAAAAATATTGATGTGTTGGAAAGTGTTTTATAATCAATGTTTTTGTATGATTTATCTTTCTAGTTATTAACTGTCTTTATTCCAAATTTCATCCAAATCTGTCAAACCCTTTCAGCGTGAAATAGTAACAAACATACATACAAACATTGACATTTATAATATTGGAAGGATTTATTTACTTAAATTGCTAAACTTATAAAAACTCTTTAGATTGTTTCCTCAGAAACAATACTGTGAACTGAAACGAATTTTAAATTCGGAAATTTATTTATTTATTTATTTATTACTAGCTGAAGTACCGTCGTTGACGGGTTAGTACTGAGTGCAAATTTCCAAAAAGCAAGAACTTTCGTCAGCATTGTAGGAGTACACAGAATGGATGTAGTATGTTGCCCAAGTAAACAAAGCGAACTTAAAATTTTTATGTATTGTTACAATATTACAGGTTAGTGAGTAACTAAGTAATATCATTTCATTCGCTTTAGTCGTAATTATGTGATGCGTGAACGAATATTTACGCATATTGAAATAATTTTCTCAAAATCTCAAAATCCAATCAATATTTTTGAAAAATTGGAAGACTAGAATTTAAGTGACAACCTATCATGTCACCCAATTTCGTTTCATTCCCTGCAGTCTTTATTTCGTGATGCTGGAACAAACTTTCAGCATTTTAAAACAATTTTCACAAAATTTCAAAATGTAATCACAATATTTTAAAAATTCAACGCCCATAAATCAAGATTAGCAACTACCTATCATATCACCAAAGATCGTATCATTCATATTAGTCGTTATTACGTGATGCTTGAAGAAATGTAAACGTCTTTTGAGAGAATTTTCACAAAATCTCAAAATCTAATAAAAATGTTTTAAAAATTGGACACATATAGTTTATGTTGAGCAGCCATCTATCATGTCACCAAATTTCATATCATTCGCTTTAGCCGTTATTACGTAATGCGTGAACAAAGATTCACTGCGTTTTAAACGATTTTCGCAAAATCTCGAAATGTGATCGATTTTTTTTAATTAGATGCTTATAGTTTAAGGTGAGTGACCACCTATCATTTCACCAAATATCATTTTTTCACCTTTGCAGTTATTACGGGATGTGCGAACACAAATTTACGCAGTTTGAAACGATTTCCGAAAAATCTCAAAATCTAAGCAAGATTTCTTAAAAATTTGACGGCTATGTTTTAAGTTGAGTGACCACCAATCATGATACCAAATTTCAATTCAATCGCTTCAGTCGTTTTTACGTGATGCTCGAACACAAATTTACGCAATTTGAAAGGATTTTCACAAAATCTGAAAATCCGATCAAGATTTTTTAAAATTCGACGCCTATGTTTTAAGTTGAGTGACCACCTATCATGACACCAAATTTCATATCATTCGCTCCAGTCGTTTTTACGTGATGCTTGAAAAAAAAAAAAGCGTCACGGACAGAATGACAGAACGACAGACAAACTTTTTTTTAGGGTCGCACCGGATTCCCAGGTGCTTGAAACGGATAGAAATCGCAAAATTTTTGAATTCCAAGAAATGTACAGACAAAAGTCTAATTTTATATATAGATAAGCTTACGGTGGGTGGGAGTTGTTTTGAAAAAGCGTCAAATGTTTAAGAAGGTGATCCAAATATTAATATTTGTATTGAAGAAAATAATATCTAAATTTTTTGAAAATTATAGGTAAACTTTATGAATTATTTAGTGTTTTTATAAACGGGCAACTGATCTATATTCATACATATATTTAAATAAGAGTTTGGTTTATAATCATGTAGCTCCTCCTTCGGTAACTCCCCGGCTTACTTTCCGTAGAGATTTTTCCCCCAATGAAATTTAGATCGGGATTATTGATTTTTTTTTCTTCAAATTTATGACAATCGAATACAGCGATAATCATATATTATGAGAGTTTTTTGATGGATCGATCGGAATACAATCTCAACGTATGCTATATTATGAGATTAGAAAAAGGAAAATCAAATCAAAATAGTTCCAGCGTTAGTGAAAATGCAGCATTCATTCATACCACGAAAGCATAATGGGAGACCGTTGCTATCCGGACCGACAGTGACATTAGAGCACAAGCCATTCGGACCGCTGTTTCGTTTTTCTATTTACAATGTCGAAAAAAAAATAGTATTTATAAATGAAGCTGAGAAAAACCATAAAAACTACATTCTACCATAAACCAAGCAACGGTGAAGCGTTTCAAAACAAGATCGAGGCAAGAATTGCAACTGATTTTAATAGTTAAAAAAATACATCACAGTTTTCAAGCAAATTTTAAAATTCATATTTACGTATTTTTTTATGCTTAAATATGTATGCAGTTTCTGATGTCGTACAAAAACATCATCAAAAAATTAAATATACACAAAAAAAAAAAAAAGACCAAGGGCGCGTTCGAGAATTCATCGGTTGTGCACCGGTAACACCGGTGCAAGACCAGAGCGTTCAATAAGGCGGAGCGTTGGGCGGAGCTCTGGAAGTAACCGCATTCGAAAACGTTTTGGTCATGTATTTGGTTCTCTGCTCAGTGTGACCAGAGCAGAACCAGAATGACTCTGCTAGCCAGGTGGGTTATTCCGGTTATAATCGTAGTGTTGCCAATATTTATTTTTGTTTTCTTGACTTGGAATAAGATGTGGTGAGGATGACCGAAAACGGTTGACAACCGTGACGTCACTTAACCGAAGAATGACCGCAACTGGTAGCATCGGTGCATAACCGACAGGTGAATTCTCGAACGGGCCCCAAATAGCTTAAGGGTTATTGGCACCGTTATAGTACCGAACAGCCACTCCTTCACTAAACCGGAGATCGAATCCACGGAATTGGAGGAGCAACGGTTCGGACATTTTAGACAAACAAACAACCACATGTGTCGTCGAAGGAGGGGATGCATCCCAACAAATACACACAGGTTCTCTGAACGTCTATTAACGTTCAGAAAACGTCTTCTGAACGTTAATAGACGTTCAGAGAACCTCTGTGTGTTTGCTGGGATGATTCTATACCCACCTCCTCCACCCCATCAAACACCTACTTTCAGGTTTCGTGTGCGTATTTTCTATTTTTATTTACAATGTTTTTCATAGAAGAAAAGAAATAAATAAAAGAGTGATAAATAAATAAGCAAATGCGTTGCCAAAGGCGGGGACACACGATGCCGTTCCCACACTCTTTCCATATCCAAAAGACCTATTTTAATGTAGATAATGTTTTCATTTACGTAAAAGTGATAAAATTAATAAACAGGTATCAAGTATGAATTTTTTTTAAAAATGTACATGTTGTTATCATTATGTGAAAAAAAATTAAAAACGATTACATAAACATTTTTTTCGTTCTTGTCCAAATCAGTTATTTTTTATTTGTTTTTACGATTACGTTGCTTCTGAGAAAAGCGTCAAAAATATTTCTTACAATTGCAGGCAATTTATAGATATATAAATATATTTTTACCGTATTGAAGGTGTTGCTGTATTCTCGTATTACTCAATACTTAAAGGAATCGTAGTGGGAGGGAAATGCATGCTTATAGTTTTCCTCCTCCAACCACGCCCACTTGAGCTGAATTACCTTTTTCTGTTTACGAAGGCTTTTTCATTTCTTTTTCTTTTTCTTTTTTTAGAACGAATTGGCAGTTGCCGATTAGGCACTCTCTACTACAATGGCCCGAAGAAGTTGGCTGTCCAATTATGGTCGGTCCTCAACGTTACCCCTATTAAGGGACGGACGAATTAATACCCAAGCCCAAGAAGGGAATCGAAGGCGGATCCATGGCGTGATAGTATGGTTCTTTAAAAACCATACCAAATGGGCAGCTTCCACGAAGACATGATCTGACCACTTTTGGAGCACACTGGTTTACTTTTTGTTATTTCGGACCTATTATAATTTCTCCACTTCCTATTAAAGAGTAAATGTTATAGTGAAATTCTGTTCCGACAATATCAGCTATATTAATATTTCTTAACTAGCCGTGAAGGTGGTGCAGTGGCTAAAGTACCATTCTATCATTCCTTGGATCCAGGTTCGATTTACGGCTTGGGTTTGGGCGTTCGCTTGTTCATTGTGGCATAAGGGGTAACGTTTGCTTACCCTTAACTTTGTAAAATAAGTTTAGGGGTAACGTTTTCTTACCCCTAAACTTATTTTGCTGCCAGCTGGGTACTCCCATAATAAAATGTTTAGTAATTCGGGTCATATTACTGTTGAATGTTTCATGAGCAAGTGCCCGCCCTTTCAATGTATATATATATATATATATATTCCAAACTGACATACTGTTCGCACAATATATATATATATATATATATATATATATATATATATTTCAAGTAAAAATGATAATTTCATTTATATTTCGAAAAAAGGGGAAATATACAATGTCACATTCTTCTAAACGTTGCAGAAGATATATACGGACTATGTCGGTGACATTTTTCAGTCCCAGGGGCAGGTCACCAGAGAAGGGGGGGGGGGTGGTCCGTCTTTAATTATCTCGGACTTCGATTTCTTTTTTAAATTTTTAGAATTTTTAAATTAATTTTATTTCTTTTCAAACAAAATGAAAATTGGTTTTTATTATTTTTAGATAGTATGTTTTTTGATTCAATAGCAATTTTAAATGTTAAAATCAAAAAAATTTTAGAGATGTATTCCAAACTGACATACTGTTCGCACAATTTTATAGAGATATGCAAAACCTTAATTAGTTCTTAAAAACTAATTCATGAATCAAATAAATATTTTCATTATGCATATATAAATAATTTCATTTCTGTCTGTATTAAAAAAAAACACGTAATTAAATTATATGCAAAAACTGCCAGTTTAAGACTAAGGAGAACCGAGTTTAAGAATAGATTAAAACACTTCTATTAACAAAGAAATACTCTGATTTATTTTAAGAAATATTATCTCTCTCAAAAACAGGTTAAGTATCCTCCGACTGTATATTGATTTCAAAGAAAGATAATTGCTTATGAGCTTAACGAAAAACTAACTAAATAAATAAATAAAAAATAAAAGAATTAATGAAGTCTTATAACCATAAAAAGTTACAAAACTCTTGTAAAGGAATTGAAAATATATACAATACCTCCACAAATTAAAAGATTTTGATATTTGTTAAAAATTCTCCTATTTTTGTTTGAAACCATCTTCCACTTGGAGCAAACAGATTTCTAGTTCTAATCCGTTCTTTCGGATTAACAAGTTCTTTCAACCGTTCTTTCGGATTAACAGTAGCAATTTTAAATGTTCAAGTCAATAAATTTTTAGAAAAGTGTTCCAAACTGACATACTGTTCGCACAGTTATATAGAGATATGCAAAAACTTAATTAATTCTTAAAAACTAATTCACGAATAAAATAAATTATTTTCATTGTATATATATATATGTATACACTATGATGTGTATTGTGTTTATATACAATGGACAAATAATATCATTTCCATCTGTATTTAAAAAAAACACACACACATACACACACGAAATTAAATTATATGCAAAAACTGCCAGTTTAGGACTAAGGGGAACTGAGTTTAAGAATAGATTAAATCTCTTCCATTAACAAAGAAATACTCTGATTTATTTGAAGAAATATTTTCTCTCTCAAAAACAATCAAGCATCCTTCGAATGTATACTGATATCAAAGAAAGATTATTGTTTATGGGCTTAACGAAAAAAAAAGAATTAATGAAGTCTTAAAGTCTTAAAAAGTTTAAAAAAAACTCTTTTTTAGGAATTGGAAGGATATTCTATACCACCACAAATTAAAAGATTTAGCTATTTGTTAAAAATTCTCCTATTTTTGTTTGCAATGTGTGGAACAGAGCTTAAACGTTTCTAGTACTAATCCGTTTTTTCGGATTAACACAGTAGAAATAGAAGACAGGTTGGTTGTGTTGCTGCTGATCGTGAGTAGGAGGAGATGAGTTTGTTCGGATAGCCAGGCTGTTTTACCTGAAAATGGTGAATTTCGGTTGACTTTCGCTGATGATGACTGGACCGTTGCCAGAACGTTTTGAACATAAATCGTAGAGGTTGCTAAAAAAGTCGCAAAAGTGACGTTACAGTCATTGGCTGTAATGCTGTAAAAGAATCGCAAATCTTAAAATTTAGCAGAATGTTGCTTTCGGCTCAGCACATTTCTTTTACGTCGCAAGATCTGGCAACCCTGATGGATCGTGTTCAGGAGAAATTACAAGCGGAGAGAGCAATTATGTTGGTCCCCGTGTTAAGCGCAGTAAAGTTCCGTCGGCATTATGAAATTTATGAACGAACCCACGAAACCCCATGGTGGTGAACTAACGAACTCACGAAACCCCATGGTAGTAAAACTGTGGGACATAATGCACGAGCTGAAGAAAACATGTACTGGTGAATGAGAAATATGAGAGCACTTTATAACTGTGAGGTGTACGAGAATTCTAAAATTTTAAGTTTGCTTTTATATCTATATAAAAATATGATATGGACAACCCATGACTTCCTTGCACGTCTATTAAATCAAAAATATTTTCAGCGCACTTCATCTAAACTTATTTTGTTTGAAAGAGATAAAATACTGCAGTAATACTAAGATGTGGCCATTTCTATCGAAATATTTCAATATCGCCAAGCTGAGTTCAATTTGCAAGATTTCCTTCTGGCACTTTATTTGGCGATATTTCATCAAAAGCCGACAAGCTTGAGATAGGCTGCGAAATTTTGGGGAGAACTAAAGTAGTTAATGACCACAGACTACCCAAGCCTTAGGTGCCGAGATCAATCCCAGTCGCGGACGCTAGGCAAAAACAGATTAAAATAACTTGAGGTTTCAGCGTAGAGTGGAAAAATAAAATATCCGTGGAAAAATAAAATATATGGGCTAGTTCGCCGACCGGCTCCCCTTGTTGTAATAAGGATAATTTTATTTAGAATTTTTTTTAGAGTGTAGTAAGTTTAATTAAACTTGCTATGTCAAGCTTGATTCAAGCTTGCTATACCAAGCTTAATGCAAGTTTGGCAAGTGTAATCTCGAACACTTGATTCAAGAGTGCAGTAAGCTTACACGCTTGAAATTTTCAAACTTAATTCAAGTTTATTGACTTGATAAATCAAGCTAACTGCAAGTTTGATGCAAATTTGCTGTACTGTCTGGGCCAGTAGATTGGAAACAAACATCGACATGCACAACTACATGTTACAGCAATCTTATATATGGAATTTCAACATTCTACGACTTATAGTTTTTGAGATTTGAGAGTGAAATATATACACACGTACATCAAAAGTCGCCAAGCTTGGTGACTTTTGGCTTAATTCTTGTGGGAGGAACGTGACCGTGGATGGACCAATACCTAACTATAGGATAGGCGGTATTGTGCTTGAAATGGATGCATTTCCCTAAAACTGCCATTGACCGTAATGCATTGGAAATCTTTTGAGTGTTCCTCCAGCAGAACATGATAAACAAACTTTTTTC
The DNA here is from genome assembly GCA_038373885.1 of Cheiracanthium punctorium. NCBI lineage: Eukaryota > Metazoa > Arthropoda > Arachnida > Araneae > Cheiracanthiidae > Cheiracanthium > Cheiracanthium punctorium. Next base: position 1,217,698 of record JAWZYV010011619.1, read on the forward strand.
GATGGAGAAATTCATTTTGCAACCCTTAAGAGCATATATCACTTCTGAGACGTTTGAAGTAGCCTAATACCTCTAAAATATGCTTTAATGAATTTCTGCCCAGCTAAGAACGTAATGTATTTAAAATGTTTTGGACGGCCCTGTAGATAAACTATCCCGTAGAATTACGCCGAAAGGCGAGGTGCACAACTAGATGTTACAAGAATCCTAAATCTAAAGTTTCAACATTCTACGTCTACTAGTTTTTGAAATACGGCAGTTTGATGACTTTCGGCTAATAGAGCATAATGTTTTTCGAATCTTTTGGGTGGTCCTATAGATAAAGTATGATTTCGATTGGGACCATAAGAGGTGGTGCACAACTATATTTCAACATTCTACGACCAGTAGTTTTTGAGATATGTGAGTTACATACATACATACGTACGTACGTACGTAAAGACGGCATGGAAAAACTGGTCAAAAGAGACTCGCGTTGGTCAAAATGAGTTGCAAAAAGGTACGTAAAGCAAGTAAAAAAAAATCTGAAGTGACTCCAACCGACTTTCCGCTCACTTACGATTGAGATTATTACCAAGCATTTAAATAAATTTTAATCAATGAATAATTCAAACATATGTATCAAATTGAAGCTCAATCGAATGCGCCGTTTAAACGCTAGCGGACTCTCAAAAATTTCTCCCCATATGCCATAAGGTGAAACAAATATTTGTCGTAGCCCTGTAGAAAAACTATAAGTCCTTTACACACCAAAGTCAATACGGTCTTGCGACGATGCTTTATAACATATATACCGAATTTGAGCTCAATCGAATACCCCGTTTAGGCGCTATCGTGTTCACTCACATACAAACAAACACACATACACACACATCTCGTAAAAACAGCATAAATGAAATTAGAAGACCTCAAAACGTGTAAATACACCAAAATCTCGAAGTCGAATTTTTTCATGATTACAATACTATGTTCGGAAAGTAACATGATTGCAATACTTTCTTTACATGGTACATGTTCGGAAAGTAAGAAAAAGCAAGTAAAGTGTAAGTAAATTAAAAGGAAATCTGATGTGAACAACACATAACCTACTTGCACGTCTATTAAATCAAAAATATTTTCGGCGCGCTTCATCTAAACTTATTTTGTTTGAAAGAGATAAAATATCAGTAATAGTAAAGTTTAGCAATTTCTAGCCAACTATTTCGATATCGCAAAGCTGAGTTCAGTTTAAAAGATTTCCTTCTGACACATTATTTGGCGATATTTCACCAAAAGCCGACAAGCTTGAGATAGTTTGCGAGATTTTGGGGATAACCCACAATAACCCACGTCTGTAGGAAAATTAGATTTTCGCTGGTAAAATAATGTATTTTATTTCTCCCAACTGCAGTTAATCGCCATTGAGGCACTATCCTCAATGGCCTAAGGCCTAACATTTTGGCCATTTTGTTTTTAGAGCATCTTGTAGGCCACCAGTGTATCCTCTATGAAAAGACGGACAATTTAACAAAAGTTCAAGTCAACCGAACGGAAGTGGACCGATCGGAATACAATCTCAACGTATACTATATTATGAGATTAGAAAAAGGAAAATCAAATCAAAATAGTTCCAGCGTTAGTGAAAATGCAGCATTCATTCATACCACGAAAGTATAATGGGAGACCGTTGCTATCTGGAGCTACAGTGACATTAGAGCACAAGCTATTCGGACCGCTGTTTCGTTTTTCTATTTACAATGTCGAAAAAAAAAAATAGTATTTATAATTGAAGCTGAGAAAACCATAAAAATTACTTTCTACCATAAACCAAGCAACGGTGAAGCGTTTCAAAACAAGATCGAGGCAAGAATTGCAACTGATTTTAATAGTTAAAAAAAATACATCACAGTTTTCAAGCAAATTTTAAAATTCATATTTAGGTATTTTTTATGCTTAAATATGTATGCAGTTTCTGATGTCGTACAAAAACATCATCAAAAAATTAAATATACACTAAAAAAAAAAAAAAAGATCAAGGGCGCGTTCGAGAATTCATCGGTTGTGCACCGGTAACACCGGTGCAAGACGAGAGCGTTGAAAAAGGCGGGGCGTTGGGCGGAGCTCTGGAAGTAACCGCGTTCGAAAACGTTTTGGTTATGTATTTAGTTGTCGGCTCAGTGTGACCAGAGCAGAACCAGAATGACACTGCTAGCCAGGTGGGTTATTCCGTTTATAAGCGTAGTGTTGCAAATGTTTATTTTTGTTTTCTTGACTTGGAATAAGATGTGGTGAGGATGACCGAAAACGGTTGACAACCGTGACGTCACTTAACCGAAGAATGACCGCAACTAGTAGCACCGGTTCATAACCGACAGGTGAATTCTCGAACGGGCCCCAAATAGCTTATGGGTTATTAGCACCGTTATCGTACCGAACAGCCACTCCTTCACTAAACCGTAGATCGAATCCACGGAATTGGAGGAGCAAAGGTTCGGACACTTTAGACCGAACAAACAACCACATGTGTTGTCGAAGGAGGGGATGCATGATTCTATCCCCTCCTCCTCCAGCCCATCAAACACCTACTATACTTTCAGGTTTCGTGTCCGTATTTCCTATTTTTATTTACAATGTTTTTCTTATTAGAAAAAAAATAATAAAAGAAGGATAAATAAATAAGCAAAGGCGGGGACATGCGATGCCGTTCCCACCCCCTTTCCCTACCCAAAAGACCTATCTTAATCTAGATAACCTTTTCATTTACGTAAAAGTGATAACATTAATAAAGAGCTATCAAGGATGAATTTTTTAAAAAATGTACATGTTGCTATCACTATGCGAAAAGAATTATAAACGATTACATAAACATGGCGTTTTTGTCCAACTCAGTCATTTTTTATTTGTTTTTACGATTACGTTGTTTCCGAGAAAAGTGTCAAAATTTTTTTTACGGTTTCATCGTATTTATTTACGGGCGGCGATCCTGCTCTTTGGCATTTTCGGCATTGCACCCGACGTCGCCCTTGCCCCCGCGTTGCTTGCGATCGGTCATTAGTAATAAGAGACAATTTATAGATTTATAAATATATTTTTCTCGTATTGAAGTTTTGCTGTATTCTCGTATTACTCAATACTTAAAGGAATCGTAGTGGGTGGGAAATGCATGATTTTAATTTCCGTCCTCGAACCACGCCCACTTGAGCTGAATTACCTTTTTCTGTTTACGAAGGCTTTTTCTTTTCTTTCTTTTTTTTATTAGAACGGATTGGCAGTTGCCGACTAGGCAATGGCCCGAAGAAGTCGGCCGCCCAATTATATTCGGTCATCAACGTTACCCCTATTATTGAATTAACACCCAAGCCCAAGAAGGGAATCGAAGGCGGATCCAAGGCGTGATAGAATGTTTCATTAAACACCATACCAAATGGGCGGCTTTCACGGAGACATGATCTGACCACTTTTGGAGCTCATTCGTATACCTTTTGTTATTTGGCACCTATTGCAATTCCTCCACCCCCTAGTAAAGAGCAAATGTTATAGTGAACTTCTGTTCCGACAATATCAGCTATATTAATATTTCTTAATTAGCCGTGAAGGTGGTGCAGTGGCTAAAGAACCATTCTATCATTCCTTGAATCCAGGTTCGATTTACGGCTCGGGTTTGGACGTTCACTTGTTCATTGTTTCATAAGGGGTAATGTTTTCTGCCAGCTGGGTACTCCCGTAATAAAATGGCCAGTAATTCAGGTCTTATTACTGTTGAATGCTTCATGAGCAAGTACGCGCCCTTTGAATATACATATATTTCAAGTAAAAATGATAATTTCATTTATATTTTGAAAAAAAGGAAATATACAAAGTCACATTGTTCTACACGTGGCAGACGAGATATACAGGCTGCGGCGCTGACATTTTCTATTCATAGGGGCAGGTCATAAGAGAAGAGGGTGGTCCGTCTTTGATTATCTCGGACTACGAATTGCTTTTACAATTTTTAGAATTTTAAAAGTGTTTTAGAAAAAAAATTAAGTTTATTTCTTTTTAGCCAAAATGAAAATTGCTTTTTATTATTTTTAGATAGTATGTTTTTTGATTCAGTACCAATTTTAAGTGTTCAAGTCAATAAATTTTTAGAAAAGTGTTCGAAACTGACGTACTGTTCGCACAATTTTATAGATATATGCAAAAACTTAATTAGTTCTTAAAAATTTATTCATGAATCAAACAAATTATTTTCATTATATATATATACACTATATAATGGGTAATGTGATTATATACAATGGACAAATAATTTCATTTCTATCTGTATTAAAAAAACCACGAAATTAAAATTATATGCAAAAACTGCCAGTTTAAGAATAAGGGGAACTGAGTTTAAGAATAGATTAAAATTATTCTATTGACAAAAAAAAAAAAGAAATACTCTGATTTATTTTAAGAAATATTTTCTCTCTCAAAAACAGATCAAGCATCCTTCGAATGTATACTGATATCAAAGAAAGATTATTGTTTATGGGCTTAACGAAAAAAAAAGAATTAATGAAGTCTTAAAGTCTTAAAAAGTTTAAAAAAAACTCTTTTTTAGGAATTGGAAGGATATTCTATACCACCACAAATTAAAAGATTTAGCTATTTGTTAAAAATTCTCCTATTTTTGTTTGCAATGTGTGGAAGAGAGCTTAAACGTTTCTAGTACTAATACGTTTTTTCGGATTAACACAGTAGAAATAGAAGACAGGTTGGTTGTGTTGCTGCTGATCGTGAGTAGGAGGAGATGAGTTTGTTCGGATAGCCAGGCTGTTTTACCTGAAAATGGTGAATTTCGGTTGACTTTCGCTGATGATGACTGGACCGTTGCCAGAACGTTTTGAACATAAATCGTAAGAGGTAGCTAAAAAAGTCGCAAAAGTGGCGTTACAGTCTTTGATTGTAATGTCTTAAAAAAAAAATCGCAAATCCTAAAATTTAGTTACCTCCCGGTGAATCGGTTTCATCGTATTTATTTACGGGCGGCGATCCTGCTCTTTGGCATTTTCGACGTTGCACCCGACGTCGCCCTTGCCCCCGCGTTGCTTGCGACAGGTGATTAGTGGGTTGCCACTGACAAGAGACGGCGTATAGCCCCCTCCTTGCTTCTACCTGTGTCTTGCCAACACAGTTTTCTCTTTCAGATACCCCGTAGGGACCCTTATCTTACCGCCACGTTTTCACACATACACACACTATGAATTTGAGCTATTATGAACCTTTTGTTCGAAGTTCGAAGTGATCAGCAGGACACAAACGACGAGATTATTTACATTGCAGAGTATCTCAAGTTTATCGACGCTCAGATTACGAGCCATCGCAACATTTTCGCTGCCATATCGTCATTAGATGAAAACATAAGGGCACTCATTCAAAATCCTGCCACTCATGTACTAGCGGCATCGCCCCTGTACAATTTATTCAAACAGTGAATCGGCGCTGCTCACATTGAGTCACTGAATGCACACGGGCGCAGGACACATAAAAAGAAAAACTCTGGGAGCTTTGTTACTAGCAGTTCCAAAAACAATCGGACTGAACATTCGGACTCCAGTGACACATCTTCGGACGAAGAAGACAATATTCAGGTGCCATCTGACACTGAGAACATGGAAGATACCGACATTCACACTGAAAAACACACTGAAACTCCCAGCGAACATGAAAACTCTCACTCTAAACCTGTGCGTGACTCCACGTACACAAACACACACAGATTCTTCTGTGAATTCAGAGCTGGGTCATATCCAAAACATTGAAGTAAAATTTCGGAAATTGTAGGTTACAATATCGTATGCAAATTTACTGGACAGACCTATATGGTATACAGCATAGGGATGACTCTAAATTTAGAGAAGTCCAACACTTTCTGCGGGATCAAAAAATTTGTTGCCAAACCTTCGATCCCGAGAAAGAAAGACCGACCAAAGTCCTAATCAAAGGTATTCCTACCGATGCACCCAAAACCCAAATTGAGAACTTTCTCATATCTAATGGGTACGACCTAATACACCTTACTTCCTTAGAAACAGGGAAAAGAAACTGCTCCCATATTGCGTAGCGGATCTCAGAAAAACGCCAAACCTTGACATAGTATACTCGTTGACACAGTTTAGTTATTTAAACATCACTGTTGAGCCCTATCGCGGCTGAAAAATTAAGCAATATCATAATTGCTAAAGTTTCGGCCACTCCTCATTAACTTTTGCTCATTAACGCCAAAATGCTTAAAATGCGCCCAGGACCACCTGTTCAAGAATTGCGAAATCAAAGGACCTAATTACGAGCCACTCTGCGCCAATTGTGGGGGCCCTCACGTGGCCTCTTACGGTGGTTGCCCAAGTAATCCTGCCAATTGGGGCCAGAACCTCAAGGCAATGGGACACAACGAAAACAAAAACACACAAAAAGCATATACGAAACCCTTGGAAACCTTCAGGAAGAAGCATCCAGCAGGATGGCAAGTTGTCGGCAATAGGAAAAATCATGCCCAGCTTCACGACATTGAACCGACCTCCGACAACACCGACGCTCCAGAAAAAAACATGGACATCACATAAACTCCTGAATAAGCAGAAATCTCCTCGAAACCCGTTCAAAAACAACACACTGACAATTCTAAGTCCAGCTACATTGACAAAGGCCTAAAAAACATGATTAAAGCCAGACCGGCCACTAAAAAGTCCCACAAGTATTCAAAACAAAAACAGAAAAAGGGTAATAAAACCCAACCACGCTCAAACAAAGAGAAAACAAACAAAAACTCGTCTGACTTCGACACAATTTCCTTCAAAGCTGTAATGGAAGTCTTTTCCCTCATTAGGGAGCTTGCAAACACTGCTGACATCGTCCAGATGATACAGGTTTTCAGAAAGGCACTCAACGCCATGAAACAATTTGACAACAAACTAGACCAGGCTTTTGCACCGGTAAACATAATGAACAAACACTTCAATAATAATGATGATGAGTAATCTAAATACTCTTAAAATGTTATCATGGAACGCCCAAGGGCTCCATGGTAAAATAAGCGAATCCCGAAACTACCTATCACACGGCGATTATGACATAGTCCTCATTCAAGAGACTAAGTTTCGCCCACACATCGCTCGCATATAACATCCCACAATACACACTGCACAGAAATGACCGTCCACGCGGAAACGCTGGCATTACACATGGTGGAACGGCCATTTACGTCAAAACATGCATTCTACACCGCACTGCAATGTGACTTTTGACAGTCACGAGGCCACTTCAATCATTGTACATAACACACACGGAGATATCCTTGTCACTTCTACATATGTTAGACCCACGCTACCTTTTCCGCACAAGGACTTTGAACACATCTTTGCGAAATATCAAACTCGCATTCTAGCTGGTGACATGAATGCGCATCATTTCACGTGGAATGGTGCTAGAAATTGCATTAGAGGATAACGGCTACCCTAATAGCACAACAGTCCCCTGTGACTGAAATGCGACCACACAATACTGTCACAATAGAGTTAAAAACAGTCGCCGCGACTCCGCAGCAAAGTCACGCCAGAGTCGCTATGTCCTCTCGCTGTGTAGTCGCATTGCTATCGTTCAGAGAAGTCACGATGGGACAGTTTTGCGACAGCGAAAAAATTCCGGGAAAAAGGGTTACCGAAATTATACACCAGATGGCAGCATCAAACTCTCTGGCAAGAAAAAGTTGAGGTCCAGAATCGAACCCTCGAGCTAATGGTTAATAGGCCAGCATCCTACCGCAAAGCTGTGATTACCTAGCACGAGATCCTTTAAAAGTAAACTGATTGCTGCCAAAGCTAGTTATGACGGTTTCTTTTGGAAATTTAAAATTTTTCTGTGAGTATTTTATAAGTAAGTTTTATATATAAATATATATATTTATTTTATAAATAGATTTTATATTCTGTGAGTATTTTATAAATAATATAAAAAAATCATAATTAATAAATATAAATTAAAAATCTTCGAAATCTTTCTTTTTCCACATAAATTATTTACAGGAGATAATGTGCTGTTTTATTTAAGTATTCATCCGAAAAAACTAATCTTTTATTGAAATTTTTTATTCGGTTATGAAATAAATTTGTAATGTGCGAGATGTGGGGTTTATATATATTAAGGTATGAGGGATAGATTTATATTTTTGCTATATTTTGCCTAAAAAGGATTTGATATAAAAATAAATAAAATTAATTGGTAAAACATGCATTAGATAAAATAAATAAAGTATTTGTGACTTAGACCCATAGTTTTACCTCAAATTTTTCGTAGTGGAACTTTCAAACATACCAGAGACGTATTTAAAGGAGGGGGGGGGATCTGAAAACTTAAAGCAATTATTAAAAAACAGCAATTTTGAGACATTTGTATTTACTCTAGTAACAATAAGGTTGAAAATACCGGATAGTCCCCTCCCATCCGAAATTTAAACCTATATACGCTATCGAAACATATATGCTATGGGGATATGAAAGAAAATGTTAATTTTACTCACAGATACTTAGTTTTCAGCATTGTAAGTAGAACTCTCAACTCCAATATTTTTAAGAATAATATTTTTTTATAATTAATATTGTCTTGTTTAAACGAAATAATTTAAAAATTAATAAATTAATTTAAATTCCATTACTATATAAATGCGAGATTTTATTGAATTACTATTTTCGGATTTATTTATTAAATGTTTCACGAAAGAAATTGCCACAAAATATTAGAAAAAATGAGTCTGTTTCCAAAGTCGCAAAAGCGGCTGTGTGACGTTAATTTGAAGTCCCCAAAAAATCAGTAGTCACAAAATAGTCACACAGTGTACTTCACAGTGGAGTCACTGAGCGACCAATCACATACTAGTCACATGGTGACTTCACAGTGGAGTCACTGAGTGACCGGTTACATACTAGTCACATGGTGACTTCACAGTGGGGTCACTTAGCGACCAATCACATACTAGTCACATGGTGACTTTACGGCGACGTCACCTGGTGACTGGTCACAAATAAACTTCACAGAGACCACACAGTAAAGTCACATCACTCACAAGTCACAATGTGAGTAGTATGTGACAGTCCTGTGACAATTCTGACCCTCTGTGACGTCACAGCGACTCTTTTGTGACCATCTGTGCTATTAGGGTACTGAAGTTCATACTGGACAAGGGGGTCAGACTCTCATTCCCCACCGCCCCCACTCACTTTTACACCCACAATGGGGATCAGATATCCTCCACTATTGACATGCGATTTTACTCCAACATTAAGAGACACATCCCATGCCACACGATCAACGTTTCCACGTATGTCATCTACCCATTCAATTTGAGATACCTGTACATATAGCTTACCACAAATTTCTCAGAACGCGCACCAACTGGCACAAATACACTGATTTTCTCTGTGACATTCCCCTATCAAATACCACTCTTAGTGACCCTGCTGCTATTGAACAGAAAGTCACAAACATCACCACTAATCTCACCAAAGCATTACAACATGCAACTACTCAAGAGGCGTCGGGAGACTGCTTCTTCACATACGACAACTCATTGCACAACGCAACAAATCCAGACACGCGGCAATAGGCATCCGGACGAACTCAGAAATTACATTCGCCTTAAACGAAATGTCACTAAGGCTATACATCACTACACTCAAGAAAGTTGGAGGATCTATTTAGAAGATCTCACTCCAACGGACGGCTCAATCTGGAGAGCGGTCAAACGCATTACAAACAACAAAAAAAAAATTGTGCTTCCGCCTATTAGGCAAAACAACACATTTGCTATTCTTGACTGTGACAAAGCCAATAAGAAGAACATACCCCCGCCAATATCTTATTTACATCAGCAATCACCTAGCTAATGCCATTCTCACGGTCTTACACTTTCCAGCTTGTTGGAAAATTGCCACCATTTGTTCAATTCCCAAACCTGGGTTGGACCTTTCACGTCCCGACTCCTACAGGCCCATAAGCCTCCTTAGCGCGTTAAGCAAGGTTGTCGAACGTATCATCATGAACCGTGTTGACAAATATATCTTGGAAAATGACCTCATCATTCCTGAACAAGTCGGATTCAGAGGATCGCATTCTCCTACACAACAACTCATCCGAGTAGTTGAGCTCATACACGACACCATACAATCCAAGCAACAAACCACCATACTCCTCTTAGACTTAAAGAAAGCCTTCGACAAGGTGTGGCATCACGGCCTACTGTATAAGCTGATTCAATCACACTTCTCGGACTCTCTTATACATCTCATAAACGATTACTTACATAATAGAAGTTATCGTGTAAAGGTTGACAGCTCCCAGTCTGACCCATTTCCCATCAACAGTGGTGTGCCCCAGGGTTCTATCCTCGGCCCCACACTATTCAACCTCTTTATCAATGACATGCTAAGATCCAAGAACACAGATCTTGTTCTTTTTCGCAGACGATTCTGCCGTCATCGGATACGCTCTCAACAAAAGTTTCGTATGCAAACACATGCAAAAACACATAACTGAAATTGAGAGATGGATACACGATTGGCACATGGAATTAAATCCGAAGAAGTGCCAAGCTATCTACTTCACTCGGAAGCTTCCACCCTCCAGACTTTACGTACATAACCAACCTGTTGAATGGCGCAAACTTTACATCATAAGTAATAATTTTGCTTTTATTTTAGATTTCACATCACTGGAATTAATTGGAATTACACATGAAAGGAAAATTTTCGTTTCCTACCGTGCGAAGAACAGGCACGCAGCTAGTATAAATATATTTTTCCCGAATTTATTTTTTTATATTGAAGGTCTTGCTGTATTCTTTTATTACTCAATATTTAAAGGAATCGTAGTGGGAGGGAATAAAAATGAAATTCTGTTTGTTTGTTTGTTTGTTTGTTTATTTAATTGTTTGTTTGTGGATTTGAGTTGTATACAAATCCACAAAAATGGACCTATCAAACTGAAATTTTGCACAGATATGTAAAATAATATAGAATAAATCATAGTCCACTTTCAAACTTTGAAAGTCCACCCGTTCCCGGAATTTAAGAGATTTTTTATGTTCTCCACGCAAAAAGCTTTCCGTAATTGTAACCCCTGTAGAGAAAAAAGTGTGAAATAAGAAGGATCGTGGTTGCCATGTGTGGCGATTTTGCCGAATAAGATGTTTTAAATTCTCAAAGTAAAAATAAAAGAATAATAATGATTTTTTTTTTGTTAGTTTATATTCGTAAGGTTATATATTTTTTTAATTATAATATCGTGTGCATGTGAAATCGGAGCAGGAATGAAATGTTTTATACGCAAAACAATAAGAATTGAAGATTTCCGAAGCTAATATGTTAAAATTTTTTAGTTTGGCGAAAAAATAAAATGGCTCAAATGCCGAGAAAGTGAGTTCTAGCGGTTTGCACAGTTTCCGGCTAGGCGCAATTTACTGAGAGCTTAAGGAAACGGATTTTTGAAAACAAGTGCAAAAGTTTTATTAGAATACAGCATTAAATTTTAATGATCCGTGCGAAAATAATGCAGTTATTAAGGGATTTCAAGCGATCTATCTACAGAATTCTCGCGATTTTGAGGAGGATTCTAACGCTTGGCGCTATTTATCGTAATTTAATCGTCTGCTATTTGGGTTATGAATACACCTGCGAATAAGTTTTTGAAATTTTCATTCAGTTGGAATTTTTCTGAGCAGCTTTTCTGCATCTAATGTATTACATCCAGAAAAAAGGATGTTAGAAATATCAATTTTAATTTTGTTTAATCACACTCATGAATAATGATACACTTTCCAACTTAATGAAAGAAGGAACGAAAATAGGGAAGACCCATGGATTATAACTCTTTTTATATATAGCACTTTAGTGCGTATTTAAAAATCTGAAAGTGTGTCAGATTTTCTTTGATTCTAGCGCTTGGCGCAATTTAATAAGAGGGTATTTTTAAAAACAAGCGTAGGTTATCTTATAAATAAAAATGAAATTCTGTTTGTCACTTTGTTGATTTGGGTAGTATACAATTCCACAAAAATGGACCTGTCAGCCTGAAATTTTACACAGATATGTAAAATAATATAGAATAAATGATAGTCCACATTAAAACTTTGAAACTCGTCTTTATTTCCGTTCCCGGAATTTAAGAGATTTTTTATGTTCTCCACGCAGAAAGCTTTACGTAATATTAACCCCTGTAGTGAAAAAAGTGTGTGAAATAAGCATCTTGGTTGCCATGTGTGGCGATTTTGCCGAATAAAATGTTTTAAATTCTTAAAGTAAAAATAAAAGAATAATCTTATAAATAAAAATGAAATTCTGTTTGTTTGTTTGTTTGTTTGTTTGTTTGTTTGTTTGTGGATTTGATTCGTATACAAATCCACAAAAATGGACCTATCGGCCTGAAATTTAGCACAGATATGTAAAATAATATAGAATAAATCACAGTCCACTTTAAAACTTTGAAAGTCCACCCGTTCCCGGAATTTAAGAGATTTTTTATGCTCTTCACGCAAAAATCTTTCCGTAATTGTAACCCCTGTAGTGAAAAAAATGTGAAATAAGGATCGTGGTTGCCATGTGTGGCGATTTTGCCGAATAAAATGTCGTTCGTATACAAATCCACAAAAATGAACCTATCGGCCTGAAATTTAGCACAGATATGTAAAATAATATAGAATAAATCGTAGTCCACTTTAAAACTTTGAAAGTCCACCCGTTCCCGGAATTTAAGAGATTTTTTATGCTCTTCACGCAAAAAGCTTTCCGTAATTGTAACCCCTGTAGTGAAAAAAGTGTGAAATAAGGATTGTGGTTGCCATGTGTGGCGATTTTGCCGAATAAAATGTTTTAAATTCTCAAAGTAAAAATAAAAGAATAATAATGATTTTTTTTTGTTAGTTTATATTCGTAAGGTTATTTTTTTTTAAATTATAATATCGTGTGCATGGGAAATCAGAGCAGGAATGTAATGCTTTACACGCAAAACAATAAGAATTGAAGATTTCCGAGGCTAATGTGTAAATTCTTTTAGTTTGGCGAAAAAATAAAATGGCTGAAATATGGATTTTGAGTAAGTGAGTTCTAGCGGTTTGCACAGTTTTCAGCTTTGCGCAATTTATCGAGAGCTTAAGGAAATAGATTTTTGAAAACAAGTGCAAAGGTTTTATTAGAATACAGCGTTAAATTTTAATGATCCGTGAAGAAATAATGCAGTTATTAAGGGATTTCAAGCGATCTAACTTCAGAATTCTCGCCAATTGAGTGCATTGATTTAAGTTGGGGGAATTCCGACAAATTTCAGAAAATTGAAATCTTCTCATTTAGTACATCGGAGTAACGATGAATAAAACACATTATAGTTGATAATTAAAAAAAAAATCGGCTGTATTAAGGGATTCCAATTTTCAAATAACTCTCTTTGGCTACTCTTTGGCGGTCGATCCATTTCCCATATTGATTGCTGCTAAGTCAATGCTTCGAATGATTCCCTGAAAAAACTCTTGCAAAATGGCGTATGTTGGCACTTTGGCGAGGCTTAGATTTGAAACTGGATTTCATTTGAGACTGGTATATATAATAACACTGGTTATAGATAAAAATGAATGTTGGTATGTGTTTATGAGGTTGAAAAACTCCAGCACCGTTGAGCACCGTTGCACGATGAACTTTGGTTCACCTAAGTCTTTTATGATGGAGAAGGTTTTTATGCTATCCGTTTTCCTTAACTTGCCACTTGGTGCCGCAGCACAACGTTGAATTCTAATCCGTTTAGCCGTTTGCTATGCGAATATCGTCCAACCGATTTCGATGAAATTTGGTACACGCGAATATTAGAACACGGAGAATATTTTTCACTATCCATTTTGCTGTAACTTGCCGCTAAATGGCGCTGCAACACATCAACTTCTATACCGTTCGACCATCGGCATAAAATTTTTTATACTTACACATTTGAGCACGAAGAATATATTCTAACTGCGTTCCTTTTGATGTTACTCACCACTAGATGACACTGCAATGCATTATTATTTTAACTCGTCACTAGATGACGCTGCAGCAGGCCAAATTCTTGACCATTCAAACGGTCGCTATGAAAATCAGTATACATAGCTATTTGAACAATGAGAATATTTTGGCGTTATCCATTTTGCTATAACTCGCCACTTGACGACGCTGTAGCAAATCATTACTTTATTGAACCACTAGATGGCCCTGCAGTGTATCACTTCTTGACTGTGCAAATAATCGCTATGAAAATAGGTATACATAGATATTTGAACACGGAGAAGAGTTTGGCGCTATCCATTTTCCTATAACTTGCCACTAGATGTCGCGTCAACACATGAACTTCAGGACTGTCCAGCCGATAGTCATGAAAATTATTATACATCGATATCTGAATGCGAAAAATATTTTCGACGTATCCGTTTTGCTAAAACTCGCCACTAGATTGCGCTACGCCGCATGGCCTTCTGCACCATACAAAGGATTGCCTTGCAATTCGGTATGCATGATTATTGGACACAATATAACGCGATATCCACTTTGCTATATCTGTTTATTACAATGAATAGTAATCACCACAAATCGTAATATCAAAAAGTCCATTCATTCCCGTGCGAAGAACGGGTACTTCAGCTAGTAATGAATAATAATGAATAATAATGAATAATAATTTTTTAGTTTATTTTTTTAGGTTATTTTTTTAATTATAATATCGTGTGCGCATAAGAAATGAGAGCAGGAATGAAATGTTTTATACGCAAAACAATGAGGATCGAAGATATCCGAGACTAATATGTAATTTTTTTTTAGTTGGGCGAAAAAAAAAATGGCTGATAGGCCGATTTTTAGAGAGTGAGTTCTAGCGGTTTGCACAGTTTTAGGCTTTTTGGCGCAATTTACTGAGAGCTTAAGGGAATAGCATTTTTGAAAACAAGTGTATAGGTTTTCTTAGAATACAGCATTAAATTTTAACTATCCGTGCAGAAATAATGCAGTTATTAGGGCATTTCAAGCGATGTAGCTTCAGAATTCTCGCCAATTGAGTACATTGATTTAACTTGGGGGAAATCCGCCAAATTTCAGAAAATTGAAATCGTCGCATTTAGTACATCGAGGTAACGATGAATAAAACATGTTATAGTTGATAATTTTAAAAATGCGGCTGTATTAAGGGATTCCACTTTTCAAATAAATGCCTGGCAGTCGAACCATTTCCCATTTTGATTGCTGCTAAGGCAATGCTTCGAATGATTCCCTGAAAAAACTCTTCCAAAAGGGCGTATGTTGGCACTTTAGCGAGGCTTAGATTTGAAACTGGATTTTATTTGAGACTGGTATATACGTATCATAAGACTGGTTATAGATAAAAATGAATGTTGGTATGTGTGTAGGAACGGTGCTGGATGTTGAAAAACTCCAGCACCGTTTCACCGATCACCATGAAATTTGGTTCACCTAAGTCTTTTATCATGGAGAAGGTTTTTATGCTATCCGTTTTCCTCTAACTTTTCACTAGGTGGCGCAGCAGAACGTCGAATTCTATTCCGTTTAGCCGTTTGCTATGCGAATATCGTCCAACCAATTTCGATGAAATTTGGTACACGCGAATATTAAAACACGGAGAATATTTTTCACTATCCATTTGCTGTAACTTACCGCTAAATAGCGCTGCAACGCATCAAATTCTATACCGTTCGACCGAATGGCATAAAATTTTTTATACTTACACATTTGAGAACGAAGAATGTATTCTAACTGCGTTACTTTTGATGTTACTCACCACTAGATGGCACTGCAATTCATTATTATTTTAACTCACCACTAGATGACGCTGCAGCAGGCCAAATTTTTTACCATTCAAACGGTGGCTATGAAAATCAGTATACATAGCTATTTGAACAATGAGAATATTTTGGCGTTATCCATTTTGCTATAACTCGCCACATGACGGCGCTGTAGCAAATCATTACTTTAATTAACCACTAGATGGTCCTGCAGTGTATCACTTCTTGACTGTGGAAATGATCGCTATGAAAATAGGTATACATAGAAATTTGAACACGGGGAAGAGTTTGGCACGATCCATTTTCCTATAACTTGACACTAGATGTCGCGTCAACACATGAACTTCAAGACTATTCAGCCGATCGTCATGAAAATTCGTATACATCGATATCTGAATGCGAAGAATATTTTTGCCGTATCCGTTTTGCTAAAACTCGCCACTAGATTGTGCTACGCCGCATCGCCTTCTGCACCGTAAAAACGATTGCCTTGAAATTCAGTATGCATGATTATTGAACACAATATAACGCGATATCCATTTTGCTGTATCTCTTTATTACAATAAATAGTAATCACAACAAATATTAATATCAAAAAGTCCATTCATTCCCGTGCGAAGAACGGGTACTTCAGCTAGTATATATATATATATATAGTAAAAATGATAATTTCATTTATATTTCGGAAAAATACAAAGGAAATATACAAAGTCACATTGTTCTACACGTGGCAGACGAGATATACAGGCTACATTTTTCAGTCGTAGGCGCAGGTCATAAGAGAAGAGGGTGGTCCGTCTTTGATTATCTCGGACTACGAATTGCTTTTAAAATTTTTAGAATTTTAAAAGTGTTTTAGAAAAAGATTAATTTTATTTCTTTTAAGCCAAAATGAAAATTGCTTTTTATTATTTTTAGATAGTATTTTTTTTGATTCAGTACCAATTTTAAGTGCTCAAGTCAATAAATTTTTAGAAAAGTGTTCCAAACTGACATACTGTTCGCACAGTTATTTAGAGATATGCAAAAACTTAATTAATTCTTAAAAACTAATTCATGAATCATATAAATTACTTTCATTATATATATATATATATATATATATATATATATATATACACTATAATGTGTATTGTGATTATATACGATGGACAAATAATATCATTTCCATCTGTATTTAAAAAAAAAAACACACACACATACACTCACGAAATTAAATTATATGCAAAAACTGCCAGTTTAAGACTAAGGGAAACTGAGTTTAAGAATAGATTAAATCTCTTCCATTAACAAGAAATAATCTGATTTATTTGAAGAAATATTTTCTCTCTCAAAAACAATCAAGCATATCCCCTCCTCCTCCAGCCCATCAAACACCTACTATACTTTCAGGTTTCGTCTCCGTATTTCCTATTTTTATTTACAATGTTTTTCTTATTAGAAAAAAAATAAATAAAAGAAGGATAAATAAATAAGCAAAGGCGGGGACATGCGATGTCGTTCCCACCCCCTTTCCCTACCCAAAAGACCTATCTTAATCTAGATAACCTTTTCATTTACGTAAAAGTGATAACATTAATAAAGAGTTATCAAGGATGAATTTTTTTAAAAATGTACATGTTGCTATCACTATGCAAAAAGAATTATAAACGATTACATAAACATGGCGTTCTTGTCCAACTCAGTTATTTTTTATTTGTTTCTTTTTCGATTACGTTGTTTCCGAGAAAAGTGTCAAAATTTTTTCTTACGGTTTCATCGTATTTATTTACGGGCGGCGATCCTGCTCTTTGGCATTTTCGGCGTTGCACCCGACGTCGCCCTTGCCCCCGCGTTGCTTGCGACCGGTCATTAGTAATAAGAGACAATTTATAGATTTATAAATATATTTTTCCCGTATTGAAGTTTTGCTGTATTCTCGTATTACTCAATACTTAAAGGAATCGTAGTGGGTGGGAAATGCATGATTTTAATTTCCGTCCTCCAACCACGCCCACTTGAGCTGAATTACCTTTTTCTGTTTACGAAGGCTTTTTTTTTCTTTTGTTTCTTTTTTTTTATTAGAACGGATTGGCAGTTGCCGACTAGGCAATCTCTAGGCAATGGCCCGAAGAAGTCGGCCGCCCAATTATGGTCGGTCATCAACATTACCCCTATTATTAAATTAACACCCAAGCCCAAGGAGGGAATCGAAGGCGGATCCAAGGCGTGATAGAATGGTTTATTAAACACCATACCAAATGGGCGGCTTTCACGGAGACATGATCTGACCACTTTTGGAGCTCATTCGTATACCTTTTGTTATTTGGGACCTATTGCAATTCCTCCACCCCCTAGTAAAGAGCAAATGTTATAGTGAACTTCTGTTCCGACAATATCAGTTATATTCATATTTCTTAATTAGCCTCGAAGGTGGTGCAGTGGCTAAAGAACCATTCTATCATTCCTTGAATCCAGGTTCGATTTACGGCTCGGGTTTGGACGTTCACTTGTTCATTGTTTCATAAGGGGTAATGTTTTCTTCCAGCTGGGTACTCCCGTATTAAAATGGCCAGTAATTCAGGTCTTATTACTGTTGAATGCTTCATGAGCAAGTGCGCGCTCTTTGAATATACATATATTTCAAGTAAAAATGATAATTTCATTTATAAATTTGAAAAAAAGGAAATATACAAAGTCACATTGTTCTACACGTGGCAGACGAGATATACAGGCTGCGGCGCTGACATTTTCTATTCATAGGGGCAGGTCATAAGAGAAGAGGGTGGTCCGTCTTTGATTATCTCGGACTACGAATTGCATTTAAAATTTTTAGAATTTTAAAAGTGTTTTAGAAAAAAATTAATTTTATTTCTTTTTAGCCAAAATAAAAATTGCTTTTTATTATTTTTAGATAGTATGTTTTTTGATTCAGTATCAATTTTAAGTGTTCAAGTCAATAAATATTTAGAAAAGTGTTCGAAACTGACGTACTGTTCGCACATAGATATATGCAAAAACTTAATTAGTTCTTAAAAATTTATTCATGAATCAAACAAATTATTTTCATTATATATATATACACTATATAATGGGTAATGTGATTATATACAATGGACAAATAATTTCATTTCTATCTGTATTAAAAAAAAAACACGAAATTAAAATTATATGCAAAAACTGCCAGTTTAAGTCTAAGGGGAACTGAGTTTAAGAATAGATTAAAATTATTCTATTGACAAAAAAAAGAAATACTCTGATTTATTTTAAGAAATATTTTCTCTCTCAAAAACAGATCAAGCATCCTTCGAATGTATACTGATATCAAAGAAAGATTATTGTTTATGGGCTTAACGAAAAAAAAAGAATTAATGAAGTCTTAAAGTCTTAAAAAGTTTAAAAAAAACTCTTTTTTAGGAATTGGAAGGATATTCTATACCACCACAAATTAAAAGATTTAGTTATTTGTTAAAAATTCTCCTATTTTTGTTCGCAATGTGTGGAAGAGAGCAAAAAGGTTTCTAGTACTAATCCGTTTTTTCGGGTTAACAAGTAGAAATAGAAGACAGGTTGGTTGTGTTGCTGCTGATCGTGAGTAGGAGGAGATGAGTTTGTTTGGATAGCCAAGCTGTTTTACCTGAAAATGGTGAATTTCGGTTGACTTTCGCTGAGGTTGACTGGACCGTTGCCAGGACGTTTTGAACACAAATCGTAAGAGGTGGCTGAAAAAGTCGCAAAAGTGACGTTAGAGTCATCGGCTGTAATGCTGTAAAAAAATCGCAAATCCTAAAATTTAGTAGAATGTTGCTTTCGAAAGCAGCAAATTTTTTCAACAATTCGCAAGATCTGGCAACCCTGATGGACAGTGTTCGGGGAAAGTTACAAGCGGAGAGAACAATTTCATTGGTCCTCAGGTTAAGCACAGTAAAGCTCTGTCGACATTATGAACGGTTTATGAAATTTATGAACGAACACACGAAACCCCATAGTAGTAAAACTGCGAGAAATAATGCGCGAGCTGAAGAAAACATGTACTGGAGAATGAGAAATATGAGAGCACGTTATAACTGTGAGGTTTAAGAGGATTCTAAAAATTTAAGTTTGTTTTTTATATTTATACTAGCTGCGTGCCCGTTCTTCGCAAGGTAGGAAACGAAAATTTTCCTTACATGTGTAATTCGAATTTATTCGTGATGTGGAATATTAAAAAAAAAAAAGCAAAATTATTTGACTTTTGACGTAAAGTTTGCGTCATGAGTACTAACCTGTCATCATTGCTGTATAATGACTCAAAAAACTACGTCAGTGTCATTCACTATGAAAAAAGTAAAAAGCTTAACGGTTTGCAGAGAACTCCTGGCTTTCAAAATATCTTATTTCTACATCATGTTGTTTTTTAGGTTCAAGCTGTAGCATTAAATACCTAAGACATTACATGAAGTGGACAACAGTTTATTTCTTTTCGAACGTGTACCATTTAAGGAAAATGTTGTAATCATGAAAAAATTCGCCTTCGAGATTTTGGCATATTTACATGTCTTGAGGTCTTCTGAATTCATTTACGCTATTTTCAAGAGATGTTTTTAAAATAGCTGCGCACCCGCTCTTTATACGGGAAGAGGCGAATATTTTACTGAAATCATATCTGCATGTGACAAAACAGAATTTCATTTTTAAAAAGATTCAAGTAATCTCCTCTGTTGAAATTACTGCGGGGTATGTTAACGCAAATTAGAATTACATTTCGTCTAGTAAGTATGTACACTCACTTCCAAAAGTTAAGCATGAAGATGTAAAATGCAAAAAAAATCAACAAATACTGCTTTGATTGACACGAAATTCGGCAGGAAATTGGCATGTATATTTATGCATAAAAAAATGAATAATTATATACATAAATGAAAACAATATTAAAATTTTGTAAGTTATCAGATAATGGCATTCTGGAGACTTAAACAGAATTATGTATTAAGTGAAAATAAACAGCATAAAATGAAAAAAAATACGTTAATAGTGTATGTGATCCCCCCTCATCTTTATACAAAGTTTACACCTTGTGACCAAGCTTTCAATTAGGTGGTCAGCCACCGGAGAAATAAGCAATCGCCATTCTTCTTGTAGAGCAGTTTCCAGCTCAATAAGAATGGCTGGAGGTGGGAAACGTGAAGATAGAGCACGGCCGAGAGCATCACAAAGATTTTCAAGGGATTAAGGTCGGGCAAATATGCTGGCCACGCCACACGCGCAATCCCTTCACTCTCCAGGTAGCCATCGACGATGTAAGCTCTATGGGGACGTGCGTTATCGCCCATTAAAACAAAAGTAGAGCCAACTGCTGCAGCGTACAATCTCACAATGAGTTCTAGGACTTCATCTCGATACCAGATAGATGTCACAGAACCGCATTTAAAGATGTGCAGGTCGGTGTGGTATCCTAATGAAATCCCTGCCCACACCATAATGCTTCCGCCTCGGAATGCGTGATGTTTGGTGATGTTTTGGAGCTGATTGCGGGTTCCTTGTTCACGCCATATCCTTATACGCTGGTCATCTGGCTCCAGAGCAAATCTTGACTCATCAGTAAACATGACATTGCCCCAGTCAGACACAGTCCAGTTGACATTTACCCGGCATCACTTTAATCGTGCCCCTTTTGATTGGACGTGTAGAAAAACACAAACTCGAGGTACCCAGGCGTACAGTCCACTCATATGTAATCTTCGGCGTGCAGTAGCTGCAGATATCGCCTTATCAATGGACGCTGTAACCATAGATGTCACACGTGTGGAGGTTGCTCTGCGATTCCACTTGGCTAAAATAGCAATATATCGATCTTCCGCGGGGGTTGTAACCCTTGGGCTAACGGCTACGGGGCTTCGGACAACTGTCTGTGTGGTTTGGAATTGTTTCCATAAACGTCAAAACACAGAGTGATGCACGCCGAAGAAAAGAGCAACATCTGTGATAGACTCTCCTGCTCAATACATACAACAGCCCGGCAGCTCTCAGAAAATTCCATTTGTCTTCTGAAAGCCCTATTAACACGTCTAGCTTGGAAAAAAACATCGTACGAATGTTCTCAACACCTTTCATCGTCACTTACATGCAACTCCCCTTCACAATAGCGGCTTCTTATACGACTGCCTGTTTTGCGTATTTCTCGGCAAGAACCCGTGCTTAACTGTTACCTAACATACATGCATACTTCCTTTTACCTTTGCAGCATATTTCAGCTTCTTTAGTTCAGATTGATTTACGGACATTAACATTTTACTCTCCGTGCTTAACTTTTGGAAGTGAGTGTATGTATGTATGTAACTTGCATATCTCAAAAACTATTGGTCAAACTCAGAATATCTCAAAAACTATTGGTATTTATATGATCGTGCATGCTAGCGTACGATGGGATGCATCAAACAAATTCTTAAAAGTGAATTAGAGGTAGTCAAAATCGGTTTTTTCGTCGAAATTTGGCCCCCGGAAAATTTTCGGGATCACATTACTTCCTTATACCCGGTACAAGGAAGTAAAAAAGTAACGGCGGCTGACGCCGCCGCCGCAGTCAAAGGCTTGTTCAGCTATCTCCTCCTAAACCGTGGCGATTTCAGTTTCGACTAAGGTGTCCACGGATTCAGAAAATTTCGAAGAACCTGATAAGCTGACTTAATTTTCGAAAATCGAATTATTGTGGAAGATATTAATAAAAAAACATAAAATATAAACATAATGGTTGCCAGATTTGGCATAAAATCATTCCTTTGCAACAAAGCAATTCCAAGTACGTAGAATCGCGTGAAATTCACAAACATGAAGTAGAATTACAACCATTTTACGCCAACTTGAAAAGTATATGAAATAAATAACTCAAAGTTCGTTACACAAAGTTGACAATTTTCAAATAGTAAGTTCGCTTAGACAACAGGAGTTTAGGATTAGCGACTATTCGTTTGCCAAAAACAGAACTAATTGTTACTGATTTTAAAAGCGCCATCTTGTATTAGGTACGATCTGGCAAAATGGTACCTTTCCCAGCAGGGTGAATCTAAATTGCCAGCTCCAAAATGTTAGAGCCCAGTATCTTGAATCATGGACTCCGGCAGCATAGGGCAAGGGTGGCAATGCCCCCCCTGGATTTTTGTATGCAGTGTTTTCCCTTGCTTTTTTGCTCTTTTCAAAATGGTAATCATACGATGAAGTAGTCTTTGCCCCCCCTGGGAAATATTCTGCCGGCGCCCATGTCTTTAATATGAGAAATAATTAAAATGCAGATTATTTTAAAGCCGGTTCGGTTCAGCTGGAGTATTTGCTACCAGTAGACACTCTAATAGCACAACTGTCACCCGTGACTAAAAAGTGACCACGCGAAACAGTGACATTAGAGTCACAAAGAGTCGCTGTGAAGCGGCCGTTTAGTCACGCCACAGTCCCTATGTCCGCCCACGGTGACGTCACAATGAGACCCCGCAGAGTAGTCACAACTGCGACGACGAATGCCGCTGTGACCCTTTAGTGACGACACAGAGCGGTGGCAGTCACAGATGTGACTACAATGCGTCGTCACAGCGTAGTCGTGATCACACTGCAACTGAAATGTGCCGGTACATAGTGGTCACAATGGCGACTCCGATATCACAAAATTGTCGCAACCGCAACCCTCGTCACGGCATTACTCGTATGGGACTATTTCGAAAGACAAGCAATTATTAGTTTTCAAAGCAAATTAAGAGAACGTGTTCGAGGTTCCTAAAATTTCGTTATAACGGTATTTTAAGTTTTGTACGTTATTAAAATGTGGGACATTCTAGTTTAGTTATGCGTCAAACATGCTTTTTAGATTGGTTACACGAGGGCTATCTGCCTAAGGAGTCAACAGGCCCATGTTGACAAGATAAACATAACTAGAAAATTCCAGATAATGATGAATTAAAAAAGTAAAAACAAACATCTCATAATACTAATATGTATACTTACATTTTAAGTCACAAAGAAGTCGAATAACTGTAACAAGATATGAATGCAGCCATAGATTGATGCAGCTAGCAACATAAAAACAGTAAAAGTAAAAATTTACCTGTAATATTTTCCCGACTGTTTAAAAAATGTAAAACTTTGAAATCCACTTTCTGTATCCATAACCAGCAAGGTATCACTGCAGAAGCAAATCTTATTATAATTATTATTGCTCCTAACAGAGATATGTTACTAGTCTATAGCAATAACCTTTTAGAAAGTCTGCAACAACAACCGGAAAACTGTATCCTAAAAAGCATATTTCATAACTGGCTTCCCGCTCAACATTTCAAGATTTGCAAAACGAAATGAAAAATCAAAAGAAAAAAGAATGGGTTACTATACTCAATCGACACGAAAACTCGCCAATCTTTAAGTGCATAAAAAATTCATTTGTACTTCGTTTAAATAATCTGAATTAATATAGCCAAATCCGCGATAACAGTTCGGATTCTTGGTGCCTTATCGTGCAACCGTGAGATATTAGTTGACCCTGGGTAGATATAGTGACCTCTTGCTTCCCGTAAGGAGGCCCGTAAAAGGGTGTGAAATAGAACATTTGATTCGAGAGTAATCGAAACAGATTGAATGAAATAATATGTAAATACTGGTTCATTGCTGAATTTCTAACAAAATAGCTGCAGGAGCTCTAATTTGTTTTATTGTAAATTTGAGCATTAATTAACTAATTTATATTTAAAAATTAAGTAATCTTTTGTTTTACCCCTGCTCTATTTAATTTAATAAAAAATGTCAATAGAAGCAATTATGTAGGCAGTTAAAAATTTTAATTTAATCTAAAATTCTCTGAAGAAAAAAGGACTACAAGAGCTGAGCTCTCATGCAAAACCCTGACTGGTCTTCGTGTAATACTCTCTAACATATTTCTGCACCCTAATTCGGTAGATTTTAAAAGGGGCTTAACGTAGAAAAAAGTCTCCAAATATGTTTTTTAGGAAAAGTTTAGCAAAATTGTAAAAAATTAATATAAATTATAAAAATGTTAAGATTAAAATTCATAATTCTGTACAAAGTGGGGGTTATATACTGTCATATACAGAGTGGAGGTTCCACTGTCTGTGTAGTAAACATTTTTATACATACTGAACTCGTTTATATTATTTTAGTTTTTAGTACTAAAATATTTGAAGGCATAACATGAACTTCTCCCCTTACATCCCCCACCTCTCAAAAAAAAAAAAAAAGAATCTTTGCAGTGACCCTGCCTTTGGGTGCCCGGAACTTATATCCCCTAACACTTCTACACCGTATGAATGTGAAACAATATTATTTAATTAAAATAACGAAATTTTATGCCAACACTACGAAATATATACAGGCCCATTACTGCCAAATAGTGCTGGCCCGGTACATTTTAAGCAGTACCACGCCGTTAACGTTTTTGTGCATGTCATAGACACATGGCAGTTCGCCGTTACTAGTTATGTACCGGCGTATGCATATGCACTTTTCAGGCACTGGTACTCCAGTGACTTCCAAACGATGGCAATCTACCTTGCTCTCGGTATACGGCACTTCGCCAGCACGACGGGTACCCGGCCGTCATTTTGCGGGCAGTTGTGTGTTTGCTGGGTAGTTGCTCACAGGGCGTGACGTGCTCAATGACGTAAACGTTTACAAGAATATACCCAGCAAGCGCACACACGTTTAAATTATGTATTCCCGATGTCGAAATGTCGAAAATAGGTCGAGGAAAAATTACAGCAAAAAATAGCGTTTAAAAGAGATCAAACATACATTGTGTTGTCGACGTCTTAAAGAGCCGTTCGATTTTGGTCAGGGAGGCGGCTATCTTCGACTGTTAATGTTGGTCGCCCTCAGGAGGTCTATGATCCGTCAATACATCGCCGATTTTCCGCTTATGGCTTTGGCGGTCTAAAGAGACCCCCCCCCCCAGCCAGCCAAGAAGAAACACGCGATGGAGCATCGAGAAATTTTTTCAGCTTAGTTAATAGTCAGTTGAACGTCGAATAAACAGTGCAGGGGAGACAGAATTTACAGGGTCCTTTCTCACGACCTTTGACATGTCCACCCCAACCGTTTTCTCAGAAAACAGATGCTTTTTTTTTCTTTTTTGTGTGTGTATTCGTTCATGGTTCGCGTGGCTCGTACTTCGCAGTTTTTCATGCAAGGGCAGAACTCGCTTCAGCGTGTAGTCAATGGCTGAGCTCCGCTACACAGAACAGTAAAATTTCCATAGTTTTAACTATAAAAGTGGATATTTTTCAAGTATCTCTTGGAATATTTTTCAAGTTCAATGCTAACACGATTTATCGTTAGCTTGGCATATTAATAAAATTGTCTGGCTCTCTTTAAATTGTGTTGGCCGGTGATGTTATTAAAGTTTATCGGGGTAGCGACAAATTTTAATTCCAGCCATCAAAATTTTAGAGGTGAGTTAAGTAATTATTTAACTAATAATTATGTGCTTTGTTTCTTTTATTCATTTTCTTTTTAATTGCTAATTATAAGTCTTCTTATTTGTATTATAGAGTGAAATATAAAGGTACAATTGGCATAAAATCAACTGTTTACCTTAAGCATATGAAATATTTTTTCTCATTATAAGCACAAATTTACTTAATGTAAACTTACTATAACAAAAGTCAACTTATTATTGCATTATGCCATAACTTACAATGAAACAGATTAAAGCACTTTATGCAAAGTTTTTTTTTTCTTTTTCAATTGTATACTAATATGTGTGCATTTAGTATGTAATTTAAACCTATTTGGAGTAGTGAAATTGAACAAATCAAAGAATTAAGAGAGATAAATAAAAAACTGTTTGTGTAATGAAGTAGACAAAATTTTTCTCGTGGGAGGGTGAGAGGGGGGGGATTTGTAGATAGAAAACTTCTTCATATTTTATTACAGGAAAACTATAATGAACTATTGAGATAAAAAAAGCAGGCTTATTCGTCTAATAGAAGTGGTTCCTTGACGATTTCGTCGAATCCTGACAGTTTATAAACGTAGTAATTATGCCGGAATTCCAGACATTTAGAGAATATGTCAGTCACACACCATTTACATACGTCGTGAAAGCATGGAAATTCAAACTTCTTGTCGGGTGCACATGCCGTTTAAAAGGAAACACTCTATATTTCTAAATATAATACATTATACTACTAGTTGTTAGCTAATGAAAAGCAATTTTGAATTAAATGATTAGAAATAACAAGTTTTAAATTAACTTCTAATCGTTTAGATAAAGTTATAAAATTTATATTCATAAAAGTTTGAACATATACAAAAATATATTAAAGTTAAAATATAATCTTGATTTTTAATTTAACAGATAAGTAACTCGCACGAACAACTTATGTCACTAATTTACATTTTAGAGGGTTTCCATTTTTTCCCCCGGTACATTTTATTAATCGTTTTGGCTGTATTAGGTATTTTTAATAAAAGGGTGCAAAAAATTATTTAATCTACTCTTATAAACTATCTAAATATTTTCATATATTGGTTAAAAAGTAATCTTTTTTATATAAAATAAGTAAATTATATTTACTGTTAGTAAAATTGCATTTTAAACTGTATTCCTTACTTAACTAAATTTACTAATATTTTATTTAATTTTTAAGTTACTTTTTCACCATCTTTCACCAATATATGAAGATATTTGGATTGTTTATAACATTGAATTAAACAGCGTACCCACCCCCGCCTTTTATTAAATATACCTACAGTAAAAACAATTCATAAAATGTACCGGGAGGGGGGGAAAGTAAACCCTTTAAAATGTAAAATAGAGACATAAGCTATTTATGCAAGTTACTGATAAATTAAATTCAAAAAATCAAGATTATATTTTTCTTTCATGTATTTTCTCTGTGTTCAAATTTTTATGAATGTATATTTTACAACTTCATCTAAACGACTAGAAGTTAATTTAAAACTTGTAATTTTTGCACATTTAATTAAAAATAACTTTTTATTAGCTAACTAACTAATATTAAAATGTATTATATAGAAATATAAAATGTTTCCTTTTTAAACGGCCAAAGTTCACAAGATCAGAACAGTTTGAATTTCCATTCCTTCACGACGTATGTAAATGGTATTTGTCTATTCTCTGAATGTCTGGAATTGCGGCGTAATTGCTACGTTTATAAATGGGCAGAATTCGACAAATTCTGCGAAGTCTTTAAAGAACGACTTCTATTAGACGAATATAAGCCGGTTTTCTCTGTCCTGTTGGAGCGATTCGACAAGGTATAACGTAAAATCAACCACTATGAGCTGAATTTTATAAACGAATTCCGAGAATCTGTCTCCCTTCGCCGTTATAGCGACGAGTGTTCGACCAATATCGGGGATTTTCTCTTCCTGGCGGTCACCCTTTTCCATTCTTACGCCGTAGTTAAGCGAGATTGTTATCTCTCACGGTCACCCCTCGCGGGTAATACGCCGTCGAGAAGTTCAGCGCTCGACGGGCAAACAGGTGGACATATCCAAGGATTTTTAATGTCGATGATTACGTCGAAACTACGTCGACGGCGACGTTAATTCGATGTATCGAGGCTGGCTGGGTATGTATTTCATTATTTCCTTACACAGACTCCGGTTACAATTCTGAACTCTTGTACTTTTTGGAATAACTTTTTTTTACAAATGATATTATTTTTAAATGAAATAATTTATTTTTAAAATTAATAACTTCAACTATAGTCCACTACTTTAAAATTATTAGTTTTAAAGTAGTAGCGACTAATATGAGATTTTATCATATTAGTCGTTATCACTTTAGCATTTGCTCATTAAATCTTTGAAATAAGGTATCACTCAAAAAAGTGTGATTACAAATAAGTTTGTTTGCTGAGTCGCAAAGAACAGTCAGTATGACGTCACAACAACCGGCAGTCACAAATCAGTCCCGCAGTGACTTCACGAAGCGATCACTTAGTGACCGATCACACAGTAGTCACAGGGTGACTTCACAGTGACGTCACCTGATGACTGGTCACAAAGAACGGGTCGCAGTGACCACACAGTGGAGTCTCATCACTCACAAGTCACAATGTAACTAGTTTGTGATAGTCCTGTGACAGTTGTGACCCTCTGTGACGTTACAGAGACTGTTTTGTGACCATCTGTGCCACTAGAGCATATTTGGCGACGTTAACTATGCCATTATAGTGGTTATAGTACTCTTTGGATATTTGCCAGCACGGTGAGATTATATAATTCGTGGTACTAAATACGCCAATCTGCAAAGGATTATGTATATGAAAATATGGATAACGGATTTCCGGGAACCTTACATGAACAGTCATTATAGGTTGTGAGCATGTGTAAATAGCCAAATAATGAAAAGTCGCCATTGGTGGCAAATTATCCGAGCTGTTCCGTAGATTTTATGAAAGAAAACATATGAAGTACTGTTTTCTTACAGCTAATTATTAACTATACATATACGCAAGTCGCCAAATTATGAAAATTCGCCATAATTGGCTAATACGCAAGGTGTTCCCTGGGTTTCACAGAGATGCCACTCATAAAATAGCAAAAAAGAGGAAACTGTGCGCGAATAAACAAAAATACTGGAAAAAGAACAAATCCCATGCTCATAAAGCAAATAAGTGGAGCCTATTTTAGAAAAATGTAATGTATGGAGAAAAAACATTTAGTTCATTTTTTGTTTGCTTTCATAAATATTTTATTTCTCAATGACAAAGTATTTTTTGTTTCAACTTTAACTGTTTCACATCATTTTAATTTATGTCTGAACCTGCTCTATTTTGCGAAGTTTTTCCTTTACTGGGTTCTTTGAAATAAATAATTTAAATTTGAAATAGGAGTTAATTTTTATTCTTACAGCATTGAAGATTTAAATAAAGGAATGCTAAAGGAAAAATACTAATTTTCAAGGCAGATGGAAAAAGATTGAAAATGAGAGATGCTGGAAATTAATACTTAATTACTGCTGGGAAGAAAGGGAAAAAAGACAAACACCATGGAATTTTTAGAAAAATTCTGCTCATGATGCAAAATGAATAAATAAAATATAAAAAGTGGAAATCCGCCGATCGCCGAAAAAGTGGCATCCCTGGTTTCACATAATTTAGTGCGATGTTCCAAGGAACATGCAAGAACCAAGCAATGTCTAGCTCGGTAACATTCTATCTGATCCAACCTTTGGGATTTGACTTATTAGGGCCAAAGCCTACGCCTTATTAGGGGCCAAATGCCTCATGCGAAAAGCGAGCGTAGCGAGTCTATGGGGCCTTGGCCCCTAGTAATGTAAACAAAAAATCGCGCGTGCTGCCTCAGCAATGAAAACAAATGTTTTCAGTGATTACTCCTCAACGACATGGACGATCACTACTATCTCGTCTCTGCATTATGTTCGCTATGGCTACTATTCCTGTGTCAGAATTCGTGAAAATTTACATAAGGGATCTCGGAGCAAGCAGACAAATGTTGGAATGTTCAATCATTCAGATTCGGTGATTTTTGTTGATTAATCCTTGACTACATGATTGATCACTCGCTTTGGTAGCATCTACGTCATGACCACTGTCACTGTGCGAAATTCGGTTTCGCATATATTTAGCATTCTTATCAAATAGACAGCAAACAAGTTAAATCTGGATTCAGATTTAAAAATTAGAAGAAGAAAAAAAAACGTGATAGTCAGTCTTAGTGAAGATTGTATTATACAGGGTGAATCTAAACTCTTGGGCAAAACTTTAAGGGGTGATAGGGCACATAATAAGGATTCAGAATCACATAGCAATGTGGGATCGCCAACGTCGTCTTCGTGTAGTTGTTAATAAACACTTTGGATAAAAGTGCCGAAACTACAGTGCGCTTTCCGACCATTGTTTCACCTGAAACTAATGTATTTTTCTCCGAAAACAGAAGACTAAAATGGACAGTTTAAAAAGTTTCTTTTATTTCATGGATGAAATTTTCGGAGACGAGCCTATTGTTTATGAAACTTGGTTAAGAAATTAGGCGGACACTTCAATGCTTTTCCAAAAGTGATTATTACCGGGTAAGTTAAAACTGCGTTTTTCACCCCCGATTGCTATGTGATTACGATTCTTCATTGTGTGCCCTATCACCCCTTAAAGTTTTGCCCAAGACTTTAGATTCATCCTGTATATAGCATTTGTTCTTTCATATTATTACACTTGCAATTATCTGTTACATCATAATGGCATTACTTCTTGTTTTAATGTAAATCTCCGCACAATACGCTTAGCTAAAACATTTTTAAAAGTAAGTACTATCCTGGCAAGCAATTAAATGCAAATTTTTCTTATATACAAGAAAAATAAAATAAAAAATCGGGAACATTCTGCTTTCTAAAGCACATTACTCGTCGAGAGCAGCGCACACCAAGCCAGCAAGATGTGGCGTGACTCTGAAGCATTACCTCGAGGTGAGAAGACAAGAAGGCTGTAATTTGTTCTCCCTTCCAAACAGTCTTTCATAATGAACTGCTTGTAATAGGCGGACTTCGAGAGGCAAGCACTGGCAAGTTAATTACGTCAAAACGTAAAGAGGCACGAGTATCTGTATTTAGAACGTCGACTTTCTGGGAGGAAACCAAATAACACGTTGTTAAGAATGCTTTTGAAAGCTCAATTTTGTTGTTAAGAACATAACTTTGATTTTTAACCTGGATTTCATCGTAACGCCGGTGTCGCAATATCGAATTTCTGAAACGAAATTACCGAAATGAGGATTGCGCGTTATTGTTAAATCATGGAAATTAAGAAAGACATTGAGAAAAAAATACTTAAAATGCATTGATAGTTTCATGCTTGTGATTGGCTAAAACGCGTTTATAACAAACTTTACTAGTTTTTGTTACTTTCATTGCTCTCAAAATTATACTTTTCAGCAAATAATTTGTTACTGTGCTTTTTATTATTGATTGAAGGTTTCAACACTAAAATTAAGTCTCTAATATAGCGTTATTCTGATTTTTGACACTAAATAATTTCAATTCCTTTGATTCATGAACACTAAAGCACACTACTTAAAATGACTCTTAAAATATAAATACTAATTTACATAGTATATTTTAACAGTATTTGTACTTTTAACATAAGTATAAATACTATTAACGTTTAGTATCTGGAACAAAAGGAAATGAAAAGTAGCTATGAATGCTTTTGTTAACTTTTGTTGAAAGAGTCTAAATTACAGTTAAAACCGGAATCTCAAATTCTTTGAAGTACATTTGTTGTAACTATACAAAAGCTGAAAGAAAACTTTCAAAATATAATTAAAAAGTATGTTATTGTAAAGCATAAAAGAAAGAAATGCTGAGTGATAAAGTTCTTTTCTGATATGCACTATTTTGCAGAAGTATCCATAATACATTACAACGAATCATTTTGAAAGGTCATTTCTATGCGTGAGAATTTTTTTCTGAAAGTTAAAGAGACTCATAGATTTACTGTTAATAAGATTGCATGGCACGTTTCCTGTAAACGCCGAATTAATTTTTTTAAATACTTCACATCACTGATTTGTTTTTAAAAATGCTCAGAATTTTTAAAAGTAGCATCTTTAATGTTACCATCTATCACTACTTATCAAAAAAACAAATCCGTAAAGGAGAGGGATGGGAAAAAATGTGTTGGTCCCATAAAAGTCCCTTTTTTCTCGAAGGTGATCGCACCAAACTCGTATAACTTTCTAAAAATTAAACGGTCATATTTTATTTAATTTGTCAAATATTTTTTAGCTTCTTATGTTTACGGATCGTAACCCTTCAGAGTTATTATATTATTTCATGTACACCTCGTATAACCTTTATAAGAGTACAACATATATTTTATTGTAAAAAGTGAGTAATAAAGATATTTATGAATTATGTTTATGGGTTATGTAACTGTAGTTACATAAAGAACTTTTACATTTTATTTTAGTCATTGTTTCTTAGATTTTAATGTTTGCGGTTGCCTCTCACGATTGTATTATTTTAAAGTTGAAATTTACGTAATTCTTTTTCTCAACTCTATTACAAGAGATGAAAAAAAGTGTTTGTAATACCTCAAGTACAAAGAATTAATAATTTTTTAAAGAATTATAAAGGAAAGTTTAGAACTAATATTAGATAGTTGTGCTTTAATGAGTGAACTTTATTTAACGCTAGAGTTTAAGTATGACTTACATCTAAATGATTTTACGAAGCAACGGAAAATATTCTGTTTCACAATTAGAAAATGACTTTATTAAAGTAATTTTAATTTATGAATTGAGTTCCGTATCATAAAGTAGTTTTTAAAGTGTCATCCTCTAAAAAAGAAGAAAAAAATAGTAATTATAATAAGAAAATTTTTTGACTCTTTACAGCATTATTTTGAGACTCATTCAAAAACACGTCAAAGTAAATCATAGACATGGTCAAAATCGTTTTTTCTATCGAAATCTGAGTACCGAAATTTTTCGCCATCATATTCGTACAAGCAAGGGAGTAAAAATGCTATGAAACTAGTAAAAAAAAGTGCCTCTGACTTCAGTGGAGGGTAATATGGAACTTCTTCTTTTTAAAATGCTTTTGCAGTTGCAATACTAACTTTTGATTCGCAATTCAGATAAACGAACTCTCATGCTGGAAGACAAATTGTGAACTGCAGTTTCGTTGCTGCACTCCACAGCAGCACCGTCTGGGGACAGTTTGGGTACTTAATCGTTTTCTCAAGGTTGCCTCTATCCAAGATATCGAATGGTTCCTTATTACCACTTGCTCCTCTGCCTCTCTTTTAGTCCTTATTCAGCAAACATTTTGCGCACGCGCTAACACTCCAGCACGGGCTATATCAAGGGTCAGTTGAAGAATGGTATTCGCGACGCCAAACACTAAGATTAGCACCAGATCGGAGCCTGATCTAGCATGCGAAATCTGATCCGCCGAATTTGGGTAACTAGTATTCGAAATAATGTTAACGTATTCACATTGAAATTCAGCCATGGGCTCAGCAAAGCAGCATCTCCGTCATATTTATGTACTGTACTCACTTTGGAATTAAGCATGGCGAACAGCGATTTTTTAAGGGTGTAGTTCGAAGACACAAAATCTCTGTCAAGTTATAGGTACACAAATTAAAATAAACTAAATTATTCAGGGAATCGAAAAAATTCAGTATGATTCTTTATAAACTGTACTACCCGCCGTAATAAATGAAACAACGGTACCTTTTCTGAAACTTTCAGTAAGTAATTTTTAACATGAAACTGCACAGCAAAAATTTTCAAAAAGTGACACACCCTACAAAATTTTCGATTTTTAAGACTTTTTCCTGAAAGTTTAGCAACTAATACGGGTTTATTGCTTAGTGCAGTGTATAGTACAGCTTTTAAAGAGGCATTCTAAAAATTTGGAAGTGCATGACATAATTAGTTTGTTTGTATTTATGTACCAAAATCACATGGTTTTTCCGAACTATGCCGTTAAGATCTGGAAAATTTGGAATACCTCGAAAGACGTAAAATATGTGTTTCCAGGAATACCAAAGTATTTAGATGGTATGGATGAAGTTGATTTCAAACGTCAGTATCGTTTAAATAAAAATGGTGTATAAATACTGACTGAGACACAATGTACACTGTTTTTATAGATTTAATTGCTGTGTGGCCGTTCTTTTACTTACTTGTGACTGGCTATTGAAATCAGTTTTAACAGCCTTCCACATAACCTGTTTTTCCCTATTTATTACGGCATTCGTTAATTTATTATTTGTGATTTCTTTATATTTATGCTTACAAGCCAGCAACATTTCAATTTCATATATTATTTCACGCAGCCGCTTCATAGAAAGAACACATTTGAAAAGTATAGAGCTTGTGCTCTTTAATGTTGCCAAAAAAGAAACTAGAATCAATCTGTCCAATCACAGACAAGCTTACAGAAAGAATGTGACAATTTACAGATTAAACTAAACCAGGAGCAATTTTTTTGGCGAATACCGTTTATGGTTAATCCGTGTGCTAATCCTGGAACTCGTGCTACTTGTGTCTCGGGCTGACACCTAGATGGTGAATATAAGAACATATACAGGGTGAATCTAAACTCGGAAATATTCGGAGACGAGCCTATTGTTTATGAAACTTGGTTAAGAAATTAGACGAACACTTCAATACTTTTCACAAAGTGATTATTACTAGATAAGTGAAAACTGCGTTTATGACCCCCCATTGTTATGTGATTCTGATTCCTTGTTATGTGCCGTATCATCCCTTAAAGTTTTGCCCAAGAGTTTAGATTCACCCTGTATATTAACTCTGCTCGTGAAAGGGACGGAACGTTGTATCTTTTTAAAAGTAAATATAGTTCTTTTATTCCTATTTGCATTTTAAATTATTTTAAATTTTATAGATTCTCTCCTGCTTTTAATGTATTTGAAGCGTTCAATGTATCATGAAGTTTTACTGTAATTCAAAATATCGTGCTCAATTACAAAATCATTTTATGGATTTTTAAAGCATACAGTATCACTTACGCACATATAAAAAAATGCCCATCTTTCTTTCTCTATAAATACCTTTTCTTATCCAACCCTTAAAATTCAATAAATGTTTAGTTGACTTTTAACCAAAGATGAAAAAGTAACTAAATAAACAAAAAAAGAAAAAAAAGTCATTCCATTTAAAAACGAATGCTTCACTAATAACCCCCTTATAAAAGAATTTTCGTCATTATTTTGTGCGATGACTAAAACAACAAGAACAAGAACGAAGACAACATCTTTTGAGTTGACAATCCTCCGAGGTGAAAAGAGAAATTTCAACAAACTTTGAGGGTTTACTTTCTTTGTTTTCCCCAAAAAACTCCTTAATGTCTTACATTCTCTTGAGACTTTTAGGAGTTAAGATGTATTTAGTAGCTTTTTCTCGACCATTAACATTTTGTTTGAACTTCTGTTTCGCCCTATATATATATATATATATATATATATATATATATATATACATTAGTGACTTCTTTGAACATAGTAAATTAATTTTTTGAAGTCATTTTGTCGAAATTCTTTGGGTATAAGTGTTTCAAATGTTTTTGGGGAAATTACGTTGTGTTTAATTTGTTAAAACATCGGTATTTTAATGAAATTTCATGACTTTTACGTTTTGAGTGGATGATGAATGTATAAAAGTTTTACATTTTAGCTGTTTATTTTATGGTTATTTACGGTAAAAACTATTTTGATGGAATTCGTGAAATCTTACGCAGTTTCATTTCGTGGAAGTCAAAATGCCATTAAGCAGCTATTTCATGCTTTCTTACTCAAAAAAGGGAATCTATTCCATTAACAAAGAAGAATCTGAAGACCATCGGCACTATAGGAACTTCGGTGTTGTATCAGCTTGTAAAAATAAATCATTATAAAGTATACTTATAATTTCAATATAACTTCTCGAGTATTAGCATAAATACGTTTCTAAATTGGTTAAACAAAATATTATGTGAGATGGGGCACATAATAAGAAATCAGAATCACATTGCAATGTAGGGTAAAAATTTTGTCTTCGTGTAGCTGTTAATAATCACTTTGGAACGGGTGTTGAAACAACAGTGAACTTTCCGGCCGTTGTTTGTAAAAAACTAACCTATTTTTCTCAGAAAACATGTGACTAAAATTCGCAGTTTATAAATTCCACTTTATTTCTTGGATGAGATTTTTGGAGACAAGCCCATTGTATATGAAATTTGGCAAACATTTCAACACTTTTCGTAAAGTGATTATTAACAGCTACATGAAGAAACGTTTTTGACCCCACATTGCTATGTGATTCTGGTTCCTTATTATGGACCCTATCTTCAATAATATTTTCTTGAAAGAATTTATATACACCCTGTATATAATCATTTTGCCATTTACTGTAATAGTTCAAGAAATTCGCATACTTTAGGAATTTTTCAACACTATGTCGACAGCTGGAGTATTTTTTTAAAACTATTATTTACTTATTGATCTACTTTTATCGGAGTATTACGT
The DNA here is from genome assembly GCA_038373885.1 of Cheiracanthium punctorium. NCBI lineage: Eukaryota > Metazoa > Arthropoda > Arachnida > Araneae > Cheiracanthiidae > Cheiracanthium > Cheiracanthium punctorium. Next base: position 1,254,481 of record JAWZYV010011619.1, read on the forward strand.
TAAATGGTCCTATGTAAAGGTTAAAAGACGGCGTGCTAACAAGACGGCGTGCAAATATGAAATAGCTCTAAAAATTAGCGAGAAATTCAAGGATATTAGTCCGCTGATTTGAATTTCGAAATTTGAAATATTTTATTGGATAACAAAAAGAAAAAAAAAACGGAAAAAACATTGTGTTTGCCATGCTTTGCGATTTTCGGCTGCATAAGATTATTTCGGGTATTAAATCCGACCAATGGATAGAAATTTCGTTTGTAAAAAATAACTGAGTAATCTTGAATAGCCATTTTTAATCAAAATATCGTATGCTATGTGAAAAAAGAAGCGAATAATTTGCTATAGTTATAAAAGTAAGGATTCATTACAACAAAGTACACCTACTTTAGATTTCGTCGAAGTGGTGGGCTTGCCCAGATTGGCAACTTTGAGCAGGTAGATTGTACAGGTTTTGTTGAAACATTAAAAAAAAGATGTAAGCAACGATAAGTGATCTTACGTTGATAAATCTCATGGTAGTTTAAACCAAAAAGGACTTTCTAATTTCTAATTCGATAAATTGAAAAAGGACTAATTTATAGATAACAAAACAAATATTAATGTACAATCAAAAGACAGTGTTATAAAAAATACTCATAATTGATAAATACGCATACATTAAACTCATTAGCAATTTATTTACTGATTTAAATATATATTTATTTACTGAAAGTTAATGGCAATTTTTTAGTTTGCTAACGGAAAGCTATAGATCTAACAAAGCTTAAATTGCGTTATTTATTTAAGAAAAAAACAAGGTATATATACCTTAAATATATGTATACCTTATAAGAAAAAAAGTATATATATGTATGTATACACACACACATATATATATGTATAAAGTGAAGAAACATATTTTTTTGCCAAAACGATACTACGCCATTCCGCAAGTGAATTGGGGACGTACAATACTAATAAAGAAAGTTTTATGTTTTTATGTAATGATTGATTTCTTTCGTAATTTGTGTACATCCTCTTAAACGCGATTTTTCAACGTGTCTATGTCTGTTCCCAAATTTCCAGTTGTCTGTTCTATGTCTGTTCCCAAATGTCCAGATTTTTTGTCATCAAGCGTCATTAAAAAATGTTTAAGTTACTATATATTTATTCTTACATCTCCGACACTTTTTAGGACAAAATTCCCAGATTTTGTCATCACCAAACAATTTTATGAGGAACATTTTAGTAATAAGGAATATTCTTGTACAGATATGAGTATAAATACTTAAATTTTGTATCATTTAGATTGAATGAACTGGAAATTTTAACATCCCCCTTTCTCCACACTTATCTGGACCCCTCCCATGTGAAAGCTATAGCTACGCCCGTACTGAGTATCATCTACTATGAGCTAATTTCCTATTCATTAAATTTTGTTATTTTATACAGATAGTATAGGAATCAACGTTATCATCAAGTTTATTTCCAACGGTTGTTAATTATATACTGCGTGTGTATGTGTTAATTACTATTACGCCAAATTATATATTATAGGAGCCCTATTTGGGAACAGACATAGACATCTTTAAAACATACCGATTGTTTTACATTAAAAAGTAATATTTGCCTCCTGCAGCGTCTCGAGAAACTAAAGAGCTTTCCACATCTTTATTACGTATAACATACATTAAATTAACATGTATTAGAGCAAACGGAAATGGACAGAAAAACTAATTAGTGAAGTAACAACAGTTTCCCCATCAACTTGTTGGTTCTAGTTCTTCTGACAAAGCACGCGAGACACAAAGCAACTTACCTCATGAATTTAATACTGCAGAATTCAAGCAGCATTCAGGCTTTGTCGGTTCAAAGAATGATGAATGTACAGTAGTTTGCTTTTGTATTTTTGCGTTTACGAAAGGCGCTCGGGCAGTTTGCGTCAGCATGCGTGACACTATGTACGGAGTTTTGAGGAAAGAAAAATGTCAAGAGTCCATTACTTGCTGTTTTGCACTTATTGCTGTGTTAATAAAGTTAAATGCTGCAGTTGAATGGTAGCTGCCAGCAGTTTTCCGTCCGGTTTTATTTGAATTCAAGTCCATTTGTTCAGTACGTTTAAGCAAAGTTTATATTGCAAAAGGTCATTTAGTTCGACAAAAGGACCTTCAGAATGCATATATTTTTTTCAATACAGTTTAAATATCGATTAGCTTAATGAATAACAAACACAGCATTCGAATTCCTAATTTTCGTACGGTTGTTGAAAATGTTCACTTTCTGTAACAAAATTATAAATATTTTAAAATAGTATTTCTATTCGAAATCCTCTAAAGTATTAGTACATTTTCAACTACTTTCAGAAAAAAATATATACATTGTTTTTTATTTATTTACGTTACCAAATTTTAGGTAAATATTTATCTACATCTTCTAGCTATTATTGCAAACCTTTAAATTTTATTTAAGATATGTAATAATATGTAATCAAAAAACACTCCAGAATCATTTTCAATGCAATTTCTTAATGAAATAAATACGATTCTTTTGCAAGAGTTTTCAGGTTGTTATGTTAAAATTTTAATTATTTTTCATATCTATATAAAGTATGCTACACGAGTTTGATCCACAAATTTAGAGGAGTGAGTGTAGGTATCCGGAAGATGAAAATTAACCGTAGAGCTTTGGGTCGTAAACAGTATATGCTCAGTGAAAATCGCAAAAGTACTATGGCCAAAGGAATGTGTCGAGTAGCAGCTCTGAGACGATAAGTAGAACCTTTCTCGTTTGTAAAATTTTCCAGTCGTATGGGGAAAATGAAGACAGCGAGCAAGGGTTGGTGAGCATGTAGCATGTGCATACGTGGTAGTAGTAAAAATATGTTCAGTATTAACATCTATTTTTTGAATATTATCGGTTGGTATGGTACTTTCTGCCTGAATGTTCCAATGCCCCTCAGTACCCTGTTTTTTCACAGTGTCCTTCCGGATCTATTTAAGCAAATATTATTCCTTATGCTCCAGAACGTGAGTTTCATGCAGGATGGTGCACCAGCATATTTTTCGTTTGCAGTGCGTGACCATCTCGATGTCACGTAACCGGGGAAGGGAATTGGACATGGCTACCTGTTGCTTGTTCTCCACGCTATCCGGACTTCAGTTGCTTGAATTTCTTTCTGAAGCGACCTAAAATGACTTGTTTTTAGACACCTGCGATAGAATAGAGTATTTCACAGCACAGATCATCGCCACTTAACCAGACATCGCCAATTCACAGGGTATGTTTGAACATGAATTGCAAGGGTTAGTCTGTTAGTGTCGGCTGTGTAATGACATTCCCAGCCGCAACCTCGAACAATTCCTTTAAAATGATTTCGATGTCTCCTTTATGATATTTGTGCGACAGTATATTATGATTGAAAAAGTCATTGTACTATTTTAACTATGTATTTTAACTATGCATTCCTGTGCACGCTCCAGCGGCTGGGGTTTCACTGAGTAGTGGTGCACATGAGGAACATGAAATGGCTTCAAACCACATAGGTAAGCCGCTTCTGGTATAGCGAATCCTGTGCATTTTGTATCCTTTATGATGTTGATATAAGATTCAGTGTCTGCACTGCCACTCTGCTTCATGACTAATAAATTGTTTCCTATTTAGTAATTAACTTCTTTTTTTCGATTTGAAGTCGCATATTTCATTACTACTTTTCTGATCTCCCACAAATGAGATTTGTGACTTAATACTCTACGTAATTTTTGCGTTCCTTTTATGACTATTATCAACCTTCTAAATTTGTAGAAAGAATTTGGCAATACTCTTTATATTCAGAGTAATTTGTTTAATTTTCAAGTAAATCCTTTTCAAAACAAAACGTATGTGTTTGGAAATTTATGAATCTAATTGACATTTTAAGTAAGACCGTGCGTATAAATGCAAAAGAAAGAGACTTTTTTTTTTGTCTGCAATTTTACAAATTCTGAAAATTTCTATATGTATCTTAGTATCAAGTTTTGTAAAAACTGTCTACAAATCATATCGCTTTGTTTCTGTTATCTTTTCTTTCTTTTGTATGATTTCCTTTTATAATTGTTTTTAAAAATAGTCGTAAAATGTCGAAATCTTTCATAAATTAAAAAAAATGTCAAAAGACTTCTTAATTTTTCTGATGCAGATATTTAGGTAGTACTGTTGTTTCCTCAATGGTATACATTGGACAGACGTGATCTTTACCTTATCTCTTCTCTATGATTAAGACATGTGTGAGAAAAGAATACTGTTATACTACTACTGCTCTCATATATTTGTTGCGTTAAATTTACATTATAAAAAACAAATCGTGGTGCTCCTCGAAAATTTAAATGAACTAGAGTAATATGTCTTATATATAGTTGTTGCATTTTGGCGAAAATTAAATACAATAAATGAAGCACTTCAAACAATTGATAAACGAATAAGGATATTTGTTATTTTAGTTTCATTTCATGACAGAATACTTAAAAATATGGAATAATGCATGCATTGATAAGTGCTTGAGATAAAGTAAAAGCAAGGAAAATAGAATAACTAATTTTCAAAATATGGTAATTGATACTCAAATCAGGACACTTTATTTTTTAAGATTTATTAAGATCTTACTGTCTTCCCCAAGGGTAAAAAATTTTCAAAATTTTAGCAATATCCTTTCTTTAAAATATTTAAAGCGATATCAGAATCCCTTTACTAATTTCTTTTCAAAGTGTTCTTTAATTGTTGTAAAATTTAAATAATGAGGATTAATAAAAATCTGTTTATTCTAGAGGGACTGTCACTGCGTTTATCAAAATAAAAGAAATTGCAAAATATAAGTTCATCACTAGTTCATTTTTGGATTTTTTCAGTTTATTTTCATAACTTATAAGAATAATTTATTTCAAATTTTGAAAATGTGTTTTTGAAGAAACTGTGAGTTAAATTTGTGTACATTTCAAATGATATATAGTGCGTGATCTTCATGAAGCTAGACAAAATAAGTCTGATGATTTTGCATCAAATCTCTCTGTCACACTTTTCTTAATGGATATATATATATATATATATATATATATTTACTTATTTTGATTGATCCAAAATACTGTTATTGATATCCAATGAAAAAAAAAATATTTTCTTTGACATTTTTTTCGTTGCAATTTTCTGTAGCCCAGGTGTGACATAAATGATGGGAATAATGACCGAAATGAAAAAAAAAAAAAAAATGTTTTTTAAGGACGATAAAAATGTAAAAAAAAAATAATGAATACCCGATAAATTACATTTTTTAAGTAAGAATTGCTTCTTTAGCTGTATAATAATGTTGTAAAACTTAAAAAAAAAAATAGAAATGAAAACTAGAAAGCTAGCACAGACTAATTTTGTTCCGCTTTCTTAGGAATCACGCATATATCATATAGATGTATCTATAGCTATATGTATATATTTATCTATCTATCCATATATATACATACACACACAATCATATATTTATGTATGCATTTATGTATGTATGTTTATGTATACATATATATATATATATATATATATATATATATATATATATATAATATATATATATATATATATATATATATATTATATATATATGCCCAATCTCATACGATTGAAAATAGTGTAGCCCAGGTTTTTCCCAGCCCCAGGTTTTTGCATCGGAGAAAAAGAAATGCCTATATTTAGTGAGCTACCGGTATAGATGGATAGGATTAATTAACAGATGAACAATAGAACTCAGAAAACCATTTTCCCTTTTAGTGGTAGGATCACTATCTAAATAAGTTGCTGAGACAACTGATGAGTGGACTGAAGGTTTCAGCAAATCAAGATAATGGGTTCCTACGTGTAATTTCTCTCCCTCTTCCCTTATCGCCTCTCCTTCTAACAGTTATTTATTTTCAGTGGTTTCAATTTTTGATTTTTTTTTTTTTTTAGAGTCGATGCAGATTTTATTAAACGGCGTTTTTAAAACGAATTTATACTAATTTGATTCTGTTCTTGGCGATTTGATCAGATGAAGCGGCTTATTTTATTAATCAGTCATTTTATTAAGCGGCTGTTACAGTATAAGTGTGTATGTGAATCGTTTGCGCATAGCATTAGAGCAATGGCCAATATTAAAAGAAAAACTCCAAAACACAATCATACATTTTTTTTTTGAATAACGGGCAGGAATTTGCCGATTAGGCATTGTCCCTTACAACGTCCCATAGGTATGACCTTTTAATAATGGGAGCACACAGTGGGCAGTCAGCGTTACCCCCTATGAAGGAATGGACACAAAGACAACCATGCCGAGTCGGGGATCGAACCCCGGCCATCGGGAGTTGAACCCGAAACCTTTACCCGCATACAACTCGGTCGGCAACAGTTTCAAACTTATCTGTGATGCCTTTGTCTATGTTTTAAAATGATATGATGCAGCATATAAATAATATTAATTGAATATATTAGCATGCCGAAATAAAAAATAACTATAGATAAATATTTTTAAAGGCATATACACATAATATAAAGGTGTATACATATGAAATTGAGAAGAAATTAACAATATTTAAATAATTAAAAGTTCAGTTATTATGAACCTTAGAATCTAAAATATAATTAACATGTGTAATATGCAAATTATCTGTATAATTTAATGGAATAGATATTTTTTTTCAAAAATATAACTAATTGTGTCTTAAACCATAAGAATATCAATTCTATAAAGATAGTCACCACTGTCTTTTATAAAAGTCGTTAAGCAGATATTTATCGAAAGGCGTAAAACTCTTTTTAATCTCGGGCTCTATTGATGGTTCCTGCAACAAAGTTTTCTGTAATTAATTAACTTCAGTAATATAAGCTATGCCGAACATATTGGAGAATATTTAAACTGAATATTTAAGCTTTCTACTTAAATTTTGTTTGTGAATACACTTACGGAGCACTAATTTACTTATTAACTCTAAAATAAAAGGCTTAAACTATTTAATTTTCAGTTAATTAAAATATATAATCTAATTCATAGTGTAATAGTAAAATGCTTCTAACTCTTAATTGGTTTTATTAAAATGATTTTAAGTAAAATATGCTTATGTTTATATCGTTACATTTTACTCTAGCTACTACCCGCGACTTCGTCCGCGTCGTCTTCAGGATTAGATCCAGAGAGAAATGAAGCATGTGTGTATAGCAAATTTGTTTGCGTTATTGACACAAAAGTGACTGTATTTATGTATTATTTATTTTTTACTTATTTTAAAGTAAGTATAATACGTCTTATATGCAGAGTTACTAAATTTACATCCCCCCCACGCATTTAGCGAATGGAGACGCCAAATGCGTGGAAAAAAGACAATATTTGTGAATTGTTTTCGTTAAAACATAGTGTTTTTGCATATTATAGGAGCAGTGTTTTTCTTTTGCGCGATAGAACGTAGCCTATATATTAATCCAGGTGTTTAACTGCCTTTATTCCAAAATTCATCCAAATCCGTCGAACCGTTTCAGCGTGAAAGAGTAATAAACATACATACAAATATTTGCATTTATATATTAGTAGGATTCGTAGGATATGAAAATTTATGGACTTTAAGAAACACATTAGGACTTAAAATAAATAAAATCTTTGCGAAAAAACACACATAAAATGATACTAATAACAAGACACGATCGTTTCGAAGGAAAATGTATTCAGTATTCGTCAAAGCTCTTCGTCTCACGAAACAGTGGGAACTGAAAAAGATAAACAAAAAAGCATGTTGCCACTTGGAAAAAAGAAAAGGAGAGAAACCACGGAGAATAAAGGAAAAGGGGAAAAGGGGATGGGATAAAAAGAAAAGGATAAAATAAGGACAAACAAAAATACATGAATAAATGATTATACCAATAATAATAAAAAGCAAAAAAGAATATACGAACACAAACACACGCAAACAAAATAAAACAAAACAGAACAAACAAAAAAACAACAATAACATAAAAACACAAATAACAATTTCTTTAATACACATACAGGAGAGCACTTTATTTAATTCTTTTAATATTAATAAATATATTAAAATAATGATAAACATAAAGGAAAGACAGAAATACACACACAAAAAACAAACCAAAATAAAATTAAAAAAATAATAATACTGAAAATGAAAGCTTAAAAAAAAATAAAGAAAGAAATAAGAAAACTGGCAGCAGAAGAGAAAAGGGGGGTTGGGGTTGGAGGAAGAAAGTGAATAGAACCTTAAAACAACATCTTTCAAGCAGAATGAACAAAAGGAACGGAAGAACCATCGCTCACAACGCGTACCAAGTGCTGGATAATAGAAAAATCTTCCAAACAATCAAGATGGTACAAAGACTGAAGAGTGCACAATATCTTATCCTTAAAAAAACTGAAAACGATGATTAGTATTCCAACAATGTGAGGCAATAGAAGATTTGTAAGCTCGTGCTTAGAAACATATCTCTCATGCTCCTTGAGCCTAAATTTGAGAACTCTTCTAGTCTGACCAACATAGCCCCAAACACAAGATCCACAAGGAATATAATAAACACCCCAATGGTTCTCAGTAGGAATAGGATCTTTAAGGGAAGAAATTTCAAGTTTATTAACAGGTTTAAATTTGACTTTGTAACCGAAATTTTTGGTAAGTTTATAAATTTTGTAACATAAACGTGAAAAGAAAGGTAGGACAATTAAATCATTCTGAAAATTAATAGTAGTAGTAGCAGTATTAGGCTTATTAAATTTATAAAGAGCTTTATCAATAATAGAGGGGCTAAAACCACGAGTGACAGCTAAGGATTTTAAGTGATTAATCTCATTATTAAGAGATGAAGAATCACAGGAAATTTTGAAAGCACGAAACACATAAGTGTAAAAAGCAGAATGTTTTTGCTGGTAAGGATAATTAGACAGGGCATGAGGAGGTAAAGAAATAGAAAAAGGTTTGGGGAAAACAGAAGTAGAGAAACCGTCAGGATTCCTAGAAACAAGAATATTTAAAAAAAGCTAAAGAATTGTCGCACTTCTTTTCTAGAGTAAACTGGATACACGGATAATAGTTTTAACACTCAAAAGTAAAGCCATAGTTCACATTTGGCACAGAAAGTATTAGCTTATGTAAAAAGGCATGTTCTTTAAAAAAATGGATGATTTTCAGTTTTAACACCCCAAACTGTACATTTTTTTTTTTTTTCAAAAATAAAAAAAAGACACGGTGTAATAAATTTACATGAAGAACAGATCCTGATAATTAAAAAAAAAAGTCGATGTCCAAACCCAAATAAATAAGCATGAAGAAACAACGTGTAATTGCACCAATACAAAAATTAAAATAGCAGACCGATTTCGGGACAAAAATTTGCTTTGCTTATATGCAAAACGGGGGAATTCAGCAGACGGTTTACGAGGGCCAGCAGTTAAACAGGGATTGAGAAGATTTTATGAGGGCCAATAGGAAATCAGGATTTTAAGTTAACTGAGAACATAGGTATTTCCAACATTCAGAAGGGGGGGGGTGGACAGTGAAATCAACAGCAACAAGATTATTTATGTTTTGTGGATATTGAAAGCTTCAAGAAAGTCTAATTCACTGGATTTCTAATTCACACATGGGTTTTGTATTGGTGCTGTCATACGTTGTTTCTTGATGTTGTTTATTACCTTCTGCACCAAGCTACGTTTTCGCGCTTATTATCCAAACGTGCATGACTTTTAAAAAAACTAGCTCTTTATATTTGCACAATTAACTAACCCATTGATTCCAAATTATTGGTTCCGTTGCAAATAGACGAATCTAGCGGTGTTGCTCTGGGCACAGAATTCAACATTACCAATGCAGTAAGATTTAATTACACAAGCACGCTTCCTTTTTAAAGTATGCACATATAGGTAAAGGCACCAATTGTTGACACTTTCCCAATTATTGACAATTGTTTCTTCAAAGTTGAAAATAAGCGTTTGGGGACACTTATAAATTCAAATTTAGCATTCAGTCAAAGGTCAACTAATCAGCTACAAATTCTCGTCGTGATAAATTCAGTTTGACAGACTGAATGTTGAAATTTGTGGTACCTTATTTGAATGGCCGATAAGTCTCTCATCAGTGAGGTACCTTATTTGAATGGCCGTTAAGTAAAGTCTCTCATCAGTGTTTTGCAGCGGTTCATAAACTAAACGTTTTGCTAAGAGGTAGGTCTCGATTTCACCTCTAATAACTATGCACCTTCATTGCTTCCATTTTTTTAGGTCTACTTTGTTGCTACTTAATGAGAATATAGTTTCCAAATCTAAATTTTCAGGTTCACGCTAAAGTCAATAATTCCAATGTTAAGAACCAATTATGGGCAACTTAAAAATTCAGTTAGTGTCATTTTTGACCTAAATATGTAGGCATAATGAGAAATGCTAATAAGTACATATTTAGGACTGAAGCAATATTCTGCATAGTTGTAAATTAGACAAAACTTATAACTGATCTGTTCTCGTTTTGAGAACACACTTTACATATGTGCATTTCTTCTCGCTTTGTGTAATACAGTCTGCATGCGAATTTGTTCTCGATTCGGATAACAGACTGCATTTTTGAATCTATTCTCTCGTAATTTTTAAAGTAGGCTTTTTATTATTATTTTTAAAGCAGACTTAGCTTTTCTTATTTATGGTAGCTAAAAATTGACAAGTTTGCGTTTTCCATTTTTAGGTTGGCTTTATCAAGTTGGTTGCTTTCCATTTTTCTGGTTAGGAAAATGGTTCCAACAAGCTCTTTTAAACAAAAAGGAAAGGTCCAATTAAAAGTATGAAGAGGGATAAATATTATCAGTACTCAGTATTGTGAAGAGCAATGTTCCACTTGTAACAGCAGTCAGGAATTATGGACTACCTATCCCGTATTAATTTAGTTTACAAAGCAACCTGTAGTCCCCAATCACTCGTAAGCCTGGCTTTGTAGTATTTCAGCAAAAGCAAGAACACTGATGGGAAAACGCTTTTTTTTTAAAGCACAGGAAATCCAAGAAAAGTGTTCAATGGTGACGAAATAGCTTTTTCCCTGAATTCTGAATGCAAAAAAGTTTAGGCTCCTAAGAGTACAAAGAATGTATTCTTCTCTGTAAATAATGAGGAAAAGAGAGTGTGAAGAAGACGTTGCTCAGGTTAATTTTAAAGTTATTAATTTGCCTTCTGACGAATGATACCATGTTCAGAACACTTAGTTGCAATAGAAGACGAAAACTTTAAGATATTAAAACTGTTTATTTAAAAAATATTTCAAACATGGCTGGTGGTGGCTCAACAAAATAAAAATACTTCCTACAAGGACAGTGAAAATAAGATGGAATGAATTAAACATTACGCCAACACAAAATTACATATTGGCGAGAAGAAACACTTGGCCAAGAAAAATAACGCTTCGCAATTATCCTAGAGCAACCATAAAACTTAATCCAATAAATCTAAATAATGAAACCACGAACATTTAATTTTAAAGATGAGGCAGGACAAACAAAAGAATTGACTTATACCAATACAATGCCAGTGAGAAGGGAATCAAAAAGGTTGCACTTTCTTTTAATTATTTTTTTTCGAAAATAAAAATCGTTTTAATTGAAATAACAAAGTTAAGTAACCTTTAACACCTATTTGTAACTAATTACTGATGACATGAAAACAACATTTTTGATTCTGCACTGCTATCTGACATCAAATTGGTCTTGGTTTCCCTTACCCCACACACTACATCCTTGCTAGATATTTTTTAGCGCACAATGTGAATAATTTATTTTAAATAATAAACTCACACGTCTAAAAAGTTTTCAGTGAAAAAAAAGATATGATTTATTTTAAAAATATTTATTTCCGCAACCTTTTTTATCTTTCCTCTCCCGGCAGAAAATATCCGTCTCTGAATTCCAATAATTAAAATTTAAATAAGCGTAGCGGAATAAATTCTAATAAATCCGGTCCCCTAAATAACAATGAGCAAAAATATACTCCTCACAAAAGCCATATGTTCTTCAGTTTCCAGCTTGAAAATTATTTGTCATGAAACAGAAAACTTATGAGGCAACATGAAATAGCTTTTAGGAGTGACTACTTTAGGAGGAGATAGTGTGAATCCGCGACGTGCAGAGTTATGAGCTTCTCCCGGGTTTGACAGTAAGCTTATTTCACGTAATGCCTTTTGTCGTATTTTACAGTACTTGATTTCCGGCTAATGTGACTAAAGAAATATCTCCGGGTCACCAATAAATTTCTTTAATATCAGGGAAGTTCCATTTTTATTTTTAATTTAATGCTTATACTTTTTTTTTTCCTTTTTAATCTTGAAAGGTTGTTTCTTCTGAACAAAGAAATTTAAAGTCGAAATGTTTGTATAGAGCTCAATATTTTTAAAAATTTATTTTGTAAATTGTATAATAAATTTGCTGGATTGGAAGAGTCACTAATGATTGTGCGTGATTTTTTAAATGAATATCGAAGCATCAAGAATCATTTGCAGTCTGTGAGTATTACGACTGCACAGTTTCTTTGTTAAAACATGATGCGATTGAAAATTGTATCGGTTTCTATAAATCGTTATTCAAAATTTTACAGGGCGTTTCCCAAAGATTGAAACGTAATTGATTTGTTTCTCGTGCTAAGATAAGTGGCTATTCATATTTACGAAAATTGCTTAAACAATTACGGAAATAAGACTGCGTTATCATAATTGACCTTTCATTAATTTTCTTTTTCTTAAAATTATTTAGCTTACTGCTGCCACAATGAGACAACCGCTACATGTGACAAAGGAGTAACTTTCAAATCGTCTGTGCTTGTAGGTGTACTGCCCGTGCCGCTGTCCACTGAACAATGGGAAATACCTGAAGAGTGCAAGTCCACCGCCTTGGAATCTCTCGCGGCTTCCATTCAACAGTCTGGAGTTTCGAACAATTTACTCCGGGTGTGGAACGCGTGTTGCAACAACTCATTTTTCATTTCTATACATTTTTTTTTAATTTAAGAAAGGCAAGGTCTACTTTTTTTGACACCTTTATGGTATTTCTGTAATCCTCAAATTTTGGAATCGCTAAAGTTGCAGTGATTTCGGATTTCAGAGGTTCTACTGGACTGAGTGAGTGCGGCGCAATTCGTCTTGGTGTAATTGGAAGTGCGTCTTTATACTATGGGGAAATGATGATGAGCCGCAGGCAAAATCTGCCGATTGATTCTACCACTTTTGATTATAAAAAGTGTCAAAAATTAAATATTTTAAAGTTTTTCACAGTTCTTCATTTAAACGATTTAGGAAAGGATACTCTCTATTCAGTGAAATTTTCGAATAGGTAGAATCCTTATTTTCTTGGATGTCATGATGTGAAGAAACTAAATAGGCAATAATTGATCATTCATTCGGAAAATCCGTAACAGTTAAATTTTTTTTCTAGAGAATTGAAATTGATTTCATCTCTTTCAGAATTAAAAGCACTTTCCGATGATGCAATGATAAAAAATGTTAGAATGATACGAACTGATGTATGCTAGGAAACAGAATTTTCGGAACAAAGTCTTTAATAAATTTAAGTATTTAAAAATGAGTATCGAAAAATTGTAAACAGCATTGTCATTGTCATCGAAGTTTTACGTGTATTCAGTGTTCCAGTTCGATCGGACTACTGGAAGTGTGTTAAATTTCATACACAAATTTTGAATTGGAACGACCCTCAGACCAAGCTAATAAAAAGCTTGTAAAAAAGCTCTGTTTGATTCCTTAATGATAAGCTCTATAAAGTCGAAAAAATTTATTCATAGTATTTGATTCAACATTTTTTAAAACGAAGTTGTTCTCATATCAAACGAAAATATTTACTTTTAATTAAAAAAAATTGATTTAAAATTTCGGGCTGAAATAAAACCAAATTGAATCATAAGCTTGCGAAAACTGAAGTAATCAGCTTTCTATAGATTATCCGCCTTCACCTTATTCTTTAATTAAATATGGTGATGAAATCATCCGATATAATGCTACAGTTATTCAAAAAATACTTAAAGTAAAAAAAAAGAAAATCTTTTGAAAACATTCACGAAAAAAGAAAGTTCTTTTTATACTCCTTTTAAACAAACACCCTACAGTGAGAAAGAATTTCTTAAGATAAAAGTTTTCTTTTAAGATAATCTCAAGGAATCAAATAGGAGGGGGAGAGTATGGAATTTGCCAAAAAAGATCAATATATTTTCTTTAAAAATTCTCTTATTGTTTTTCGAAGATAGAATGAAAGAAAATGTTAGTGGCTTAGTTGTGTGTTCTATCTTTCTGGCGTATTAACCCTCAAGAGATTTGATAAATTCGAAGTAGAAACTAAATGCTTTGAATTTCTGATATATTGCAAAATGTATGTTCTTTGTCAGAGCATAATCACAAAATGTTGCTACGTGAAGATATGAAATAAGATGTAGAAATTTTTAACAGTACGAAAATAATGTCACCTTGTGTCGCTGCATTATTACTCTGTAGTACTATTTATTACTTCGTTAAATGCTAACAATGCTACAGTGGTCGCCACTTTTCCCAATCACATCGGGATGGATTGTGATTGAGCGGAATAACCGAAATCCGAAATAAACGGTGGAACCAAAGTAAAGTTCAACATAATAATCAATCCATCAACCAATCAATAAATAAATTTATTAAATGATAATATGTGAACTTAGTTTAAGATTATTACGTATTTATTTAAAAATAAAGAAGTGAAAAAATAAATATGTACATCTATTAAAAACTCTATTTTGTTATTTTGTTCCGTTCATACCGATTTTCAAGGCAATAAACGACTCCTCGGATAAACCATTGAACGAAATAAGCGGCTACCACTGTACTATTAATTCTCATAAGTAGATAATCCACTCCGAAAAATAAAAAATAAAAAACAAACTCATTCTTATCTTAAAAATTCTGTAGAAAGAACAGTGGATACATTTTGATGTTAATTATATAAATTTGCGAACCATACAGATTGAAAGTGTAGTACACAAATTGCAACTCCAGTTAATTTTTAATGCGGTGAGTGCGAAATTCGCAGAAGATAGACCTACACAAAATTAAAGTTCTCTAAAAAATGTAATCTGGAGTCCCATTTAAGGAAAATATTATTTTTAAATTTCAGTTTTAAAAATTACTTTTTCAGATGAAGTGCCTCTCGCTTAGTGTTTTCAGTAATAGAAAAGTTTTCTAACAAAATAATTTTTACCGGCAACCCAGGGAAAGGTTGTTTCACCTCCTCATTTTCGCATTCTCTACTGGTGTTAATGAGATGTGCATGGGCTATGTTCCACTCAATTTGAAATAATGGAAGTCACAATCTGATCGTGCTTTACGGGTAAGAGGCACCGTTTCAAAAGAGTGTGCTTGTTGAACGATAAAATATGGTTCCTCAAATGCTTTTCTATTTACCGTTCACGCGATGCTTACCATGTTCTGTAGAATGCCCCGAAAAAGATGATTAGATGTTTTAACTCTTGTCCAATTAGAGATAAGTGGATAATATAATTGAAAAAACATTCAAAGTAAGGTAGGAAAGTAGACTGCGTTATAAAAATACCTCACAGCAATTTTCAAAAAGTAACAGTTTTAAAATTTGTGTACAATCACCGTACACTAAAACGATTCCCAACTGGTAAAATGTGCCCCACACTAATGAGATGGTGTGCAAAATTTGAGAATTGTATCCCAAAATGTGGAAGATAAATACATGCTGTCCTAACCACGCTTCGATGGCTCTTTATAGGGAAAAAAAAATCGGTATGAGAGGTCGTACAGAAATTTAAAAAGAAAATTTTTTTGAGCTCTAGCTATGAATGTTTAACATACAAATTTATGCATAGTCCCTGAGACGTTTTATGATGAAAGTTTGAAATTTTATTTATGACCTCATAGGTGTATGGGGCACATTTTATTAAATAATTAGTTTTTTTTTGTACAAGAGTAGTATACAAATTAAGTGTAACTTTTGGAAAGTTAACGAGAGCAATTTTTTCTTGAAGTAGTCTTTTTGCCTAAATTATTTTGAACAATTACAGGGCTCACTTACCTTTAATGCATGAAAGTTTAAAGAATGTTACAATTTTTTGCAAACACCCTGTCTGTGCAAGAACCAATTATAAATTAGTTATAAAAATGAATCAATTATAAAAAAAGATGACAAACAGTGAATCTGTCAGTTATCTTAACTTGAATAGTTATACTTCGGGATATCCTTATACTAATTTTTAAGTGGAACATGAAGGCAAAGTTTGCAACACCACAATGCCATACTATTGACGTTGGTCTCTACGGACATTACAATTTATTAATGTTCTTTCTATATTTTTATAAAGTCACGGTAAAAGAAGCATTTCACTAGTAAAATTTCACATGCACATTAGAGATTTTTTTGCGATATCAGCCATTTGAAAAGACTCGTTAAGTACCATTTTTTTTTCATCCTCTGTTTATATAACAGGCATGACAGACAATGACTGCATATAGAAGATGTATTCACAAAGATACGCACTATTGTTTAAAAAAATACAATAGTAAAATCGGAGGATACTTCTAAAGGCTCAATATATTTTTATATCTTACGTAAATGTGTTTGTTAAAAGATGCTAAATTAAAGCTTTAATGAAGTAAATTAAATAATAGTGATATTTAAGTGTTTACGAAATTTTTTTATATGATTTATTTTTTATAATTTTTCAAGAAAATGCTCAAGTTTTACCAATTATTTAACAATAACATTAATAATACATTAAAAAGGAAATTTACTGTCAGCTTTTTCAGTATTGAACTAATAAAATATAAAACATCAAATTAAGCAATTTAACATAATAATGACTAAAAAACGTCAGTCAGAAATTTTGCATTAATCCCAGCCAGTTAAGAAAGTTATTACTTTGGAATGTACTCATATTACATGCACTCATGCGTACTCATACTAAAATAATTGAAAATTTTAAAAGAAATTAATAAAATGTGTAAGTTATTAAACATTTATAATCTAAGAAAACTTTAATCTAATTAAACAGAAAAAAATCTTAAGAAAATTTGCAATATAACGTTTTTAACCCAAATGTATTTCTTTATGCAAAGAAAATGAATCCTCTTTCACAATACATAAATAAAAGATTTTTAACACTTTTACAGGAAATGCAAATTACTTAGCACAAATAAAATTATTTTAGCATATTAGAGCTTAATTAAAATAATTAACTTACATTAGATGGATTACAAATGACATAAATCTGTAATTCTGAATGGAAATTGTAAAATTGTTTACTAATTTCCATTCAGAAATATTACCAAGAAACACTGCTCTGTGAACTCAAAAACAAAAGGAATAGTACACAAAGGAATTTCGTTCTTCGTAGTTTTTGTTAAATCTTAACGTTTACAAAAAATAACGAAAACATCAGAAAGAAGTTAGTGGTTTAGACGTAGATCTTAAATAGAGCCTGTAAGCCACAGATCCCCAGAGATTACTATATATTTAAGATGTTATTTTTTGGAAAACTTCTCGTGTACCTTTTAATACTTTTTTCTCCGAAAGAAATAAAACTCTCTCAAGACTAAAGGTAATTCGCTAGATCAAGTTTCTTTCACTAATCAGTTGTTTGTTACATTTCATAACTTTCCTTAATTATTTTGAGCGTATGGAGTTGTGCAGAAGCTATCAGCTATAAAAAGTATACACAGGAAAAAGTTTCGTGAACTATATGAAAAATTTAAAACAATGGCATTTTAATTGTATACCTGCATATTTTATTACTGTTTTACATTGATGGAATACAGCATAGGGTAAACGGATCAATAAATAAACACTTAAGCATAATTCGTTCACTAAAAAATATTATTTTTCAAATCTAACTTTCTGGATTTATCTGTGTAAACACATTGTTTTTGTTACATGCAATTATGTAAAGTATAAAGATAAGCTTAAAAGCTTGGATTTGGGGATTTGGGGAGTTATTGGATTTAGGATTTCTGGGGCTAATGTAAATTTGGTACAACGCCCGGTGCATGAACATACATTTACTGGAATTACATTGTATTCCCAGTAATTAACACAGTACAATGCACATTAACAGATGATTATTTTTCAAAGGAAGGGCATGCGACTAGTGAAACTAGTTAAGCGTGAAATAGCTTCAATTTGCTTGGAAGGAAATTACTTTTGCCAATCCATAGACAGAATAACTCTTGAAAAGGCATTTTTTAAAAAGATACATGCAAAATGTTTATTCACTGGTTGTGTTCACGTCTCACGCTTGCAGGTTTATCCTATTTAAAGGCTTGACATGCTGAACCTTATGCCTTTTGTCAAATTTTTGTTTCAGCTTTGAAAATAATACTTAAAAGTAGAATTATATACTTAAAGTAATATTTTTATTTTTGGCACATATTTTCTTTTCTTTCTATTAATCTTTTAAAAATTTAGCTTAACGGAGAAAAATTTATAATAACTGATAATTTCATAATTCTGCTTGAATTACTTAAGTAAACATTTTACATGGTGAGCCGACATTAAAAGGAAGCTAGAGTTGTACTTACTCGAAATCAGTAAGTCTTTTTGTCAGTATATTTTCCTAATTAGAATTTATTGCTAATGCCTTAATGTTTGGATTTTTCTGTTTCATGGAAATCTGTTTTGAGCAATGCAATGCATAAATTCAACTTTAAAGCTGTTTCTCCAAAGTCATTTTTCGTTAATTTAGCTTACCTTTGTACATGATCTTTGTAAACTCAGTCATACTGTAAGGATCAATATTGATCCTCTGGAAGCCCCAGAACTCGCTATGAGTTGAATGGAATCTGTGAAAAGAGTCTCTGTCAGCATTTCTTTGAGCAGATTTTTGACAAACTCCATAGGAGACATTATTTAAGGAGAAATCAACGATTCCCTAATGTCGAGTGTACTAATAATATCGTTATACAAAATGGCTTCAAACATTCGCAACACCAGCGGTACCCAGCTTTTTAACTTATGACCCCTACAACAAAGGTTAACTTACGATGATGTCCCTCACATTTCTCAGCCTACATACATTTTTTTTTTCATCAAAGAAAATTTAGTCGTCTTCTCTACAAAATAATGTTACCGGAAAACTTTGTATAACATTTTAAGAGAAAATAGATTATGTTTTGGAGTAAAAGTAAGAATAAATAAGACGATTTTTTAAAATATGCATTATCGCTTGCTTTTTGCCTGTTTCTCTCTCACCCCCCCCCACCCCACCCCACCCTCCTGCAAACGCTCTGGGTCTCCCAAAGGGGACTCGCCCCACCGTTTAGAAACCGCTTCTCTGACCCATATTGCTTCTTCGCTTTCAAGTTAAAATACCAATTTCAGAAAGGCAAACCATCCTCTAATCCAATGAAGGTATAAGTTTTAGGGTTTGAGTTGTAGGAAATACAGCCCTCAATGAAATGAAAGTGGGTGACAAAGATTAAGCGTCCTTTTAAGAAATACCTAGGAATGCAGAATTCTGTCTATTAAAGGAGCTCGAAAGGCGATATTGAGATTGATAGGTATTTTCACTGTTTGAAGACGAAAATAGAAGATTAGAATGTTGTCTTCAATAAGGTCAAGATGAAAGATTAAAGAAGACGCTTTTGATTTTCATATTCTTTATGAATGAAGTAGTGCGTCGAGAGTTTTTATGCATTTCGATGCTTGAGTAATGATTCTTTTTTGATATAATTAAGAACAAGGATTTGCTAATTTGTTTAATACAACTCGAAATATAAATATAAAAGTACACTAAAATACATTTTACTATACTATACTCGATTTTTAATTCAAAAGATTTCAATGACAACAATATTTCATAATAGAAATATATAAAGTACCTTCATTCCTGTATAGGCAAATGTATCATACAAAGACCTCTGTATTTATTTTATTTATTTTATTTTAAATTTGAAGAAGCACAAATTTTTACGTATACGGAGAAATGTCTAAAACATTATGCCATCTTCCGAATATCAGTTTTGCAGAACCAAAGTATATAACAGTATTGATGCTGTACTTTATTACAGAAAAAAATTACTGCTTCTGAAATGAAAACACTGTATTTGAAGTAATAAATGAATAAAAATGAATTTTGTATTAAGTTACAGAGTAGAAATATGACTGAAGAACACCTCCCCCCCCATTTTACTTCAAACAATATTTTTGTTTGCATTAACAGTACACTTGAAAACTAAACTTTAAAGAAAGATGAACATTTAAATTATTTCTATAATTCATAAAACAAATATTACAACTACTCATGTTATTCCGTTACTATAAAAAGCCAAACATAACTCTTTAAACAAAAAAGTAATAGTCTTATAAAATCGAATGAGAAAACTAGCATAGAAGTTTTTAAAAGAGATGAAAGTTCTTTTTATACAGTTTACTTCTTCCAACAAAACGTTATTCGAAAGAAAATTTACCGGTTTATATGTTGCCTCTAAATGGAGTCTTTCAGAAGCTATTCTCAAGGGATTTTTACACATTTATGTAGTTCCTTTCACTCATGGAAAAGTACTAGGCTCTTTAAAATTCTTCATTTATATAGAAAAAAAGAGAATTTATTCCCTAAAGACAAAGGACCTTCTAGAAGATCATTTTAGCTTTTCTCTTTATTTCTGAAATAATTTACATTCTCCTTGAAGCTTTCGAAAAATTAGAAGGCAATTTTTTTTCTTCAAAAGCAATTTCTAAAATAAACTTTAATATTTCAAAAGCATTTTCATTCGTCTTCGGTTTTATTAGGGAATATTTTATTTGAAATTATACGCATACACAGTTACACAGGAACATGAACATCTCTCTTTCTCTCGTTCCGTGTATATTTATATAAATAAAATCATTTTTTTGTCTGTAAATTATTTAAAATTCCAAAACTTTAGATTTTTATCGATTTCATTCATCTGGGAGTCGAAAACTATCTTCCAAAAATGAATATTTGTTTGTTGTTCTGCCATTCGGCCGGCGATGGTTTTTTGTTCGTGCATCAGCTAGAAATGACTGAAGTAAATGTAAGGAATGAGATAACTATGAAAAATATCATTAATAATATTTATTATCAAACTGCACGTACGTTTCTGCAGAACATTTTGTAGCCTCTTCAGCAGAAGTCCACACACAGTATCGTAGAAGAATGTGGAGTCATGTCAAATGTAACGAATTCAGTAAAATGATAGGCAGTCAAATGTGTATTTTAAAGTCTCAATTAGACGTGTAGAACACGATTACATTACTAGGCTTTTTAAAATTCTTATTTAGAAATCAGACTTGGAGAAAATCGTGTACGTTTTTCTCTAGCATATCGCTAAACTATCTGTAATTAATAATATATCATTTAATTACGTTGCTAGAGAAATGTGAAATATGAATAATAATTTTTGAATCCAAGCAATACAATTTTTAAGATTTTAAGAAAACTGTTTTCTTGTTCCTGCAAGACATTAAGGGGGTTAATCGATTGGAATGGAATTTGGTAATATTAAAAAGGAATTTTTAACTTAAACGTGTAAAATTAAAGAAATATTAAGTTATGAGATTTTTCAAAATAATCACAATTTTGTGAAAATTTAAGTAAAGAATACATCAAGTTTCTGAAAATTGATTTTAAAAAACCTATTAAAATTTATAGATATTTTATACAAAGGGAAAAAAATGTGTCTTTAAATGTGTATTTTAAAGCTATTCGCACAAGAATAGTCTCTACGTCATTGTAGTTTGCGTCTGAGGAATAAAAATAAACATTATTGCATGATGAATTTTAAAATAAAGTAAATGTTTAAACATGATATTCAGTAACCTTTTAATGTCTTTAAAACTATAAAAATACCATTGTACAAATTTGAATATATTTTATATATATAACCATCGTTCCTAAATTTTCAGAGCAAGCAATACAATCGAAAAAGCCTCTCCACTTACTCCTTACCAAACTATAAACAATTTATAAGTTAAGTGTCATGAAACCTGAATTTTGCTGGAATTCTTCGAGTAAAATGTAATAAATATATCGTCAAGATGCTTAAACTAAAGAAACGACCAAAGATCGGGCGGAGAATTTTCTATCGCAAAGTAAATGGTCTAGTCATTACCTAGAGAAGCATTACAAGACGATAAGAACTGTGAAGTACGACAGGATGAATTCCCTGAAGCACATTTTAGCATGTTCTAGAGGACAAATTTGTATTCAGCATCTGCCGATAGAACGTTTTCGCATGACTTAGGTATTTAAGTGCGGTTTCATTTGCCTGAAAAAATAATTTAGTTTAATAAGTAAAATTCAATGTGAGCTTCTAATATTTTGCATAGCGTAACTACTGGAAAATCATTCCTCTGAAATGTGCAATGTAATGATAGAAAAATATAATCACGTAATGAAAAATGTATAAAGGTATTGTTTGCATGTAATGAAATATTACATACAAGCAGTTATTTATCTATGCATTTAAGTAAGAATCTTTTCATGTTTTTAAACGGAAGCACGTAGATTTTTAGTCTTTATGTAGATGATAAATGTACTTTTGTCAGAAGGGATGATTTTATGTGGTTTCTTTTCGGACTTTGTCTTCCAATGTTAGACTGATTTTATGTCAATACGCAATTTAGCCTAATTGTGCGTGTGCCCTCTACAGTTATTGAAAATAAAAAGAATATTTTCAATAGATGAAATATATTTTTTCTTTATATGACATCCCACAGATTTTGAGGTTAAAATTTCAACAGTGAATTTGTATCCGAAACTTTGCATACTAACCAATATAATTAAAAAAATTAAATGGTTTTCTGCATTTGATGGAATCATGGAACTCCAGAAAGTTGGTTTCTTAAGGAAAAAATAAGTAATTTGTAACAATATTTCAAAAAAGTGTTTTTTTATGCATGCAGCAGAAAAGTATTGTATGTGCTCTTGTATATCTCAAGATAAAAACTCGGAAAAATAAAGAAATGAATTTTAAAACATTATGTTACGTCATAGAAATTTATTCCAGATTTCAACTACAAATGCTCTAAAAAACTGTACATAGGCTGTTTCATAAGAGATGGGCAAAGCTTTAAGACTTGAGTACACATTCGAGGCACACTCAAGAAGTAAAAATTTGAAATTCTTGTATTATTTATATTAACTAGATGAAGTACCCGTCGTTAACGGGTTAGTACTGAATTCATATTTCTAAAAAGCAAGAACTTTCGTCAGCATTGTAGGAGTACACAGAATGGGTGTAATATGTTGCCAAAGTAAAGAAAGCGAAGTTATAATTTTTATGTATTGTTAAAATATTACAGGTTAGAGAGTAACTAAGAAATATCATTTCATTCGCTTTAGTCGTAATTATGTGATGCGCGAACGAATATTTACGCATATTGAAATAATTTTCGCAAAATCTCAAAATCTAATCATAGTTTTGAAAAATTGGAAGCCTGTAATTTCAGTTGAATGACAACCGATCACGTCACCAACTTTCGTTTCATTCCCTGCTGTCTTTATTTCGTGATGCTGGAACAAAAATTTCAGCATTTTAAAACGATTTTCACAAAATCTCAAAATGTAATCAAAATATTTAAAAAATTCAACACCTATAAATTAAGATTAGCAACTACCTATCCTATCACCAAATTTCGTATTAGTCATTATTACGCGATGCTTGAAGAAAGGTAACCGCATTTTGGGAAAATTTTCACAAAATCTCAAAATCTAATAAAAATGTTTAAAAAATTGGACACCTATACTTTATGTTGAGAAACAATCTATCATGTGACCAAATTTCATATTATTCGCTTTAGTCGTTATTACATGATGCGTAAACAAAAATTCACTCAGTTTGAAAAGATTTTCACAAAATCCCCAAATCTGATCAATTTTTTTTTTAGATGTTTATAGCTTAAGGTGACCACCTATCATTTCACCAAATACCATTTTTTAACATTTGCAGTTATTATGTGATGTGCGAACACAAATTTACGCAGTTTGAAACAATTTTCGCAAAATCTCAAAATCTAATCAAAATTTTTTTAAAATTCGACGAACAATGTTTTAAGTTGAGTGACCACCTATCATAATACCAAATTTCATATCATTCGCTTCAGTAGTTTTTACGTGATGCTTGAACACAAATTTATGCAGTTTGAAAAGATTTTCGCAAACTCTCAAAATCCGATCAAGATTTTTAAAAAATTCGACAAACAATGCTTTAAGTTGAGTGACCACCAATCATGACACCCAATTTAACATCATTCGCTTCAGTCGTTTTTACGTGATGCTTGAACAAAAAAAGCGTGACGGACAGAATGACAGAACGACAGACAGACAAACATTTTTTTGAGGGTCAAACCGAATTCCCAGGTGCTTGAAACGGATAGAAATCGCAAAATTTTTGAATTCCAAGAAATGTACAGACAAAAGTCTAATTTTATTTATATAGATACCAGTCTCAAATAAAATCCAGTTTCAAATCTAAGCCTCGCTAAAGTGCCAACATACGCCCTTTTGGAAGAGTTTTTTCAGGGAATCATTCGAAGCATTGACTTAGCAGCAATCAAAATGGGAAATGGTCCAACCGCCAAAAAGTAAAGCACGCATTAATTTGAAAAGTGGAATCCATTAATACAGCCGCATTTTTTAAATTATCAACTATAACGTGTTTTATTCATCGTTACACCGATGTACTAAATGCGAAGATTTCAATTTTCTGAAATTTGGCGGAATTCCCCCAACTTAAATCAATGTACTCAATTGGCGAAAATTCTGAAGTTAGATCGCTTGGAATCCCTTAATAACTGCATTATTTCTTCACGGATCATTAAAATTTAACGCTGTATTCTAATAAAATCTATGCACTTGTTTTCAAAAATCTATTTCCTTAAGCTCTTATTAAATTGCGCCAAGCCGAAAACTGTGCAAACCGCTAGAACTCACTTTCACAAAATGGGCATTTCAGCCATTTTATTTTTCGCCAAACTAAAAAATTTTACATATTAGCCTCGGAAATCTTCAATTCTTATTGTTTTGCGTATAAAACATTTCATTCCTGCTCTGATTCCCCATGCACACGATATTATAATTAAAATAATATAACCTTACAAATATAAACTAACAAAAAAAATCATTATTATACTTTTATTTTTACTTTAAGAATTTAAAACATTTTATTCGTCAAAATCACCACACATGGCAACCACGATGCTTATTTCACACTTTTTTCCCTACAGGGGTTACAATTACGGAAAGCTTTTTGCGTGGAGAACATAAAAAATCTCTTACATTCTGGGAACGGGTGGACTTTCAAAGTTTTATAGTGGACTATCATTTATTCTATATTATTTTACATATCTGTGCAAAATTTCAGGCTGATAGGTCCATTTTTATGGATTTGTATACTAATCAAATCCACAAACAAACAGAATTTCATTTTTATTTATAAGATAAAAACTAGATAATAGCTACAGTACAAACTCAAACCCACTGAATTCTTACTGAACACAGGACAAAAATACTCTCCACGTAATTCAAGATAATAAAATAAAATATAAAAACCTTTAGCCTTCTCCAATATGTTTACCTTTTTTTTTCCAGACGTCATTTAATTCTTACATTAAATGTGAAATATTTTTTCCTCCGAAAATGGTATCCAGGGATATTAAACAATTCCCTTGAAATGAATAATAAAAATAAGTTTTGATTTACATTTGATAATAATATATTGCGGAGAAAGAGCGCTACCTCCAGAAGACGTTAAACGAAAGAAAAATGTAATAAAATATGGGTTTGATGACTATAGGGATTAAGCCCTGGTATCGATTCCACAAGCGAATCATAACTCAGTATACTATTTTTGTACTGTTTGCTAAAGGAGCTCAGATTACTAAAAGCTGTTTCATGTTTCCTCATAAATTTAGGGTTTTCTTTCAAATATGCAGAGAGAGAAAGAAAAAGAAATATTTTACAATCCATTTTATGAGCCGGGTTGCTGACACAACAGAATGTTCTTCGTTTCGGATGAAAATAAGGAAACAAAAAAATGAAAATCTTCCTCATGACCTAAAAGAAATGATATTTATTATGCTTATTATTTAAATATTTAATAAAGGAAAGAATGTTTTCCTTCCTTAAGATCAGAGACCCGAATATTTTGTTGGTTACTATTGTCGCTGATTTTCTTGCTGGAAAGCGTCCAAAATTTGCTAGAATTGTCACAAAAAGATTGACTCAGTGACCTCCATACACATTTATTTATTATGTTTCTTTTAAACATTAATGCAGTAAGATTAACATTTTTTTTGAAAATAAAATTGTCCCTTTTTTAATTTGATGCCACCCAGTTCAAAACTTTTGATAGAGTTATTTTTTGAGGATGTGTGCATGTAAATTAATTTGACTTATTATATTTATCTGAAGATTATTCTTCTTCACCAATTATGCAAATAAAATTTTTAACTACGTATTAATAATTCTTTTCTAACAAATCAAATTGAATGAACTTTTAAGGTCGTGGTCTTTCTGCCTTTAAATGTCGAAAAACAGTAACTTTTCTATTATGTACGTCATATACAACAATAATAAAAGATATTTAAATTTTAAACACTAAAACCCTGTACTGCATTTTCTGAAATGGTTTTTATTATATTTCAACATTTCAACATTTTAACATTAATGTATTATTAAGAAAATTTTCATAAGTCAAATCCATTTTCGAAAAACAAAAATCACAAAATATTTGCTTAAAATAGCTATTTTTTAAATTAAAATTATAATTGTGTTCCAGAACTCAATCACATCAAAAATAACAAAAAAATGATTGATATTTTATTTATAACTATGTATTATATCACGTAATAAGTTTTCATATTTAAGTCTTATTTCGTACTTACCTCTACAAATATGAAGAAACAATCTGAAATAATAGAAATTTATGCTAAGTTGTAAACAACATAACATGAGAATTTTTATTATCTTATAGTGCCCTGCATCTACATAACATTTTAATATTTGTGCTGATGTTTGAAGTAAAAAATAAAGATCAGACAATATTGGTTTAAAGTACTGGTATATATTGCTTTAAAAATATAAAAAAAAAATAAGGAAAAGATTTTCTTATGTGACTTTGCTCCTCTGCCTATCCCCAGAAGCAATTTGGGAAAATCAGTTTTTTTATTCCCGATAAAGATAAAAATAGAATAACGCTTACAATGTTTTGCAACTTTCAGTAAAAATATTTAAATTCGATCGCCAAATGAAAGGCACGTGGAATTAATGGATATAAGTTTGCTGTTACAATTCTAGCGGTTCTAAAATTTCATATTTTTGGAAATTCACTGATTTTCCTCCAAAACGAACTGGAATTTTTTATTTTGGAAAAAAGAGGTTTGATAAATCGATTAAGAATGTTAAAATTAACTTTCCAAATCAGAAATTTCTTTTTAAGTAACAAGTAACTACACCGGGGGTTACAAAATAACTTGAGGTCTTCAGAATCTTGTAGCGAATTAAGAATTCACTGTCATAAATATAAGTTCAACGTTTCACCAAATAACCGGTGAAATCAGAGAGTTACAAGCAATGTCATATGCGTTGAACCGTATTAATGGTTTACCCGGAAATGCGTTATAAAAGCCGAACGCATGCCCATTGTATCCAGATTTCGGTTCAACTGCGAAAAACAGAGTTTTCGGGTGAACTAACATGTCCGCCGTTAGCTCGCGTTAGGAGGTTATCGGCGATTACAAAAAATAAGAAAAAAAATGCTTCATGAATTCTTCGAAAAGAAAAATCTTTCGAAAATGGAAGAAAGAACCTTTGTTAAAAAATGTAGGCTGTGTAAAGGAGTACCGATTTGACATCGAATAAACATGCTTGACAGCAATGGCTATCTATATTCATTTAAAAGAGAATAGAAACTGATTATAGCTCATAACTCACACATATTTTTGAGTTACTATTACTTTTCTAAAATCACGTGTAAAATACAAGAGCACAAAATTCTTTTTTTACAAGAATTTTTTGATTGGAAATTAAATAAAACAATGTTTTATATAATTTGTTTTTGCAAAAAAAATTTGTCTGTCGTGGGCTTAGTTGCCAACGCGCGATCGTTTGATCCAGTTATTGTGGGTTCGAGTCCCGAGAAGGACCATTTTTTCCCTTTTCTTTTAGTAGTATGTATTAATTTTGCTATATAATGGTGTTTGAGGAAATACGCTAAAAATGGTGAATCTTAGCACCACATTTTTCAAAATACCGGTTGCAGATAAACTGGCACAGGAATTTCAGTGAAACGTTGAACTATATAGTTAAGAATGTTAGGATTACAAAATGGATCATGGAAGTTTTAATTTTTAAGAGAAAATAAATTAGTTCATTTATTGTCACTAATAGGAGAAATGTTGCCACAGTTTATCGAATAAAATGCATTACTCTGCATAATCACGTTCTTAATATCAATTATGAGTATAGACGAAAAAGGCTGGGAGAATTCTCATCATTTTGAGAACAACTGGCTTGAAGCAATTGAATACTTTCAATTTTTTGCAGACAAACCGCATCGCTTCTTCGGACTAGTGTCTGTGTTGGAGTTCCAGTATTAATCCAATCGTTGTATCATGTTTCATAAGCTTGTTATGCTCATTGTTACTTTTCGGAACTTCTTTAACAGCCAAAAAGTACAAAAATTAGCAAAGGCATTCTTGTTCTGCAGGTAATAAAGATTGACATACGCAGCACTTTTCTGTAAAATATGAGCCATTGAAAGATGGCCTTAATGGTGAGAATTATCCCAGACTTTCTTTTCATACCCATATTCGCGAAAAAGAAAGCGATTTTGCAAATTAATGCACGTTAACTGGTGGTGCACTGGTGGTGAATTTTGGTACTAATTTTCTTCTTTAAAACTCGAAAAACCATTGCACCTTGTGCATTGCATATTCATCAAATTTGGTTATGTTTCGTCGAAAACTTCACTCTCTAGAGAACTCTAAACACCTCTTGCTATTTTATAATCGTACTGTAAATGAAAAGATTTTTCCTGAAAAAAAAAACACAATTTACATAGAAAGGTGTGAATTTTTTTGCACTGTTCAAATGCAATTATAAAAACTGTTTTAGCCAAACTTATGTAAATCAAAATTCATTTTAAAGTTTTTTTTCTGTAAATCGCACAAAAGTAATCTATATAAATATCTTTAATCCCCAATAAAATGGACATAAGGAAATCCATTGTTCAGAAACACAAAAAGTGCGTTTAAAAAAAAATTACAAATAAAAACATATAAATTTCATCGATATATACTCAGAAAACATGAAAAAATATTTCATTTGCGACTAAAATGAAAAATGAAAATATTTTTGAATTCTTATGCTTTGCATTTATGACGATAATCATAAAGTAATTATCTTTTTCAATTTTTTAAAATAAATAATAGAAGAATTAGATATTTTTACTGTTTAACCAGTTAATTAAAAATGGTGTTTGCAGCAGTGTTTGTCTAGCATCTTGATTAATTAACTTTAAGAATTTAACGTGCTCCTGTACATTATTGGAGAAACTTTTATTAAAATACTAATTTTTAAAAAGTTAACATTGTTTAACTTGAGCCAATGTTCATTTAATTAACCCACCTTACTAGAAGATATTTCACTTAATTTATCGTGTAATCTCTATCAAATTATGCATGCATTTTGTTAGAAGTCTTCAGTTTATTAAAAGATACATTTTGACAGTTCAATTTTTATCCACATTGCGTAGGTTTGTAAAGTAAATTTAAAACATCATCCGATTATGCAAAATTATTTAAAAGAGTTATAAATATTATATTTGACAGAGTGAATGTGTATTACATAATTTGATATTTAACTGACAATTTGAAAAACTGTTTTAATTTTCTTAATTTACTGTTGAGCTAAAAATATCAAAGAAAAAAAATGTTCCACTTTCAGTGTAAAGTTAATTTTGATAGATAATAAAACTTTTATTGATTTTATAGAAAAATGTTTCTAAAATTCTTGTTTTTTGTTAATGGTTTGCTTTTTTTTCCGTATTTTAGATAACATTTTGAAGAACTAGATTCTCAAAATAGTAAAATGGCTGCATCTCAAGAAAACGCGTTCAATGTGTTTCTTGATGTATACAAACAAAATCAGATATTCAGATTACTCAAGCAGGTAATTAATTTCTTTGGTGAAACATTTTCAAGTCCATTAATTGGACCATTTCCTTGGGTGCTTCGTTCACCTGATTTCATGGCCTTGGATTTCATTTTGTGGGGTATCTTAAAGATTGTTTACATTGAAAAGAGGTGTGAGATGTCACTGACCTGGAGCAAAAGGTCGTGTGTGCTCTGCACCATCGATCACATTTTTCTGCAAAGGACAATTGGCTGGAAATCGAGTTACGCCTTGATGTGCTTCGCGTAAGCAACGGTGCCTTGAGGTTCTTAAATTGCTGTAAAAAGGCTTTAATAATAAGACTTTGTGGACACTCTGTACTTCAATATTAAGGTTTAATGATTTTTACTAAAATATAAAAGATACGCTGCTCGGATCCAGTTCAAAAACTTACGCACACACAAATTTGGTAATATGCTGCCAAAACTCAACAACCTTGGCAATAGTTTACGAGATTTTGGGTATTCCTCATATAATGTCTACAGATTCCTCAGGCAATGAAAATGTCTATAGATCTGAATGTTCTGAAATTCTTTTTGCTGCCCTTGTATATATACTAGAGATGAGACGGGCTCAGCCCGACCCCGAAAGCCCGAGCCCGATCCCGAGCCCGAACCGGGCTCGGGCTCTGTAATTCACAATTGCGTTCGGGCTCGGGCGGGCTCGGGCTCGTGAAAAATTTCTCCTTTATTGAACATACTCCTTGAAACATATTTTAAAAAGTGATTCACGAGGAAAATAAAAGTACAGTCAACTCCGGTTATAGTGAACCTCTAGGGACCATCCAATTTCGTCCACTGTATCCGAAGTTCACTAAAACCCAAGTGTCTTCATGATGGATAGCGATACTGTATGTGAATTGGAACTAATGGTTTGTGTTCACTGTAGCCTTTGGTTCACTATATCCGGGTTCACTATAACCGGAGTTGACTGTACTAAAAAAAAAAAAAAAAAAATAGCGGCACTGACGTCTAGAAAGTGCGTTAAGCTCTTTGGATATTTTAGTACGGCGGTTTATATTGATTAGTTATTCATGAGATCCGACATTATTTGATATACATGGATATACATAAGAATTAGAAAGTGCATAGAGAGTTTGCAACAATATTTGTCTTTAATTTGCACAAATGACAAAATTCATTGTATTCTATCAATGAAGTAATTGGATTTTTTTTTATCATAGCTGAAATTTCGGGCTCGGGCGGGCTCGGGCTTCGACTTAAATAATATTGCTCGGGCTCGGGCGGGCTCGGATTAGAAGTCCTCGGGCTCGGGCGGGCCCGGGCTTCAAAAAATGAGCCCGAACTCATCTCTAATATATACCACTCAGTAGAATGCATTCGAAAAGGAGCTGCTCACCTCAATTAATGTTATAACAGTTTAAAATACAAAATTTCAACATTTTACGTCTAATCGTTTTTGAGTTATGTTAGGGTACGTAAGTTTATGCGCACGAAAAATTGGTCAAAATGGATTTTACATTCATATACATAGGTATGTACATTGTACATGCATGCGTAGTTTGAGACTTTATACAGAAACTCATCA
This sequence comes from Cheiracanthium punctorium, assembly GCA_038373885.1. NCBI lineage: Eukaryota > Metazoa > Arthropoda > Arachnida > Araneae > Cheiracanthiidae > Cheiracanthium > Cheiracanthium punctorium. The sequence goes on from JAWZYV010011619.1 coordinate 1,286,201, forward strand.
AAGTAAAATTAACCGATGGTCAAAACTGAATTTTCCCTCAAAATCTTGAGAGGAAATTTTTCGAGATTGCTATAAATCTTTTACATCGTATTAGGAAGTAATAATATTGCATGCCATCACAAGCTACGGGCGGTTATAAAATAAGTTTTCCGACAAGAGTGACTTCTCTTTGAAAATTTATTCACAAAGTTAATGGCTGGTAAGTTATCGACAGAACTGCCACATTTTCTTTTCACACAAAGCTTAAACAAACATAGCAAATACTATCAGATTTTACTTTATACATTTTCTCTCGCTGAGTGTTAAGCACAAAAGTACTTTCTTCCTAAACAAATAAATAAAATAACAAAAACACATTTATTGACAGCAAAATAGAATTAATTCGCTGAAGCGAAATGACATTTGTCTTCTGACCTATAACATCTGATAAAAAAATAATCTGATTAAAGATTTCGCATATCACAAATGTAGCTCCCTACGAAAGCATGCTGGGAAAAGAAAAAGAGCAACGTGAATAAAGGACAAAAAGAAAATAAATTGCCTGTCTCTTTCTATGTTATCTTGTGTCCGCAGTGAGTTGCTGAACTGTGAAATTGTGACTCCGTGCAGGCTGATAACGCGGTCCTGTTATTTACTACCGCGTTAAAATAGACAGAGCGCCTTCAGCTTGGCATTTAGATAAATTCAGTTAAAAATTTTATTTTTGCGAAGAATTTTTAATCGAGTGCTCGGCTTATATGTTCGATACTTTCGAAATAATTTTAAATTTTATCAAGCTCTGGGAACGTTCCAAATGGTTATAACACAGTAACAGATGTAAATAATTAACATTTTCCAGGTTTGCACAATTCTCTGCTTTTATTCAGAAGATTTGTTTTCTTCAAAAAAATAAACTCTTTGATGTGTATATATATGTTAGGTTTAGGGATTAAAGGAACATATTTTAAAGATAACATATACTTTTAAATATCACATATACTTTTAAATATCACATATACTTTTAAATATCACTAATTACTAGTAATAGACAAACTAATGAAATAATTACAGTCTACGCAGTAAATTCTATATCAGTAATTGTATAGTGAATTTTTCCACACATTTTAAAAATTTTACTGTTCACACAAAATACACTCTGCATGCAAAAAGCATGTACTAAGTAAATGATATTATTCTGCATTTTCTATCTATATTAAAAACCAGCTAGTGCTCGACAGAGGAAATTTTGAGAACACAAAAATATTGTTTTCCAACACAACTTAAACTTTTTTTTTTGCTTTTTCAGACTTGTCAAACGAAATCAAGAAATGCTATATTCCGAAAACTTAACAACTTTCAGGTCACTGCTCTTAAAAATAATCAAATTAATCAAGTAAATCAAATTTCAGCAACAAAAAGATAATTTCATCGCCGCTAACAAAAAATATCGTTTTCAAAAAATCCAGAACATAGCTAATCCGTAACGTTAACGATTGGCAGTCATTGAAATTGACACACGAACTTGGTAAGTGAAGACTGCATTGTAATCAAAGCTCCTTTATCCAAATCTTGTGAAAAACACAATGTCTGAGCTTGGAATTAGGAAAAGACAATGAGGGAAAATTTATAAAAATTATATTATTTAGGTTAAATTTACATATTTTCGGGATTTCTTCAAACTCCAAACGTGGCCGAAAACCTTGAAGATAAATTCATGTTGGAACTGTGGGACAGGTTTGTTTGCAAGGAGAGGATAGCTAACCTCACGGAATGTGTCGTTCGGAGATGCATGCGTTCTTCCCGGATCTCCACCTCTACAATTTGGATTTACTTCATCAGAAGAGGGAGACTTATGAATATTGACACCCTCCGAAAACTGCTTGCTGTGATCTAGGGGTTTTTTGGAGTCACGGATTCATCATGCAGGTTCACCGCGTGTATATGGTGTTCCAAAGAGGTGAATCAATCCCCGCAACTTCCCGGTTAACAGTCCAGCGCCTTAATTGAGCTATCAAAGCACTGTGGTGCCCGGTTTGTCACTATAAGCTCAATCGCTCATATCATGTTGAAGGAAAACTAACCCTAGTCCATTTCTTAATATTACATTCTGCAAGCAAACTGCCAAAAACACGTAGTTCATTGGTATATAATATTTGACTTAACTCCTGTTAAAAATGCTTAATTAATTTTTGTAAGTTTATCTGCTATCGTTAAACAACATTTACTTTTTCTTACTTATGTAGTTTTACTTTACGGATTTTCAATTTTACGGGTTGGATCATTATTACTTCCAGGATGACACCGCAACTTGTCACAAAGGATTAATATAATGGCAATAAGGTGAATCGACTGGACTGGCCTGCCGGAGTCCAGACTTGAATCCTACAGAAAACCTCTTGGACGAGTTAGATCGACAAATTAAGAGGTGAAGCAATCGTTCAAATTCGGTGAAAGAACTTACATGTCTTCTCTAAGCAGAGCGGAAGGAAGTGCCACTATTCATCATCCAAACACTTGTGGAAAGCATGTCCCGGCATGTTAAAGCTGTAATTGCCTTAGGTGGAGGCTCTTTAAACTATTTAATAGGAATAAATTGCGTTTATTTCTTTTATCAGAGATGTCCAATTATTTCTAGATAGTGTATTGTTTCCATACCCGTGATTAGACATAGATTGTGCATTTTTATAATTTGAACAAAATTTTTATCATCATCGTACATGCTCGAAAAGTTCGTCCTTGATCTGATAGGGCAATATATTCCTATCTTCATATGTTTATGGTTTCTACACCGTGCGTTAAAACTTTGAACTCAAATTTCTCCATAAATATTGGCCGCACCACTATCGAACTTTTTGTGTATGCAATATTTTTATATGGACAAGACTACCTAAGTATGAATGTAAGGACCTCGGGGATGTATACTAATTTACATAGTGTACTTTTCATTTTTTTTTTCGCTACAACTTTTCAATATCTTCATTCTGAATCTAATTTTGACCACTTCTGTGTCTGGAACTATGCATCTAGAATTAGCAGTTGCGAAAATAAAGGCTATCTATCTCACACGTGGACAGACTGTACATTATACATACAGTATGTGCCAAAAAGATATAACTGTTTTCAAAAAAAGAATAAAACACAAACAGAGTCATTTAAAAAATTCTTCTTGTAAAAGAATGGGTGACGTCTGGATTTCTCTTGAATATTTTATAACGTTTGTACAAAATCATACCGACAGTTGGAGCTTCGGCTACTATATTCAACAAAAGTAGTTGGTAATGCACGATAATATTCTCAAAGCGTCCTCCTTTCATCACTATATCCCTGTGATTTTTTTTTCTTAGGAGCCGTTTGAAGGAGGTGGTTCAGTGCTAAAATCCCATCATGCTGGGAGGAGTGTGCAACTATTCCCAGTGGACATAGTAGAGAGTGTATGCTTCTTTTTGAGACTCCTTCATGTAATTATGATGAATTGGGCAAATTTTGAGAATTTTGTCATACAATTGCCAACAACTGCATCTGAATACAGTTGCAACAACGCCACCTATCGGTAAGAGTTTGTACTAACTTATTGAAGCGTTCCATAAAAAATTTCCTCACTTCATACATTCATTTCCTACAAGAAATTTTTAATAACTCCGCTCGTTTGTTTTTTATTCATTCGTAAAAAGCAGATACTTTTGGGGAACACTATTCATTTTTTTACACATATTCCTTTTTTATTATTTCTGTTTATATTCTTTTGCACATAGTCTACATAAATATTCAAACATTTAAAAATAAAGGAAAGTATGAAAGCTTATTCAATACATTAGAGTTATAATTTTTATTACTAACATGCAAACCATTCTTCGATTCTCCAGCAAATTTTCTCGATAAACCACTATAAAGAATGCTTAAATAGTTTGTTGTAATGGTTGAAAAATATAAGTGCTGTGTAAAATTTTTATTTATTGTGAAAAACGTAAACGCCTATGTTCTTTAAAATTGTGGGCAAACCATTCTTCGATTCCCCAGCAAAATTTCTCGATAAACCACTAAAAAGCATGCTTAAGTAGTTTGTTGTAAGGGTTGCAATATATAAGTGCTGTATAAAATTTCTATTTATTGTGAAAAAAATAAACGATTGTGTTATTTAAAATTGTGGTTGAAACCAGTTTTTGAGATTACTTGAAAACTACTATTTATAATCACGTTTGTATGACTGATTTTTTTCTTTTGCGTACTATTCTCATATATTTACAAATGCACGCGATCGGATCATTTCAAGTGCAAATATATTATCCAAATATGCAGAGTTTACTTACGTAACTCTAAGCAAGGCAAACTTTAATGCGCATCCCATTTATAAGAAGCCATTAAAATCTACGTCTTTTTTTCATGGAGAATAAATACTGCTGAAACAGAAAAGTTTTATTTATTAAAATGGGGATTGTGCAAAATATTATATATGCATAAACACTCACTCAAATTATACATAAACACTGACTCAGACAAATTATTAAAATAATTGTTAATTAATATATTTCATGTTTAAACACATACATACATTAAAATGCAAATGTAAAGGAGCCAAGTACGAAAAAGTTTTACAGAATCCAATGTATTACAAGAAAGGATGATACTGCTGTATGAAGGAAAAATCAAAATTAACGCCGTGAAAAACAAATCGAAATAAACTAAATACTTGAGAAACTGTGAATATTACAGGATGTATCCCATAAATTGCATTACCCACTGTAAAATATTTCAAAAGCGCCCATTTCATTATGTTTTAAAAATAATTCTTAAACATCCTGTTGCATTTCAAGAACTCCTGAAATGTTTTCAAAGCATTCCATCACAAGATTTCCCCCCTAAGTTGCCTATCTGATAGATAATTATCATCGCTTACAATGTGTAGTAAAAATTGTAAAAAATAAAGTTTTTCAAATTGTCGATATAATTGTTTTACCTTTTTATGTTTAAAAATCAAATGCATTTTCCTAATTACAGCCTTAAACATCACTAGATGCGTAGCCGAGATTTCCTGTGAAAATTAGGTATTAAGGCATGGCTTGACGAAATAAAAGTGCTTGCATATGTTTTCTAATCTAATCCCGTGGCCTGCTTTCACAGCAGCTAAATCATAAAACTATGTTAATTTGCATGTTAACTTGCATAGCTTGAGAATGAACTCTTAAGTGTTACTGCTCAAAAATAGTTGTTTAAATTTTCAATTGTCTTAGAAATTTCCCTGTTATCTCTATGAGTTCTCCAGAGATATGTATATACTTAAATGTTTCCTTAGCTGTAAACATTTGTGACATATATCCATAGTAATGAAACGTGACATAAACTTATTAACATTTGCATACCTAACATTTCATTTATTCTCTCAAAATTAATGTACTTAAATAAATATAAGATAAAGTTTTTAAAACAGAACTCTTCTTCGAAGATGGAATAAAATGCATAAAAAGTTTGAGAAAAATTTCATCCTGAAACGCCTATTGCAATACATTTATAAACCCTATCTCATCGAATATTGGCGGGGGTACTTAAAAATTCCATAAAATTCTTTTTCTTTAATGTAAAATAGCATTTAATTTTTGAAAGCTTGAGGCGTTTAACTACCCCCTTCTGTATGAAGTCAAAAGAAGGATTACCACCTCAAGCTTTCAAAATGTCAGAAACTAAAATTTATTTTTTAGTCCTAAAATCAGGTTTAATTCAACATTACAGTTAATTTGCATAGCTTGAGAATAAGGTTTGAAAAAAGTGTTGTTTGTCCAAAAATATATGTTTACATTTTCAATTGCCTTAAAAACCTTTCCTTAACGCTATCTATCAGCTCTTCAAACAAATACAAACTTAAATGTTTCCTTTAGTTGTGACCTTTCATAATAGTAATGAAACTCTAATTTTTCGAACAGTCAAGACATTCTCTTAAAAGTAATTTACTTAAATTAAACATAACGATTATTTTTATTCTGAAAACGAAATTAAACCACTCTCTCTATATATATCTTATTCTCGCACTTATTGAGCCTTTTTGTAAATTTTTCAAAAGAGTACTTGATAATCTGATTTGAATTTCTGAGAATTTTTATGCCTATGGCGTTATAATTAAACTATTACGTTTACATTTTTAAGGTTATGAGCCGCATATAAACCGTCGAATCTAAGAAATTATTAGAACTCTTTTATTAAATAATGTACAAGTACATTTTTATTTCTCAACATGAATAACATTTCTAAAATGTAAATTTTTTTTTGAAGAGATCGTTGTTTAAACGGCTTTTATTATTATTTAATGAGACGTATAGTGATAATTTTGGGTGTTGTTAATTAAACATTGGATTTTTTTTCAATATTAGGTATAGAATGACAAAATGCAACTGTAATACGATTAATAGAAAATAAAATTATTGAAATAATTGTTGATTAATATACTTACATGCTTAAGCAGTCTTTGGAAAAATTTACTTTAGTTATATGCCTTTAATGTGAAAACTTATATACAGTTTTATGTGCTGAAATATGCTGAAAAGTTTGTAAAACTTTTAAAACCCTGATGTCTAAATTTAAATACCTATATGGCTCATGTATTAATTTTGTATTAAATTTGAATACACAATGATGTACCCGAGTTACTTATGGAATTTTGTTTGAAATATATGCTTATTCCAGTGAATAGAAAATGATAGTTTTACTATAGTTTAAATAACAACTAGAACAACAACAAAAAAAAACTTTAATTAATCAATAACATGGAAACTCATGAAAACGATTTAAGATCATTTTTTTAAATTTCACCAGATATTTTTTTAAAGGTAACTATTTATGAAAACATTTTGATATAGTTCTAATTTAACAACAACAAAAAGAAAATCCCAGCGAAAAGAACATGGTATTTCGTTGATACATTAGTGATTGATTCTCCATAATCCACATAAATGAAAACGAGTCAACGTTGCACCGGGGGTCGGAATGACAAAAGTTTCACAGGATCGAAGAAAACTTTACCCACAAAACAACAAAGTAGGGCCATTTAAATTCCCTATTCCAGTGAAGTACAAAACTTCGGAGCTAAATTGCACCATTTCAGACATTTTATGCATCGGGGGTACCGGAACGGAGTAATACATTTTATTTAAAATCAAATTCAAAAATACGAAAGTTTGCTGGGAAATGCATTTTTCTAAATTACGTCATGCTCAACTTTGTCTCGCTGATAAAAAGAGAAAAAGAAAAAATAAAAATTTCTTGGAATGACATTCTCTTTCAAACTGATAAATTTTCTTAATGCGTCTAAAAGCCGTTTTCATTTAGAGGTAGATTACTCCGGTTCAGACATTAAATTAAAATGCATTTTCCTTTGAAGTAAGAAAGCCGTTTAACGTAATGCTAAGGAATCATAAATATGCTTAGTTTTACAGTAGTATTAGTCGAGAGGTTTACTTATTATGTTGCTGTACTAAAAGAAATAATATGAATATGTACTTCAAATTTATTATTTTCTTCCATTTCTAGCTTCATAGTAGAATAGATGACATATTACTGACTAAAACGAAATTTTTACCTGAATTGTCAAAACTAGGAATAATCAATATTTTACTTGAATTTTATAGATATACGATTTATATATGGAGGGGTTTTGAATATTAAAATAAACAAAATCACATAATTCAAGAAAAACTAATGAATGATAAATTTTAAGAGACTTTTTAAAACAAAATATGGGCCGTGATTTTATTTTTTTTTTTAATTCAAAATTTAAAAAAATAAGAATTTCGCGTAAAGTCATAAAAAAAATTTAAGTTTTTTTTTTTTAAACCTTAGCGCCATTTTTTATCCTCACAACGTGTTAACTTTTAGCATTACTGAATGACTGCAAGAAAGATTAAAAACTCCTTCTTAAATTTAAATAATTAAAAGATCAAATTAAATCTTAACAGTGTCTAACAATACGCTTCAACAGAACTGAAGCAGAAAGCTTAGGTACCGCCTCCGTTTCCGTTTTAACTTGTTCCAGGTGCCACCTAGATCCAGGTGCAACACTCAAGGATTTGAATTTCGATGAGATAGTTTATAGAGATCTACGGTTCCTTTAGGCCTTTATCTCACCTGTTCTTAAGTACATCTGTGTTTCAGAGTACAACTTTACATCAGAATATTTAGACAAACACGCTCATCTATGGGCTAGAGGTTTTTTAACCTATGACCAAACCGTTGCACAGCTGTCGGCTGTCAGCAGAAAGAGATGAGCAGACCCGAGCCCTGAAACACTCTTTTTACTAAAAAACATGAAGAAAAGAATTTTCATCTCGCAGACTTATGATAGGCAGCCAAGACTTATGATCCGGCATACAAGCCGGATGCTGCTTTACTCGCCGTGCTCTTGTGGGAAAGTTGCTTAGCGCACAGACCACAGCGGGGCAGGATTGCTAATGTACTCAAGTCAAATGAAAATTTCTGAAATTATCTCAAACATGAGTTTACTCCTAAACCACCCCTCGTTCCTTCTTTGATACAGATTCAATGAGTAAAAATGTTAAATTAACTTAAGCGGCTATCACTGAAACAGTTGCAAAGTCTTTTGAACTTCCACCAACTTGCTCGTTCGTTGTAGATGAAGGGGGATTCCTTTTACATCATTGGTTTGGACCGCTTCTGATACCTAAAAAGATATATGCCTCAAATATGTTAGATTTGCCCAGAAACGCTTTTCACCATGCGGTGTAGCTGTTTTGGATGGGTACACATGTGTCTTATCAACTAAAGTGTGGGGAAGCAAAAAAGATTGATGGCGAAAATCTGATGTTGCTGATTCAATAACCTGTTCAGCTACAATTAATGGAAGTCAGACCTGTTCCAAATTAGTCGCAATAGTAAGGACTGATACAGATCTGTTGACCAATTTCATTGTGCGAAGTAACCCAGAAAAATCACTCTTCTATCTACAACCCCAAACATCCAAATACGAACAAAAATGTTACGAAATACATAAAAGGAAATTTATCATGAACAATACATGAAATTAATGCTAACAATTTAAAATATAGGTTATCTAAAAAATTAAGTAACCAAAATAATAGCTAGTTAAATATGATACTATAATAACAATCTCCTTTGGAACGCTTTTTTTTATCTTCTATTTTTTTTTTCAAAATTCACAAAATACGAAAATCGTTGAGTACGATGTGACATAAAAATAAACTTGAATGAGTTAAATAATCAATGACGTTTGACGCAGGATTGCGCATTTTGTTAGCAACTCTGCTTCTTTCTGCAACCTATAAATCAATCACTAGCACATTTAAATCGGTGTTTAAGTAGCATTTAAGGGCCATTATAATTCCCCACGAAATAACTGAGAATAGTTTGAATACTTTAAGGGATGTTTAAAATTGATTATAATGTTGTGGTTTTCTCGATAGCTCTTGACTCACGGATTTTCTACTTACGTTAGACATAATGATTTTCGAAACGAAAAGCTTGATATAAGTAGTCATAAACACGTAACAGAATTAGATATTTAACTAAACTATGTTTTGTGCACCAAGGTTATAATTAGGGCCCAATTGTTTAATTGGACAGTATTAAAAATGAAATTTATATTTTGAGTGCATAGTGGACGATCAACAAATTTGTTTGAATGTATTTGTGAACGTAAGTGTTATAAGTAGAAATAGTCAAGTCAAATTACACCAAAAAATAGGAGTGAAGTTACAAAAATTCACACCCAGCTGAAAGTTGCTAGGATTGTTCAAAACACCTTCCTAAATGAAATCTAACAAGTTCTCATCGATCCGATACCTGGAAAAAAAATGTACACCGGATTTTTTTCCCGATCTTGGAAATGGGCAAACAATGTAAAATTGTGTTCCCGGTCTAATTTTTACACAATTTTAAAATTATGAAAATTTTGATATGATTTATAATTAGAAATATCTGAAAGATTTATAACTAGAAAAAAAAGCTATTAATATTACTACAAGCTTTAAAAGTAAAATACGTTTTGTAATGACTGTGCGTTTTAAATAATATACATAGACGCATTACAGTGAACACTGGTATTAGGTTAATGGGGATTTACGTAAAATTTGCTTGGAGGGTTAATTATTATGCACTTTAGATAAGTGGGCAATGTTAACCCAAAAAAATGTTCAAAATAAGAATACGTTAAGAAAAAAAATCCAGTCTTGATTTTTAAAAAGTGACACTTTTTGAAATGTGCATACGATCTTTGTACGAAAAATAATTACACTTGTAAAATTTGCATGATACATTATTAAGATGGTGGTCAAATTTTCAGCCTTCCGTCCAAAAAGAGATTTCTTCAAACAAAGGGGTAGGGGCTACTCATAAATTTTAAATTTGAACAATTAAGGTGAATCCGGGAGAGTCGCCGCATCCGGGACAGATGCCGCATCCCCTGTATTTCTTGTACAGTATAGGTGTGCAATGAGATTCCCTTTTGCAAGGAATCCCTTTCAGTGCTTTAGATGTAACTATACAATCCTTATTTTGAGAGAAGTGCATGATTTCGGTATCCAAACTTTTAAACAGGCTACGCTTAAGTGTTTTTTACGCTAATTTTTGAATCCATACTTGATTTCGATGTCAAAACAATGTGTAGTACCTGTATAGAGTACTGTTTATATGGTTACGCTACGTTTCGTTGCGAAGACCGGAAACTGTGATGTGTTACGTCTGTACTGTACAAAATGGGATACATGCCGCAGTTTCTGCTTTAGAGGATGCCGCTTTTAGTAATTTTAATTTATCTGTCCGTGTCCTATTTTTTAATATTACTGGATTTATGTAACTGGGGTATATTTGGTGGATTTAATTAAGCGTTATTAACATTTTCCCCTTTCATTTTGCACAGACTCAGCAAGTTGGGCATGTTATTAGTCGTCAATTGTAATTGTAATACTTTTGCAATTTAACGTCCTGACTGAAATGAAGTATTGCTTTAAAAACTAGATAAATTTTAATTTTTTAGAGATTTTATTAGAAACGCCCGTATTTTGTAAAAGAATAAAACAATGTTGAAACAAATAAAACAAAATAAACACTAATTTGCTCTTTTCCTCCCTCTTAAACACACGAATGTTACGTTCCTGATGAAATAAAAAATAAAATTCAATTAAAAAATATAAGTGTTTAACTGTAGTGAACACTTACGTTGGCAGACTAATATTAATTGAAACCTATTAGTACGTCTCTTTGTACTTATTTGGTTTCTCTTTTATTGCATAGGTAAGTCCAGATATGAATATTTATTTTAATATTTTTTTATTTACTATTTCATTAAAGTCTTATGACAGGCACGGCGTAACTCCGGCACAAGAACGTCTTCTCACCCTGAAGAGCGGCGTTTCACACGCAGTATAATGTTTTAGAAAAAAAATTGTTAAAAAATAATATTTTTTTTTAGTTTTTTGTGGCAGCACACATATCAATATTCTACTATAAGTGGCACAGCATTATTTATTTTACTGTATGTGCAGCCTGGGATTTTTTACAAAAATTAAAAAAAAAAATGCGTGGCATAAGTCCCAGAATTACCCTATACCACCGTGAGAAAAAAAAAAGAAAATTTTTTCCTTAATTTCTGTATAACCTCTGAAACGTAGCATGATTTTTTCCCTTCGATAGATAGCAAATGAAAAATGGTTTAAGTCAGCATGTAATTATCTTCATAAATATAGCAATTTTTAAGATATATCAAATGGTGCAAACCACCTCATTATGGTGTATAGGACACATTTTATTAATTGTTTTTTTTTTTTTTTTGTACGAGAGTCGAATCCAAACTAAAAAAACATGTGTCAGTTTTTGAAAACTAACTAGAACTTTTTTTCCTTATGTAGTCTTTTTTTTTTCAACCTTGCTATTGAACTTTTTTTTTCAATTTATATCGCCCACTTATTTCTAATGCATAAAGAATTATATTGAGTTACCATCATTTTGGCATACTTTGTATGCATGAACACATTTGAATCGGAGATCAATTGGATACCTTTAAATTATCAACATGATCTTCAAACTTCCAATTACAAAAAAAAAGCGTTTTCTAAAGAAATGCTATTTTTTATGACATGCATTTTATAAAACACAAATACTTGAAGAAAAGGAAATTTTTCGTTGACCCCGTAGAGAAAGTAAGGTAAAATAAAATGAAATAGATAAAATGAAAACGTATTTTGGAAAATTCATGTTTAAAGTCCATGATATTTATTTAGATATTATTCAACCCGAAAAAATCGACCTTTGCGGCTAATTTTTACTTTCCTTTCGTGTAAACTTCAACGAGATTTCTCTACGGGAAGACTTAAGAAAAACTGAATTATTTTTATTTTCATCTGCTCAAATTTGAATGTGTAAAACTTCGATAAAAGATGGAACACAACACGAGCGTTCGAACAGTTTCCTTTTTAAACCCACATTTCATTTACAAAAGCACTTTAACAAATTTCTTCAAATTCTTAGCTAAAAAAAGAAAGGCATTTGGTAACCAATCACATCTCAATACATGGATTCGGAAAATTATTTCCGTGAATCATAACACGTTCTCTCCTAATGTTCGGTGTAATAAGAAGACCACTTACGCATGAAGAATATTCAGCTGGATTACCCCCCAAACCCAGCAAACCGGGAGATGGTTGCTGTCACGTAACTGAAACAGAGAAAAAAGGAAAAGAGAAAGGATAGACGTATCAATTAGCACTTACAAAAGAAAGGATATTAACGTACTAACTCTAGCTGGTAATCTGTGAAGTGACCAATGGGAGATTCAATTGCCGAAATCTTATAAATAAAAATGAAATTCTGTTTGTTTGTTTGTTTGTTTGTTTGTGGATTTGATTCGTATACAAATCCACAAAAATGGACCTATCGGCCTGAAATTTAGTACAGATATGTAAAATAATATAGAATAACTCATAGTCCACTTTAAAACTTTGAAAGTCCACCCGTTCCCGGAATGTAAGAGATTTTTTATGCTCTTCACACAAAAATCTTTCCGTAATTGTAACCCCTGTAGTGAAAAAAGTGTGAAATAAGGATCGTGGTTGCCATGTGTGGCGATTTTGTTCGTTTGTTGGTTTGTTGACGTTGGCGTTTGTTGATTATATTCGTAAGGTTATTTTTTTTTTAAATTATAATATCGTGTGCATGGGAAATCAGAGCAGGAATGTAATGCTTTACACGCAAAACAATAAGAATTGAAGATTTCCGAGGCTAATAGGTAAATTATTTTAGTTTGGCGAAAAAATAAAATGGCTCAAATGCCGATTTTGTGAAAGTGAGTTCTAGCGGTTTGCACAGATTTCGGCTTGGCGCAATTTATTGAGAGCTTAAGGAAATAGATTTTTGAAAACAAGTGCAAAGGTTTTATTAGAATACAGCGTTAAATTTTAATGATCCGTGAAGAAATAATGCAGTTATTAAGGGATTTCAATTGATCTATCTCCAGAATTCTCGCCAAATGAGTACATTGATTTAAGTTGGGGGAATTCCGCCAAATTTCAGAAAATTGAAATCTTCTCATTTAGTACATCGGAGTAATGATGAATAAAACACGTTATAGTTGATAATTTTAAAAAATTCGGCTGTATTAAGGGATTCAACTTTTCAAATAAAGGCTTGCTTTACTTTTTCGCGGTCGAACCATTTCCCATATATTATTGCTGCTAAGTCAATGCTTCGAATGATTTCCTGAAAAAACGCTTGCAAAATGGCGTATGTTGGCACTTTGGCGAGGCTTAGATTTAAAACTGGATTTTATTTGAGACTGGGATATATAATGACACTGGTTATAGATAAAAATGAATGTTGGTATGAGTGTATGAGGTTGAAAAACTCCAGCACCGTTGCACCATGAAATTTGGTTCACCTAAGTCTTTTATCATGGAGAAGCTTTTTATGCTATCCGTTTTCCTCTAACTTGCCACAAGGTGGCGCAGCAGAACGTCGAATTCTATTCCGTTTAGCCGTTTGCTATGCGAATATCGTCCAACCGATTTCGATGAAATTTGGTACACGCGAATATTAGAACACGGAGAATATTTTTCACTATCCATTTTGCTGTAACTTTCCGCTAAATGGCGCTGAAAAGCATCAACTTCTATACCGTTCGACCGTTCGGCATAAAATTTTTTATACTTACACATTTGAGCACGAAGAATATATTCTAACTGCGTTCCTTTTGATGTTACTCACCACTAGATGACACTGCAATGCATTATTATTTTAACTCGCCACTAGATGACGCTGCAGCAGGCCAAATTCTTGACCATTCAAACCGTCGCTATGAAAATCAGTATACATAGCTATTTGAACAATGAGAATATTTTGGCGTTATCCATTTTGCTATAACTCGCCACTTGACGGCGCTGTAGCAAATCATTACTTTATTGAACCACTGGATGGCCCTGCAGTGTATCACTTCTTGGCTGTGCAAATGATCGCTGTGAAAATAGGTATACATAGATATTTGAACACGGGAAAGAGTTTGGCGCTATCCATTTTCTTATAACTTGCCACTAAATGTCGCGTCAACACATGAACTTCAGGACTGTCCAGCCGATAGTCATGAAAATTCGTATACATCGATATCTGAATGCGAAAAATATTTTCGCCGTATCCGTTTTGCTAAAATTCGCCACTAGATTGCGCTACGCCGCATGGCCTTCTGCACCGTACAAACGATTGCCTTGCAATTCGGTATGCATGATTATTGGACACAATATAACGCGATATCCACTTTGCTATATCTGTTTATTACAATGAATAGTAATCACCACAAATCGTAATATCAAAAAGTCCATTCATTCCCGTGCGAAGAACGGGTACTTCAGCTAGTTGCCTATAAATATAAAATAGTTGAGAGACATTCAAATTCACAAAAGTTGCCTACGACCTACGTTATCACCTACGAAGTAATAAAGAAATGTGTTATTGCATATCTTATAAATAAAAATGAAATTCTGTTTGTTTGTTTGTTTGTTTGTTTGTTTGTGGATTTGATTCGTATACAAATCCACAAAAATGGACCTATCGGCCTGAATTTTAGTACAGATATGTAAAATAATATAGAATAACTCATAGTCCACTTTAAAACTTTGAAAGTCCACCCGTTCCCGGAATTTAAGAGATTTTTTATGCTCTTCACGCAAAAATCTTTCCGTAATTGTAACCCCTGTAGTGAAAAAAGTGTGAAATAAGGATCGTAGTTGCCATGTGTGGCGATTTTGCCGAATAAAATGTCGTTCGTATACAAATCCACAAAAATGGACCTATCGGCCTGAAATTTAGCACAGATATGTAAAATAATATAGAATAAATCGTAGTCCACTTTAAAACTTTGAAAGTCCACCCGTTCCCGGAATTTAAGAGATTTTTTATGCTATTCACGCAAAAAGCTTTCCGTAATTGTAACCCCTGTAGTGAAAAAATTGTGAAATAAGGATCGTGGTTGCCATGTGTGGCGATTTTGCCGAATAAAATGTTTTAAATTCTCAAAGTAAAAATAAAAGAATAATAATGATTTTTTTTTTGTTAGTTTATATTCGTAAGGTTATTTTTTTTTTAATTATAATATCGTGTGCATGGGAAATCAGAGCAGGAATGTAATGCTTTACACGCAAAACAATAAGAATTGAAGATTTCCGAGGCTAATAGGTAAATTATTTTAGTTTGGCGAAAAAATAAAATGGCTCAAATGCCTATTTTGTGAAAGTGAGTTCTAGCGGTTTGCACAGATTTCGGCTTGGCGTAATTTATTGAGAGCTTAAGGAAATAGATTTTTGAAAACAAGTGCAAAGGTTTTATTAGAATACAGCGTTAAATTTTAATGATCCGTGAAGAAATAATGCAGTTATTAAGGGATTTCAATTGATCTATCTCCAGAATTCTCGCCAAATGAGTACATTGATTTAAGTTGGGGGAATTCCGCCAAATTTCAGAAAATTGAAATCTTCTCATTTAGTACATCGTAAGTTATGATGAGTAAAACACGTTATAGTTGATAATTTTAAAAAATTCGGCTGTATTAAGGGATTCAACTTTTCAAATAAAGGCTTGCTTTACTTTTTCGCGGTCGAACCATTTCCCATATATTATTGCTGCTAAGTCAATGCTTCGAATGATTTCCTGAAAAAACGCTTGCAAAATGGCGTATGTTGGCACTTTGGCGAGGCTTAGATTTGAAACTGGATTTTATTTGAGACTGGGATATATAATGACACTGGTTATAGATAAAAATGAATGTTGGTATGAGTGTATGAGGTTGAAAAACTCCAGCACCGTTGAGCACCGTTGCACCATGAAATTTGGTTCACCTAAGTCTTTTATCATAGAGAAGCTTTTTATGCTATCCGTTTTCCTCTAACTTGCCACAAGGTGGCGCAGCAGAACGTCGAATTCTATTCCGTTTAGCCGTTTGCTATGCGAATATCGTCCAACCGATTTCGATGAAATTTGGTACACGCGAATATTAGAACACGGAGAATA
Organism: Cheiracanthium punctorium; assembly: GCA_038373885.1. NCBI lineage: Eukaryota > Metazoa > Arthropoda > Arachnida > Araneae > Cheiracanthiidae > Cheiracanthium > Cheiracanthium punctorium. Next base: position 1,302,686 of record JAWZYV010011619.1, read on the forward strand.
TTTTTCACTATCCTTTTTGCTGTAACTTGCCGCTAAATGGCGCTGAAAAGCAACAACTTCTATACCGTTCGACCGATCGGCATAAAATTTTTTATACTTACACATTTGAGCACGAAGAATATATTCTAACTGCGTTTCCTTTTGATGTTACTCACCACTAGATGACACTGCAATGCATTATTATTTTAACTCGCCACTAGATGACGCTGCAGCAGGCCAAATTCTTGACAATTCAAACGGTCGCTATGAAAATCAGTATACATAGCTATTTGAACAATGAGAATATTTTGGCGTTATCCATTTTGATATAACTCGCCACTTGACGGCGCCGTAGCAAATCATTACTTTAATTAACTACTAGATGGCCCTGCAGTGTATCACTTCTTGACTGTGCAAATGATCGTTATGAAAATTGGTATACATAGATAGTTGAACACGGGGAAGAGTTTGGCGCTATCCATTTTCTTATAACTTGCCACTAGATGTCGCGTCAACACATGAACTTCAGGACTGTCCAGCCGATAGTCATGAAAATTCGTATACATCGATATCTGAATGCGAAAAATATTTTCGCCATATCCGTTTTGCTAAAACTCGCCACTAGATTGCGCTAAGCCGCATGGCCTTCTGCACCGTACAAACGATTGCCTTGCAATTCGGTATGCATGATTATTGGACACAATATAACGCGATATCCACTTTGCTATATCTGTTTATTACAATGAATAGTAATCACCACAAATCGTAATATCAAAAAGTCCATTCATTCCCGTGCGAAGAACGGGTACTTCAGCTAGTATAAGTATAAAATTGTGTTATATACAAAGTTTTTCATAGTTATCCAGAGTTACTTATTACATTTGTGTTTTTTAGGAAGTATGGTTAATAAAAAAAAAGAAAAATCCGACTTTATATATGTACTACATCACCATAAAGAAAACATTGCTCCCATTTGAATATACTAGGTCTGGGTTCAATTATTCGGTTCCAGGGATATTTATTTTTGGCCTTTAACATGGGATAAATGGCCAGAAGTGGCGACTTTGGCAATTTTTGACATAGCAGTACTAAAGATTCTATTGCTATCATTTAGGTGATTCAAAATCATCTTTTGTTTCCAGAATGGTAATATTATCAGAATTTCACGGAATTAATATAGGACCACCCCTAAAGTACCCACTTTATAATGAAAGAAGAATACAAGTCGGACACAGAGGTAAAAATTTATCACTGAACATAAAATAAATAAACAAAGATTCAAATTGATACACCTACTTCTTGATGTCGGTTAAAAAGTTCTTTATTAATTTTATCCTATAAACACAAGCATTTTTTGAGTATGAAAGTTATAATGTGCTATTATTTATCTACGTGATCCATTGAAATACTGACGATGACATAGTCTCTTTAAATCATCAATAAAATTTGTTTTTTGAAAATACAGGGTGTACCAAAAAATGGTAGCGGACTTTAATTCTTTATCAAGATAAGTGGGCAGTGTAAGTTAAAAAAATGTTCAAAACAAGGTCGAAAATAAGATTCCGTAAAGAAAAGAATCCTCAAAATAATTTTCAGTCAGTTGCATTTCTTAAAGTTCTATACGATTCCGCCCTACACAAAAATCCCCAATTCCTAAAATGTGCCCCATATACTAATGAGGTGACATACAAAATTTGAAAATTATACCTTACAAAATAATCAGAGATATGAAGATAAATATAACACTGACTTAAATCATTTTTCAATGGCTCTCGAAGAGAAAAATCACTCCGAATGATTGCATTTCAAGGGTCGTACAGAAATTACGAAATAAAATATTTCTTTTTACACTCTAGCAATAAGCGCTTACATTCGAAATCCTATATAGACCCAATCATCTTTGTTTAAAGATATCTCTGAGATTTTTTGTGATTTAAGGTTGAAATTTCGTATATCACCTCATTAGTGCATGGGGCGCATTTTACTAATTGAGAATTTTTTGTACGGAGATCGTGTAACTTTTTGAAAATTAACGCTAGGATTTTTTTGAACGGAGTCTCATTTCCGATCCTATTTTGAACATTTTTTCGACTTACACTGCCCACCTATCTCTAATAGATAAAGAAATAAAGCTCGTTAATATCTTTTTGGGACACCCTGTATATAAAGATAATCGGCGTGATCAGACAATAACACTAGGGGCCGGTCTAATCAACCAATAGTGATGAACTTTCAGAGATATTAAAAGATATGGGCCCGAGACTCTGAGAACGGCAACAAAGGGGCGCTCCCGGTTACGGTTATAGGTACAGGAACTTGAAATTTTGGAATGTCAACATCTACTTTTTTGCGTCGCAATATGATCAGCGCATGCTAAAATTCTAAATAGAGTTGGGGTGGCATGTGTATCACAAAAAATGGACACGTTATCCGCGCACGAAAACAGGTCATTGAACTCCCAATAAAAACATGATTGGGGCACACGGAGAAAATTCACATGAGACAGAGGCAAGACACCAATCACACAACGACGTTCGACAGATATTGAGCATAAAAAACGATAAAAAACAAGCTGTTAATGTTGGCTCTTCAGTCAAGAGTTTACCCATAACGACAAAATGTCCGCGAAACTTCAGAAGTTTTACGATTGCAGATAACGTTTTTTTTACACTGAATATCTGGCATACGCCGATGTGTTATTGCTGTCTTGCCGCTGTCATACGCAAATTCCCTCTATATGCCCCCGATGATGTTTTTATTGGACGTTCACAGACCTGTTTTTGCGCGAGGATAACGCGTCCAATTTTTTAGGATACACGTAACGTTCCAAAGCTCTCTAGGGTTTTAGCACGCGTTCATAATTTTGCGACGTAAAATAGGTGTTGCCATTCTAAGATTTCAAGTAACTGTCTCCGAAACTTCATCTCGATTGGTTAAACAGATCGGGACCTGCAGGTATTTTTACGGCCACCATGTAACCGGATTGTATGTAAGCTACTTAGTATGAATTTTTAAGTGTGTAATCCAGTAGGATCTTTTTGAGCACTATACTGCTTTGTCGTTCACGACCGATTTTCGTGAACGTATTTTTGTGGACCGATTTGAATAGACACGTTTTCGATGCATTTTCCAATAGTGTTGCCGGATAGTGAGGGGGGGATTTATTGAAAGTCGCCAAGGTTTGTAATTTTAATAATGCATCACCGAGTTTGGCGCCATCAAATAAGCCCCGAAAACTGAACCTATCTTGGCGATATCTCCCATTGTTAGCAATCAACTGGCAAAGGCTGTTGTTTATAAAAAAGTAGACGTATAGTTAGAATATGCTTGTCGAAGTTTGTTAAACAGTTCTAGCAGGCGGTTTTAATGCAGATTTCGATTCCAAATAAAGGTTTGGTGAAACAATTAAGAAAAATATGGTACGCACATAATTATCGAGACTAATAATATCGAGACATAATTATCGATTATATGTATCATAATTAATGATTCCAACCATTTCCAACCAATTTTTCCAACCATTAATTTGGAAAGCAGAGGAAAGATGGAAGAGGAATAGGACGACGCATGTATTATGATACGTTTTAATTTTTAAAGCACTTTAGTGCGTATTTAAATTTTTAAAAAATCAGATTTTTTTAATGATATTTTCAATTCTGGGTACGAAATAAAATTTTTGTAAAAACTAATTGATTCTTTAAAAAGGGTCAGAGTAACATATTATTTTTCAGATGCTTTTTGCTTAAACTTGAACTTTGAGTAGTTCATTTATTGATTAAGATGGATTTAAGATGAATTTAAAAAAAAAATGGAATTAAAAGATGGATTTAAATTTAATAGAATATTTCTCGAATTTTTGTTATCTGAAATATGAATACGCTAATGCTTTATCTGATAATGTTATGTTTGCATGTTAATGTGTTCTGAACTAACATGACAATAAAATAGGTGGTCGTTGTTTAAAAGCATAATTTACGAATAACTCCAATGTTGTAATCCTAGTGTAAACAATCAGACTTTCAGTAGAATCCCTGAGCTGTTTTTCATATTTTGTTTGAAAATGTTAAATCTTATTTAAAACTGCATTACATTACATATTCAAAGAATCAAAATTTGTTGAATCTAATACTCTGAATCTTTGAGATAATGATCTCTGATGATTTCTTTAACATTTTTCAATGATTTACAAAAGTTAATATTTTCGCATAAATTGATGCATATTTACGAGAAACTGTTGATAATAATCTCGCATTTCATGAAATGCCAAACTAAATCCTTATGCTCTTATCAAACATTTCATAAGTGAACAATGCATGAAGGCCTAAATCTCCCACTTTTCTAGTATTGCATATCTCCAATATAAAAAAACGTTTTTCCATCATATCTCTACGTTACGCAACGGAACGTAATACCTATAACGATGAACGCAGCAATGAAATTGAAACTTTATACGCAATCATAATGCATAATACATATCACGAGAATTATTTCTCCCGGGCGGCTACACGTCCTGTATTAATATTCTGAATAATATCAAGTGTTTCAATAAGAGCCACATTCAACTGCTGGAGTGTAGCATTACCATGAGAGGTAATTCAATTCAAGGACGTGCACTAAAATGAATGTACTAATATATTGTTAAAACTGATGGAGATGCAATTCATAAATTAATTTAAGTAGGTAATAGCCATCAATTCTGGTCGTTTAAATTTAGACTATGTGGACAATTGTGCAAATCAGTTTAAGCTGTTCCCATGAACTTTCGAAAATATTTATTTCACAATGTGTGCTACATTTTGTAGTAAAAGAATAATAAATAAATAAAATATAGAAGAATACTTTGAAGAAGGTAATGGCAAAACATAATAGATTCGCAGTTTTATGACGACAATTATAAACAAATATAGAAACGATTAAGTATACATAAATTGTATTCCATTTCATTAATCGCAATAATGAAGCAGTTGATATTATCCCTCTTGATGTGCGTCCTTTATTATGTTACTAATATTTTTCACAACTGTTTAAAACTATTTAACTTTAAAAACATTACACTTGCTTAAAATTTGGAAACAAAATCACATAGTTAAGTTTTAGTCTTCAAAATATTAGGTATGCATGTACACTGAAAAACCATTACATTATTCCAGACCAGATATTTTTCAGTGAACACGTCTGGATGCCATGGAGAACACGTAATTCAGTGGGAATGATATTTAACTGTTGCTGGTGAAGGTAAAGAATCATTCTTGCACTTAGGTTTGTGAGTGATGGGAAAGGCTGTTGATCTCAGCGAATTGGATAGAGGCCAGATTGTAATGGCCCGAAAACTCGGAACGAGTATCTCCGAAACTGCACGACTGGTCGGTTGTTCACGATCTGCCGTTGTTAGCATTTAAAAAAGGACTTTACTGTTACGCGTAGCGAACTCAAAATGTGCTTGTTTGCCTGAACTTGAAATTCTGAAACGTAGCTTTTTCATGGTAATGATAAGACTATCCACCATAGTTTTGTAGACGAACTCAGGTCCGGATTCCTCATTAGTCTGAGTACCCTTTTTCCTTCAGAACCTATACTATAAATTAAAGGAGGAAATAGAATATCAGGGTTATATTCAAACATTTAAAATTTTTACAGCGTTTGCAATCTTGCATGAGTCTAATACGAAAATAAACTGATATTTCATGACTCAGTACCAGCGAATAACTTGTTGACATTGATAACCATTTATTAATCAAATTTAATTGATAAGTGCTGAAAATTCTGAAGATGATTTTACTTTTAGGAACTTTTAGGGTTGATTATGACCATTTAGATACATTTGACAGATTACATGATTCATTTAGCGCTGTCCGATAAAGTAATCGTATTTAACAATGAACCTACCCGAGGACATGTTTTAATCATATAAGTATTTTAGACAAATGTCAATCTGGGGCCCAAGCATCATATTTTGGCTTCGTAAAGAAAAATAAAAACATACAAAATACAACCTCTTGCAAGCAGCTCGCCTTCTTATCTTGGGGCAACTACTGCTCTCAGAGGACTTCGACTCCATCCACAGTAATACACAAATATAGTACAATTTTTTTTTTTCAAATACGTGCCAATATACAAGGTTTTGGGAAATACATGTAGGTTATAATTAAACTACCCCTAAGAACAGTGCTCTATAGCTAAAACGGGAGAACAGATTGTAACCAAAATTGGTTCATTGGCTATACATGATGTGTGCTCAAAGAATTTCGAAAAAAGAAGTTCAAAAAATATCCACTAGGTGGCGTTTTGCATGAAAAACGACAAATTTAATGATGGGAATGGCTAATTCGAAATATGAAAATAATTTTGCGATTTATCCAATAAGTTTTGGGCATTTATTCACTAATTTGGGTAGTATTTGAGCTGATTTCACCATGCAAAGTGCCATCTAGTGGACGTTTTTTTAAACTAAACGTGCTGATAAATTCCCTTCAGCGCATCTCGTGTAAGGTCCGTATGCCAAATTTAATAGCAATCTGCTCGCCGGTTACAGCTGTAGAATGCTGTTTATAGGAGAAATTCATTTATAACCCCTTTGTACATAAAACAGAATAATAACCTAACCTAAAAATATTTTCAAAAAATCAGATTTTTAATTTTTCACTGAAATGGAAAATGAATGCTTGCACTGCAGGAACTACATAAGTTTATATTCCGCGATTCCTTTGATTAATTCCTCTTGATTTAGGCCAATTACCTTTATCTTATACCAGCAATTTATTTACTGTTATCTTCCCAATCTTTTGCAATTTCCAGAGTAGATTAGACTTAATGTTTATCACTATACAATCGTAAAAAGTAACTTGTGTTTCATTTAATGAACTTCATTTGGAATTAAGGAATTCTCTTACATTTTAGGGATAAGATAAAGTAGTGTCATTCCGATGCTTTTATGGATGTTACAGGGAGATATCCTGAAATCATTATATAAAACTTTACATACTGAATACTTATAAGGCTTTTAGAGAGGATATGGTATTTCACTAAAAATTGCACAATTGCTTTTTGCTTTCAGTTTCGCTCTTTGTATGTATTTTCGTTACGGTGGTTTTAATGAGTAAGCTCCTGTCTCCTTAGAAATATAGTCAACAGATAGCAATACTGACCCTCCTGTGTGAGAGTAATGTCCCAGTGTACCCTTGAATTGTGAATTTATCTTTATTAAATGTCTTCATTATTTTTAGATTTTCTGAATATTTAATCTAGGGAATAAAGCCCTTATATAATATTCCATTTCTCATATAAAGATATTACACGGATGTTTCATTTTTATTGAAATGCTAGCAATATAAGCGAGTTCCGCATTCTGCTATCTGCATTCTGCATTCTGCGAGTTCCGCATTTCATCTGAACGTGTAACTAGTGGTATTTTCCACGTATACATGGAGACAATTATCGCAACTGCATGAATTTATTTAACATTAAATTTCTTAATCATGTAAATATTTTGAAATGAATTAATAAATATATTTACCCAATCAGAGATTTAAGAGCATGGTATTGCTTTCTTTCATTATCATTTGAGATTTTGACTCTACTAAAAAAAAAATTCTTATGTATGGGCACCTTCCCCGAATCATCTTATTTATTATGTGTAAGTGAACGCATTTCTGCGATATTGGGTATAATTACACTTTATATGTGTATACGTGTTTGCTGAATTTTGTTTTTATAATTAAAATGCAAGGTTCTGTGAAAAAAGAAATCGTGGTATAAAATATTTTATATGAGCAGGTATTCTAAATGCTGTGCATTAGGAATTTTAACTTTATTTAAAAAATTCGTATACAACTTTTATTTTGTTTCATTAAATAATTCTTAACCGAAAAAGTAGAAACCTAAATGATGTATCGGAAATCGATCTGGTACAAGTTTTTCGAGCAGTACCGAGAAAGACTGTATATTTTTACTGTATAACGAAAATCCATTGTCTTGATTAAGAAACAAATTAGCAGAGATGGGGCTTCAATTGATGATGATAATTTTCACATAATCTCTCAGTAAATAGAGCTATTCCTCTCTGTATGCAATTTGGATCACACCCACGTATGAACAATCTAATCATGATGGTAATATTGTTTTAATATTCCGTAAGTGAACAGCGTTGCCCATCCCAAAATTACATCCTCGGATTGCCACCTAGAATAAGAAAGAAGATAAAACCCAAAGGTGAATAACACCGCAGCAATTTCTCTTTGACACATTAACCGGCCTCTAAATTATTGATAAGATAGGAAGAGTGCCTGCGTTATTAGATGTAAGTTATTCATTGAAATACATACATTGAATATCGTGTATTATTTACAGAGAGTATTACCAAAAATACTTTTTCGTTGGACACGTGATGCAGTCTTGCATTGTGCAGTCGAAGGAATATACTTATTGGAAATTATTTATTTACTTTGATTGTGATGTAAAATTCTTTTAGTTAAATATAGTGTACTTCACGCAAGTCGTTTAAACTGAAATTGCTTTGAATTTTCCAGAAAGTGAAAGAACAAAATCCCAATATATATCCCATATCGGTTATATTTTAAAATTAATGTTACGAAAAAAGAGTAATTATTAATTTTAGATTAAGAAACGCAGGTTGTTAGCCTTATTATGTAAAGAGTTTACCCTTAGTAATTATAATTTTCAAGTAATGTATTCCCATGTTGTACACCACCCTCTCTTAACAATAATCACTTCACATCTCAAAGTTGTACATGGAATCTGTTAATGCTCTTAGATTATGTGCAGTTAACAAATGAAGTTAATAGATTTGAATTTGGCTTCCTTGTAGAATGCTTAATTGGGATATGAAGCAATAAATTAAAAACCTTTTGAATTAATACAGCTGAAGTTCTGTTTAAACACATTAAGACGAAATTTTAAAGCCACTTTAGAAACAAAATAATACATTCGCAATAGTATAGATGTTTAGAAGCAATGTGCGCCCATTGTTAGGTCTGTGCATCCATAAAAACGGAAACCACCTCTTACGCATTTCCTGATTTCTTTTAACTTTTAAGGAGATGAAAACTAAAGAATTACCTTAAATTAAAGGGAGAAATCGTCCCGTATTATACCAGAAAGTCCCATATTTTAAAGAAATCCTGCATTCTCCCACATTTCTATCCCTGTGATTACCGCCAAAAAATAGTCGTTCCTTTTTTTGTAGACGATTTTAGGTACCACCAAATTTTAATTTTTTGTTTTAATTTGAAAAGAACAGCTAAAAATTAAATCTGTGCAAATAAATCTCTGTCTGTGGGATTGGCAATGTTATAATCTCTACGAGTATTGATTTGCATTAAAACTTAGATCAAACACACTTATTTTCATAAATTTTAAGCCCCCCCCCCCCTCTTCGTCTTACGTCAGTGTTCGGTATTTGGCCTTAAGAAGAAGGTCACTTTACTTAAATGTTTCCATTAAGCTTAACTTAAACGTCTACAAGTTTCAGAAAGTAATAAAATCTCAGTTCGTCTTTGGGATTTCGTGAACACAAAAAAATTATTTATCCTCATCGAAATCAAATTTATAATTTAGTTACTCTCCTGCAAAGCAGGAGGCACCAATGTCCAAGTTGTGTGGAAATTATACGCCATTTTCTGAGTCTACATAAACAACACGATATCACATCTGCATACGACTTTAAATCCCATGGACATCATTCAGTTACTATATGCTTCTGCGTATGAATAGATAAGTGCATCTGCAGCTGTTCCCTCCAAGTGAAAATGTAAATCGGACGCATTCTTACTGATGTGTTGTTTCACATATAAATGCGTCTTTGTCGGAAAATTGCCCGCAGTTAAACGCAGCTGTTGTCTGCAAGAATTCAAGTTTACAGCGGGGTAATTATCATAAGCAATTCAGTCGCGTTTATAGCGCATGAGTAATTGATTCCGTGCAAGGATTAGGATTGAAAAGCTGTTAATTTAGCTGCTTAGATCGCATGTAAAATTATACGAAGAAAAGGAATATTTTTATACTCTCACTCATAATTTTTTTTTATTCCATGAATAAATGTACGTTTTCATTTAAATTTCCAGGGCAAAAAAGTTTTATAAAAAGTTTTAACTTACCGGATGTTGGAGTTTTTTTGCAGTTACAGAAAGGGGGGAATTTTTATGTCTTCCAAAACGAACACTTTGCTAAGTATGATTATATATGCGTTTTGATTAAATTATTTTACCTTTTAACAACGATTTTTAATGATTATTCATGTTAGAACAGTACAGTAGATGCCCAAAATGTTAAATACACTAATGCAATTCTTGTTTTATCTATTTTAAAGGAATTTTTCGAAAGCAGAAGTTTTTTCTCATAAAGTTACTTACTTACATTTTGCCACTGGTCCCATTATTGATGTTTTGTATAAGTTTCAAACCTACGTCGTCGTGTGGGTATTAATTGTGCGAGTGACTTACCACCCTTAAGAATTCCTGGAAGCTCACCAAGTAGGTGATTGTCAAGGAACTGATCACCAACAAGAGTCAGTTGTCTTAAAGTACTATCACCGAATAGCATCATATACCCAACCTCAGCATCATGGAAGAATATCTGTAGCGGACATTTCCCAAATTAAGGCAGTAACTTCATGGAAGGGTGATACCACCAAATACTAAGATTATTTTCATAATTTTTCAAGGAATGTGTATAGTATTTTACTCAAAAAATAAAATAGTATATCAACGTAATAATTTGTTTTTATGATTTAAATAGAATACACTCAAACACACTATGTACCAATAAGTATTTGGACACCCATGCAAATGAGGATATCTTTGGTGATGTTCTACGTCACGGCTTCTGAACTTGAATATCTTGTAGGAAACAGCATTGGCATTAGTCGCATTGATTACAAAATCAAACCCCGCTGCTAGGTTGAGGCGGTGCAAGGCACGTCGAAATCATACCACAGATGAGTGAAAACAGGTTCTCTGGTGTGATGAATCAGGGATGAATCTGTACCAGCCGGATGGCAGAGTCTGGGTTTGGCATAAGCTGGAGAACGGATCTTGCAAAATGCAGTTTGCCTATAGTTAAGTTTGGCAGAGGTAGAATTATGATTTGGTGATGTTTCTCGTGGTATGGACTGAGACCCTTGATCCCAATTCATGGTAAGCTCAACGCCCACTCCTACTCTAGTATTCCAGACAATAATGTACTTTCTACGCTGTGACAATTTTACGGAGTTTATCATCGTTACTTCTAGGATGACAATGGCACTTTTCATGTTGGGAGGTCTACCATGGTTTGGTATGATGACCATGTGGTGAACGGACTGGACTGGCCTGCACAGAGTCCAGACTTGAATCCTATGGGAAACTCTTAGTTAAGTTGGATCGCCGAATGAAGATGTGCAGCAACCGTTCAAAATCGGTGAAAGAACTCACGTCTTCTCTAAGCCGAATGGAAGAAAATATCACTGTACATTCCAAACACTTGTGGAAAGCATACCTCGAAGGTTTAAGGCTTTAATTACCACAGGTGGTGGCTCTGCCAGCTACTAAATAGGAATAAATTGTGTTTAACCTTTTTATCACAGGTGTCCAATTACTTACCGGCAGATAGTGTATAAAAATTAAACAGAAAAAAAAAATGTTTTGTTGAAATGAACAAACTTTTACTAACTCCACAAAAATCTGGTTAGCGTTATTTCAACAGAAAAACTTTGTTGATTTTAACAAAATGTTTCTTGAATTAACAAAACATTTTGTGGGATTGACGAAAAATTATTGATTCAATAAAAATATTTCTTTGAAATAGAGCCAATTAAAATTACGTTGAATCAAAAAAAATATTTTTTTTTTCAGTGTACGTAAAAAAAAAAAACTAAAACTAGAAGATTTTGAGAAAAAGAGTTTTGAGTAAATTTTAATTTAAACTAGAAAATACAAAATATATGAGCAATGTCTGTTATTTAAGACAACTACTGTGCAAGTTAAAAGGGGACAATTGTATTTAAATGTTAAAACTTCATTGAGAATATTGAACAAGATACGTATCAAAATATTTAATGGTACAAATGATATGTTCTCAGGCCAAACATATCAAATATATCCAGCATTCTAATAAGAAAACTGAATGTATATACGTATGGAAATTCGACGTCAAATGCATATAAACTTAACTGTTCTTCACGACGCTCAATATATTTTTAATGGAATCATAAAATGATATTTAAAATATTCAGTGTTTCTCATGTCTTTTCTATGTGCACTAAAGGGCTCTTTTATATTTGCTATAAATATTTTCCCCGGTCTCTGGCTTTTACTTGAAAACGTGCATTACGGGTTAGAAGTATTAGATGTTTTATTGCTACTTTAAAAAATCATAAAATATGTATGGTGAAGTATATATGTTTTACGAGAAGGCATGAACAAAGGGACAAGCAGTAAAATTTTTATTTGTAGCGTTTAATAAAAATAACAATATGTATTTTTTTTACTAATATATATAAAGAAAATTATGTATAAACGCCTGGGAGATATGGCATATGTTAAGCATCAGGGAAAGCAGTATTAAACTGGGAACCGGTAAGTAGGCAATCTATATAATGAGGTGTAAAAAAAATTTACTGGCAGAAGGAAAAATCGCATCTGAAGAACTGTTCTTATTTCGAAATGTGTTATTCTTTATTTGCGAAATATTATAATAAAAGCTATTGCACTCTTAGAACTTATTATTTTAGCTTCAATATAATGCAGTACTTTGTAAGTTATAAAAGCGATAAAATATTCGTAATTTTCAGATTTTACCTCATTCTGAAACGAGTTAAGATTTCTTTAAAAATATTCTTTGAAATTAACGGCAAAAGAAAGTTAATGTAATATTTATTTTACTATTTACAAACGCTCGCTATATTTTTTGTCTCAAAATTGTAATATGCTACTTTATTTTATAGTTTAAATGTTTATTTTCTATGGGCTTCACGAAGCACATTCACGCAAGATATTTATACAGGATGTTTCGCAACTTCCGGAAAATAAAGTTAAAAAGTATCAATTTTAGTCAAGTGCTTTCATTGAAAGATGTAATAGTTTTCTTACAAACCATGCTCGGAAACTTCAACTAATCTTCCAAAGTTATTATCAAAAGGTACATGCAAACGGATTTCCGAGCTCATATTTCTATGTGATTCTGAACCGTCATGGTTTCCTCTACCGTCCTTTACATATTTTTCCCAAGAGTTACGAATCACCCAGTGTACAGATAATGAAATAAATGCGGCATGGTAGCCCATGTAAAGAGTTTAATGTTTAAAAAACGAATGTATAATTTAAAATCTTTTCAAGTAATTTTTTCTCTCTCGCCGTTATAATGATGTTTAACTACATCCAACGCAAAATATCATTACTGAATACACTAATATTCCTCCTATACAGGGTGTCCCATAATGATTGAGACAAAGTTTGAGAGGAGGTAAGGTACATAAATAAGCCTCAGAATCACATAACAATCTGGGGTTAAAAACGACTATTTCACTTACCTGTTCATAATGCCTTTAGGAAAAGTGCTGAAGTGCTTGTCTAATTTCTTTACGAAGCTTCACAAACAATGGGCTTGTTTTCAAAAATTTCATCAATGAAATGAAATAGAAATTTAAAACTATCAAATTTAGTCATATGTTTTCAGTGAAAGATGTATTAGATTTTTTGACGAGCAATGGTCGGAAAGTTCATAATTATTTCAGCAGTTGTTCCAAAGTCATTATAAAGAGCTTCATGAAGTCGACGTTTAGGACCCCGCATTGCTGTGTTATTTTGAATCCTTATTATGTGCTCTACTTCCTCTTAAAGTTTGTGATAATCATTATGGGACACCTTATATAACTTATTAACAAATCATTTTTCGTACTTCAATTTCATTACAAAGGTAAATTTTAACATAAAAAATAACTTTATCAAATACATCATTTTTTAGCATTTATTTACGTTACATTTACTAAGCCGAGTATAAATTTTAAAGTGAAAATATATGGTCCTCTCCTGCACTTCCTTCAAAATTACAAAAGACGTCTAGAGCTCCTTAACTATGGCTCGTATATATTAAAAATTAAACCCTTTTCTTTAAATTTCCATAATTATATTAAGCTAACAGTCCTGAATTTCCTTCCCATTCATTCCGGGCCGAATTTATTCTATAAGTTTAGACTTAATGTTCACTGTAAAAGAAACAGTTAGCCGCGTCACATGCTTCATTAATATGCTTTTCTCCAGTATGCGCTTTGGAAGTGTCGTAAATGTCACAATAAATTTTTAGTAACATGGAGATGCTTTTAAAATAAGCTCGTCATGCCGACTTGTTTAAAAGGGTGAAAAATATTGCCGGAGGCACTCTCTGAAGCATTAGCAGTAAAACTGGCGTTAAATAATAAAACTGCTTTTGTTGAAAGCTTTGTTTAGGCACACAAAATTTAAAATGATATGTCACTGTTTTGTAAAGTTCTTAGTACTGGCAATTACAATCGTCAATGAAAAAGTGCCTTTTTTATAGTGCAAGAAAAAATAAAAGTTTTTACAAAAATGTTCCTTTATTATGTGTATAATACAGTGCAGCTTGTATCAAAGCAATCAATTCAAATATTTCTTAAATAAAGTGTTCCAATTTTTTAACATAATAGATTTCATATTTTACTTTATTTATTCCATAATGGTTCACCTATGCCTCGGATATTCGCTACTGGTCAAAATGTTACCAAGAAAAGGACAAAACCTTAAGTGAGAACATGGGAAGAAGAAGGGGTTTCTTGGAAAAAAATAGTTTATAAAATCACCACAGGATGGCAGTTTCAAGTTATAATTGCTAATATGTAAATTCTTCCTCCGCACAGAGATATAAAACATGCGTTTCACAACTCCTTCATTGTTTTCTTTGCTTGGAAATGAATACGCCAGTTCTATTTTCAATGAAACTTCTAAAAACGCCACCTGGTGGTGATTTTATTAACCGTATTTTTATCCCAGTCAAACAGGTCTCCTATCTTTTCATTAAGGTTTTCTCAAAAGTTAGCAGCATTCTAATAAGTAGTTTCCGCTGTACTCAGCTCTGAAAAGGGAAAATTTAACTATCAACGTCATGTATATTGTTATTTTCAATTTCGTTGTTTGTTGTGACCCTTAAAAAATATAAAACGCTATTATTCTACAGACAAAGTGCGCGCAGCTTAGAAAATTACTAGCTTTGTTGAATGTATAACTTAATAACACTAACTACTACTGTAAGCTTATGTATAGAAGTGAGCAATTTAATGCACTAAATATATCTTTGTGAGAATAAGTTGTTAAATTGTTTATGTAAACAAAACGGGATGAGATTCCAGTTAAAGTATATTATTACCACTTGTTACATGTGCATGGTATGTTACAACTCGTTTTATTATATGCATTCTAGATGCATGCACAAAAGCATAAATCTTTATTAATATTGTTTTTGATGAAAGTAAAGTATGTGCATTTAATAAGAGAAATAGTTAGCAAACTAATTTTACAGTATTTGTGGATATGTTGTACTTTTAAAATCTTAAAATGAAATGTAAAAATTCCAGCCTCTTTTATGTTATATCTAATACTAGGATGATTTTTTAAGTGATATTAAAGGTACATTTTAAATATAAATTTTGAATTTTAATGTGTTGGTAGGGTTGAGAAATAAATAATTTCATCAATCAAGTTATATGAAATCCTCAACATACTAAACATTGATGCGAGTGCTACAAATTTTATTATGATATTCAGATACTTTTTATCCAAGAAGATAGAAATGTAGATTTTAATTACTTCGCCAGGTTTTCCGACTATTCAGAATCGTGCTTTTTTATTCATTCTTTGTTTTGTTTTACTTGACAATTCCATTTTTTCATCAGTATTAATGGATAAATACGGTTTTCATATTCCTTTTAATTTTATTATTTTATCTGTACTACATCTTGGACTGCGTTGCATAAATTATATTGTTCACAATCAGACTACAGGGAAATTTCCGGAAAATGTCTATTTATATATATTTGAATGCAGGACAATTACTGTATATCAAGTGTAGGGTTCTCTCTGGAAGGGAAATTTACCTGCAATTTATAGGCATAAAATTTCGTAAGTGTGCAGAAAAATAGTTTTGGCGTCCATTTTACCAGCACATTTTCCGCATTTTCCAGTGTTAAATTTAATGGTCACTACAGTTGCTTACTCTTAAAAATGTGAAAACTATTTTAATGGCAATCAAATTCCCTTTTAAATTTTGTCGAATTTCTAAAAATATTAGATTTTTGGTAAATCGGAGTGATAAAACTAAATTAACATGCTTAAACACGAATAAAAAATGAACTAACACCTTTCTGTCAGTTTTTTCCACGACCCCCCAAAAAGCTATAAATTTAATGCTAAATTATTTATTGCTAATAATTGAGAGTTGCCAACTATTACTGAATGCGATTAGCCACTTTTTAGAAACAATACATTTGTAAATTTTCAGAAATTCGTTCACTCCGGTATTTTCTGTGGACATAATTTGTGGGCATCGACACATTTTAGTTTCATTTTTCAGTAGGGTTGTCAGAATGCAAGGATAGGGGGGGGGATGTTAAATATCGCCAATAAAGTTTCCAATTTTATGATGATTTATTGCCACGTTTGGCACCAAAAGTTAGTGTCCAAAACTGAACCTAGGTTGGCGATGCAATCATTACAGTTTATTACAAAGAAGTAGAGTTAGAATATGCCTGAGCCCAGACAGCACATAAGCTTAAATCAAGCTTGATATTTCTTTGAATTTGACGTATTAATACAAGCTTGGCAGTTCAATTAAATTTAAGCTTGCAGCAAGCTGTCAAAAGTCATTTGAAATGTCAAGCTGGAATACAGCTTGATTTTCCCTTTCGAAAGCGTGCAGTGATGGCGCCATCTGCGAAAGAGAATGGACATTAATAGTCTAACGTTTCTCAAATTTGCTCATATTAAATAAAGAAAAGTTCGTAAAAGTTGTGTTTTATTTTATTATCGTACAAAACCTGGACATTAGATTTCGCAAGGGGAAGGAATGAATGGGATAAACCCCTCTGAAGTGTAACACGAGGGGAGTTTTAGTTTTATTCACATCTAATTAACAATAGTAATTCCATTAACTAATTAGGGAGCCCTAAAAATAAATTTTAATATAATTAACACAATTTAGTTAGTTCATATACTTCACTTTATGGGTGCTTCACCATAGAATTTTAAAAAAAGATTCTATATTTACAAATATGGAAATTCTTCAAAATAAAATACAATTATACTACGAAATTGATTTCAAAATCAGTAGTTTGTCTCGATTTCGGCCAGCAGTATTGCTCAACATGAGTGTTGCGATATTGAAAGTTCTAAAACGTGTCCTGCTTTTAAGTTTATATTATGCTTATTTCCCTATTAGTAGAGTCTATAAATCACACATAACATTATTTAAATTTTGATTCATCCCATGGAAAAATAAAAGAAACTTATCAGCACCGCCCATATTGATCCATCTGGCTAGAAAACGTACCAGTCACTTCAAACTTTAGTCATAGGAGCACGAGGCTTATTGGCGGAACGGTTAGCACGCTGGCCTAGTTCCCGAGATCGAACCCAGCCGCGGACGTTTGAAATTTCAGCATAGAACGAAAAATGCGTGAAAAAAAAGTATGTGGGGCGCGTTCGCCGACGGGCGCCCCGTGTATTTACAAACTTATTTTTAGGAAATTTTTTTAAGCTTGAAATTAAGCTTGCTATGTCAAGCTCAGTGCAAGCTGGGCAAGTGTAAACTAGAACACTTGATTCAAGCTTGCATTAAGCTTACACGCTTGAAATTTTCAGGCTTAATTCAAGTTTATTGATTTGATAAATCAAGCTTTCTGCAAGTTTGATGCAAGTTAGCTGTGCTGTCTGGGAGATGATTGTAAAACAATTTTAGTAGGTGATTTTAATATAAATTCCAATTCCAAAGAAATGTTTTATGGAACAAGGAAACAAATACCGCACATTTATGCACTACGATAAACTTTCGAAAAATTATGTGTAAAGGTGAAGTGTAGTTAGTATATGCCAGACAAAGTGTAGTTAGCAATATGAGGATGTATTAAAGATTTTTCAACAGTTTTAGTAGGCGATTTTAATATAGATTTGAATTCTGAATAAGTGTTTCATATAACAAGGCAGTCAAATACAGCACACTAATGGATTAAGATACGGTTTCCAACGTATTGGAACAAGCAAGACAAGTAGATTAAGATACTGTTTCCAACGTATTGGAACAAGCAAGGCAAGTAGGCCAACTCGTGGATAATGATGCACTTTCCAATGTAATGTAGCAAGAAAGGCAAATAGGGCCAACTCATGGATTATGATACGCTTTTAATATACAGCACTTAAGTGCGTATTTAAACTATGAGTGTTTCAGATTTTTTTTGTTATATTTTCAGCTCTATTTTCGGTTGTTTAGGTCACCGTCCTCTAGTCATAAGGACTAAGGTAGTCGCTGACATCGGTGACAAAGAGCTGACAACGGGTTGTACCTACTTTACACAATGCAAGAAAATCCCAAACCTTTTATTCGATTTTGCGATGCTTGAAAAGAAAATTAAGCCCTTGCAGTCGGGAATCTCAGAATTGGTAATAGTTTCTTTGTGGTCTCTGTCTTCCGTTGCATCGCGTTAGCTACTAAGTTAAACATAAAAACAAGCTTTTTGTCAGCAGCTTCCCTCATGTTGAATCGGGTTAAATCTGGAAATCGCAAAGTCTCCGTTTGGGGTGAACCACAAGCTAAAAACTTTAGCTGAAAAATGATTTGAAAGAATATTTGTAATTGTTTCTCGATGATCTACTATTCTCGTGAAATATATATATATATAGAGAGAGAGACGTTTTCACATCACAGATTACACTATACAGGTAACACTATAGATTACAAATTTTAATTTAAAAGGAAAACAGCAAACAACATATATAATATAAATGCTATTACATTTAATTCAATTGCGAAACTTTGTTTCTTTTCGAAAACTCTCTGAAGTATTTTAAAAGGCGGCAATCCTTCTTGGATAATTTTATTATTTCCTGAAATGAAATAAATATAACGCAACGAAAAGAATTTTCTGTCAGTGTAACTTTTTTTCCCCTGTTTCTTTCAAGATGTTTTACTAAGGATCGGAACAACTCACCAAATCTTTCCTGAAGCTGTGAAATAAAGTAAACTACCACTTTAAGAAGAAAGAAAGTCATAAAATCGCAGTTTTTTTACGACTCATCATCCAGCCGTGTTCTTAACTAGGAAAGCGTTTACGACGACGCTTAGAAATAGTGAAAGTTAAGAGGAATTGGCGAAAATGTTTTCATTTCACTAAGAAATAGCACAGTGTATGGAGTAAGGGGGAGGGGGACTGGTCAGAGCTAATTTTTCACCTACACCTTTTGTTCAAAACATCATAGGAAAGTTCCATAACTAAAAGCGTTATACAGTTTTTGTAGAATTAACTTTCCAGCTAAAGTAGAAATTTTCCTATCCGTTGGAAATTTAGGATTTCTTGCAGTTCTAATGTAAAGCTTTGTAATTTTTTAGGACGCTTACTTTTGGCTATCTGCTTATTTATAATAGTCTGGGGAGTTACAGTGTATTTAATATCATTTGATTTATTTACTATGTTAAAAATATTGCATAAATGATTTATACTATCAAGAGTTACATGTTTTTTCTATATAGGAAGCTTCTGAAGATATTTGAGCACATTTCTTACGTTTTTCATTCTATTCATTTGCAACTTATTTAAAAATGTCAGGAGTGCATCATAATAGTTACTTATACTTTCAAAAATATGTTATATAATCAATGAATATATAATATGAAAAATTTATTTGAGAAAACAAAAAAAAATTAATAAACTTGATATTTTTGTCATTGATTAAAAAAAAATGTCTTTTCCGAAAGAATATTCATGTACAATCTCTTGTCATTCTTATCAGTGGCCCTTATTTTACAGTGTTTTAAAATTCACATTTTAAATTTTATTACCCTGAATTCGTAAAACAAAAAATTAATAGAAGATAGATTAGATTATCGGAAGAGGTAAACCATTTTAAATTAAGTAAAAATCAACTAAATACATAGGAATTGAATATTGTGTAACGCGACCTTGATTTTGAATAAATGCATATTACTTATTTTATATGACTAAATCAAACGATAAAAATATTTCATTGATGTGTAAGGAAAAATATTTTTCTATTTACTCTACCAATTCAGAAAACATTCTTCTAATTTTTTTCTGATAGTCAAATAAAGAAACCTGTTCTAATTTGAGAAGTGACTGCATTACATTTTTCTTAATATCAAATCCATTCAACAGTGCGGAAAATTTTATTATCATTCAAAGCGATTGTGAAAACGTTTTCTTATCCAATGATAACTCTAAAGGCTCGATGTCTCATTAATATATAATAAAATGCAATATTTTCAAGGATCAAATACCTGTATTTGCGGATATTACTTGACGTAACGTTTAATGCATGAATATAAACGAGAGATAAAGTATTTATAGCACAATAGCTATAAAGTTTTCGCTTTTTATAGCATTTCCATTCGACATTTTATAGCTCATCGAGTTTCGCACGACAGCTAAAAAGATGAAACGGTAGTGACATTAAAAAGAGTTATAAAAACATGCGGATGCTAATGTTGAAACTTTTGATGAGTAAGCCTGAATAAATTCTACATAAAATTTGTATAATACACCAAACATGTGCGAATTATTTTCTCGCAGAAGATGATAATATTTTATGTATTAAAAAAAATGTTAATATTTTATGCCTTTAGTGCTTATGAAATATGCATGCAATTTCTCTCCGCATGTCATGTGGAGTAATTTTAAAATCTTGAGTTACAGATGTAGCAGAGGTAAAGGCGTCGTGTAGTTATCTCGAGGGTTTTAATAACTGTTGAATTCTGTCGTCAAGTTGAAATAACTACGTCAGGTAGTTTGTAGTTAGTCTAAAAAATACTTGAGCATATTTTATGGAAATAAAAAGCCTAAAAAAAGATTCTTATATGATTAAAATTAAAATAGACATAACATTTATAATTTGAGTACTTTCTTTTTGGCAGGCAATATTCTTCGCTAGAAATTTAATGTACGTTAAGATGAGGATAAGTGGGACAGTAAAAGAGCATAATTTACTATTTTGAATTGGTTTCTTTTGCGTAGAGCTGCGTCTGTTGTAAAATATATAAGATTGAAATGGTTTTTTTTTTCTTTCATATTTTCTAAAAACAGCTGCCGTTCAGACCAAGGATGCATGTATCAATAATTAGTATATTTGGAATGCGTGAAAAAAAATTCAGTTAAGGTCCCCTTTTTGTGGGATAAGTGGACAACCAGCTAATATTTTCAAGAGGCTTATTGTAAAATATGATGTAGATAAAAAGGCGAAGCTAATTTTTTGTAATCCCGAGGAAAAAATCCCTGTTTTACTTGAAACTGTTTTCTAGTTACAACTTTTGTGCAATACAAATCCAACAGCAGAAAATTCATTTATTTTAAACATTGTTTACTTTTTTTTACTCAAGCATATCTACATTATAATGCATTTAGTAATTTTGCGGATTTCGTGAGGGGAGGTTAAATTATCTTTTGAAAAATATTATACCCTTGCAGAAGTTAGATTTTCTATTGCAAAATGGGATTTTGAACCCTTTAGGGGAGGCTAAAGTTCTTTCTAGATATATCCAGAATACTTATTAGCTACGAAAATGCGTTTACGTTATTCACGTTAGCAATATGGGGGTTGGAGTGAGATAGACATAAAATAATAAATTAATAAATCAATCTCAATGAAAATTACGAAATTTAAATTTTTATACGGTCCCCCAGTTCCATCAGTTATATTTAGAAAAATTTTCTTTGTATTATTTTTCGCACAAAAAAGAAATTAGTCCTTTTACGACCAAAATTCACAGAGTTACAGCTTGCGAAATAGGGATTGTATACAAAATGAATTTGGTACAAATTAATGTAATAGGTTTTGAGCCTTGTAATATTTATTAGCAATTTTATCAACTATTTTACGATTGTAGATTGCAGTAAAGAATATTAACTTTTACCTATGTGTATCCAATAAATTA
The DNA here is from genome assembly GCA_038373885.1 of Cheiracanthium punctorium. Lineage (NCBI taxonomy): Eukaryota > Metazoa > Arthropoda > Arachnida > Araneae > Cheiracanthiidae > Cheiracanthium > Cheiracanthium punctorium. Next base: position 1,324,823 of record JAWZYV010011619.1, read on the forward strand.
ACATAAAAATATAGTAGCTTATACTGAAAATAGATTTTTTTAAATGTGAACCGTTGTTAAATAACTTAAAATACACAAAGTAGTTAAGACAACACTTCATTAAACATTAAATTAGAGAATGAAACATTTTAAAGCACGAATATATGCATTTAAAAACACTTAAAATACTATTACAAATCCCGTTAGCGCTACATTTACTCAAAGTATAGCTCCCCTCGTCTGCAATGCAAATATGCACCCGTGTAGAAACTCTTCCTCTACTTTGCGTAGCATACTCGGTGTTACACATCTGATTGCAAAACATGTATATGATTTAGTAAGTCTGTTTCCAGATAGATTTTTATAGAGCCTGACTATAAACCTTTGCTTAAAGATTAGTATTCTAAAATTAGTTTTTGTTTCTCGCCATTATGTCAGAAAATGAAATTACAACCTATAATTTAAAATTTCAATATTTATATGAATGGTTTATCGTAAAATTACCAATTAACCGTACGTAATTAATCGTGCGTATTAACGTTACGTGTTAACCGTACGTAACCGTACGCAAAATTACGTTAATTACGGTTTATCGTAACGGGGCATTTTTAATCGTGGAAAAGCGACTTAAGCCAAAAGTTTTCCTGCTTCAAAATTGAGTTTTGTTCGTTTTTTTCGAAGGGCGATTTTTTTTTTTTTTTTTTTTTTACTGTGCATGAAATTGTATAAATAATTTTTTTCTAAATATAACTGATAGGACCGGAGGACAGTATAAAAATGTAAGCTACGTAATTTTTATAGGAATCGATTTATTGACTTCAGTTGTTTCTGATATAATAGATTATATAATTTAGAGCATTTTTGTAACTGGAATTATGTGTCTCTGACTAACAGTTTAGAAAATAGCCATTGGGCACCGATAGCACTGGACAATAGGGTGGATCGAAAAAATTTTTTTTTTATTTTAATGACGGCTGACATGGCAAAAGTTGCCAAATGGTCAGGTGAGAATTTTTCAAAAAAAATTTTTTTTTTTAAACATCCCCTTCAGGTGCCCCACTCCCCCCAAAAAAATCAATTTTTTGAAAAAAATACATATATATGTAATGGTTTGGATGTCATAACTTTTCGAATGGCCAAAAATTTCTTTTTCCACAACAAATATTTCTGAGCATTTCCTTTGGGTGCTCCAAACCTAAAAATTTGAATAGAAAACAAAAAAATCGGCTGTTTCCCTAGCCAGCCTCGACACGAAACAAGAATTAGCTTCCGTCCGTGCTTCTGATATGACATCCCTATATTTTCCCCGCCAAAAGAATGAGACGTCTTGCTGATACGCAGATGATTCCATGTAGCATATGTTAAAAGACAGCTTTTGTTGAGACTGATTATGAATGTTTGAAATTAAAAATTACTCTGAGTATTTCATCAACCACATTCTGGCAAGTATGTGGCTCGACACTACATTGCTTGTTTATATTCTGAAGTAAGTTATTTCATAATTTTCTCCAGTATATACTGTGATATATTGTTTTTCTTTCATTTTACTTCTAGTGTTCTTCTGTTAGCTATGTTTCTTTTTTTTTACTTCCTTACATTTATTTCAACTATTTATTTTATTTTATTTTACTTTTTTGTTAGAGATATAAAGACAGAATGAGTTCAGGCAAAATTCCCACAAGGAAATCTTCTATTTGCCCTTTGTTTGGCAACCCCACCGAGATGTCTCTAATAAAACTTCCTACAAATGCAGATATAATTCGAAAGTTTTTGCTTGTCAGAAACCAGACAAAAAGCCTTATGAAAAACAAAGACCCACCTGCTCCTTTGATATCAAAAAAAGTCGCGGAGTCGTTGGAAATTATATGGAACAAGTCTTCTATTCCAATAATTTCAAACAAAGGAATCGTTGAAAAGATAACAAAGCTCAACAACGAATACAGGAAGATTTAGAAACCATACAATGGTAGAAAAGAATCAGAGGGCTACATAAAGAAACTGGACGATCTGAAGGGCAAGTGGGAGCGAACCCTCTTTGACATTGCTTGCTGCAAATGCGACGATTTTGCATCATGTTGCTGTTCAAAAGAAAGAAAGGTTCCTGTAGATGAAAGAACATTTTTGAACGATCAGCGAAGTAAGAGAACTATGATAATCGGGCCAGTTGATAAAAAAACTACAAAACAGCTTCAAAAAAGACAAGAAAGAAAAATAAAACGAGCTAAAAACTCGAAAACTGATTCTTATCCTTCTAGCTTCAAAGAAATTAGTGATTGTAAAGAGTTTGAAAGCAGTTATTCTTCGGAAAACGAAGAGAAAGAGGATGATACAAATAAAGAGGAAGAAAAAGAAGTCAGCAGAAAATCAAATTCATTTAGACCCTCCTACAGCTTGCAACACAACTTCGATCTGCAACCCTCTTGCTCTTCTGCTTCTGGTGATTGTTCAAATGTTCAAAAAATAAAACTTTCCACTTTTTCCAGAGAATGTGATCGTCGTGGAATCTCAGACAGAGCAGCTGCATCTCTTTCTTCCGCTCTTCTGCAGGATCTTGGCCTAGTCAGCGAAACGGATACTACTAAAGTTATTGATCGAAATAAAGTTCGCAGAGAGCGTGAAAGACACAGAAAAGAATTACAACAAGGTAATTTATCTTCGGAAGTGCAAGGCCTCTATTTCGATGGGCGAAAAGATAAAACTAGAACACAAGTTAAAAAGGGTAATAAGTATTACGGCTGTATTACCAAAGAAGAACAAATTTCTTTAATACAAGAACCAAGCTCCATTTACCTTGGGCATCTAACTGTTTCGTCTGTATCTGCAATTAACATTAAGAATGGAATATTAACCTTCTTTAACGACAAAGGTATATCAACCGATTCCCTTATAGCAATTATAGAAGCTGAACTAAATCGTACACTTCAGTGGTTCATTTGCATGCTGCATCTAAACGAACTTCCTCTACGACATCTTCTGGTTCAGCTTGATGGCGTAACTCATGGCCCCAAAGCATTTTCTGGTGCAATTGGGAAGTTATTGCAAACTTGCCATACACTTCCTTTAACGAAATTTTGTAAGATCGAGGGAAATCTGTTTCCAGATGTCGATCGGAATATTTTGAGTACAGACCAACGATATTTGTTGGACATGTTAAAAGCGGTGTCTTCGGGAGAATGCAGTCAAGATTTAGTTGCTATTCGACCAGGGCCGGTAGTGCATTCCAGGTGGTTGACTAGCGCAAATCGAATTCTTCGTCTTTATGTGACAACAGAAGAGCCTTCCGAGACTTTATTACATTTAGTTACATATATTATGAAGGTATATGGTCCAATGTGGTTCCACATAAAAGGAAAGCCACTGTGCACTGAAGGTTCTAGACACCTGTGGAAGCTAATTATGTACTCAAGATACATGCCGGATCACCTAAGAAAAACTGTTGACGCTGTCATCCAAAGAAACGGATTTTTTGCACATGCAGAGAATTTGCTTTTAGCTATGTTATATGATGATAGAGATACCATTCGAAAATTAGCTTACCACAAGGTTATATCTATCAGAAAAGAGAATCATAATACTTCATCTGTGAGAAATTTTCGTGTACCGGTAATAAGCATGCGATCAACAGATTATAGGGATTTAATTTTTTGGAGTGACAATAACGAGTGTTTAGAGCCTGCAGTCTTAAGACATCTCCAATGAAGACTTAAAATCATTCCTGTCAAAGGATATTGCTTCAGTTAAATTTCCTCATTTATCTAACTTCCCATGTCACACACAAGGAACTGAACGCTGTGTGAAACTGGTAACAGAGGCTGCATCTCTTGTTTGTGGAGAAGAAAGAAGGGACGGATTTATAAGATCTAGGCTCGAATCAAGGAACACAAAGATTTTTAACTCAAAATCAGAGTTTAGATTAAAATAGTTTTTTTTCTCACGCTAATTATATCATATATCTATAATTTATTAGTTATATTCTTTCAGTTTATTTTATGTTAGCACATCGACTTAATCAAATATGCAAAAAATCCAAATAGTTTCATTTTTTTGAGCATCAACAAAAATACTCCTAACGCCTCTAGATTTCGTATAGCAGCTTTTAAGACGGCAGAAACGTTTATACTTTATTAGCTGGGTACCCTTCCAAATTTATAAAAAAAAATATTTACTTTACAATTTTTAATGCATTTTCATGAAATTGTCAATTTTCAACTATTTTTCGGGGGCTTGGGGCACAGGAAGATATGAATGGAATTAAATAAAAATATTTGTATGAACTATTGTACCCAAGTCTAAGCTTTATGACACTCCGGCTAAAAAAATTTCGAATATTATTATTTTTTTTTTAATTTTCGTAAAATTTCAATTTTAAACTACATTTAAGGCAGTTGGGGCACCTCAAGATATTGAAGGATTTCAATAAAAATTAATATGCAAACTAAAATACTACAGACGCAACTTTTCCACCCTACGCCAAAATTGATTTCGAAAAATTTTTTTTTTCCTATTCTTTTCGATCCACCCTACTGGACAACCTGTATATTTCATAACCTGTTCATTTTCTGTAGCCCTGGGCACCTCTACGTTTCTTAATATTAATATTTCTTTCTTTTGTAGAAAATTTCTAACAGAAAGCTAAAGTGACGCTGAAAGAATTGATGCTGCTTAACATTTCAATCTATTTTTGAGTTGTTTAGAATAGAAGAACAGACAGAATAATAGACGTTTTAAATGAAAAAAAAAATCCTGGATATATTAGAGACATAGATGTTAAGCTTTTTTTAAAAAAAAGTTTATCATTTCGAAAAACTGAAGAATGTTGAAAAAAAAAAGTTTCAAGCAAATTTGAAGACACTTCCTTAAGTTTTTGTTAGCAACTAAATATGAATCAAAACTAAATGCATGTAACATTATAAAGCAAAATGTGAAACATATATAGCATCTGTTTTGAATAGTTAAAAATGTGTACATTTATGCTCAAGAAAATTACTGAAAACAATGCATACTTAACACATCACTTTCAGAAAAAACTAATTCAGTATATACAACATTATTATGTATCTTCATTCTTTAATGCAAGCTTAATTATAAAGACAATAGAAGTAACCGGAGTATATATTAATACTAAACTTACCAGTAATTGAAATATTTCAAATTACTTTGTCAAGCATTTTTATATAAATAATTGCTACATATTTAGATTTCCTACAATAAATGCAGAATTTTGCATTTTAATAGGTTTTGGAAGCATAAATGTCTTAGAAACATCTTAAATGCATTTATTCATATCTTTATATTTTTAAAAAGTCAGGAAGTGCGTGTATTGCAAATGATTGACGCATGGCGTGAGACGCATGTTAGTGACATTTCACAAAGTCAGGTGATATAGTTTAAGAATAAATCTATAAACTTGCTTTTATCGAAAAAAGATTGACGTCGTGTTCTATCTTTCACGGTGCCATACGGAAATAAAAATAAACAAACAAAAATGTCTGCAACTCAAAGAAAGCTGTTAAATTCATTTCACTGTGATAATGGAATGCATAATGCACTGTATTGAAAATGGATGTAGTTATAGTTTTAAGAGCATTTTCAAGTTGCTATTATTTTTAAATAAAAATGTAAAATAATTAAAGTTAACAATGCATAAATATTGCCGGACACGTCGATTATAAAACACTTCCCACTATGGATTTATTAGTGCATACACTATACTAATTGTGTACACAGAATTGCGTATAAAACGCTGCACCACAGAGAGGTATTCAAGGACAATGGTGCCATTGTCCTTGCAGAAGTTTCCTGATTTTCCTGATTTGTACTGGCACTATTTTGACGGGCCCAACCACTAACACAAGTCACGATCTTCCAATGGTGGTAGGTAGCATTTGAAGTTGTGTGTTAAATCCAAATCTTATAAATAAAAATGAAATTCTGTTTGTTTGTTTGTTTGTTTGTTTGTGGATTTGATTCGTATACAAATCCACAAAAATGGACCTATCGGCCTGAAATTTAGTACAGGTATGTAAAATAATATATAATAACTCATAGTCCACTTTAAAACTTTGAAAGTCCACCCGTTCCCGGAATGTAAGAGATTTTTTATGCTCTTCACGCAAAAATCTTTCCGTAATTGTAACCCCTGTAGTGAAAAAAGTGTGAAATAAGGATCATGGTTGCCATGTGTGGCGATTTTGCCGAATAAAATGTCGTTCGTATACAAATCCACAAAAATGGACCTATCGGCCTGAAATTTAGCACAGATATGTAAAATAATATAGAATAAATCGTAGTCCACTTTAAAACTTTGAAAGTCCACCCGTTCCCGGAATTTAAGAGATTTTTTATGCTCTTCACGCAAAAATCTTTCCGTAATTGTAACCCCTGTAGTGAAAAAAGTGTGAAATAAGGATCGTGGTTGCCATGTGTGGCGATTTTGCCGAATAAAATGTTTTAAATTCTCAAAGTAAAAATAAAAGAATAATAATGATTTTTTTTTTTGTTAGTTTACATACGTAAGGTTATTTTTTTTTAAATTATAATATCGTGTGCATGGGAAATCAGAGCAGGAATGCAATGCTTTACACGCAAAACAATAAGAATTGAAGATTTCCGAGGCTAATAGGTAAATTATTTTAGTTTCTCGAAAAAATAAAATGGCTCAAATGCCGATTTTGTGAAAGTGAGTTCTAGCGGTTTGCACAGATTTCGGCTTGGCTCAATTTATTGAGAGCTTAAGGAAATAGATTTTTGAAAACAAGTGCAAAGGTTTTATTAGAATACAGCGTTAAATTTTAATGATCCGTGAAGAAATAATGCAGTTATTAAGGGATTTCAATTGATCTATCTCCAGAATTCTCGCCAAATGAGTATATTGATTTAAGTTGGGGGAATTCCGCCAAATTTCAGAAAATTGAAATCTTCTCATTTAGTACATCGGAGTAATGATGAATAAAACACGTTATAGTTGATAATTTTAAAAAATTCGGCTGTATTAAGGGATTCAACTTTTCAAATAAAGGCTTGCTTTACTTTTTCGCGGTCGAACCATTTCCCATATATTATTGCTGCTAAGTCAATGCTTCGAATGATTTCCTGAAAAAACGCTTGCAAAATGGCGTATGTTGGCACTTTGGCGAGGCTTAGATTTGAAACTGGATTTTATTTGAGACTGGGATATATAATGACACTGGTTATAGATAAAAATAAATGTTGGTATGAGTGTATGAGGTTGAAAAACTCCAGCACCGTTGAGCACCGTTGCACCATGAAATTTGGTTCACCTAAGTCTTTTATCATGGAGAAGATTTTAATGCTATCCGTTTTCCTCTAACTTGCCACCAGGTGGCGCAACAGAACGGCGAATTCTATTCCGTTTAGCCGTTTGCTATGCGAATATCATCCAACCGATTTCGATGAAATTTGGTACACGCGAATATTAGAACACGGAGAATATTTTTTCATTATCCATTTTGCTGTAACTTGCCGCTAAATGGCGCTGAAAAGCATCAACTTCTATACCGTTCGACCGATCGGCATAAAATTTTTTATACTTACACATTTGAGCACGAAGAATATATTCTAACTGCGTTCCTTTTGATGTTACTCACCACTAGATGACACTGCAATGCATTATTATTTTAACTCGCCACTAGATGACGCTGCAGCAGGCCAAATTCTTGACCATTCAAACGGTCGCTATGAAAATCAGTATACATAGCTATTTGAACAATGAGAATATTTTGGCGTTATCCATTTTGCTATAACTCGCCACTTGACGGCGCTGTAGCAAATCATTACTTTAATTAACTACTAGATGGCCCTGCAGTGTATCACTTCTTGACTGTGCAAATGATCGTTATGAAAATTGGTATACATAGATAGTTGAACACGGTCGCTATGAAAATCAGTATACATAGCTATTTGAACAATGAGAATATTTTGGCGTTATCCATTTTGCTATAACTCGCCACTTGACAGCGCTGTAGCAAATCATTACTTTATTGAACCACTGGATGGCCCTGCAGTGTATCACTTCTTGACTGTGCAAATGATCGCTATGAAAATAGGTATACATAGATATTTGAACACGGGGAAGAGTTTGGCGCTATCCATTTTCCTATAACTTGCCACTAGATGTCGAGTCAACACATGAACTTCAGGACTGTCCAGCCGATAGTCATGAAAATTCGTATACATCGATATCTGAATGCGAAAAATATTTTCGCCATATCCGTTTTGCTAAAACTCGCCACTAGATTGCGCTACGCCGCATGGCCTTCTGCACCGTACAAACGATTGCCTTGCAATTCGGTATGCATGATTATTGGACACAATATAACGCGATATCCACTTTGCTATATCTGTTTATTACAATGAATAGTAATCACCACAAATCGTAATATCAAAAAGTCCATTCATTCCCGTGCGAAGAACGGGTACTTCAGCTAGTTACATATATGTATCATAACAAACATTTTCCAAATTTGAATAATTTCAGGAGCCAATGATTTTGCTCAGCAGCGATTAATATATTTATTCAATATTTCAAGATATACTTTAAAATTGTTGTTGTCGTCGTGTCCAGGGATAGAAGATTGCATCACCCCCGGAAATAGGTGCCAGTGCCCTCGAAGGCGCTGGACTCGTCGGTCCTTACATTTGAACCTATTCCAGATTCCAAATCGGCACCCCCAGAGATAGCGTTAAACATGGAGGACATTGGAGCCACGACGAATTTACGTGCACCAGCTCCCATTAGCGTACATGGTCCCACAGCAGTCGAGCCGAGTTGACCCTCCCAATCACTGGCCAAGCAGGATGGTGCTTCACTTGCTGTGTTCTTATGGGAACGGAATTTAGCGCCCAGACCACTGCAGGTCACTTTAAACTTGTAAACATATTTTATTGAAATGTATGTAGAGTACATAATTTGAATACTTAAATAAGAAATAACATTCACATCAAGCAGTTTTCGAATGAAAGAAATTAACCAGAATAAAAAAAAATCGAGAGCTTTGTTTTATGTCGAAAAGAACATCATCACTAAACTTGAAAATTTTCGTTTGATGATACGACCTATTATCCGTATTATTTGAGCTGTAAATGAGAAATAAATTTCCGGGTGTTTTCATTACTTAAGGCAAATCTCGTTTCCGGTAATGAGTTGCAGATTAGATTTCAAAATGCGAGACAAAATGTCAAATGAATTTATGAAACTCTCATTAGATGAAAACTAATGGCTGTATGAAATTAGGTTCTGAAGTTTCCACGCAGAAAGGAAATGCCCTAAGTGGCATCATTATTACAGAGGTAAGCTGAGCCTGAGTATATGCTTGTGGAAAATATTCCATCTTTTGGGTAGAATCAATGGTTTTCGTTAAAGCCACGGCCACACAGACAATCTTTCGTGCTTTAGAAAGCTGTAATTTCAGTATGATTATTTTTAAGAAATGGAATGGCGTACGTGAATGATACATATGTATGGAAAATATAAATACATCGCGTTTTTCTTATGATATCTGATATATATCTGATTTTGGCTTACGATATTTAACGCATCGTCAGAAGACTTCCTGACAAGAATAATACTAGAAGTATATTTTATAAAATTAGTAAAATAAACAAATATTAACTTTTAAGTGAAATCTGGAAACTTCAGTAGTAAAAGCAGTAATAGGGGTCTTAATAGACATTTTAGGACGTAAAAAGATATCTCAGGGTGTTTAAATGTATTGAAACTAATTTAAAAATCAGATGTCTTTGTTGCTACCATGCTATGACATTTTAAAAGTTCATATATCTGTGAATTAAAATGCAACTGAATTAAATGCAATTCGTCTTTAAACTAAACGGTAATAATTAAAATACTGATAGTTTCAGCATCTAATTTATTCATTATCTCAGTAAATAAAATAGAAAAATCTGGCAATTCTAGATTCACTATCATTCAGTATTCACTTTCTTAAATTTTGGATAGGAATTTAGAGAACTGATTATCATTTCATCCACAATTTAAATAAGGTGTTTTCTTTGATCTTTTATTAACAAATACTTTAAAGTTACACTTCTTAATCTACTCTTAACTCATTTGTAATAGCACAAATAAATACTAGATGGAGGCCAAAGAACACTGATTTCACGATTTCAAATTCTAGAAAATTCAGCAACCAAGTTGAACAATCTCTTTTAATTTTAAGAATTCTTGTACATCATGAAGTTTCAAGGTTTAAAAAAAAATATGGTATTTTAAAGAACATTGATATGTGCATCTTTAAGTTTTTTCGTACAATTTTTTAACAAATATTTAGAAACATATGAAATTTACATGTACCTCTTTTAACAAAATTTTAACAACATGTGTACCTCAGGTAGAATTGGGAAGTAAGGCTAATGAATCTAGTAAAGCGTCAATATTAGACTAATTTTATAAAATTTATATCTCGTCGTAGCAACTAAGTTAAATTTTTAAGAATTGGAATTATAACATTGTAGGACTTAACGTTTTAACTGGGAAACGTAACTTCGATAAACTGCATATATGAAATTTTGGCGTTCTTCATTAAGTATGCCAGGAATTGAAATTTTATAACATCAGAAGTAGCAGTTGTACTGTTGTTTTAACAAATCAAATCACAAAGAAGTGCAATTATAAGAAGAGGCCTTTGAATAAATAATTCTAGACTATCTGATTTTGTCTTATGTGTTATAGTTTTAGGGTTATGTTCTCCTAACTCGAGTGTAGATTGAAACCTGTTTTTATTAAACAAGAAGAAGAGTTTAGAGGTATTACATTAGAAATGCCTCAAAATCATTATGTACAAAACGTAGTGACGAGATATACTGGCTACGGCTGTGACTTTTTGGTCACATCCATTTGCTCTCAACGAGTCATATGACCTAGAGGGTGTGGCCATCTTATTATGAGATAACCAAACTAAGATGATCATCTGATTCTTCGGGTGTAAAGCATTGTGACTAAAATGGCAGCAACGTGGCCTGTATATTTCGTCAGTCAGGGTACAAACATTAATTACTTAGGTAATATTTCATCTTTTTCCTCGGACGATAAACCATTTTAGAATATTTGGTAATTAAAGTCATCCTTTTCTGTGATTTCCTAAAAAACTGGTGCAGAATAAGTAAAATATACTTTATTCGAAATATGAACACTGAAAAATCACAAGATATGACATTGAAAGCTAGTCAACAAAATCTAATTTTTGTAGAATTATTCTTCTATTGTACTCACTCATACCTGTTTACAATCCTATTCTACGTTACGTTTGCTTTTAAATTCTCTTGCTTAAATTACTATTTCACATCGTCATTGTTGTCAGCTGGAACCACGAAGAATTTTAAAATAATGGCGGATCCTCAAAGAATACATAATTGAAACATAAATTAAACTGCACGAGCAATTAAAAAACCGAATCATGCCATTACCTTCCAATTCCTTTCCTCGCATACGCATTATCTTTTCTTATTCCGCGCTTTCATTTTTGAATCAGACAGAGAGATAAATCTGAATGGGTGAAGAATTGACTCGTTAGTTAATGCAAATCTTGTTTACCGTAATGAGTTGGAGATTAAATTGGTAAGTACTAGACAAAATGTCACACGGAATTTACGGAAGTCCCATTAGACGGAAATGTACGAGACCGTATCTAATTAGGACGCAAAATTTCGACAGATAGGGAAATGACGAGAGTGCGTATAACCTTATTAGTGCAAATTATAATATTTTCCTAAGAAAATGCGATTGCAGTTAAATCAGAATACTACTTTTCCAAAAGACATTTTAGTTTGCGTTCCAAATGATTTTACAAACAATTTTCGTTTGATGGTGATGTGTGTGTACGAAGCATTTTTGCGTGAAGAATATATATATATAAATGAAATACTTACTAATTTGCTTCATTCAAATGTCGAACTCAATATCATGGTATATGCGTGCGAACTATTTCACGTATGATAACGTAAACAATTTTTTAAATGTTGTGATTTTTAGCAGTTACTTAGTGTCTCAATGGCTGTATTATACAGGGTGGTTATGATTAAACTTCCCCTATAAACCGGATTCTACAGATTAAACTGGTGCGCGAAATACCAATGTAACCAAATTTGATCTTAGATTATACATGCGAAATTTCGGAAAAAAAAAAAAAAAAAAAAAAATTCAAAACATGTCCACCAGGTGGCGCTTTGCCTAAAAAACAGTAAAGTTAACAATAGAAATGGCTAATTCGAATTGTAAAGACAATTTCAGCATTTATTCAATTGTTTTTGCGCATTTGCTAATTAATATAGGTCATTTTTGAGCTGATTCCACCATTCAAAGCGCCACCTAGTGGACATTTTTTGAACTAATCTTTTCAAAATACTTCTTTGGGCGCATCTCCCGTACAATCCATGGTGGTGGTAATCGACTCACCCGTTTCAGCTTCAGAATGCTGTTTATAGGGGAAGTTTAACTATAACCACCCTGTATATTAAGTTTTTTAGGTTTTAAACTGCTAGACTTTCAGCTTTAGAATACATTAGATTTATATGAATACTAAGGGTTTTTATTTCTTTTTCTTAAGTTTAGCCATCTCTTACTTTAACAACGGAAAAAAAAACAACAATTTGCGTTTGTTGACTATCCTGCTTTTTGTGTGGAGCCTACTTATAAAAGGCTTGATAGACAGGCTATTATGGAATTAGATTGAGATCTGCTGAAAAATGCTTTGAGGACTTAAGTACATTTTAGTGAAGAATATTTATGTAAATATTACTTGCAAACTGCATAAAATTTTCAAAGTATTTTCATACTTACATAAAACACATTATTGAAATATTTTGAAGCTTTCAATAAAAAGCTTCCAAATCCGTTGGAATTTCCGTTCCCTTGAAATACTACATAACTGATAACAGGAGTTTCAAAATGACTTAAATAAATGCCGATAGTGGTACGAATATCCTTGTAATTTAAAACTGCATATGTGTATTTAATTTCACTTAGTTCACTTTATTCATAAAGGTCCATGTACTAGTGAACGACCGAACGGTGTGGTCTCTTTATTGTCTGAATTTGTAGTACAATGGATAGTGCAAAATGTGTTCCGTGCATGTTTTGCACATGATTTCATTATGACGTTACTTATTTAGCTCTGATGTTCCACAATGCTTTGCATCTGAATGCTGCTTTGCAAGAGTTGTGCGGTTTTACGCATTATTAAAGGCTGCTGAAACTATTAAACTGGCCATGTAATGTAGATACTGTAAACAATTGATATTTCAAAAATTGTAAGACATAAGCGTAATTTTGTTTTTAATTTATTTTTTAATAGCTGACTAAATATCTGATAAATGCATTTATCAATAAGTCTGTTAAACAAAATTTATCATTTCCCTAGGGAGATCAAAATAATGCCGATCTTATAGTTACCTAGCCCACTACCATGAGTGAGCGTTGTATGCAAATTTTTAGACCCGGAAAAAAAAACCGATCACAACGTGAATTTGTAATAATGCTTTTTTTGTGGCGTAAGATAACTTAGGTAATTTCCTTTCCCATTGTTATTTTGATGTGCAGTTTTTAAAACATTCTAAAACTATTTTTGTCGTAGGTTTCGGTATTTTCACTTACCCGGACGGAATGTTAGGAAACATCAGATTTATTCTTTTCCAGGAAATGACGACGCATAAACATCATCACTGCAAACGATTTCGGAAATAAAACAACTCATTTTCATAAAACGTACCAACACATTTCATTCTAAACTTGCAATTTTCGAATTTAGAGGTCGTTCTTGAGAAGCTGTGTTTTAGCTGTGGGTTTGTATTTTAGCATCGGATACGACGAAATCGTCATCAGTGATATTGACTGATGAATTAAGAAGTCATTTTGAACGTGGATGTCGAACTTAGATCTGATGCATAGTAAACGCAGATATTGCTGCTGAGCCACGAGTTGATCCCAAAACAATTTTTTTTTCGCCAGTAACTGATTTTGACAAACACAATATACTTCCGTATGGTTGACGGGAATTCTTGGAACTTTTTTTTTTTCCTAACTAGGTGCCAAGGCTTCTAGACTCGCTACGCTCGCTTTTCGTATGAGGCATTCGGCCCCTAATAAGGCATAATTTTAATAAACAAAACCCAATGGTTGGATCAGATAGAATGTTACTGAACTGCACATTGCTTGGTTCTTGCATGTATCTTGTTAACATAAAAATTTAAACTTCACACTATATTTGATTACGTAAAACCTATGGAACACTTTGCGTATTTGCCACGCATGGCGGTTTTTCATAATTTGGCGACTTACGTATATGCATAGTTAATAATTAATGCATAGTTAATAAGAGCACTTCATATATTTTCTTTGATAAAAACTACGGAATAGATAGAATAGCTTGCCACCAATGGCGACTTTTCCTTATTTGGCGATTTACACATGCTCATAATCGATAGTTACTGCTCATATATGGTTACCGGAAAAACCGTTATCCATATATTCATATACATAATTATTTGCAGATTGGCGTATTTAGCAACACGAATTACATCATATCGACGCACTGCCAAATATCCAAGCTGTAATATAGCTGCTATAATGGCATAGTTGACGCCGCCAAAAATAATTCTACTGGTAGAAAACCTAAGCTGAGCCTAACCGGTTTTACTATAATTTGCATTTTAATTATTTTTCATTTTCAGGATACTGGATGCTAACGTTTTGGAACACGCGGTTTAGATTGATCCTGATTGGAGAGATAGCCTTTTGCCAGATCGCACATGATGCCAAAATGGCGCAACGAATAATCGTTAATTTTAAACTCTCTGTTATCTAAGAGAACTTACTATTTGAAAATCGTCCACTTTGTGTAAGGCACTGATTCATTTTTTCACACACTTTTTAATTTGGCGTAGAATTGGAGTAATTCTACTTCATGGTTGTCAGTTTCATGCGATTCTACATACTTGGAATTGCTTTGCTGCAAATGCATGAATTAGTTTATGTTGGCAAAAATTGCCAAACCTGGCAACCATAATGCTTATTTTTTCAGTTTTTTATTAATATCTTTTAAAATAATTGTAATTTCGCAATTTAAGTCAGCTTATCGGCTTCCTCGGAATTTTCCGAATCCGTGGACACCTTCATCGAAACTGAAATTCCGACAATTTCGTAGAAGATAACAGAACAAACTTTTGACCGCTGCGTCGGCGGCAGCGGCCGTTACTTTTTTTTTAGAATAGAGAGAAACCAAATTACAGAGGTTGGCTTAGGTGAGAATTCTCTAATGCTAACCCTCCTGCTCATAAAAAATCTAGGAACATATTTGGTGAAAGAGATACATAGAGAAATACAGATAAAAAATATGTTTTAGTGAATATTTTTCAATTTTATGAAAAAAAAAATGAGTTATTCGTTTTAAGAAAAATGCATTACTTTTGAAATTGTTTGCGTCGGTGCAAAAATGAATAAATCTCAATTTACAATATTTCCATCCAGACAACAAAACACAGAAACGTACGCAAGAATTAATTTTAGAATATCATTAAAACATGCTCATTAAAAAGTCAATGAAAAATAAATTCTACTTTTGGATCACAAAATCGTGAATGAAATAGAGTTTTCGATTTCAGGTAAAGTTTTGAAGAAAGACAAGTACTATAGGCTTATTTTCTGAAATACTTTTATTATTACTTGAAATAAAATAGAATTTCTTCACAAATAATCCACAATAAAATGAAGAATACTAGGAGTTCATTTTTTTTTAATTTTACCTTGCCATAATTTATTTTAAAAATAACTCTATTTAATCTCATGACTATTACGTCCTCTAATTGAAATTCTACATGTGTTGAACTCACTAAGATACAGGCGGGAACTCAAGATGTCTAAATCATTCCTTGGCATCCAGATACAAGTGTTGCAGACCTCAATTTTTTGGTAATTATGCTGACATTTCGTACAGCACTCAAAACGGATCTTCCTTATTTTATTCCAAACAGGATTCTCATTAACGATTTAGATGCTCGCAATTCAAATCCAGTATCCTGATCCTCAAACTCCTACAGATCCCGAATTAATTAAATTCGAGGGAGAAGTTCGGTTTCATTTTATTCATGTGAAATTTTTGAAGAATCCTTCAATTTCCTCTGATTAAATTAAAAGGATGTATCAGAATAAATAATGGTTAGCCTGTTTAAAATTGATCGCTGTACGAATTATTAAATTTTAAAACTTGATCCAAGCTCAAAATGAAAATCACTGTCAAGATGAAAGTTAATTTGTAAACTTGCAGGCATTAATAGATTGTGACTGGAAGTTAGGAATTTTACAGAAATTTCTTTATGCATAAATGTTTTATTTGAATAAATTTTAATTTGGTTTGTTTATATTCCGAAATAGTACTTTTAAGTTTAAATGGATTTCCTCGATATCTATTGTTGCGCGCGCCTTTTCATCTTTGTTTAAAATTTCTGCCAGGACAGAAGAAATCTCTGTTGGTATCTGTTTTATCGTGGTCAATGTTTTATTTATTTGATACTTAAAACTCTTTTAAAAATTCTGGTGTTTCTTTATTGTAATGGAGAATATTTTTGGAGCATTTTTAATTCTAGTAAGAAAAATTATGATTACAATTATTAATTTTCAACTGGTAGTTATAATTAAAGATGCTAAGTGCGGAATTCAATTTCTGGAATCCCTATGCAGTTAGAGGGGGGGGGAAATAAATAAATTGGAGACTGTCTGTATTTCCAGTTTAAATGTTGTTTAGTTCCCAAAATACAATCCCAGAATAGAAATTAAATGTACACCCACTGAAAAAGATATTCGAGTAATGATCAACTGTTCTAGTTTAGTTTTCTCAATAACTAATTAGTTTTTGGAAAAACGCAACGTTAGAAAAAAATAAGAGAAGTTAATATTATATGTGGCGTGATAAATTTTTACGAGAACAATATTTTAAATATGAAACTGACAGGGAAAGTTTTACTTATGCTCGAATACATTTTGAGAGTACTTTAAAACATTGTAGTTAACACATATTTGAAGGTTTAGGTACATTAGGATGTGTCTGAACATAAAAATTCTGAATAATAGTTTACCTTCCGGGGTTTTAAATCTTGTATCTTAGTACAAATTTTTTGTGCGCGGGAAAAATTTGAAAAAAGTTATGACAACGTCTAAAAACTGAAAATTTAACATGAAATCGAAAAGTATTTGGAAAACATTCCTATAAAAATTGGAGTAAAAAGGAATTTTTTTTCTTATGATCTAGTTTTGTAATATTATATTAAAGGATAATCAAAATTTAAGTAAGATTCACAGCTCTTCCATAGTATAGCCGTAATCACCGTTTATTCGTTGAAGATGTTCATTAACTACGGAATGTGAAAAAAGGAGGAGCATGTTTCTATGGCAACCGAACGCAATCATATAAAGACGATTTAAGTGTAAAAATTCCGGATATTTTTTGGTAATAAGTACACCGAGGCTTATTTATTCTTCACGCTTGCAAATACTCAATGACTTCTCTCTTAAAATGTCATTTAAAATAGCATTTAAATAGAAAATTATTATTTTAATAAAATGTTTAGAGAACAAGAGAATAGGAAAATACTTACGCCAAAAAACTGCCAAACTGCCAATTTACCATTAGAAGACAATAATCTTAGCAATCGGAATATTCTTGCTTTAAACACAAAATAAGGATAACTTTCAAATACTTAGTACTATCATGCATTTCTACTTTGATAAGCAGCAAATTACAATGTGATGCTTCCATTAGCGTTCTACTAATTCAGGAGTAAATGCTTTGACGTTTTATGCGGCGTTTAGAAATCCAATCGTCGACTGTAAACATGATTTGCATTAACTAAATTGAAAGGGGCTCTTATCCCTTCATTCATATTTTCGACTGTTTAATGAATCGGAAATACAAATGAGCAGTCCATATTTATAAAGGAATTTGTTGCATTAATTAACAGAAAGTATTTGCTTACTGTTAGCTGCTATGTGTTAAATCCCATTTCATCTGAGCGAAGGTAGTTAAGTCAATCTGCTAATGTATTTGTTTCCTTTAACTCCTCGACTTGACAGTGATATTGTGCAACTATATTATACTCCTGTTTGTAAAAAGAAGATACACCATAAAGGAATCCTCAAATCAAATGAAATTCAATTCACAAACGACTTGTATTAGTACAAATAAATGATTACATTTTAAAAGCAAAAAAAAAAAAAAATATTAAGCGTCCGAAATCAGTATTAGGTGTAGCAGCCATGCACTGCAATAGGTGCTGCTATACGATGTGGAATAGAGGCAAACAGATTTTGAATGTATGCTTGGGGAAGAGATTTCCATATTTCTTGTAAACATACCCAAAATTCATCTGTTAAAGCTGTAGGAGGAGATTCAAGAGCGAGACGCCGACCAATGAAATCCCACACATGTTCAATAGATGACATATGCAGCGAATAACAACAAAAGAAGCTGTATGTTTGTTGGTGAAAAGAAGTCATGCACATTCCTTGCCATAGGTAGGCCGGCATTATCTTGCTGAAACGTATCTCTAAGAATGTTTTGAAGGAAAGTAACGACTTCAGGTTCCACAATTTCTTTGGCATACTTATCGCTGCTCAGATGACCCACAATTTGTATCAGCTGAGATCCTCCATGATACGCAATCGCACCCCACCCTAGTAACACAACTAGTTTAAAAAATGTTCAAATTACGTTGGAAATAAGTTTTTTGGAGTTAAAAAACGTATTTTAAACGTCTTTTGGACTAATTGTGCTATTAGGGCAGACCATAACTCCGGGTGTTCGTCCACTATGACGTTTGATAATTCACTACAGAAGGTAGCGTTCACTAGCATATCGTCTAACATAAATACGACCATCATGGTGCCACAAATTAAAGCGAAATTCGTAAGAAAACACTACTTATTGTTGTCAATCTGTACGCCAGTCTCTATGTTCATTGCAGCCCCAAGTGTAGATGGTTTCGAGTGAGGGGGATTCTGTCTAAAGGAGTTCGTACACGCAGTTCACGGAGCAAGAGATATCGACAGATTAAGGAAGCAGACAGTGATACACTTGTGTCAATGGACCAATGTGCTTCCAACTGTCTGGATGAAGCTGTTTGCTACATTAGCGCCATGCGGACCAAGTATCTATCATGGCGTATTGACGTCATTATTCGGTGTCCACACCTGGATTTTCGAGTTGTCCGGTTCTCGTTTATCCACTACTTCCCAACTCGCATCACTATTTCATAATTATATATTACCATTTCCTATATAAAGTAATAAACAATGCCAGGTTTATACTGGAACAGCTTGGAGGCTTCCTCCTTCGGTGATGCTACAAGGGATGAAATACCCTTCGCTGATTGGCTCTCTTCTTCAGTAGCAAATCACGAAGACTATACTTATCCCTCACAGCCCGCATTTCTGTTTGCATTTCTTACTGTAGGCGAAAACCCTCGTGCTGCGGACGAAGAGCCCGCGTTAGCTCTGAGATAAGTAATTCGTGAAAAAAAGGATTATCGAATTTGCGAAAGATAGAATACGTTGTAACGCAATTCCTCTGGATAGCCTAATTTGATTTCACATATGAAGGTGTTTTACGACTATTGAAGCACCTCAAAAGATGTACTTGTGGAAAACATTGTACTTGCGGAGTTGCGATTTCAAGACGGTACAAACCATGCTCCAAAATAATACGTATCGGGCTCATCCAAAAAAAAAGTTGGGCTGATCTGAATTCTCAAAAACTGAAACAAGCTGTATTGTGGCTTAAAGTAGACAGATCTACGCAGAAATCAGAACTCCGTTGAGCCATTCAACTTAGTGACTTTTAATTTTAAACCCAACAACTATAAGGAATTTATGTTTTGTGAATGAGGAACAGGGTTTCCAGTGACCAAGAAAAGTTTAGGTGCGCAACTGGATTTATTTATACAAACGATGATGCATGATCCTCTTCATCCCACACTGCACGCTTTTCTCTCTTCGCTGCCACTCACTGTCAGACAGAAGAGTAACAAAGAAGTTACCAAAAAATCTACTGTGATCTATCTTTAGATAGTTTTGTACTAGGCATTCTACTGTATCGAGAGCAAGTTTTAATTGAAAATAGATTTAACGTAGCTCCTTAAAATAAGTGCCTTAGCTGTTGGGTGATCATGCGGGCATTGATGGAACTTTTACTCCAGCCATCTCCTCTTGGTGAGATCTGGGTAATATAAATACAATTTAGACCATACTAAAAAGAGTTTTTGAATCTTTTAAAATTATTTAACATCACTACACTTTTTTAAAAAAATTACTTTGCATACTCTTAAAAACTGCTTACTTTTCAAATATTTATACACTTCCTGTTCGGTGGGCGACAACTAGACGCGTTCGTTACCTCTCCGAATTTTGCAAGCGTGTTATTCATTTCAATATACGACTTAAAGAACTTAAGAGAAAATAAAATTCAGATATTTTTTTCGGCCTATCTTATGTTCAGTAATTGAAGGAAATCAGTGATAAAAACTATGATGTATATATTGTACGGCAAAAACGAGAAAGAGCAAAACATCCAAACGTATATTAGAAACATAATATGCAATACTGAAGATCCAAATCTATATAAAATGAAATAAATAACTTGATTTATAAAATGACGTTTTGGCATTTGGATCAATAGAGAGTCTTGTGCATTTTCATTGTCTTAATCCTCAGCTATAAACAATGATATAAGAGAGTAAACGCTAAAAAGCAAATTCCTACAAAGCTACATTCTTATTTTTATTTAACTGTAAGATATAAGTGCAATTCGTTCATTTTTATAAACGAAATTGCTAGTTTGCGCTTTTTAATCCCTATGTATGAATTTTGAATGCTCTACCAGCTAAGCAAATTAAGTTACTGATTTGTGTTGCATCAATATATACTAGCTTATACTTATAAGTTAGTAGATGTATTTGAAATTTTTTTATAAATAGGAAATGTGGAATTTAAGGAATTCATGCTATTTAGATATTTTGCTTTGCAGATTTAATAAAAAATTCCCTTGTATTTATTTAACAAGCAGCATATGAAGAACGATTCTTTTTAGAACAATCTAAAAATAATTAGAATTCTACTTTTTCAATTTCTACTATTATAGTTCACACCCTCCCTATATATATTTATATATCGAGTTCAAATTTTTAATCGTTAATAAAATAATTTTTATTCATCCATTCAAGTTCAAATGCATTTTTTTACACTTTCAGTGGCTAACACTTGATGTTAATACAGTTTTTTTTAATAAAAAGTAACTAAAATAAAATTTTTCTTTGTTGACCTAAGTAGGAATCGACTTAAAAATTTTTTATATTACTTGTTTTTACATTCTGTTTACTAATATTAAAATTTTAATGCGTTTTAATAGTTTGATTTTATAAGATTTTAGGGTTTAACTCTTAATATTTACTTCTAATAATTATTGTACGTGCAGTATTTATTTCACACTATTAAATCCTTAAATAATAGTGAGAAAATGAAATAGCACTCTAAAAAATATTAACCTGTCTATATAAACATATCCTATACGTATATGACATTTTTAGTTCTTCTTCACGACTGAAGTTATTTTTGCATCAATATATTTTTATCGTCGTGTGAAGATCTTTTAAAATTTATCTAAGACAGGAACCCTTTAAAACTGAACTGAAAATATTCCCAGACTTTAACGCATTTCTTTACATCAAAAAGTTGCACCGATAACGAGACTATTACATAAAAAAAGTCTTCAACAGAACTTTCTGAGGGGCTACAAGATATCTCTTTTTTTACCCGGGAACGAAGAAACAACGCGCCATTAAGTTTGTTTATTGTTCTATAAAAGTTTATAGGTGCATATTAAATTCCGCAATATGGAACACATAAGCGCATTTTTCGAACAATATCTGAAATATCGCCTATCATGAAGAGCATGTAAAAATCCCGTAAAACTAAAAGAGAATGAATATATTTAAAAGACACTATACTAAAACTCTTTGATATTTTTTCCCGTAATTTTTATGATAGGTTGTAGAAGGTTGAGATACCCCTAGCATTAATCTGTCAATTATTGCAACCTTTTATGAGTCGGATGCTAGCAAAATCATTTTCCAATTATTTTATAGCTAATAAAATACGTAGGAATTAAAGGGGTAAGTATTTGTGCTACATAAAATGAATGTGGTAGCAAAGATTCTTGTAATATTTTTTTTTAAATATTTGTTTGGATATTATACGATGATTATATTTATAGCAGTACAGGTAATCTAGCTCAGGACATTTTTAGCAAGTAATAGTACTTCAATATAATATGCAGAGAAATAAATGTTTCATGGCATTTAATAGGAACGAGGCATCTCTGTATTTTAAATGTTCCTCCAGATTTTTTTTGAACCCATAAATTTTAGAGATCGGTGTCTGTTATTTTCTTTTCTATTACACAGTACATTTATAAGGAATTTTCGAAGAAAGCTACATTTTCTAAACATTTTATTTGATGTCTGCTCTGGAACTATGAGTAAAATGATCAAAATTTTAAAATGAAATAACATAGTTTAAGGGAAGACGCGTGTTTGTTAGTAGTGCTTTTATGTTTCCACAAATTACTGTACTCACCATTTTGTGTGAAGTGCCTTGTCCTTGTATGTACGTGGAATCTGATTTTTTAGTAAGTTGTGGACTTTAATCAAAAATACTTTTTTTAATCTTGGAAGTATTTAACCTGGTGAATAAACCCTATATATGTATATATAAACAGTGTGATTATAATTAAACTACCCAATAAATAAGATTCTACAGCTGAAACGTATTATCACAAAATCTGGTGTATAGACTATGCATGCGATATGATGAAGGAAGCTGGAAAAAAATAGATACTTAAAAAATATGACAAATAGCTGGCCTTTTCATGAAAAAACAGCAAATGGTAATAAAACAAAATACTAATTTCAAACATACAAACAATTTTAACATTTATTCGATAGTTTTGGAGCATTTATTAACTAATATCCGTCATTTTTGAGCTGATTTTATCATGCAAAGCGCCACATAGAAGACCGTTTTTGAATTCAACATTTTAAAATCTTCCTTTAGCGCATCTCGTATGGAGTCCATATACCAAATTTCGTGACAGTCTGCTCTCCCGCTTCAAGTGCAGAATGCTGATTGTAGGGAGAGTATTATCATACCCACGTTGCATATCTTTATTCAAGCAGGCTCGTAAATTGGTGTTTTATTTTAAATAAAACATCATAAACATGAATCAGTTTCGCATTCTGTTGCACTATTGAGGCCAGCAGACGCACCATGCAGCAAAAATAAAATAAGCTTGCATGGTACCTCCATATACTTGACGAATGACGTGTAAAAAATTAAATGAATATTAAACATAATGTTAGAATCTGTATAATATTCTTTATAATATAGTGTGCCAAATTATAAATACCTAAGTCCACAGCAAGATAGATCGTAAAGCGCCATAGCATCAGTTTGGATATTTTCAAATTACACAGCTTCGAGCAAAGCAATCGCTGTAAGAAATAGCACTTCTATATTTTCAGCTGCTTCGATTAGCCCATATAACCTATGTAAAAAAAAAAAAAAAAAAAAAAAAAAAATGCCTGCATGGCTATCTGTGAGATTTCCAACAATGATAACCTTGTTGGTTCCAGAAGGGGAGAAGTTCTGGTGACTTGCAGACCTGTGCCAGCAACTTTCACAAACACATCATGTAAGACTACCATCAACCGTCTCCACCAGAAAAAAAAATTAATATATCTTATCAAAATATTAAAATCTATAGTGGCAGTTTAAGGGAAGACGCATAGTTTTTGCTAGTATTCTTATGTTACGACGAATGGATGTACTAATTCTTTTGTACGGAAGTGTATTGTTCTTGTGTTTAAGTAGATTGTGAGTTTAGTGGTAATTTGTTATCTTTAATCAAACCATTAAAAAATAAAATTGGCTTGAAAAAAAAATTTCTACATTTTTTATTTTTTCAAAACGGAACCTACTTTTAGTACAGAAAAAAATACTTACCAATCAGTTTACAAATAGGCCTGATAATACCTATTAAAAGTTTTGAAAAAAAACAGCAGTCGATAACTAATTTATTTCAGAATGTCAGATTTTCTCGTAAACGAAATTGACTTAAGTTGAAAAAGAATTGGCCATGACTTCTAAAAACTATGGCACAAGTCCAGTTACTAATAATTATAATTTCGATCAAAATTATCTTTTCAAAAGTCAATGAGGCGGCTAAACTGGGTTAAATCAAGAAAAGAGAATGTTTAAATGTTTTCAAAAAAGAAAAAAGAAAAAATGCGGATATCGGACAGATTCTATAACATAATTACTTGTGTAATCACTATAATCAGGGCCTTGTTACATTATCTAATTATAATTCTCGTTATTTATTCCCATTTTTGAACTAATGATAGGAACACATCAAGAAGTATCGAAGTCTCCAGTTTACAGGAGTTTCTGCAGATTGCACGATCAGAATGGCAATTATCATTAAGGATTAATCGTTGCATTTAAGTTCAATTACGTTTCATTAAAGAAGATTTCCCATCTTTCGCAAATTATGCATGACAAGGCACCTGAGTGGCCCCCTTTCAGTTTTATTTTCACTAATATCAAATTACATCCATAATGTTGAAAGGCATGATTCAATTTATCAGCGCAAAATTTTCAAATAATGACACTAAATGAATTGTTGCGCTTGAAGATCTAATTTGGAGTTGTAAATGGATTTTAAATTTTGTGCTAACTTTGACAATGAGGAAGCGGGGGAGAAATTTTAAACTTAGACGTTGGAGAATTGTTTTAACTGTCGTCTACTTACGCTTTCGTATAATTGAATACTTTGTCAGATAATGTAAATTAGTTTATGTATTCCAAAACTTGAAATGTGCAATAATAATAATTAAATTATTCCTTTAAAAATAACTTATTTGAGAACGTATTTTATCATAGCATAGCAATTTATTATATATTTTATCATAGCAACGCATATAATTTTCTAAAATATTTCTCTTTCTATTTTATAATCAAAGGCCATGAAAAAACTTTTGCTGATATACTAGATGGATTTTCCGATGCTCTAGGGACCGATTTGTTCAACTGATCAGGATGAAATTTCAGAGACAGTTATTCAAAGGTATGGGCTAAAGATTCTGTGAGCGGCAACAATGGGGTGCTCACGTAGGTACAGAAACTCGAAATTTTCAAATGGAAACACATATTTTTTTTCGTCGCAAAATGCTGAAAGCATGAAAAAATCCTGAACTTCGATGAAACGGTACGTGCATCACAAGAAATGGACCCGGTATACGCGCACAAAGACAGCTTTGTAAACGGCCAATAACAACACTATTTAGGCACATGGACGAAATTCGTATAAGGCAAGACACCAATCACACAACAACGTTCACCAGACATGCAGCGTAAAATTAACTATTATAAATTGCAACTATTATAACTATAATAAATTGCAAATGGCATTCATTTTGCAAGCAAATTACTAGATATTTTTTTAGCTTTCAAAAATAATTTCTAAATTGCTTAATACTACACTTACCTCTGTACCTTTAAATTTTCATTAATTTTAGGAATACATCAATGCAGATTAACACATATCCATGTCTTTATTAAATATAAAATCAAAAATTCCATTACTCATTTTATGACAATGCTTCGAAAATTATTAAACTCATCAAAAACTCTAATTTAATAACAACACCCTTTTAAATAAAAAGCTTCTGGTTTGAAAATGAATGGAATGATTAATTTTATTTTTTTTTCCGAGCTTCATTCTTGCATTCGAGATAATCTAATTTATTAAGCAAAACAAATACATAGCATTTTCTTTCACTGATATATATTCTCTTTCCACTGTTTGTTTTATCATAAATTTATAAGCAAACGAGCTACAGAGAATAAAAAAACTGGGTAAAAGAATATATGTTCAGAACTAATGCTGGTGAATAAAAGGTGTCGCCATGGCAACTTATATCTCTCAGGCTGCCTGAAAATAAATTTTATAAAGAAGAGTTTGCAGAATCATTTATTTGCAAACACTTGAAGCTGTAAAGTGAATGCCTGAGGCTGTAAAAGTATCCGAGTTTTCTTTTGTTACTCTGGAATGAGAGTTTTTGATGCTTCTTGTTGATTTCGAAGTGTTCCGAGGAGTTTCCATTTAACGATAAATTTTTGAGAGTATAACTTAAGTAGCCCGTCACGTGAAAACGCACTCTAATAAGTAAATGTTAGATTCAAATTACTTTTCGTTTTCGTAGATAAAGTTTTCGTTTACATAACATGAATGTGTTTAAAGCTTATTTAACGTGAAAGTAAACTGAAGCCGTTGAATTATTTTCCAAGAAATTCGAAACAAAACACTAAAAGTTTCACTAAGCATTTAAGTAATTTTTGACAACGAAACAAGGAAACTTGTTTATTGAATAAATATATTTATTCAGTCTACACGCTAGCATATTACTTCGGTTATAAACATATAGAAGAAATGGGATAGAGTGTGCTAGGCAATTTTAACTTGAGGCATTTGTTCCATCACGTCACTCGTGGCACGACCTCGCGTGCATAAT
This sequence comes from Cheiracanthium punctorium, assembly GCA_038373885.1. Taxonomy (NCBI): domain Eukaryota; kingdom Metazoa; phylum Arthropoda; class Arachnida; order Araneae; family Cheiracanthiidae; genus Cheiracanthium; species Cheiracanthium punctorium. The sequence continues at coordinate 1,351,448 of JAWZYV010011619.1, forward strand.
TTTTGCGTATCCAACTGTCCTCAGTTTTCTATGGCTCATTTGTGGCCAGAGAGCTCATTTTCGTTTACATCGTTCTATGTTTCAGAAAAAAAAATGGTACATAGTTGCTCTGCGTATAGATGCAATTTATGATTTGTTGAAGGTTCCAGAATAACATTTCACAGGAGAGTATCGTTTTTCATATTTTTAAGACATACCTTTAATAAATGAAGGATATTTCAATGTATCCACATACACTAAGCCTTGGCAACTATTTTATGCAAAGAGGGTTTGTAATGCGTTTGTTGACAGTAAATTTTTTCTTGTAGTTTGCACTTACCATTTTCCAAATGTGGCGATGAAGCAATCGTCTAGTCTATCGGCGCATTTTCTTGCAACAAGTCTCATGCCTATTCTTTGTCTTGAATCCAATTTCGAATAGAATTTCGAATAGTAAAGTGCTTTCTACTATATTCCTACTTGCTGGTTATAAACATCTAAAAGAGGTAGAATGCATTTAGACAACTCGGAAGAATATAGCAATGTGCAATCGTGGACGTTGTCTTTACACATCAATTCATAATCACTATGGAAATGGTATGAATGTATTTTCACTATAATTTAGGAAAGAGAAATGGATCTTTTACGGAAAGGTTTTGGACAAAAAACAGCCCAGAAGTTCATTTTATTAGAAGATTAGAGTTTTATTCAAGGATCGAAAAACAAGCTCATTATTTATTAATAATGATCATTAATTACAATTATTAAAGTGATTATATACAAATGCATGAAGACAAGGTTTACGATTCTGCATTTAGTATGATTCCGTGCCATAATAAGTGTACCCTATACTTCCTAGACATTGGAACTTCTAATAGTGCGACTTATACACTTGAAGTCAACTTCACATAAACTAATCAAAATAAATTACGAGCGTTAGTTTCTGTGTCAGGCCCTGCAGGTGGTGCGGTGAAAATCATTTTATCACTTCTTGGTCCCGGATTCGATTCACGGCTTGGGATTTGGTGTTTAACTGTCCGTCCTTCATAGAGGGTAACGCTGGACGCCCATTGGGTGCCCCCATAATAAAATGGCCAGTAGTTCGGGCCTTAGTAGTGGCAACGGCTTGTGGCCAGTGTCCGCAAATTGAAAAAAAAATGTCTGTCTCAAAGTATAGGACCTAGAAAATTATGATATCGATAAATTTTAATAACATGAAGTACGTCTTATGTAAATAAATTGCATTAAAAACGACGTTCAACACAGTATTTCAGAATTATTTTCACATTTGGAATTATTGCAATCTGTGACACGTTAGTTCTTTTTCTGAGTAGTCGTTTAATGTTTTAATTCTTAATGCTTGATGTCTTATAAGTCTTTCGAATCAAATGCTTAGGCGTTAAAGAGCAAAGTGCGTATCACCAGTTGTGAGAAACCTTTTTCTAAGGAAAAAAAAAATAACAAAAGACTTATTTGAAAACAGAAATATTTATGTTGTAACTCTGAACATGTAATTTTCTTTACATTTCAACATAATCACTTTTTTAAGCTTTTGCTATTGGAATATCACAATATCAGAAATAATAAGTCGAAACCCTTTCACTTTGAAGGAATTTTCAACCTACTCCAACAACAGTGAGTTCACAGCAGTCACCAGTCCCTCTTCATTGTTGCAACGCTTTGTCCTCAGGTAATGATTTAGATGCTTAAAAAAATGAAAATTGCATGGAATTAGGTTCAGTCAATAGAAACTTTCCAGTCAATCAAATGACGCCGATCAGGTTTCATGTCTACACAGCAAGGTGAAAAATTGCGTTATTCTGAAGCAGCACAATTCTCTTTTGCCAACATGTTGCGTCTTTTGTTCTGGATTGCTCGCCGTAACTTTATCAGGATTCTGGGCATACTTGGGTATTGATGGGTATTTTACTAGCAGAAGGTGAGTTTCTTTTCAGAAGGTAAGGATCAATAAATGGTGAATCAAATATGGTGATCAAGCGGAAAGGTGGAAAAGGGTATGTATATTCAGAAAGTAAATATATTTTCTGAAGCATTTCGAAAACTAACTTAAATGGTGAAATTTTATTCATGGTTCAACTTTTTCACCAGCATATGTCAATATTTTACAGCTCATGGCCTCAAAGAGTGAATGAATTGAGAGGGTATCGGTGGCGAAGATTAAAAACTTTTACCAAGAGCTTCTGGAAAGCATACTTTCGGTTTTTTTGGCCAACGTAGGTCGTATTCACATAGTAGTGCTGGTTTCTATTCTCACTGTTAGCCACACACACATTTAAAAGCTTGCTAAAAAATGCAAATTTTGAAGTGCCGTATCCCTTTTTTAAATGTAATATGTTTAAATGAAAACCATCGAAAATATGTATAATTTCAGAGATATACAAGTAAGTCATGTGGTCTCACCATAAGATTTTTAAAAAATTAAGTAAATTAATGTTTTCATTTTAACGCTTCTTTAAGATACTTTTAAAAAAGAGTAAATGTAAAAAAATCTACTTTCGATAGTAATTTAAAAAAACAGAATTTTTAACAGTTACAAGTTTAGTTCCTTTTTAACTATTACAACCATTATTTATAGTTTTTTGAAACTTCTAAAACAAACAGGTAGTTTTTTTAGTTTACAGTAAAGATGATTTGCATGAGAATTAATTTTGATATTAAAATATTGCTTTTTAAAAAAGATTTATGTGAAAAGAGTTTGGAAAGATTCACATACATAACATAAGCAAAACTTTACTGGACCATGCAAATGTAAATTAAGTAATATATTTGTTCTTGCGCACTAAGATATTATCTGAATAATGCAAATATGAAATTTTTACTAGTTAAAATGCCACATAAAAGTATTGCTTGCTTTTTCTTTGTGAAAGTAAAATGATATCTCCTTTAAATGCCTCATTAAATTTGAATACACGCATCGTGCAATTTCAAAACTAAAATTACTTCAAAAGTTCTGTCGACTCATGCTTTGAAAATGTTGAGACTTATTGTAAAAATAAAATCGCATGCATTATTTATAAAGTCCGTTTACGCTTGTTATCTGAATAATGCTTTCAGCTTTTCTCGATCTCATCTGACTGAAAAAAAATGGTGCATGACACAGTTTAATTCGTGTTAAATTTGAGTCTCCACGGTTCAGTTACTGCACAGATATTAAAGAGAATGAAGTTGCTGTGAGTTTTCTTTTTTGTTTTATGTCATATTATGACATAAATAATATAGCATCACACAAGTATTGAAATTATTGATTATTTTTACTATAATAACCCCAGTCATTAGGCTACATACAACAACTTATACACAAACACATTACTGTTCGCCGATCACAAGTTATTATTCAGAAGAAACAGGACGGCGTACAAAGATCGACGCATTGTTTCCTTATTTTTTTTTCCTAATGGTGGTCCTATATTTCTTGAAGGCTTTGGCCACAACAGCCGGAATTGTTGGTCTCTTTATCATGGCGGCACCTAGTAGGTGGACCAACGTCGCCCCCATGAAGGGGCGGACATGACAGCCACGCCCAGTCGGAGATGGAACCCCAGCCGCCGGGAGTTGAACCCGAAACCTGAGAACGGTGATTTGCGCACCATGCAACTCATGCGGAAATGTTTCCTTATTCTTTCTGCTGTATTGTGGAATGAAAAATCTGGATAAAATAAATAAGTAAGTAAATAAAAATAAGACAATGTCTCTGAAGGGTAAAGAACCATTTCGCACCGAAATTGTCATTAAGAGTGAAGTCATAGAGCAAGTTTCACCTTTCAGCTATCTGGGGTGTGATCTCGCTTAATGAATGAATGAATATGAGAACGACCTGCAATAGAAATTGCATAAATTTCAACACACCTGAGGCACCTAAGTAAAAGCCTCAAGAACAAACCCACGATCTAGTGATTGTAAGTTCTCCGTTTTAACCGATTAACATGTACGATGAAAAACATGATTACAGCACAACGTGCGGGTAAACGTAACGCCAACACGTTGTGATGTTGGCGTTACGTTTATCCACATGATGTGTTGTGGATTTACAACACGTTCTGGCGTTGGCGTTACGTTTATCCTCAAATCGTGCAGTGGATTTACAACACACAGTACTATATTACATTACAGGACAATGTGTGGGTAAACGTAACATCAACACGTTGCGATGCAGATGCCAGTTTCCATACAATCATTGTCATAGGTTCTTCGTTATTGGCTTATCAATGTCATTACGTCATTTTTGAGTGGATTTACAACGCACAGTGCTGTATTATTTTACAGCAATACGTGTGGTAAAATTGCATGTAATTCTTATAGTGTAGTCATTCAAAGTTTGAAATTCAAAGTAATACTTAAATTATTTACGTAATTTCTTATTTATTTAACACTTAATTTCTTAATATCTATATACTAGATGTTTTTGCATTAATGATTGCGTGCCTTATAATTTATAATTTAAAAAAATATTCAAGTAGTCTCTTCTTTTGTAAGTAATTACTAACTAAGGATTTACTTGGATTAACGCTGCATTAGTTGCGGGCACTTGCTCATCAAGTATTCACCACTACTACGGCCCGAATCATTGGCCATTTTATTATGAGGGCACCCAGTGAGTAGCCAGCGCTATCCCCTATGAAGGACATGGACAACTCAACATCGAAGTTAAAGCTGGCAATTGATCAAGGACCAAAAGCGTCCTTGAATGGTTCTTCAGTCACTTCACCACCTTGACGGTGAAGTGACGTGCCGTATTCACTAAACAGTATGTAACGGGGGATCATAAGACCATCCTTTGACCGTTTACCTTCTGCTCACACCTTGGTAGTCCCAAATCCGTATACTCCGTATAGCTTTTTAGTACCAATAATTTTCTTATCCACAAGTGTTCACAAATAGACCTAAGGCCGGTGACATTCTTCTATGGAAAACGGGTTTCGATCAACAGATTTCAGGTGGTGATATCTTTTTTGATGCTAGGTGACCTACTGATCGTTTGGTAATGAGCCGGTAGAATTATTGGTGAATATTGCCCTTACAATAACAGAGAGATGACCAATTCTATTATAAAACACAGATCATATAACATGTTACCTGTACGGTTTTAACACATTTTTTTTTACGGTTTTTAAATGTGCTTATAATTACCTGAAGAGTATAATTAATCTTCCTTGTTAATAAATGCATCAAAACCCCATTTTATGCCACAATTCTAATTTTTTTATGTTAGTCTATTTATAAGCAGTAAGTCATTCTGAGAGACATATTGAAGTTGAAAAATCTTTGAGTTGATTTCATTTAAAACGAACATAATATATGTAAAGCAAATCTTTAAATTTATCAAAAATTATTAAGATTAAAACGTACTAAGTATACAAATTCTTAGTAGATTAGAATAAAATCTTTATAGCTTAGTATAAAACAAATTGTGATATTTATAAAAAATCATTAAAAACGTATTAAATGTACAAACTCTTCCTAGCTTACTGTAAAATGTTCATTTAATTGAACATTTAAAACAATTTAGCACATAGCCTGTGTAATGATGTCTGATCGGCTATTGGGTAATTATTCGATTGCGTTCTCACGGATAGAAAAATCCAGGTTTGTTGCACTTAGTTGCAATAAATGAAAATACGTTAAATTACAGGGTTGTCCAAATTAAACTTCCCCAACTCAGAGGCCTGTGCAGGATGTTGTATGGGTCATAATGTGATGGAATTTTGGAAACAGACACTTCAGATCACGCACTCGTGATTTATTAAAAAATAAATTATTAGTACAAGAAGTTGCCGATAGGTGGCGCTGCAGATCAACAAGACGTTCTACAGATGTTCTATATGTGTGCCGTGGTCGAATAGGGCATATCAACAGCACGAGAAACAGTTGGCACACTGACAACACCATGTGGCGATTGGCTAGTGGCGTCCACGACCGCCAAAGCAACGTCTTGTACGCGTGCAGAATCCACAACATGTCGTCCTCTACCTGGTGAAATTCCCAGCTGTCCGGTTCTTTCGAACTTCTTCATCATGTCTCGTAAAGCGCGTGGTGTCATTGGTCCTCGGCGTAAGTTCTTCAGCCGATGGAATGCTCTGATCGCAGCACAGGAGTTCTCGTCATTCTGGTAGAAAAGTTTCACTAACAGAGCTTTGTCTTTCAAAGTCGTCATTGTGCATCAGCGAGCTGGAAACAACTGCCTGTGCAGCGCCTGTCTTCCACTTTTGTAGGGCTCGTCTTTTGGATACGTGGCGCAGAAGCTTTATTTCTGCAAATCACGTTGGTGCAATATGCAAATTACTAGTGTTACAGCGCCACCTATCGGCAACTTCTTGTACTAATAATATTTTTTTTTAAATAAATCACGAGCGCGTGATCTGAAGTGTCTGTTTTCAAAATTTCATCACATTGTGGCCCATACAACATCCTGCACAGGCCTCTGAGTTGGGGAAGTTTAATTTGGACAACCCTGTACTTAAAACTATTTTATTTAAAAGAAACTATTAAAACATTATTACAACGGGTGGTGGTGGCTTTGCGAAATAATAATACGCCCTATGAGGACTGTGATAATAAGATGGAATGAATTATAAATTATGCCAGCACAGAATTACATATTGGCGAGAACAAACGCTTGGCTGAGATCAATAGCGCCAATTTCAGATCCAACCCTAACACTTAATCCAATAAAAATAAAGTGACGGAATCGCGAGCAAATAATTTTAAAGATGAGGCAGGGCAACAGAAAAACTGCCGCCACAGGATGTAAAACAGGGGAAGCAAAAATGTTCGTTGCGATTGCAAACGGACGTAATATAATCTATTTTTAATCTCAACGACGACACCAGGTCTGAAGAGACAAATGAACATTTAAGAATAATGCTGTTGTGTTGAAATCAAAACATCCTCTCTCTCAATTGTTTGTAAACAACTTTACAACTGCTTCCGACGAAAGGCCGGCTGCCTTGCAATTGTTATACTGTGTCACCGATGCTTGCCTTCCTTCTTCCCTTTTCTCCCTCGCAATCCGGCTGCGCAGTGTCAGGTTTGGATGCCGATGGTGGGGGAGAATGAAGTAAAGTGGGATGCGAGTGTAATTTTTTTTGAGCGCGTGAGGATCTCGGCGGGCGTGGGGTGGTAGAAGGAGGCTTCACGTCCGCCGGTCCTGCTATAGAAAGGAAAAAGAATCTTTTTTTCTTTATCTGTAAAGATGTAAAATCAACTAAAAGAGGTAAAGAACATCGTATCAAGTATACACTGGATACAAATTTCATGTGACAAAAGGAATCAACTTTACGATCCAAAGGGATTCGATAAGATGAAGCTTACTCATCGTTCTGCTTTCCCAAACTGCACGTGATCGAATTGCACTTACCCTGAATTTCGGTCTTCTGGAGGTGTACGTTTGTGTGAATAGACAAATAATTTATTGAAAAGGTGATTAAAAAATGTGTTAATTTGTTTTGCTTTCAAGTAATCGAGTTTACAGTGCATTTTTACGTACAACTAGCCGCGCAATCAGTAATGAATCGGTATGCGTGATGACGCCGTCTCCATATCTCTGCTCTTAACGGCTAAGAAATTCCCCGAGGCTGGTATGCATCCGTCTTCGCAGTAAATTCTTTGTGCCTTCAAAAGTGTCATCGATGTGTGATTAAATTTATGCTTATGTTGTTCGTGTGTTCAGAACTGTCATCGATTTGTGATTAAAATTGTGCTGCATAAATTCCTTGTGCGTCTAAAATTGTCATCGATGTGTGATCAAAACTGTTCTCCATTAATTGTTTGTGCGTCCAAATTTCTCATCGATGCGTGATTAAAATTGTGCTTCATAAATTCTTTGTGTACGAAATTGTCATCGATTTGTGATTAAGATTGTGCATCAGACATTCTTTGTGCGCCCAGAATGGTCGTCGATGTGTGCGTAAAAGATTCAAGGACGAGGTATGTAGTTGCTCTCGGGAAGTTATAACAAGGCTTCTGTACGTCTGTAACTGCATAATCATTTTACTTTATATTTTTTAGAGTATACATGTTTTGAAGCTTCACTACATTTTTATCACATAAATATAACTTTTAAATTTTCATTAGAGTATGCATCTGTTACCTTGATTTTATCTTTAATACTAAATATACAAAGGTGTAATGGCAATGAGCTTTGAAGTATTATAATTAAATAATCCAGAGTATTAGATTAATGTCATGGCTTGTTATGTTTAATGTATTTTCATTCTCGTAATTTTCATTACATTTAGAGAAAATGTTTTAAGAACGTTATCTTGATGAAATTTTTCCACTACCACTATACGATCCGCGGCTACCAACTCAGCAAATGCATACGGGGGAAAAGCGAATATACAGATTTAAAAGCCGAAGTTACCGAAAAATGAGAACAGAAATGATTTAGAATACATGGTTTTGGATAGATTACATTAAAGAAAGCCAAATTAAATGATTATTAAAATTAGATGTGTGATCTCCATCACAGCCTACGAAAACACAAAAAAAGTAATTTGTTGTGTTGTTACTTATCACCTTGGTGCAGATATACTACAGAAAGTCCAAGATATCTTGTTGCACAATAGATTGAAAAACTTTCTCTTGGTCGTCTGACAGTTGACTCAAGGAGACGCCAATGCAAAGGGGATGGTCAGGAGAAGCAGGAAGTGAGCACGCTCTGGGTGGGAACAGTTTCTCTCTTCCAAAAAATTTCATTCATTTCAGATGATCAGTTCGATGTCTGGCCAAGTCCAGTCTGCGCTGGTCTAGGCCCTCTGCAAGAAAAGGATATGCTAGGGTATTTAGCTGAATACCAGGTATGGGCAGGTGGGATTCGACAGGTAGAATTGGAATTAATTTTAAGGATTGTATAAATCTCCGATGGCTGCATGGCAATGGATGAAGGAATCGGCAGGTCGCAAGCACTTTTAGCTCGCTAGTTGGCAGCCTTATTTATATGTACCCAACATGCGAAAGAATCCATTGAAAACAAACTGCTTTGTCAGGTCCCAAATCGGTAAGATTAATAAGATGTCTTGTCCAGGTATGTTCAACTATTTTTCGCCAATTTTTGATTTATTGAATTGAGCTTCTGCTGTCAGTTAAAATCCAGAAACCGTCTTTATCAGACTGAAGAGCAAAATCTAGGGCTTTGTCAATTGCAATGCGTTCGGACTGATAAACGAAACAATGATCTGGGTTCCTGATGCTGCATTTTAGCGCCTCTTCAGGAGTTTTAAAGATGATAGTACTTCCCGCACGACCTGAATTTAACTTGCTTCCATGAATAAAAATTTTAAGGCATGGGGAGTAAAATCGAAGATAATTTCTTCTGACAGCTATTTTAGGAGCTCTGGGGGTTCTGCCTGTTTGGTGACTCCAGTTTCCCTGAAGCTACCATGGTCGAGTGAAGTGATCGGAATTTTGCAGCAAAAAGGCATTGTAGGTTCAACGTTAAAATTCTTGTAACCATCTCTCTACGCATAACAAATGTAATTTAATAGATACACATATTAATATTTTTAATACATCATACAAACAAAAAATAGAGCATTTATATATTTTTAAATGTTAATATGTATATTGCATAAACTACTTGAACATGAAATTAACCAAAGTTGTACAATAAAATACCCTCCTTTGTATAATCACCGCAACGTACACTTCTATTATGATAATAACACTAGCAAATCCAAATATTTATTCTGAAACACAAGCAGTTTTGATCAGGAGTTTGTGAATCTAAATCCCGTCAATTTTTTAGTTATTAGAGAATAATAAGTTTGAATAAAATATATCATCAAATAGAGTATAGCATGGCTTTAATTCGGGGTATTGAATTTTTAAAACTATTTCAATGTCTTTCATGAATCTTTATTCAACATCTCACTGTTCATGGTGTTAGAGCAAAATGCCGTCTCTGGTTTAGAGTTTCATTATGTATTTCTAGTTTTGAAAGTACCATTACAATGAGAAAGTTAATGAAATGTAGTAGCATTTTTCTCAAAGCTTTGACTCCTCTAGGTATTCACAGAAACGTCGACACTTTATTATAACAGTTTATAATACACATTTTCTGTAGAAATTATTAATAGGGAAAGAAGGCGCAAAAGATTATTGCAATTAATTGTTTTATTAATTTATCTCATAGATTGTAACATTACATTCTTAATTTTTCGCGCAATAAATGTGATTTCAATTCCAGAATTCCCAGACTAGTTTTTATTGCCGAAATAAATCTTTACAACGCATTTCACAGTTATTTTATTTCTCTTTTCTCATTTGCTGATTCACCACGTCAGAAATAACGTACTTTATTTCTTTTATTTTCTGGCAACCGTAGAAAGAATCCGCCTTTCCTTCAATCAAGATAGGGGAAAGAATCTAAGAATAAGGAATTGACTTACGACGGGATGAAATGGAATATGAAACACGTAAAAGAATAAAGAGAAAAAAAAAACACTTCAGCATTTTCGATATTCCTCGCTGTGCCTCAGTCAAGTTATTATTTTTACACTACAAAAATATTCAGATGCAATCATTCGGAGTGCTCATATTTTGAAAGAATTTTGCATAAACTTTAGCCCGGAAGGCTTCATGTTTAGATATCGAGTGATGGAAATGGCTAAAAGTTAATGGATAAAGTGATATAATGTCCGCTTTAAATTTCTTGTCAGGTTTCGGGACAGAAATTCCCCAATTCCTGAGATATTCCGCTGAGCATTTTTATATATTTCATTCTCTTATAAAAGATCTATGTCGTCAACATCTCAGCGAATGCAAGGATGATAGAAACAAATTCACACGTGATATAAAATTGCGTTACGTTTATTTCAAGTTCTTGAATATTCAGGACTTGTAGCTGGAAAATAAACTTTAGATAGTGATCGAAAAGTTAGCAAGAAGAACAACTGAGGTACATTTGAAAAGTGAAGTGATAATAAAATCAAAGGTAATTTAATAATTTTTAATACTAATTTGCTATCTTTTATAACAATAGCGCTCGGGTATTTGTCATCCTGGAACAAATTAGGGCGTGAATACTCCGCTTAAGGACATACAGACTGTCAAAAGAATTGGCAGAGAATTCGACATACTGAATTAATGTAATCAAATTTAAGCTTTAGGTGAAAAAAAATAGAATTAGTTTTATTATTATTATTATTGTTTTTTTTATTTTATTAAACCATATGTGCGAGAGTTGGCCTATTTTCGCCCTACATTCATCCCGACTTATCATGAAGTACATAAATATTTTCATATCATAATAAATCCCAACAATTTTCGTGACATATAAATCCTCCTTCATCTTTTTATTTAAATTTCCTGATTTTATTCAGAATTTTGAAATGTATTCGGTTTAGAATCACCTGTATTATGAAGAAAATATATGCAAAAGTTTTCAAATTTATGAAAATAATTTCTATATGGAAACTCATTAATTTGTTTAAAAATTTTTCGAATTGAAAGTATTTTTCAAAGGAAGAGGTACTCATAAAATAAATAATTAACGCATAAAACTTATAATCTGCTTCAGAACACAGATTCAGATCAAGATATCCTGATAAATTTTGAAGTTAAAATCTCAAACAGGTTACGAGGTATGACATTTATTGCAAAGAAGTATTACGAAGAACACCAATTTTCAGAAACCCATTTATAAATTTTAACATTGTACAAAATACTTTACTTCCAATTCATTATTTCTTCTGTAACTTGGGTTCCAGTTATCGTTTTGGGATGGACAAAAATAATTACTTTTTATTTTACACAAAATTCAAACAAAAAAATTTTCGACAAGTTTTTAACTACCAATAAATTCTACCTATGCATAGATTTAATATTTACACTTTAAAGCAAAAATTTTACCGGTACTATTATTTTTTCCTCCGTTAAAGATGACTACACGAATATAGTTTTAGGATGATAGTCGAAATGTTCTGAGATTTATTTTAAATATTAGTGAGTGTTATAGTTTACAGAAATAATTTTATCGGTAGCTCTCTTCTTTAAATCACACGGGGTATGTTAAAAGAATTTTTTGCCCAATAGGTTATAAATTTTTAAAAATACTGTTTAATCCAGCGTCTATGTTAAAAAACTCACATACAGGCAAAATATCGCAGTATTAGCTTCAATAGCTTAGATTGAAGTACAGGCGTAATATTGATATGCAGAAAACGCAATTACATTTCGGCCAATCGAACAGAAACAAAAAGAAAATCGTTTTGGAATTCTAATGATGTGACCTGCAAAAAAAAAAAAAAAAAAATCGAATATTTTCACAAAACAAAGGTTTTTTGGGGCAGTTTTATACTTTAATGTAACTGAGACAAGATCCTTCATATAACAGCAATGGACAAATTATATTCTATGGTCTCGCAAGCGGCTAGCGCAGTGGATGTTAACTCACCTGGAAATTTAAAGACTATCGAATCTCAATTTGTTGGAAATATCTACCTGGGGTTTCCTTGATGGAAATAGGTGAAAATGAGCATTTGATCTCAGCAGTACGTATGATGTTTCATCTACGCTTTGTCTAACTGTGATTGTAAGCTGTTTTGAATTTCGGCTCAGTTAAGCAATGTCACGGATTCGACAACAATGTTCCAAGTACCAATCGAGTTGTAAACTTGTTTCAGTAATGCACGGGTTACTGTCTTCAGTGACATAATGAAAAGTTTAAAATTTACTCTGCTGTATTTAGAAGGAAAGGTATCGAAATCGAGTGACATAAAAAGTATTTGAAAATAGCAGGATTGGTCAAAGAAACAATAAGAATGATCAATTTTTATAGGAGTGAAATTTATCAAATATTTCTATCAATCTGCTAATGGTGAAACACGGAAATCTATACTAACATGACTTTTTCATATGCAATGGATATTTGTGGATATTCATGGATATTTGTGAATTCCAGAAGATTTGATTTACAAGAGAAAGGACGTTTTTACCTCCCAAAATAAGTTTCAAATGTTATAAAACAAATTCTTTAAAGGTAGATTATTACACTTTGAAAGAAACTTTTTGCAATATTAAGTGAAATATTTGGATTAGATATTTTGGAGTAAAATACAAAAATATAAAACATTTAAAAATTTGCGTAGAAGTGCAACTTTTATCGATTTAAGATTTTGAATATAGTCTAAAAGAATGTACATATCCAACATGTTTTATCCCTAAATATTGGAAGCAATAAATTTTCGTTCCACTTTTACAGCGATGCAACCTTCCATTTCATGTAATGCAAGTCATTACATATTTATATATTTGTTCCGACAGTAGAAAATATTTATCTAGATGCTTTCTATTTCTGCATTCATCTGCCGTAGTAAAATACGATTATTTCTGGGGATATGTTTTTCATTTGTCTTCCTAAATATGAAATCCATAACTGTTTACAAAGATTATGCCCCCGAGAAAGGAATGCATTATAATTCCTATTAATAGCACTATCTTCAAAATTTACTATTTTTACTTCCGACTTTTTTGTCATTGCATCCGCCTTGCTGATACGTTTTGTCTTACTTCTGTTTTATTTTGTTTTTCTAAGCTTCAGAAATTTCAGAGCAGAAATAGATGGGAATTTACTCAAATATTTTACAACTAATTTAGTACTTTGCGCTTTACTTTGAAGTCAGATTAAATTCATTTTCCATTAGCACTCGATAAATGCTACAAAAGTTAATTTCGAAAAGTTGTATCTCTTCTTAGCAGAAAAAATTCTTACAAAAATATTTTTTTTCTTTTTTCTTTTAAATTTCAAATTGCAAGAACATTTAAACGCACCTTTTTTAGGCACGGTTTATTACACTGGTTAATCATTTTACCATGTAATGAAGGAAATATGAGTAAAAGAGAGACTAGCTTACTGGAAAGTACACACATGTGATTACAATATAAATTTGATTACTCTAATTTCTTGTTTTGAACTTGAAACATGACACAACAAATAGTTCTACAATACAGTAATGGACCGCTTAAAGAAAATGACTCATATGAGAAGGATTCGTATAAACCGAAGGAAAAATTGTGATGGCTTTCTTATTAGAACACCCTAAAGGACGTTCGTAGACACTGTTAAAGAATGATACAGATGTTTTTATTTTATTACGATTAAGCTCTCCAATCATTAATAACTTTTGGCTGGCAACACTAAGCGTCATTGTGCTTCTAAAATTTAAAGGAGACCTCAGTTTTACAGGAGATCTTATATAATGTGCAAAGTCTTGCTAAGTCCAGCCAGGTCTTCTCAACTAAGGGCAATTTGAGACAGATGCATATAACCCGACCAGGTGGTGAGACGCATGTGCAGCTCTCATTTCAGTGATTCAACTCAAGGGTCAAACAGATGGGCCAATATTGCTCATCCCGGGATTGAACCTTGAACCTGTTTCCCGGCAGAGCAATGGATTAACCTTCACAACACTAAGCATCAATTGCATATATTGGTTCTCTTTACACTACTTTGAAACTGAGAAATGTAGAGAGAAAAAAAATTTGATCATGAAGAGTAGAAAGTCAACGTAAATGTTTGGTATTTTGCCCGAGTATTGTACATGTTTCAACAATTACCGATGCATTAAGAGGTTTATATAAAACCAATATATATCACAAAATATTCAAAACAAATCGTTAACATGAATCAAAATTGGCAAAAGGAAATACACAGAAAAAAATTAAAATTAAAAATTAAATAAATAATCAATAATCAAAAATATATAAAATTAATGATTTTTGTTAGGTAATGGAAGTTAGCATTTAATTAGTTAAAATTATTTTTGATTAGTTCATTAAAACAAACAAAAAGTTTTTTCCCTCTCGTCAATAGTTCGTTCAGCTTATTTTATGCATTCAAGAATAATATAGTAGTATTATAGTGTATATATATAGATAGATATAGATAGATAGATAGATATAGATATAAAACTACAGTTATATCATATCAATTGCTGAATATTTTTTTCATGCTCCAACTACAATCTAAACGACTAAAACTTTTTAGTCTATGAGGATTCAATTTCGCAGAGTACACATCGATAGATTTTGATAATATATATACTTTTCGAATCATATTTTTAGAAAACATTTTTTGAAGGATAAATATCCGACGTGTTTCGAATCAACTGAGAGATAAAATATTGAAACTGACAACATGTTTAAGCTTTGAAAAAGAAAATAGGTTTATACAATCTACATTTTGTTGTATCATCGTTTTTACAAATCTAAATTATATAATTCGCACGGAAGCATCCTTTATTTACTTATTTATGCATTGTTTGAGCAGATTTTAGTATTTGGTGTTTAGGAAGAGGAATAGGAGCATGGAAATTTTTGTTGTTTATCAAATTCCAGACAATAAAAAGTCGAAAAGTCATATAGTAGCTCGCAAAAATTTTTAAATAATTAGAAAAGGTATGTTAAAAAAGAATATAAAAATAATAGTCAAATATAATTCTTACTTTGTATTTATAGTTATAAGTATAAATAATAGTTATTAGAAATTTTGATACAGGAGAAGAGGTAATATGGAAAAGCGGGAAATATCGAATAGCAAGGTTTCGGCTCTGTTTGGTGCAACCGTCTTCTTTGGGAATACCACGATCTTCTTAAGGGAGACTCCCATGATGTATTGCAGAGTGAGTTGGCAGCATGTTGCTGTCGTAGATTCACGACAGAACAAAGTGTATTTTGTGATTTTCAAAAGTCTTTGCAGATGCATTTAAAAAGATTTTAACCCACGAATACGCATGTGACTTGAACATTGAAGTTAAGCATATTTTTCCCTAAAAGTGTGCTAGCTTCTTATAATGTGGTAAAATTTTAGCTGTCAGCGTTTTATCCATCAATTTAAAGGTTCCTTTTCCTAGGCAGGCGTGTTGAGTATTGTGGTATACTAGATAGTACTGTAAGGGATTTCATATCATCAACTTAAAAACCAGAAAACTAAGACTCTGAAAGCATCTTCTATAAAAACTCTCTGATGATCTACTAGGAGAAATTTGTATATGCTTCGGCTGCTCTATGTGGGGTCACGTTCAATGTATCTTATCAAAGGAAGATGATTATACATCTGATTTTATGTAAGTAGATTCGAAACAGAAACGACTTCCACGTAATTTTAAGCATATGGTTTTTATGAAATCTAATTAGTTTGTCTATAGTGGTTGTTGTTTTTCTCGTGTCCATGGGGCTATGATCGCACTATCCATGGGAATAGGCGCCATTGACCCCGAGGGGGTTGGACTTCTCTTTGTTGGTCTCTAACTTTGAACAAATTCCACATGAGGGTCCAGCCACAACCTGAAATCGGCAGCAGCAGAAGTATCGTTTAAACACGGAGAACATTGGAATCACAATGGGTTTTACGTGCACCAACTTCCATTAGCTTACACGATCTCACAGCAGTCCATCTGAGAGAGGAGTTCACCATCCCAAGAACTGGCCAAGCCGGAGGCTTCTTCTCTTTCCGTGTTCTTACGGGGCCGAAGTTTAGTGACTAGACCACTGGTGGGACTTTCAATAGTTTAAACTACCTATTCGATATTCCATAATAGTTTATACTACCTATTCCGACTATTTCATATTAAACACCATTTGTAAATTTTTTAAAATAAATTTTTCATAAGAAGTATATAGTATAAAATAAATAGTATTTTTTTTTACCCACTTTCATTAAAATTAGTTTTAGAATGTACTTATGGTACTTTTGGTGATTTTATTAAAAACCTAGTAAATTTATTATTAGAAATGCAAATGGTATTCCGTTGCGCCCTCCTCTCCAGTGTTTTAATTTGTTTCTCAAATTTTTTAATTAGATGAATGGTGGGCACATTTTGTAGGTATACATTTTTTTCTAAGTGGAAATTACACAGATTTTAAGTGCATTTGAGCCAAATTATCCGACAACTGAAAACGAAACAAGAAATAATATTTATACCTTCCAGCATCCTCAGCTAATCGCATGATCATTATCTGCACCGGCATTTCCATGAAAAAAAAATGCAATTGGATTTTTGGCGATTAGTTTATGTGTCAACATTATTCCTGCCAAAAAAAAAATTCAACTTCTTTTTTCTTCCATTCTTTCTTTTATTATTATTATTATAATTATTATTATTATCATAATTTTTTTGCTGTACTTTATTATTATTCAAATCATGGGACGAAAACTTACGTCGAGAAAAACTAATTCAACCAGATGATGACATTTCTTGGTCGAAACCAAAGTTAATAATAATTAATGTTATGAAAAATGCGCAGAAAATGAAATACTTATACTTCCAGGTCAGTGTACTTGGAAGATAAATGAAAAACTCATAAATATATTTATATAAGATAACGCGATTGAATCTATTGGAAAACAATTTATTAATCTTACTCTGTTCGGAGTCTTATTGAAATAGGGAGCAACTAGCAACTCAGGGACTATTTATAATATTTTAAGCTTGTATTGCTGCAAAATAATAATAGTTTGCTCGTATTAAGACTATTAAAATATGGCAGTTTTTCGAGAAACAAAATGTTTACGATACTTTTTTCCCTTAAAAAATATATAACCAAAATTCACTGACATGATGCATAAATTCTGCTATTGGGAAAACCATAAAGAAGAAAAAATATATTCTGAATTTTACAAATCCAAAAACAAACTTTTAAGAACCAGGAAGTGTATTCTTGTGATAGAATTTTGTTTCGTAGCTGCTCATCCCCCAAACTCACGAAAAACCTTATCCGAAACAAATCCGAAGCCATTATAACTTGAATACTCGATAGGTATGGGGAGAAAAGTTTCGACTTCCATTCTTTAATCTAAAGTGAGTGACAAGCACACCGCTTTCGTGTTCTATTCAGCCCTTTTGAAATTACTTGCAGGAGAAGCAATATTTTTTGAACTTCTCGGAGGGGTCAAGCAGAAAAGATTGAATTTTGGTGATAGCAAGTAGGTTGTCCATTGTCTTTGAGGCGTATTGTGCTGCTGGAGATTCCAGATCACTCCGATAATCCGGGGAATTCTTTTACCTTTCTGTTTTATTTATAAAGTTTCGGTACTTTCAGCGAACTTTTTGTCAAATTTATGAAAATTGCAGTCCAGTTGAGCATTCAGTTGCATGATTTCTTATGTGCTTCTTAAAGGGCATTCAAAATGACAGTTTTGTTTATGTCACCCATTTTTTTAAAAGAAATTAATAAATTAATTCAGTAATTCCTTCGCATGGTACGCACAGTAACATTATTATATATCTCTGAACCCGTCCTGGTATCATCATCAGTAGTATTTTTCTGTAGTTTTAAAATATAATTATAGTTTTGATATACTTTTTCTCAATAATTATGTAATACTCATTCAATCAATTCATATTCATTTGATAATTTCTGTAAATTATCTGCATGATGTTTTGTTTATATATGTATGCTGTACTTTATTAAAGTATCATGAACAACATATTTAACATGAAAATGTGAGTGTTCGTAATCTACTATGAAAGACTATAAAATACTACGAATGCGAAATTTCATGTTGACAGGAATATTTTTGAAAAATTCTTATATACAATATTGAAATAAAAATGATTTTTTTTAATTCGAACGTATATAACTCTTTTTAAGAATATATTCATCCGCTTCCTGACTGTGCGAATATGAAAAATGGTTCCCAGAATTTTAAAACATTTTATTTAACATGTGTATTAAGCAAATAAACTCACCTTTCATACACGATCATTTTTACTTCACTTCTTTTCACAGCTGACTTCGTACTTTTTTTTTCTTATTTATGCGCTTTATCCTGGGAAAAATCTTTAAAATTCTACGTGCAAACAAGTCCGATCTTGAAAACAAATGTAAAAGAATTAAATTAGAGACAGAATAAGGAAAGTCACGAAGCTCAAACAAAGATTTATTTATCACATGGGAATAAAATAAGGTGAACTGCGCGTACTTTTTGGCGTGGAGTATAATATTTTTAAAACTGGGTTTTCATTCCGGCGTTATAATTTAACGAATGTGTGAATTACGCTACTTTAATGACTTTCATGTATAGGTAAAAGGAAGAAGAAAACGCATGCGAATGTAATAAATGAAGATGGATATAATAAATTAAATGTAAGGATTTAGGTGTAATGACAGATATATCAGATAAATAAATTATAAAAACAGAGTGAAATTTTCGTTTCAGGACAATTTAATGGATTTCATTTGAAAATTAAGATGTGTATAGTAGTAAAATTATTTTTTCTTAAAAAGATTGCTTCTTAAGTCCAACATGTACAACTAGAACTGCAGAATACAGCTTAAAACACATCATTTACAACTAACGTATTATGACTTTTCTCAGATGAAGCAGTTAATTTCATTATAAGATGAAATGGCCGAAGATTTCCTAGATAAAATCGTGTTTTAATATATTTTTCATGGCAGTTATAAAGCTGTGACATACTTGCTACATGATAGTTTGATGGCTCAAGATATTCCGTGATACCGTGTGAATCATCGCAATATTGTTCTTCTCTCATACGAACCATATACTTCGAAATACGTGGGGTTCTACCTAATATTATATCATAGTATGAATTCATTATAACCATTCAGATTAAGACCCAAATCGACCAAAATCTGATTTTTTCAAGGTAATCGTACTTCAAATTTCACGGTATCTGTCAATCATTTAAAAGAATTCACGGAAAGCACATGCAGAACGAATCAGTGAACAAACACTGTGACAACAACTATAGGAAAATTACTTTGAAACAGGAATCGTGCACTTTAGGCTACGTCAACAAGTACGTTTTTTCATTTGAAAATGGAGCTTGAAAACAAACAACAAAATATTGGCAAGTTGCTGTAACATGGGCACAATCAGACGTAACTTGATGGCAAGCTAGAAAGAAGCTGTCGCTCTCTCATGGTTGTCCGCTGGAGACAACCAGATTATAATGAAGATGGTTTTCAAGTTTAATGTGTGCCCACACGTGCGCGAAAACACTTTTGCTGTGGTTATGCTTGTGTGTTCTTATCTTAAATTTTTGATATTTATAATAACTATAATTTAAGACTACTCTCAGAGATCTTACCAATATTGAGATGAAAAAATACCAATTTCCCTAATACTTTTAGATTCTGCGTTCGCAATTGAGCATTATATGGTGCAAGAGCGTATCCTAATTTGTGCATATAAAGAAAGAAAATTTTCCCCTAAACATTTAATAATCGGGAAGATTGGTTTATTTTTATTTTTTCAATTACAAATTTCATATTCAGTATCGGAAGAAGAATTATTTAATTCAAAGAGAAATTCCTTTGTCTGAAACTGTGAATTCAAAAACTTTTATTTTAATTACTTTTCATTCTTATTAATATTGATCAAGCGAAAAACAATATTTAAACCAACCGTAAAAGAAGGTAAGTCAATAATTGTGCAATAAGAATGCAAAAGTTGTTAGCTTGACAGATCCACAGTAATTTAAATTAGTAAGCACTGCAACACATGTAATTATGGAATTAGAGTTCAAAAACTTTGGCTAGTTAACATAAAGCATAATGAACTGTGCTGTTTTACACCAGGTTCACCCACTGACCTAGACGGAACTAGACCATGCTACATGGAACTAGTTTTGAATTCTACCAAATATTAAGAGCCCCTAGTTCAGAAAACTCTTAATCTAGAAAAAGAATTGTAGGATTTAAAACTGCCTTATACAAATTGCAAAGTGGCCCATATAAACGATAGCTCAAATTCTGCACATGCGACAGTTGTCTGATTGAAAGCAGATGCAATTCGTTCCAAGTTGCACCTAAATTCCAATGCTGAGAAAATGATTATTTTTAATTATTGATGATAATGATTATTTTTAATTATTGATGATAATGATTATTTTTAATTAATGAAAGTATCACCGCTGCTTTATTTCCACAGCATTTCTACGACAACACTGAAGTTTTACGCTACTGCGCGACTTGTCTTACGCGAATCTGTGATTGTGATTTGTGTGATTGAGGCAACGCTACACTAGGGCGATCTGCCAAGGATGGGGATGTCTTGGTAGAAGGACTTCCTAAGGGGTTCTAACGCGTATTCACTTTACATCTGGACAAAACCTACCAAAACTCCAGAATATTAAATCGACAGCCGCGTGATGGGACCCGAACGCGGGGCCTTCACACTTCGGCCATCTACCATTTTCAGTGGCATAACTGAAAATATACGACGGTACGCGAATCTGATTTTACTAACTGGAGTTTTTCATAGGTAATGTACACTCACCTAAAAAAGTATTCGAGCAAGACAGGAATTTCCTACGTTGGTTTCGTATATTAAAAATTATTTATCAAAGAATATGAATTAGGCTATGTATAAATATGACTTTCTATATTTCAATCAAGTTGTGCGTTTTTCAAAAACTCAATTATTATTCGCAACTCTAAAATAGGAAATTTCTCTCTTGCTCGAATACTTTTTTTGGAGGGTGTACCTGAAAGCTAACGTGAAATTCTCGCCCGCCGCAACCTCAGATTTTTCGCCCATTGTAAGGACTGCCAGTAGAAGCGCGGGGTACAATATTGTTCTGCTCAGTACAGTGCAGTTATTATTATAGTACTCAGGCATACTTAGCAATTATTATTATTACAGTACGGCACAATTATAATTATTACTGTAAAATAGAGTATTATTATTAAAGTGCTGCGCTTTATTACTATTACTGCATACTGTACGTGTAGTAATCTACTTCATACGAGGCATATTCGAGAAGTAAGTTCCGTTTTGAAAAAACAAAATTAGTGAAAAAAGAAATGTTTCAACCCAATTTTCTTTTTACATGAATGAGTGTGCCTTAAACTATTTTTCTACATAGTTTCCGCCAATGTTCAAACACTTGTGGTTGCGGGTTACCGAATTTTCTCTACTTTCTTCATAGAAACTTCCCGCCAATGACGATAACCGCGTCTACGGCGAAAAAAACTACGGCTTGCAGGCCTAAACAAACGCAAAAGAATTCTCAGTAAAATAATGGTGTTGCTCCATGATAATGATAGTCCTCATACTGCTGATAAATCTCGAAAGATGATTGGACAGTTGTTGGGAGCTGTTCGATCGCCCGCCGTATAGCATAGATTTGACGCTGTCCGACTACCACGAGCTCCTGGACATGAACCGCGAGCTTGGTAATGAAAAATGACGACGATGAACGTAAAAATGCTGTGGAGTCGTAGTTATCGTCATTGGCTGGAAGTTTCTATAAAGAAGGTATAGAGAAGCTGGAAACCCGCTATAACAAGTGTTTGAACATTGGAGGAAACTATGTAGAATAATAGTTTAAGATATGCACTTTCATGTAAAATTAAATAGGCTAAACGGAACTTATTTTTCGAATACCGCTCGTATCTCTTTCTCTCCAGCTCATCATAAATTTTGTGTATATACAATACTGTACAGTACTGTGCCGTATTATATTGAGTAGCGCTGCTTTTTCTATTTTCTTTGTTTTCTTCATAAATGTATTTGCTAAATAGTAACATATAGTCAGGAAACAGTTTAAAAGAATTTGAGCAGTGTTTATGCTTGTATAAAAATATTGTGTATATGTGTTTCAAGTAGTCATATATATATAGCCTATTTCATAACACAAAATTTTCCCTTACGCGAAAGGTCTTATAACCCATCAATCGCGTAAATCAAGACCTCACTGTACTGCACTTTAAAGGGTTAACGCGGGTTTTCACGCGTTATACCACAAATAATAGACCGAATGGGATAATCCGTCCATTAAGCGTTAATAAAACGAAAACAAATGTCGAATTTTCACTATCAACTCTGCGTTAATGATGTGTGACTGTAAAAAAAAAAAGTTTATTTGAAAACCAGTACAAAACTTTTGTGAAGGATATACAGACAGTAAATGTGGCATGAATATTTTTTCTTTCTGTTTCGTGCATCATTCGTTCTTTCCTGAGAATCGATAAGTGAAAATTTTTACCCGCTTCCTTCCCTTTCTAAACATAAAGTAATAAGTTTGCCACATCAGCAAAAAATTTTGTTTTATATTCAATTTCTTTCGGGCGTGTAAAAGTTTTCTGTCTACTTTTTCAATCACGCGGTGCTAACAGAATAAAACTGTTACTTAGTGAATTCAAATGTGTAGAGAGAGTTTCTGAAACTCTTTTCGTGTTAAGGTTTTGGTTTTTGTTAATCCTGATTTTATATGTTTCATGGAAAAGCGTGAATTCTAAAACAGTTTTTGTACCCAGTAGCTTATCAGTGATAAGTTTGACAAGCGATCGAATGCATCAAATAATTAACTGGAAGTTGCTTTTATCCTTGTTAAGTTATCAAACGGAAAGTAATGTTTAACAAAAAGCTAAAAAAAAATGCTGTCTTCATTCAGAATTGCTTTCATAATTATCGTTGATATCAGACACATTCTATTTTTGTAAAAAAAAAAAAAAAATCAAAAATGTATCTTTCGGGGATGACAATCACTTTTTTTTAAGCTGACGGATTTTATCCGTTTCTTTGAAACCACTACAGGAGAAAACAAATATTTGTATGGGCTGGTGAATTTTAATGTTGCCTAACGAAAAAAAAAACATTTTTTTTTCTAACTACTGGAAACTTTTTTTTTCTAATGGCGGGTGCTTACCTATAGGCAGGATGCGAATTGACGGGGGATGCAGGGGATTGTCCCAGGCTGAAGAATGTAATATCACTGGCTAGAGAAATATTAATTGATCCCTACCAGGGATACTATTTATCTCCTGCTGGAGAAATGTTAAATTAAATCTCTGTTCCTACAAGTTCAACAGTATTCAACAGTACCTAACAATTTTAAGTATTGAAAATATAAATTCTTCTTTTGTTTACTAGACAAAGGGGCAAGTTACAAACGCCCCTTTGAAATAGATATACACATGCCTGATGCCCCTTTTCATTATCTAACTGGGGTCAGGTTTCAAAGGAAGACTGCGAAATGAAGGAACAAGCACTGCTCTGCCGCGAGCCTAATTTGAGGGTAGACGTAGAATCGGTATCAGTAATATATGTTGCATAAAAAATCAGGTGTCGATTTTCATTTGAATTTAAGTCAGTTCCCAATCATGTTGGCGACTGCATTTGTCATGTAATACCTAATATATTATGTTAGTTGAGCATTTACATCTCCCTTAATTTATTTTTCTTTTTTCAAATGTCCCCTCCTAGAGAATATCTTCTTTTAAATGCCCCCCCCCTGGAGAAAATGTTCAATTCGCACCCTGCCTATAGGCACCACAACTGAGCCGGAAGTACTGGTGTCTTTATTATGGAGGCACCTAATAGGTGGACCAGCGTTGCCTCCTATGAAGGGACAGATGAAATGACACCCAAGCCCATTCCCGGATTCGAACCCGGATCCGTACTGCGGTGGAATGTCTCTCTAGCCACTACACAACTCGGGCGACAACTGTTGAAAACTATGCCAGATAGTTTTGGAACGGAAAGAATTCGTTCAATGTACAGGTTATTCATACGGTAATATTCTTATTCTAACCTATTACAGTGGACTCGTGCTACAACGTGTTTTTCCTTACTCGAACGGGATATTACGCGTGTTTTTCGGGAGCAACGTATTTCCAGAGCTAACGCGGACTCCTCGCCCGCACCACGGCATTTTGCGCCAACAGTAAGAAGCGGAAACCAGAAATGTGGGATGTGAGGGGTTAGTATCGTCTTCGTGGTTTGCTACTGAAGAAGAGAACCAATCAACGTTATTTCATCCCTCGTAGAATCACAGAAGGCGGAAGCACCCGAACCCTCTCAGTCCAAACCTGACTTTATTAGTTACCTTATGTTCAGAATGGAAACATATAGCTATGGAATGATTTAAAACGGTTTGAGAGGTGCTTATAAGTCGCCTATATCCCTTTTTTCACAGCGCGAAATTTTCACTTACGTGAGGAGTCTTGGAGCGCATCTCTAGCGAAAGACAGAACTCCACTGCATACTAAAAGAGTTAGACGTTTTGACAATTTCTTTAAGTTTAAATTATTAATAATTGCTGTATTAAATCAATCGATACTTCTGATCATATAGAATATATACATTAAATAATATTTCAAGGTTTTTTTTTGTTACTGAAAAGTGCTTGGCAATATATTGCATGTTTACGTTTGCCGAAATCTTAAAAAAATATGCCAGTATGCTCCAAAGGAAAAAAAAAAAGATATGTTATTTTACACACAAAAAAAACTAATTTGGTCTTATGGGGATAATTGCCCGATATCGTCAAGGCTGTGTGGACCACCTTTGGTTCACTTTAGGTATTATCGTAGACACGACAACAACAACAACTAATTTGGTGCAAACATTTTTGTTCAATTGATTTTCTGACAAAATTTAACAGTATTGACTAGCTGCTTGCCCGTTCTCCGCACGGTGGGAAACGAATTTTTTCCTCACACATATAATTCGAATTAAACCCAGTAATACGGAATCTCAAAACGTGAAAAAAATACTTGAATCGTGACTAAAAGTTTACGTCATGAGTGCAAATCTAAGATGATTGCAACCTGATGACACAAAAACTTCGTCAGTGTCACTGGCGATCAAAAAATATCTTTATGGTATGCAAATGAAACTTCTCTCTTTCGAAAAATGCCTGATTTCTACATCATAGAATTTTGTTTTTTAAGCTTAATTATAGCATTTAATATATACCAGATGAATAAATTACATGATGTTGACAACTATTTTATTTTATCTTGCATTTCCTAAAGCGTGGACAATGCATTAGCGCAGTTATTTTGCAGATGAATTTCACCTAAATTAACAAAACCTACATTAAATAATAAATGCACCACGTACGTTATAAGCCAAAATTGCACACAGTTTTCGTGAAAATCGTCACATTTCAAATGAAAACATTTGTGACGTAACTCCTGCGATAAAGTTTATCACCCTTACTAAACTCTTAATGCAGTATCACACTTGTTACATAAAACTGACGTTGGTCTCACTGTCAACTCGCTCTAAATAAATAACTAATTTCATCTTTTATTTTTAACAATTTACAGTAGACCCCTTCATAACACGGGTCTACAACACGAATTCGTAGAACACGGCGAAAAAATTGTGATCGTTTTCGTGTAACACGTTAAAAGAGACTCGTACAGCACGGTAAAAAGGTAACATATGTTCTGATATTATGACGCTTTAGCTCCTGTAATTAACATGACTTTTGAATGGCAATACCAAACATCATTGTATTTCTACGGGGTGCAAATAAGTTTTGCCGCGATTATCCCGCGCAATCCGCACTCCAGGTGGAATATAGCGCAGGATCCGTACAACACGGATTCCTATAACACGGAACGTAGATACCGTGTTATAGGGAATCTACTGTAGTTGCATAGTGTCAAATTCAAAAGAAAATTCTAGGTTGCCGTATTTAGTAATATTTCATCTCACCTTGGTAGCAAATATCCGAACTGTATCAAAAGTAAACTTTACAAAATTTTTAATTCTGTACAACCCTCGAAAAAACTTCTGTGTTTACCATCTACGACGGTTTTTCATGACCTGACAACTTATGCTTGCGTGCAGTGGCGTAGCAAAGGAGTGGATAGGGGGTCACAACCCCCCCATGAGGAGTTTTTTGCCATACAAAATGTATATTCTTCCCTCCCTTATCACAAACGCGTATACATACATATATGTGAGCTGCAGTAGTCGTAACACCCCCATGAAAAATTTCTGGCTACGTCACTGCTAGCGCATAATTGATGATTTTTCTTTTCATGTATCAGTGATCAATATACTTCAGGATGAGAATATCCATTGAAAAAAAATTTTCTAAAAAATCTGACCCCAGAAAACTCTGATTAACACAGTGGGGTTACCATGGCACAACCCAGAAAAAAATTTGGGGGGGGGGGTGTACAGAAATTAAATTTACAAATTCATAAACGATGAAAAAGGCCCAATTTTTCACATAAACGCTTCATTATTATTGTTTTGTTAACAATATTTTAGATTTCGGGATTTTCTGAAATTCGGCGGAATTCCTCTAACTTAAATCAGTTTACTTAATTTGGTGAAAATTCTATAGATCGTTTAAAATCGCCTTAATAACTGCATTATTTCTGAATGAAAAATCGAAGTATAGCGCCGTAAAATTTATACTTGTTATTAACAATACTATTTTGTTACGCTCTCAGTAATTTGCGCCAAGCCCAAAACTGTACAAATCGGTAGAACCTACTACTTTCTCAAAATAGCCAAATAGCCAAATGAGCCATTTTTTTTTTCGGCCAAACTAAAAAATATACATATTAGTCTCGGAAATCTCTCAATCCCTTATTCTTTTACACATAAAAAACATTGAATTCCAGCTCTGATTTAACATGAACGCAATATTCTAATTAAAAAATAACTTTGTAAATAATCTAAACAGAAAAAAATCATTATTCTTTTATTTTTACTGCAGGAGTCTAAATAATTTAATAAAATAGCCAAATATGGCAACTTCGATGCTTATTTCTCACTTTTTTGACTACAGGGGTTACAATCACGGAATTGCGGAGAGCAAAAATTAGCGTTTTTGATGGGTTTTTTATCAATATCTCCTAAACTAATTCGAATTTCAAAATTTAAATTAGCGGAGGTTCTTTCTCGAAATTTTCTGAATTCGTGGATACCTCGTTCGAAACTCAACTCCCAGCCGTTTAGGAGGAGATAATGTTACACACACACACACACACACACACAGACAGACGCGCACAGATTTTAATAGTGTAGATACTTACACTGAATGCTATTACCGTCTTACTTCACTTAGTGATGACTTGAATAAATTGTCTTTTACTTTTGTACCATCTGAAAGGTTATACAAGCAAACTTCCTCGCAGACGTCTGACATTTAAAGCCGTGCTAGACATAAAAATTAGTTAGTCTTTCATCAGTACAAAATTTTATCATCTAATTAAAATTCTCACACTTCATCGAAAATATATTTAAAAGTAACATAAAATGTTCAATCATGGCTAAGCATGAGTTAGAGCTAAATAAATATGCTAATCTGTAGTTTTATTTTCCTTTTACTTTTTAGATTTTTGGGAAGTAATATGCTATTGCAAATTTAATAATATTTGACTTGCAGTCGATGACTATTATTAAAAAATGAGAATACAATAAATTAAACGAAAGCTATTTGAAAAAGAAAAAGTGAACTAAAATTATAATTCACAAAAACAATTTCAGATAGTTATAAAAATACTCTATTAAAAATATTCTATTGTAATCAGAGACTGTTATTAAAAAAATCTGATGTGTCCAACACATGACTTCCTTGCACGTCCATTAGATCAAAAATATTTTCGACGCACTTCCTCTAAATTTATTTGTTTGAAAGAGATAAAATATCAATAATAGTAAGGTTTAGCGATTTCTAGCCAAATATTTCGATATCGCCAAGCTGAGTTCAATTTGAAAGATTTCCTTCTGACACTTTATTTGGCGATATTTCACCAAAAGCCGACAAACTTGAGATAGTCAGCGAGATTTTGGGGATAGCCAAAGTAGTCATTGACCACAGACTTTCAATGAATTGAATGCATCTATACACCTCAATGTATTCAAAGTCATTTGGCTCACCATGTAAATAAATTCTCAGTCGATTGCTGTCAAAAAAGATATTGAAAACAGTTAGATATTACAATAGTTCTAAATACCAAGTTAAAAAATCTACGGATTAAAGTTTTAGAGTTATACAAAATAGGAAATAATTTTTGGTGCCAAATTTGGCAATATTTCTGCGAAACTCGTCAATGTCGACGACATTTGGCGAGATTTTAAGCATAAACCGAACAATGAGAGATTATCGCCAAATTTGGCGATATTTCGCCAAAACTCGCCAAGAACGATGACAAATGGCGATACTTTGGGCATCGACCAAATGACTGACTATCGCCAAATTTGGCGATATTTCGCCAAAACTCGCCAAGGTCGAGGACAGACGGCGAGTTTTTGGGCATGTACCAAACAATGACTGTCTACAGTTGTATTATATTGAAGATGTCCATAGACATTAAAGTACTAAAATTCTTTTCGGTGGTCCTGTAAATAAACTCTCCAGTAGATTGGAACCAAAAATCGAGATGCACAACTAGATGTTACAACATTCTTATATATGAAATTTCATAATAGTTTTTGAGATTTGAGAGTTAAATATGCACACACGTACACCAAAAGTCGCCAAGCTTGGCGACTTTTGGCATAGTTCTTGAGGGAGGCACGTGACCGTGGTCGGAGTATTACCTAACTTATGTGGTAGGACGGTATTGTGCTTGAAATGGATGAATGCCCCTAAAATTGCCATTGACCGTAAAGTATTGGAAATCTTTTGAGTGTTCCTGTAGCAGAACTACAAATGATAAAGACACTTTTTTTAATGGAGAAATTCATTTTCTAACTCTTTACAGCATACATCACTTCTGAGTCGTTTGAAATAGCCCAATACCTCTAAAAAAAACGCTTTGATGAATTTCGACCCATAGAGCGTAATGTATTTCGAATCTTTTGGGCGGTTCTGTAGATAAACTATCCAGTCGAATGGAATCGAAAGGGGAGGTGCACAACTAGATGTTACAACTATCCAAAATATGAAGTTTCGACATTCTACGCCTAATAGCTTTTGAGTTAGGCGAGTTTAATGAATTTCGGCCCATAGAGCGTAATGTATTTCGAATGTTTTGGGCAGTCCTGTAGATAAACTATCCAGTCGAATGGAACCAAAAAGAGAGGTGCACAACTAGATGTTACAACTATCCAAAATATGAAGTTTCGACATTCTACGCCTAATAGCTTTTGAGTTAGGCGAGTTTAATGAATTTCGGCCCATAGAGCGTAATGTATTTCGAATCTTTTGGGCGGTCCTGTACATAAACTATCCATTCGATTGCCACCAAAAGGGGAGGTGCACAACTAGATCATAGAACAATCCTAAATATCAAATCTCAACATTCTACGACCAATAGTTTTTGAGATATGCGAGTTACATACATACGTACGTACGTACGTACGTACAGACGGCATGGAAAAACTGGCCACAGCAGACTCGCCGCTGGTCAAAATGAGTTGCAGACGCGTTAATATGATCGTGCATGCTAGCCTACGATAGGATGCATCGAAAAAATTTTTAAAATTAAATTTAGAGGTAGTCAAAATCGGTTTTTTTGTCGAAATTTGGCCCCCAAAATTTTTCGGGATCACATTACTTCCTTATACTACGTACAAGGAAGTAAAAATGACAATGCACTTAAGTTAAAGAAAAATTATTTGAAGAAAAAAAAAAGGTTAACTAAAATTATTATTCACAGAAAGAATTTAAAATAACAAAAATACTGTATTCATGAGAAACACTAGTCGAATTGAAAGTGATAAAAATACAGTTTCCTCTTTTGTGTTAATTTGCTAATTTCGATTAAATAACTGTAAAATGTATTGCAAACGTTTTTTTTTTTTTTTCTTTTCTGTTCTAAGCTGCTAAAAAAGGGAAAGGTCAATACCAAAAGCAGAAACTTCACTTAATAAAAGTAAGCGGTTGCGAAATGCTTCTTTCTCGTCGCTGCATAAATAAAATGGGGAACAAGAAATTCTTTATTTTATTTTAGCGCTAAAAAGCGAGGAAAACTTTTCTGGAACACGGGTGGCAAATACGGTTTGAGATATTTCTGTTCTTTATTTTTTTGTCGCGTTCTATTCTTTGACTCATCTTATCGATCAGTGAAATATTTTCCGACTACTTCCCTTCTCTAAACATAAAATAACAAGCTTCCTACATCAGCATTTTTTACATTCAACATGTTTCTTCGTAGTGCGTAAAACTTTTCTCTTCTACATTTCCACTCATACCGATGACGCACATGTTTGCTTCTTAGTAAGCATAAGGAAATGGGTTTTACTCCTTTGTTTTATGCATTTGTTTTTATTCACATTTCTGATGTTTGTTCATATGCCACTGTAAGCGTTTTGAATTAGAAAAGAGTCAGATATGATATGTATAATACAGGTCAATATAGCCTGATTATAAACAAATTTACTTTCTCGATTTGCATTTTGAGCTATAAATACACTCACTTGCAAAAGTTAAGCACGGAGAGGAAAATGCTAATTTCCGGAAGCCAATCAGAATTGAAGAGGATGCAATTCGCTACAAAGGTAGATGGAAGTATGCAAATATGTTAGGTAACAGCCAATCGCGCTTTCATGTCAAGAAATATGCAAAAAGGACTTATATATAAAAGGTCTTATAAGATGCCAGCTTTATGAAGGGTTACAGAAGTTAATTGTAAGTGCTGATAGAAGGTGTTTAAGACTTTCGTACAATTCGTTTTCAAGACAAACGTGTTTCTATGACTTCCAGAAGACGAATGGAAGATTCTGAGAGCTGGCGTGCTGTGGGGCGCATTGAAGCAGGACAGCTATCACAGATGTTGCTCTTTTCTTCGGCGTTCATCAATCTGTAATTTCACGTTTATGGAAACAATTCCAAACCACACAGACAGTTGTCCGAAGGCCCGTAGCTGGTCGCCCAAGGATTACAATCCCCGCGGAAGATCGATATATTGCTATTTTAGCCCAGCGGAATCGCAGAGCGACCTCTACACGTGTGACATTCATGATTAAAACGTCCATTGGTAAGGCGATAGCTGCAGCTACTGTACGTCGAAGATTACATATGAGTGGACTGTACGCCCGGGTACCTCGAGTTTGTGTTTTTCTATCCGTCCAATCAAGAAGGGCACGATTAAATGTGCCGGGAACATGTCAATTTGACTGTGTCTGACTGGGGCAATGTCATGTTTACTGATGAGTCAAGATTTGCTCTAGATCCAGATGACAAGCGTATAAGGATGTGGCGTGAACAAGGAACACGCAATCTGCCCCAAAACATCACCGAACATCACGCATTCCGAGGCGGAAGCATTATGGTGTGGGCAGGGATTTCATTAGGATACCGCACCGACCTGCACATCTTTAAACGGGGTTCTGTCCGGTATGGAGATGAAGTCATAGAACCCATTGTGAGATTGTACGCTGCAGCAGTTGGCACTACTTTTGGTTTAATGGACGATAACGCACGTCCTCATAGAGCTGACATCGTCAATGACTACCTGGAGAGTGAAGAGATTGCGCGTATGGCGTGGCCAGCATATTCGCCCGACATTAATTCCATTGAAAACCTTTGGGATGCTCTCGGCCGTGCTGTATCTTCACGTATCCCACCTCCAGCCACTCTTATTGAGCTGGAAACTGCTCTACAAGAAGAATGGAGAGTGGTTGACCACCTAATTGAAAGCATGGTCACAAGGTGTAAACTTTGTATACATATGAGGGGGAATCACATACCCTATTAATGCCCTTTTTTTCATTTTATTCTGTTTATTTTCACTTTATACATAATTCTGTTTAAGTCTCCAGTATGTTATTATCTGATAACTTACAAAAATTTAATATTGTTTTTATTTCTGTATATAATTATTCATTTTGTTTTATGCATAAATATATTTTCTGCTTTCCTGCCAAATTTTGTGTCAATAAGAGTATTTGTTGATTTTTTTACATTTTCATCGTCGTGCTTAACTTTTGGAGTGAGTGTACATACTACTTTATATTTGGACACAATTACTATTTTATATTTCTATATATAGAGAGTGTGCCCGCTAAAGCTGTTGTGAACCCAATAAATATTGGATGGCATGAGCAATAGTCATAAACTTGGAGTGTAGTTGTAGCAAAAAAGCTATGCACTACACAAGAAACCTTTTACAATGCCACCTGGAGGCTAAATTTAGAACTAGCCTTCTTATCTGAAAAACTGTTCGAGATACGAGAAAAAAGTCAGTTACCAAGTTGTCCAGGATCATCTATTAAGTAAGAGAAGACACTTTCCTTAAGCTAATGTTAAAAGTAGAAGGCGTAAAATGTATATATGTTTGGTTCGCAGCTCCCAAAATTGCAACGCGACATAACCTGGAAAAAAGAAAAAATGTTGCAATCAAGAGCAACCCTTATCGTGGCACAGTGTTAGCGTTCGTGATTACATGACAAAAGAACCCGGTTCAAGCTCCGGCCCAAGTCTTGCATGCTTTCACTACAGTTTTTGTAATAAAATTAGTAGACAATACGGATTGTTCAGTACTGTTCAGTAAGCGCATAAAATCAACGCTCATTTGTATGCGAATTGCATAAAATTTGGTATTATACAAATAAATATGGCACGTCATACCTCTGCGCCAGACACAAATACAAAAGAAAGAGTTCGGCGGAAGTTATATGTTGAAACACTTAATCCTGTCGACATTTTTTGTTAATGAGTATTGCGAGATGGTCTTGATTAATGGTGCATGTGGCACAGCGAATATATTGTGAACGGTATCCCGGAGGACTATACCCTTCATAGCAGATAATTGTAAATACAGTGAAACGATTCAGGGAGCCAAGCAGTGTGTAAGGTGTAAGGAATCCACCAGAGGGGCCGACCCAAGGGTTTACGGCTTTAATCCCTCTGGGGAAACATTTATTTATAATCATAAAAATACAAACTATGCCGCAGGCAGAACTCAGAAGCCTGCGGCAGAACAAACAACAAAAGAACATAAAAAGTCAAAATAATAAAAATAAGAACAAAATGAGCAACCTCCACAATGGCTTCACCAGCACTGTCTACCATATCTACCAGGCACGAGCAACGATTCTTTTATAATGTCACCTTATCTTTTTTTTTTTTTTTTTTTTTTTCACTGCGCCAAGATTTAGGCCATTAGCACTGCCATTATTATTATTATTATTAATTACAACACCGGGGGAAAGCTAAGTATATCTAAATTTTATATTACTGTATAGTTCTATTAATCTATTGTAGTTATCTTTTATTAAGTTCATTATTCTATGTATCTGTATTATTTGTATAAAATTTTGATATTCCGTTACATTATTGTTTCTACGTATGTTATGTGGCATTAGGGGACAGCCTCCAAACACAAAATGCAGCGGGTCACCCAGGGACCCGCAGTTACAATTTTCGGTGTTCCTCTTATTAATCCTTTTTAAATATTTTGGGAAGCTGCCCCCACCAGTAATGAACTTAATTGCTATTGTATTGTTGATATCAATATTATGTTTAATTTTAGGTATGAAGTTATATGTATATCTGCCTGTTTCACTGTTATTCCACCAAGTTTGCCATTCAGAATCTATTTGTTGGTTTATTAAATGTACTATTTTTGAACGTGGAACCGATAGTGTTCTATTGCTTATAGGATGGTTATTTGTCAAAGGTAATTTGGCCAGTTGGTCTGCCTTTTCATTCCCCCAGTGTCCCACATGAGCCTTGATCCATATCATAATTATCCGTAGATCACTATTGTTTTTTAATAGATTATATAATTTGATTAAGATTTCAGTATAGGGACACAGAGACTTCAATTTCTCCAGCGTGGACCTGTTGTCAGTGTAGATCTTAATAGATTTGAAGTTATTCGACACCGCCCATTCCAAAGCTGTAACTATTGCGAGTTGTTCGGCTTGGTATATGCTGTTATATATGTTTATTCTTTCTGAATATTCTTTTATAATTTTGTTATTCTCTGCACATGCGATATAGCCGAAGGCAGTTCCGTTGATCATTTTCGAGCCATCTGTGTATATTTTTATGTATTTGTTGTCTATTGTGTCATTTTCTATTGAGTCTATAAAAGTTATTTGTTTGTTTATTATATTACATTCCGGATATTGAA
This sequence comes from Cheiracanthium punctorium, assembly GCA_038373885.1. NCBI lineage: Eukaryota > Metazoa > Arthropoda > Arachnida > Araneae > Cheiracanthiidae > Cheiracanthium > Cheiracanthium punctorium. Next base: position 1,386,194 of record JAWZYV010011619.1, read on the forward strand.
AAGAGGGGATAGTTTTCTCTATAGTGTAGTTTTCGGGGAGATCTGCATGTTGTATATGGTTATTTAATTTTAGTGCTTTATATTTTTCTATCTCCCTTTTTAGTACCAGTTCGATGGGAGGTATTTCCAGGATGGCACACAAGCAGTGTGTTCAAGAGACCTCGACCCTACAAGAAGACTCTAACCAGAAGACGTATTCGTCCTCGCACATCCTCAAAGCAGCACAAGAGGGATAAGTGTGACCAACAGAACACGACCCGGCAGACCAAGAAACGTAGGACAGAGAGTATAACTTGAATACGTGTTCGCCCTCGCACATCCTCAGAGCAGCGCAAGAAAGAGATCAGTCAGCCTGTGCACTGTGACGTCGCATAAAGCCGAATTGGATCTATCTTGAATGAACTAAATGCTCATCCTTACATCTGTGCAAACGCTAAAGGCAGAGGATTCTCGGGACACTATGATTGCTGCATCTTCATTATGAATCGTTCGGAGGTCCAGCCAGCGTTTCCTGCCTGCATCATACTGACGGATGAGGCATGCTTTTCGGGCAATACTACGTACAATAAGTAGAACAGCTATTTCTGGTCGTTGGATAATCCTAGATGTGCAGCCGATATTAGACATCAAGTACGCTGCTCCATAAATATGTCTGATGTGGAATATTCAAAGACCAACTCATTGGCCCGGTATTTTACGAGAGCATCCTAAATTGTTCGCGATACGTGCAACTTCTGAAGAACGTGATATCCTACTTTCAAGTGGATTTCTCGTTGACCTCCGGAATGAACGGTACCAACACGATGGCACCCTTCAGAAAAATTATCAAGTGCCCGACAGTACATGTGGGACGCATTCCAGCAAGAAGTCATAAGGCATGTTGGAACTTCGAACATTGCAGGAACTTTAAAACTGTTCTCAGGATGCTTGTGTCATCTTCTTGCCTGCCATTTTGTACAATGAGCGCGTAAAATGCAGTCCCGTGTCCAGAAGTATGTTGTTTCAGAAGGCCACCGTTTTGAGCATAGATGAGCCTCATTTCAGGTAAATGCTGTTTTTTTCAACGCTATCAAACAAATGTGTATTTTGTGTTTTTCATTTGTATCATCTTTGTGCGCAAGATGTTTGTTTCTAATCAATCGATGATGCCGAACAACTTTGTAACGGACATTTTCCTTGTATCCCCAACCGTTTTAGAGATAAGAACGCAAACTCCAAATTCAACCGCCAGGTGGCGCTGTTAGAGATTTTTCCTTGCTTATCGCATCACAATTTTACTCTACTTAGACCCTACTTTTATGATAATAGGTTTTGCCGTTCAGTAAATAACGGGGTGACAGCGGACTTTGTCGGGCACACTGTATATATTGGGCTGGATGCAGGACGAGAGACGAGACAAAAATTTACAGCTTTTTTGCTAGGCAAGACAGACCCATTTTCTGTCTTGCGTCATCCCTACATATATATTTTTTAAATTTTTCTGATACTTTATTTAAAAAATTTCAGGAACTATTGCGAATATTTCATACAACAGAATACGCTCATGGGCTTTTAGAAATTTGATTAGATCTCGTTTAACAACGCGGCAAACGGATTTTCATATTTATTACTAAAAAAGCCTTTCAAGTTAACAATAAAAGAATAAAGTATATAACTTTATAAATTGTTGAGTATCTATAGAAATATTACGAAATTATGAATTATTAAAAATGTTTCAAGATAACGACTTAGTACATTTTATCAACTAGTAAACTGAATTAAAGTATGTACTCTAGCAAGGAATAAACCATATAAAAATTAGAACACTTCCACTGAAACAATTACATACACATAAAAGAATATTTATTCTAAATGTGTGCTCGTGTGAATAAGTAAAATTTCTTTTATAATAATCTATAGGGGGCGGGGAATGCTAAAAGCCATAAACATACTAAGAATTCCGTTAAGATATTTTAAATTGTGAACTTCAAAAGCACTTAATTCTGCATTTACATTAGTGTAGTGGAATATTTTAAATGTTTAAATACTGTACATAATATAAAATATATGGATTCAGGTATCTTGTGAATGAAACCCGTTTACAACAAAAGACTAAATTTTATTTATCCAAATTCTCTTAAGTTAACTCCTAGTTTTAAAAAGGAATTTGCCTATGTTTCGCATCAACTTGTTTGCAAATAAATTCGTTCGATAAAAATATTCTGTTCTTATCGACTTTGAAGAAATGATTTTTATAGTCTTTATTACATAACATATTTAGCACAGTTAAATTCATTGGGTAAAAATACGTTATTTTACTAAAGTATTAATAGAAAAGTCGATTTTAAGCAATTTTTTGACTCGAGCCATAAACTTTTCAGGGTTATGATTTAACTAAGGGTGATTCTCACAGAACGGTACAAACTTAGGCCCTGCTACTTTTTATGGTTTTAAAATTACTTTTTTCAAATTTGACAACTTGTTCATTTAGCTCAAGAAGGGATTTTTATAAAAATACCTGATTTTTGGTTGCTTATGACTTAATTATGCATCTTTTTAGCCAAAAAAACTTTCTTGTCATTTCGGTCATCATTTTTGTCATTTCTGTACCATATGCATAATTTCTGTCAACCACATCTACAGAAAATACTAAAGGAAAGAATTCAAAAGGTAATACTTTCTCATTATACACCAAGAAGATATTCTTTTCATTAAAATATGTGACAGAAATTATGCAAAGCCTTCAGTGTTATTTTGTTCCATTTCGTGAGAATCACTCTTTAATAAATTAGTAAAAATAAAATTTGTATTTTTCAGAGCAAAAGTTTATCTTATACAAATGGAACATAATTTAGGATTTAATAAAAAGAAAAATATATGAGACTCAAAAGTTGCTGTGCACGCAAAACGTCTCCTAAACCAAAATGAAGTTGCTTGTATAGTGAGACAAATGAAAATGATTCTCAACAAGATGTTCTATGCTACATATTTTAAAGGTTCCCTTTTATTTCTATAAAACAAAGAAAACGTACTCTTTATGTATACAGGAAGCACTTTTGAAGGAAATAGGTTTAGCAAATGACTTTACACTTCACATAAGGAAAGCTAGTTTACTTTTACGTAAATAACTAAATGCATAATAAAGAAGCATTTTTGAAACTTTCATTTGTTATATTTCTTAATATAACAACAACAAAAAGACCATTAACAAACTGTCGTTTTTTATATTATTTAGTCGTTTGTAGAAGGTGTAAAAAATGTGAGATTACATATTAGTGACTCCTAATTTAAAATAGCTATAACTATTACAAAATGTATACAGAAATAAATATTTTTGTAGTACGTAAAATAATTCTGCACCAATAAAGAAATTCACAAAATCTGAACTATTGACTAACTGAAAAGACATATATTTAACTTTTTAATTATCGAATAATTTGCATCGGTTTCAAAGTATGTGTGCGCCGACCTCAAAAATTGAATATTAAAATATTCTCTAAATAACATGTACACTTATTAATAAAAAAATATATTCTATTCAAAAAAGAACACATAGTATAACCGTTATAGAAATAAACTTCACCACTCTTAATCATAATTTTGCTAAACGAAAAGGTTAAAAGAAATTTGATATTTTTCTTTTAGTATTATTTGGTATAATTTCTCAACATATGCTGAGTCAAAACGCAGTTATTTGTTTATATATTTGCTCTCAATTAAATATATATGTCTGAAATATTTTAATACGAAACCCTTTAAAATTACTCTGAATCAACTTCAGATTAAAAATTTTAACGAAAAAGATCAAAATATTTTTTCTTAAGATACAAAATACCAAACATATTCTAAGTTCTGAATCTATGTTCTGTGTAGTTATGTGTTTCTTTTTTTCACTTTTTTATAAGATTTTAAAAGCAATCGTAAGTTTATTATAGAATGCATTTTAGGAAATATCTACGAATTTGTAAACATATTTTTTATGCAGTGCCACGACTGTGATACTTCATAAAGTCAAACTGACGATCGCATGTGTCCCGCTGGTCTGCACCAGACCAATGTTCGTCTTTCTAATACTGCCTTTTTTAGTACATTTAGGACTTGTTGTACACATATTATCAAATTTATGATCTCGAAATTTCCATTAAAAATTTGTATGATACCCATTTTCATCGGAGAAACATTGATTTAAGTGATGAAAAAATGTTTTATGTCCATTTATTTTCTTAATCACAATTTATTTGTTCTTAAAGATAGAGTTTCATCGCGGTTTTTTCTAACGGATGGAAAATAAGAACTTTATAATTAAGGAAATTGGAACAGGGAGGTCGTGCTACTAAAAAAAATGTACCTTTTTGAAGAATAACGAAAGGACATTTTCCTTAATCATTTTTACTACCTCATTTTGAGTATTCCTTCTTTTTATTTGAGTTGTCCACTTACCAATAATGGATAAATAATTAAAGCGTGTTACCATCTTTTTGGACATCCTGTACATAAATTATTGGAAACTTTAATACGGATTATTGGTATTGTTAAAGTATTATTTTGAATCCACAATACTGTAGGCTTGGCACAAATACCTTTTTGTTTTGTACGTCCCATATAGTTTTTTTTTAAAAATACGTACACATTACTTTTTCTCAAGGAAATTTAAGCTTCTTGAAGAGCCAGATACTTAGTTGTTCTTAAAGAATACAGGAGCCAGATATTTATGATAACCCCATGCTAAATATTTCAAACGTGTTCTAATATTCCTGTACCATAACGTAACAGGAAAATGCACTTTTTATGCATGCAAAAGGCACTTACGGAGAAAATAGGTTAAGCGAATGACTGTATATTTCTCTTAACAGGTAAGTTACTTCATTTTTGCATATAAAACTGGATGTATAATAAAATGGAATACATTTTTTTTTTCAATTTCATTTTGCTTTTTAAAAAATACAATTACAATTAATAATAATGACAAATAGATAGATTTTATTTTACTTAAATAAATAATCTTGCTTTTGTAGAAATTGAAATTTTATCCTAATTTAAAGCGATTTACTTTTAACAAACTTCTACATATTATGTACTATTCGGACTAAAATAAAGCTCAGAATAACAGAAAAACAGGTAAATTCGTAATTAGAGATTACGCTGTAATATCAATTGTTTAAAGAAGTATGTTAGTGAGACTTTTTAATGATTAGTTAGTGAGATTTCCTTGTGATGTCCTATTGATGTTAGTGAGATTTCCTTTTTCAAAATACAGAACGAAAGAGAACATTATTATTGTTTTACTATAGATGCGTTTAGCATGGTTAATTTTTTTTTGCGCCTTTGAAACGAGGCAAACATTTACACAAGAATTTGCCTTGGATACCGATTAAACTTTTTTCGAAAGTGAGACTGATCAAAATGGTTCGCCAGTGGCGATAATTGCACTCAGAAATTCCGCTATCGACGGATAACAGGCAATTTTTTAAAAAAATGAGAAGATCGTATTAATTTGACGTATAAAAATTTCTATTTTCATTTATTTACAGATACTACTACAAATTTAGATAACTATGCTTACAATTAAAACCGTACTTCCTGAAACTCACGTTATCACAACTACCAACAAGATAATAATAATGCAAGCCGTTCTATTTTTTAAATTCCCTTTAACTTCACTTTTTAAGTAGAGTACAGAAAAATGTAACTGGCTTAGTATAGCAACCTAACGCAAGTCCAATCACTTTTGAGAAGAGAGGGAAAACGGGTGTTTTAACATTGCGAGCAGGAAAAACTAACTTTAAAGCAGAGAGAACAATTCCGAGAAACGTACGTGAATTCAAATATAAGTTTGCCATCTTTCTGAAAATAATAACTGTTTTTCATTATAAAATATCTCAAACCTGCCTCCACCATAATGGAATTTCTATAACCTTTGAGCTTTTAAACGTACAAGGTAGTTATAATATCAATTACAGTATGGAGACACACACACTTATTTCAAAGTAATATAACTAAGCAGTTAGAATATCATCCTTTAAATAGTATCACAATTAAGATTTTTAATTACACTGGTTTCTTTTGGGGCAAACTTACTCTAGATGTCTATTGCTTTATTGTGTAGCTGTTCCAGTAACTTTCTTCTTACACTGACTAATGCTTTACTTACACTAACTAATGCATTATTTCTCGCGAAGTAATACATCATTTCCCTTATTGTAAAACACACATTTACATATTTCACACAGTATCAAACAAAAGTTAGAGAAATACCTGTAAGCCAAAAGTACAAACGAGAGAGCCCTAACTCTTACCATAGTAATTTGAATTTCTCGAGAATGCATTTTTAAAGCAGCGCAAAATAAGAACGATCTTTTGTGCTAGTACTTCATCTTGTTCATCTTTTTAAAGATCAGGAAATTACGTGCCGTAGACATTCCCTTAAGGAAATAGAAAGAAGACATCAAAAGCAGTCTGTTCATGATCCTCTTTCCTAAACATTCCAAACGTGCACTGATGTTTGAACAGTCTTATGCAGGGGGAAGCCTACTTTCTGATGCACCGAAATATCTGCTTGTTTAGAATAGAGAAGCTCCAGGAAAATGGCCCCGCATTTCACTTTAAATACACCATTTTATTTTTGTCTTTTTACTTGCTCTCTGTATTCGGAGAAAATACAAAATGATGTTTTATTTTGAGTAAATTTTATTTAAAAGCAATGTTACGTATATATTTTTTTAATTTGTTTTTAATAGAAAAATAATCGCAAAGAGCATATACAGGGTGTCCAGAAGATATTTCTATTATTTTAAAACTAAATAATATGCAAACAAAGATCGATAGAGAAATAAAACAAACAGTGTATTTATTTGAAAAATCTGTAAAATTCTGTTATATAAATTGTAAAAAGTATTTAAAATGTTAACATTACTTATTACTGTTTAGTTGAAATCTCAATAATAAGAGCCCTAAAGTCTAACTAATTTGATTGTTAGAAGGTTGAAGAAAATTAAAGTATTAATTTAACTTTATGAATTTCCAGATACTATTTGCAGGCCAGTTTATAGGAATTCAGTATGGAGATTTTAGCTTACAGCAGCACCTTTAAGAAAAAAAAAAATAACTAATTTTGTAGGTCCTACATTAGATTTTATAGTTTTAAAAATAAACGTATTTTTAAAATTATAGACTATACATTTTTTGTTTCATTCTTCCATCGCTTCTAGCGTCTTATTCTTTAGATGAAAATTTAGTATTTATTTTTCGGAAGATCAAATGCACTGGCTGTCATTTAACTCATTAAAAGTCACTATTCAAACTTTGTAAGAGTTGAATTACTGAGGATAAGTAGAACTGCGGGGGAGGGGATGCGCACTCAATATTTATTTCCTTATCATTGGTTGTACAAGAACTTTACGTAAGCCAATTGCTTGCAATTAACTTACATTTTAAATTCCTATTCGTAAAACTCACATTGCTTTCATATTTGAAGATGCACTAACTTAATTATTTTAAACATAATTTCATAATGTTCGCTTCACATTTAAAAAATTCTAGCTAATTTTACCTCCAAGTACAATTCTCAAGATATTTCGGTTAATAATTTATGAAAAGAACACTCAAAAACTATTGTTGAATAGTTGAAAGTAACACAAGACTTTGTAAATAACACAAGATTTTGTAAATAGCACAAATAATATAAAATACACTGTACGGACTAAGGTTTCCGAGGTGTACAAAGGGTTTATCCTTCTTGGTCAGTGGATTTTTTTTCCTCCTGCAAAGCCAGAATGTGAGAGAATAAAAGTAAACAAAGAACAAAATTTGAAAGATGGAAAGATGTAGAGGCAAATAATAAAAGTAAGAAAAAAAGACTCCAAACTAAAAATAAATAAATGAAATAGCATAATAAGATAATTAATAGTTCAGAAATATAAAAATAAGAAATAAAAGTAAAACAATAAAAGAACAGAAATAGTGCGTGTTTAGACAAAAACGAAAAAAAAGAAAAGAGAAGAACAAACAATTATATTTATTAAATAAAAAAATTAAAACACCCTCACACAAATAAAAAGAAAAATAATAATATATTGAGTACATAATTTAGTGTTTAGAAGAACGCAAAAAGTAATTTTAAAATATGATTTAAATATTTTTTCTGAAATATATTTTCTCTGAATAACTACATAATATATATTTGTTTAATTTAACGTGTACACCCTTTTTTCAAATAATATACATTGAATATAAATATCATTCACTCAAACACATTAATAAAAACATTAACGCTTTTTGGATGCAAAAACTGTATTATTTGCATAAATATTTTGAAAGACAGCTGTTGAGAATTGTCTGCCCATATTTTCCAGTAATATAATGTATTTTCGATATGCTGTCAGCATGAAATATTATAAAACAATATGCTTAAACTTTGAAGCTCTTAAAATGTTTTGGAAAGTTTTAGTAAAATGTTTTACAATAAAGAGTCCCTATCCTAGCGTGAAAATATTCGAGTAGTTTAATCTTTTGTAAATAACAACAATAAATATGTTTACATTAAGTGCCATTTTATCATATACCTCGCCATTCTTTAAAAATGTGTAGGCATGCATAGACAGACTCAAAAGAGCGCACAAAATAAATCAATATATAGGGGGGATTTTTCTTAAAGGTATTGCATTCTATGTTGTATTAAATCAAAGAAAATTTTAAATACGGCTTTCTCGTTTAAGGGCTGTTTATTATGCAATATCCGATGGTCAATTAATATAGATAAGAGCAAAGAACAAAAAGAATTTAATATTTAAATTTAGTTATACATTAATTTTCACCCTAAACACTTTGAATTGAAATTGGAATATGTATTTTCGTATTTGTGTGCTTGGTTTCAAGAATTCGCTTATGAATCCTCGTCGAATGAGGTTGCGAATACAATTGGGGTTGCCCTCTGTGGGGGCACTTCTAAGCGGTCCTAATTCATATTTACGCTAAGTTTCGGAGAAAACTCCACGGGGAAATTCCGAACGATAAGTCAGCGGACGCGACCTGGGTTTGAACCATGCACCTTCCATCTCCCAGTCTATAGCGCAATGCGCTCGGCCTGTGGTGGGAATGTTTTGAATATTCGGTTATTTGTTTAATCTGTAAATTAGCTTTCCGGTGCATTGTTAGAGTAAAATTATTGCCGGTGATGCGACCATGGACCCGGACGTTAATTCGAAGATCTTCATTGGCCTGGAAGTTTCAGTCTCTTAGCCAGATAATAGGCCATTTCAGATAATAGGCGGAAATCCCTCAGTTGTAAGTCTTTATCCGAAAGAGACTAATAAGGGTATTCAAAACAACGGTGAGACTAAATCCACTAAGTTAACTATTGACCATTGACTTAGCATTGTGTAATCTCCGATGCTTCAACTGAAGACCTGGCTTCAGTTGGCTAGGAGGCCAAATCAAGAAAACCCAAAGCTTCAAGTCAAATGAAGGTTTGCAAAATAACGTTCAGGCCCTTGGTCATTGCACAGGCGGCAACTCTTTTCTCTAAGAAAGCACCGGAAAGCGTGTCTGCTGATTTCAGGAATGTCTGAATCTTCAATCGATTAAATAGAAAGAAAACATATATGTACCTAACTTTTGGTAATAAATTCCTTTCATTATTTATTCGTGATATTCTATGATTATCTATCGGATATTGAATGAAAAGCAGCCCTCGTAATGTTTGCCAAAAGAAAACATTAGCTATCGTTGAATCTATCAGAGAGAAGAAACTGTTTTTGTGGTACGTCTCCAATTTTCAGAACTTTTATCTATTTATTTTTTTATGATCTTGTAATGAAGATATACTCAACTTGATTGTTTCGTTGAGGGCTTGAATTTTAAGATAATACTTTATATTTTTCAGTATGTTCAAGTTTCAATATTGCTTTAATTTATTGTATCATGAAAAAATGAAATCAGCATGATTTTTACATACAATATCAATATCACTTTAAAAAAAATTCGATGAATGGTTGGGATTTGGATATTTTGACTTTCGGAAAATTTGCATTCCAAAATTAGAAACGTCATACTTCAAAACAGAATTAAAAATTACAATGTTTGAAGCTGTTTTTAATGCATTTCTTTTAAAAAGTTCCTAAAATGTGAGACTTGACAGGTTCTGATTACACAACAAAATAATCCAATTGCTACCCTCACAGGTTTATCTGACTGCACAATACTGGGGTATTGTTCAGAAGAGTCATTTTTTCACCACTTCTTGTTTTCTTATTTTCCCAAAATTTGTGCATAAAAGTGAATTTCACAGATTATGTTCAGAAAATATGACATATAAAGCATGCCAGGTATCATTATCTTTTGGTTTCACACTATTGCATCAGCCTAAACTAAATTTTCGCTGAGCACCTTTCACTAACGCATTCATGCTAGTTTCCCTTTAAAGCCTTAAAAATGACAAAAAAAAGTGTCTAACAATTCAAAGAAGCCTTATACTTAATAAAAATATTTTATTCAGATGAATTTTCTGAATCACAGCCTTCCGATACATTAGAATATATCACAGTTAGAATTTTTAAGCATTGCTGTAACTAATTTGACAGTAGTGTATTACCCCGAGAGAAACACATCCCTCTTTATTTAGCCAAATACCATTCTTAACAGTGAATACCATTATTAACATATCATCTCGATATGATAACATGAATCATTATATTTTGGGATCTGAGAAATAACCAAAAATGCAAGCAAAATTTACAAAACGAACTCTCCGTTGCTGTGTGAAAAATGCAAAGTGATAGTATGTTAAGAATTGCAGATAATTTTCCCACAAGAAGCTGTAACAATAACTTAATAAAAAGTAATTTTTGTGACAAGTAAGTATATTTTATTTTCTGCATTTTGTCAGAAACAACGATTTTTTTTTCATTTTCCGTGAAATTTAAATACCTCTAAAACTGCATAAAATGTCTAAATTTTCTTGAAACTATAAACTAATAAATTTTTTTCTATTATAATAATGAAAAATGCATTTTTTGTATCTTTTCTGCTTAAATGTAGCAAAATGTACTGCTTCAGTGTGGAAAGAAAGAATAATTAAGTTTTAGCTTTTCTAAGCGCAGTTCCTATTCTGTGACCTTTCAGTTCCTAAATAATTACAATTCTTTCAAAAAAGTAAAGTTGCATCAAACTGAGAAGTGACAAGCATTTATTGTATTAGATTGTGTTTTACATAAGCGTTTTAAACAGGGGCGGATAATGGGTTATTGACAAAGTCAGCACGTAAGAATCAAGAATAAGTAAAAGTACACTTTAAATCTACATCGAACAATTTCGTTTAAAAGTCCTAAAACAAGGGGTTTGAAGTTGTTCCCCTAACTCCTGAAATTTAATTTTGTTATGGTACATTTTCACAGTAAAAGAAATGAAACAACAAATCGGAATTAGCTGAAAACACACCAAGCCTTTCGGTAACTTGTTTTGTTCAGCAGGCAAGCAAATTTTATTAAAACATATAAAATTATTTAAAAAAATAATTACATAAGAAGCAATTTAAATGAATATTTTCAGCCATAGCATGAAGATCACTTGGACGGAAATAATTTATTATGACTGTCGGAATAGGACCATACGCTAACATACTGTTTTCTAAAGTTTTATCGTTGATACATTAAATAAGAAATATTTTAGGCGGCAGATTTTTAGAATTTACTTTTAGTAATCTTTAAAAGTATTAATAAATAATAAAGTAAATCAAAAAAAGCATGCGGCTTACCACTAAGTCTGACTGCGGACTTTCTGGACTATTTACATTCACGTTACATAAATATTCCAAACTTATTAAAAATCTACTTTATTTTGTTTATTCTAAATCACCCCGAACAGATTAAGAGTGGCGATAAAATTATCATAATTCCTCACTTGCTCTTTTTATAATTAGCTTAAAGCGTTGAGTTCAGATATTACACGCAGCACAACCGTTAACATAGCTTACACAAACAGAAACGTGCCTTTTAACACCCCCTTCAAGCTCGTCCTCTTTACCTCATTAAAGAATTTCCCGCTCATTCTGGACAGCAACATGTGGGGCCGCCCCGCACCGCCCCGTCGTCTCTTCGAAAAATGCATGCTCCCGTCATTATTATTAAAACAGCTCCATCAATGTGAATGTGAACTTTACTAATTTAGTACAGCTGTAGAGACGCTCGCCGGATTTCAGACAACCAACCGTACTAAGAAACGGTGAGGGTACTGTTTATTCATTTGAAGTAATGAGTGAAACAAACAGTTGGTTTGTCGATAAATCCAATTTCAATTATTGGAAACGTAAATGTTTACGTCCGTCGAACAAATATTTTAGTAATTGAGAGCAGACACTGATGAAAATATTGATCACATTTCCATTCTAACGAGCCGTTCCAATTCGGCGTTCGTATAAAACTATTTCATCAAAAATTTTGCTGAAGATGGATTATTTAGGGACCAGTTTCTTAAATGGGTTTTATTGGCTCAGGAATTACAAATGTTTGCAGGTGTAGAAAAGGGATTATTTAATTAAAGGTTTTAAACTGGAACTTAAGTACTTTGATAATTATTAGAGAGTTACTAATTTATCAATGCTTTTAAAATGCACAAGTATATACCTAGCTTTTTGGTAGACTGTTAAAAATGTGCTTTAGATTCTGTGGTAATAGAGTTTAGATTCAGTAGTAGACAGTAAATAAATAAAAGATAAAAGATAGAGTAAATAAAAGATAGAGTTTAGAAATAAATAAATAAATAAATAAAAGATAGAGTTTAGATTGTGTAGCCAATAAATAAATAAAAATCTATTGAATAGCTATTATCATGGGCTGTTTATCAATTGGGATATAAGAGATTGCTTTGAATTTTGATGTAAAAAAAATGTTGAGCTTGTGCAAAGGAAAATCACAAAACAGCTTTTTAAAAATATTTTTATTATTTCATACATATTTTTTAATTAGGATACATATTGTTTTAAATGACGTAAAAAAGGGGAAAATGTTGAGTTTATTGCAAAGGAAAATCAAAAAGCAATCATCAGCTTTTTTAAAATATTTGCATGGGAATATTTAGGGAAAAAATGAAATTGCAAAAATGATGTTTGACCAAATAAATGGTCAAAAGATGAAAATTATTTGTTTAAGTTAGGTTATATGAGTGATCAATGACAAAATCATAAATATTTAAGTTTACCTCAATTACTGTCAACCTATGCAATACCATTTATCATACTGCAATGCTAATTTTGGAAATTGTTGTAAAGTGTAAAGAAAATTCACTCTGTGAATTGTGGGATAGGGTTATAGCTGAATTTTTAACGTGATACCTTTCATTTATTTACAAGTAGTATTTTCACACTTGAGAAATAAAAGTAACGCCTTATAAAAAATACGTATCCAAAACCAGATGGCATGAAAATATGCATGAATAAATTTTCATTACACCTGTGGCATTGTGAAAAAATTCTGCGTTGAATTGAGAATTTTACATACAGCGGTTTGAAATAGCAAAAAAAAAATCGAAGACATATCTAAATCCTTATCAATCAACGAAATTTTACCGAGGTATAAGCAGTTTCTTTATCCGCGTTCATGGTCCTTCGAACAAATTTCTAAAAAAAATAGTATTTATTTTACACAGTTTTTTAACAGTAGTGTATATCCTAGGGCTTCACGTACAGCTTTCTCATGCGCGGATTCAGGTAAGAGGGGGGGGGGCTCCATTTTTACTGTGAAATTCGATTGACTGTAAACTTTACTAGAAATCTCTGGTAAAATTTTTCAATAGCACTAAAAATTTTTAAATTCTTTGGAGTAAATCGTGTTTGTTACGCGCTAAATTATAAAATTTACAAAATTAATATATATTTTTGAATTTCAATATAAATTTTCGAAAGTTACATAGAATTTAAATATTTTTTGACGTATACTATTTTTAGCGGTGGATTCAAAAGGTGAATATTTGGATATCATTACCGTTTATACGTAAGACTAAGAAGACCTCTCCCCTACCACACCTTCATGTACGTCATGGGTAATTTGACTAATTTATATGAATAGTAAAATTCTGAATCATTTGTAAAATAATGGTTTCGTTCCATATCTCATATTAATAGATCTTAAATCGCTCTTTACCTACGTTTTCTTCTTATTCAAATTACTGAAATTACTGTAGATCGGTACAGGAAAATAAAATCAAATGATGTTTTAAACAGACTTATTTAGGTAGAATTACATCATTATATCAATTGTATGTATTGAGTCTTATCTTGGATATATAACCATCGCCTGAAACCAAACATGAGGCCTCAGCTGTTCAGCAATTGAGAGTTCCATTGTACGGCTGCTCTACTGCAAATCCCCACAGAACGGGAAACAAAAGCATTTAGTGATACATTTCCCATCTACTAACAATAACGAACAAAAGCCGATAATGCAGTCATCCAATAAATAATTGCTGTTCATGATTATCGTTATCACCCTAAAGACTAGATAAACTAAATTTCTCGCCTCGGTGAATTTAGTTTCCCTTTTATTTCCGAAATGTTCACCAGACTATTAATAATATGCTAAATATTGCTTTGTCTGCCTTCTGACAGGTATATTTTGAGCATAAATTTCCTCAAAATTTGAATAAATTTCTTAACTATTATTTTAGTGAAATGTTACTATACATAATACCTTGCATTCAATGTTTAGTTGAACTTCATAATTATTCAGATCCATCCTATCAAGCGACGCCTTACAAAATAGTGAGATTAAATTAGAATTAAAAAAAGTCATTTTAATGCATTAGGATAATATAACCAATAATAATCAATGAAATCAGATAAGAGCAGATATATTTTTGAAATTATCTCATCTTTACTTCAGATTAGCTTTCATTTAATCAGTTTAACAAAGCCAATAACAAAAATTATGTGTAGCAATAACTGTGATGATTTCTTTTTTGTTGTATTTTCATGAAATTGTAGATATTTTAATAGTACTGCACGTTGCAAGTTTTTTTTTTTGCTTTTTAGATGATTAATGAAATATTTTAATCATAATCAAACTACTTAATACCAGTGCATGAAGTACAATAAAAAAAAAACATTCAGCAATTGAATTGCAAGATTTTTTAATAAATAAAATTAAAACAGCTTTAGTTTAAAAAGTGTCGGGTATAATTTAAGGAATCGAATAGATTAAATTCCTAAGAGGTATAATGTTTTAAAAAATCTTTATCGATAGTTAATAATAAATTTCGTGTCTCAAAATAAAAATAAATTTGCTAGATTGTTAAAATAATATATAGCATCGTGCAATTATGAAAGAACATAGTTTTGGAAAATTTTTATTATGTAAACCTTTTTAGATCTGTTTTAATTTTTTAAGCTAAATTTTTAACAAAAAATCATTTATATTCTGCATACTCTTTTCGAAAATAGCATATTTTTCGCTGTTTTAAGCAATGGTTAAAATTTAATTATATAGTTTTGTAAAATATATTTTATTTTACAGCATTAATTCGCAATGCGGAGTCAATGAAATGGATTATATGATGAACGCTAAGTATGCGGCCAATAAAAAACAAAGATTTGCATTAAAATATCTTATATGAATGTACACATCTGAAAATGCTGCCAAGTGTCTAAAAACATACATCGTGCGGATAAATCGAAATCTGTATATTTTTAAGACCTTTCCTCCTGAGACACTTAGAAGTCAAAACATTCCACATTTTTCATTATGTTTTTAATATTGATCTAGTATTCAAATAAAACAAAATCAAAGCATTACATTTTAAACTATATTTATCAAACTTAGATGCACCATTCATATGTTACTTCATTGAATGATATAACTTCGATAAATTAATACATTATTTGATACTATATTACATAAAAATCAAAGTAAATTTTAAAAATATTACATAAAACTTAATTTGTAAACATTGAGACACCTATTGATAGAGAGTACATGAAAATTCCTTAAACATATTTTAACATTTATTTATAAAAAATGTATATTTACATAATTTTTTTATTTTGTCATATCTTAGAAAAGACAAAACGTACATAACTGTCTCAATTATATATATCTTACATGCAAACTGATGAACATGAGAATTACCATGCATGAATGAGGGGGATCTTTTTAAAATATTTGCATAAAACTTATTATAGGCATTAGTTGTTTTGTACGACTATCAAAATGGCACAAAAGTAAAAACAATTTGAATTAAATTATTCAGAGATTTTCCATACAGGAATATCTATTCAGTAAAGTGAGCATATATCTTTACGTGTATTAGAGAAAGTTCATCATCTTCAGAAAACATTGCACAACAAAAACAATTCGTTTAATTTCATATTTGATGCTCTTACAGTCTAAATACCCCATTACATTATTTTTTAAAGTTCTGTGTTTCTTTATGTAATTTATGCTTCTCGACGTTTTACTATATTTGAAGGATGTCTAAAGACTGCATAAATGTAATTCGTAATTCCACAAAATCTCCTGCATAAAATAATTTTTTGGGGGAGAACCGAGCAGTCATATTATTCTCACGCTACGAAGATATTTTAAGAACTGTAAGAATTTAATAATTCAATGGTAATAATAGTAGATTCAGAAGAATAAAATTTATGACGGAATGTATTGAGCATAGGAACTAGAAATTATTATTCATATTTAACTGGAATATTCAGCTACAGCTATAAATTCCCCAACCCAATACCTTCAGATCCTAAATCTTCACACCTTGAC
The DNA here is from genome assembly GCA_038373885.1 of Cheiracanthium punctorium. Classification (NCBI taxonomy): domain Eukaryota; kingdom Metazoa; phylum Arthropoda; class Arachnida; order Araneae; family Cheiracanthiidae; genus Cheiracanthium; species Cheiracanthium punctorium. The sequence continues at coordinate 1,402,921 of JAWZYV010011619.1, forward strand.
ATATGATTTCCCATGTACTGGCAAGCACGTCACTTATTCTGTCATGACATGACCCATAACTTGTCATTCTTCAATGATGTTCTTCCATGCCAACACCTTTTCCTGCCATACTTTAATAGAAAAGGAAATAAGTAGAAATATTACCATATTATATTCCTTTTTTTATACCCAAGTGAAGGTCTTAGTAAGTATGTCAAAACAACGGTCATATTTAAATTTCTCATGGAATTGGTGCGGTATATACTATAAGAATGACTGTAGCGTGAATTAAGAAAAATATACACTAAAAATAAAAAAAATTTAGCTAAGATAAACTATTTTTAATGCCTCATTATATAAAGAATGAATGGATAACGAATCATAGTACGGATTCCGGTTTATGAGGGCTTTCGACCGAGACTTCATAAGATGGAGGCCTGGCCATCTACTAGGCTCCTCCATAATAGAGTGACCAACACAACCCTTTCCGGCCTTAGTGGTTCCTGACAACACAGCAGTGTCCAACATTTGGAAAAAAAAATTAAATTATGGAAAGTACTGTAAAAATAAACGATCTTATATTTAGTAGAGCATCAAGGAAATAAGTACAGACTGGAAATGAAAAAATCGGCATTTGATAAATCAGGTGAACATGTTGGCCAAGTGACTGACCCATATCCTCCAGTTCATCGAGACTAGACGTTGTGTACCAGGTATTGATGTAATTATGCACATTATTGCAGAGGTTGGCTAGACGTCCATCGTGCTCTAACCACTTGGTATTTTGAAAGGCAACTGCAACACCATCAAGCAATCTGGTGATATATTTTCCCGGAAGATTCGATACTTTTTGCCGTTGAGTTCATGCGGTAACAAGTATGGGCTAATAAGGAAATCATTCACAATATCAGCCCACACATTAACAGAGAACGGCTTCTTCAAAGCATAGAGGCGTGTAGTATGTGGGCTGCAGGTGGCCAACACACAGGAATTGTGCATATTAAAAATATCCGTCTCCAGTAAAGGTGGCCTCATCTGTGAAAAGTACAGGCAAGATTGAGGGAAAATTGCAGGGAAATTGGTTCAGGGAAGATTGCAGTTAAAATTCTCTGCTGTATTCAGTTCTTGCTTTCTCTGTAAGTGGTGTGGTAAAAGTCTTTCCTAATGAAAACTTTTGTGCATGGTATTTTCATTCAAGTCTGTAGCTCTCTGCTCGCTCAAGTCCCTGTTCGTGAAATCGATCTTGTATTAGTGATTGGATAATCTTACCTCTTTCCGAATACGTTCTTCCATTTCTCGAATTCGATACTTGCTAAAGTACCGGATGAAATATTCAGTGCTCCTAGCAAAGTACGTTTAATGCTAAAAAAAAGTTTTCATTTTCTTCTATTTTAGATAAACATACCTACCGTATTCATACTTTAAAATAAAAGATGGATATAGTATAAGATAAAGTAATTAAGCTGAAGAAGACGTTTCTATGATGACTACTTTTAAATAAAATTATAACTACTGAAAGAAAAAACAAAAAACATCGTTTTAACACTAGAACTGCGTGATGGGGTCATTTTGACCCAAAACTAGATTTGATTCCGCTTTTTTTCAAAAAGTTATGAACTGAAATTTTTAAAAATTCGTGACATTTCCTAACTTTATGTTATTAATTATCTGTAAAAAATTTAAGTTCGTAACTTTTATCTATTTTTTGTTTTTAATATGTATATCTGATATCGCGGAATGGTTCATTTTGACCCAAAACTTCCACGAGTCTGGAATCCGAAGTTCAAATTAAATAAAAGTCATTATCATTCATAAAATGAACGGTAATGACATAATAAATTGTAAAATAGCATACCATTATGTCATTTTCATTGCAACGTGTTTTTATAAGGCGGCTCAATTTGACCCATACGTGGTTTTTGCTGTACCTATCTCAAGATACGCAGTTCTAATAAGAATTATAGCAACATTATTTTTGTACTTTTAATGTAATATTAAACTTCATACGAATTTTAAGATTGAACTAATATCATTTCCGTTGAAATATAACATTATTGTTGCATTGCAATGTGAATTCTGCAAGTTGGGTTTTAGGTATATCTGAAGCACCGCGGTTCTAGTGTTAAGTAACTAACATTCTGTGTTTGCTGTTTAACACCTCTAAAATAAATACCTTTTTCAGACATTCTGATTTCTCCTGTAATGGTAAATCTAGTCATTTGTATGTGATTGTGTTATCTTAAAAAAATTCTCACAACTACGAAAAAGAAAGGAAGCTTAGATCTCTATATATAAAGGAAGATATCCTGACTGACTTACTGACTGACTGATGATCACCGCACAGCCAAATCTAATGGAGATACAGACATGAAATTTTAGGAGCTTGTAGCTTTTGTGCCCAAGGCGTCATTTCAGAAGCGATTTTTAAAAATTCTTACCCAGACGGGGGTGGCGGTCCAAAACGTTCTTTTCACGTTTCCCTTCATACCTCAGCGCAGAGAAGAGATAGCGATAAAATTCTTGCTTTAAAATAATACTAACAGAAATGCCTAAAAATCAATTTCAGGGTTTTTTCAAAATTCTCACCCAAACAGGGATAAAGGGGCCCAAAACGTTCTTTAATCTTCTTTTCACATTTGTCTTCATATCTCAGAGGGAAAAAAGAGATACCCGTAAAATTCTTGCTTTAAAATGTAGCTATCATCAATACGAAAAATCAATTTCCGGGTTTTTTTTTAATTCGGACCCAACGGAGGTAAGGGACCTGAACGTTTTTTTCACGTTTCTTTCATATCTCAGGGGGAAAAATAGACAGTCATAAAAATTCTGCTTTAAAATGTAACTAATAGCAATGCATAAAAATTGTTTTCATTTTTATTTTAGAATTCGGACCACAATGGGTGTAAGGGGCTCAAAACGTTCTTTAACGTTCTTTTCATATTTCCGTCATGTCTCAGAAGAAAAAAGAGATAGCCGTGAAATTCTTGCGTTAAAATGTAACTAAAGCAATATCTAAAAATCGTTTTCAATGTTCTTTAGAATGTGCTCCCGAAAGGAAGTAAGGGGTCCAAAACGTTCTTTTCACATCATATCTCAGAGGGAAAAATAGATAGGCGTAAAATTTCTACATAAAAATGTAACTAACATCAGTACCTAAAAATCAATTTCAGGGTTTTTTAGAATTCGTATCCAAACGGGGGTAAGGGGCCCAAAATGTTCTTTAACTTTTTTTTTTCATTTCTCTTCATATCTCAGAAAAAACAAAAGATAGCTGCAATATTCCTGTTTTAAAATGTAAATAACAGCAATACCTATCATTCTCATTCACGGTTTGTTGAGAATTCACACCCAAATGGGGGTTAGGGTCTAAAGCGTTCTTTTCATGTTTCGTTCATATCTCAGAGGAAAAATATAGACAGTCATAAGATTCTTTCTTTAAAATGTAACTAACAGAAATGCCTAAAATCATTTTCAGGATTTTTAAAATTTGTGTACAAACTGGTGTGAGAGGCCAAAAGTTTATTTTCATCTCATCTTATATCGAAAGGAAATGAACATAGCTATACAAATCTTGCATTAAAAAGTGTCGAACACAAATTGATAAAAATCTTTTTCAAGGTTTTTTAAAAATCGATCTCAATAGCGGGTAGTTTACAAAGAAAAGGTGTTTTTCAAGTATTTTTTTAGCTCTTGAGTACTGTTAATTTCAGACAAAGATTTTAGTCTACCTGGTAAAAGCGCGAATCTCTTTTAAAGGGTTGGCAGATTAAATGTGAAAACTAGCGAAGATTTTTCGTGTTTGGTGATTTATTGCCAAGTTTAGCATAAAAAATAAGTCCCCAAAACTGGACTCAGATTGGCGATATCGTCCCTATTAATCGAGAAATTGCAAACCCTACTGTTTATTTAATTGGAGTATTGGTGTCTATATTCGTCTAATTAAAAATAGAGTATAGTAAGAATATTCTTGGCGATGATATAAAAAAAGTTTTAGAAGACGCTTTTAATGTAGAGTCAATTTTGAAGAAGTATTTTATGGAACAAGGAAAACAAATACGGCGCACTCACGGATTATGATGCACATTCTAAGCATTATTTTAAAAAGTCAAGTATAGTTAGAATATGCCTTGCGAATATTGTAAAATAGTTTTTGTAGGCAATTAAATATATAACCAGAATGTGTTTAGTATAATTTATATATTTTCCAATTGAATTAGTTGGTTTAACAATATCCATTCCGTGCGATGAACGGGTACTTCAGCTAATTATACTCTAAAGCAACTTTCGTATCGTTTTCCTTGACTTGACAGCTTTTTATAACAGCACAGAATTATAAATATCAACGAAAAATTTCGATAAAGTAGCAATAACAAAAATATATATTCGTAATAAACTAAATTGTTTCGATAAAAAAAAATTATATGTTAAAATAAAAATAAATATATGAAAATATATAAATATATTAAAAGTTTTCAGAAATCAATTCTGCCTGATTTAGAATTTATTCCACCCACCCTCTCAAACATATGAATTATTTGCTTGATTTTGTAAAAATATTTTCTTCTGAAGACATAAAACCTGCATTTAACAAGACCAATTATTTAGAGTGAGATTAAAACTTCTTACTTATCACTCTTAAAATATTTTATTTTAGAAAGAAAAAACGTTTTCAGTTTTAACTTTTGAACAAGTAAAAGCTCTTTACATTTCTCTGGCGAGAAAATACCGCAAAAATTTCATTAATAAGCTCATTTTACGCATCTGTAAACATTAATCCTATTTGTTGAAACGAAAATTTATAGTTAATATTTAAATGGTTTCTTAATATATTCATTAAAACCCCTCGCATAATTTCTTCTTTAGGATGTGTTTGTTCAATGACACAGTTAAGTGTCAAATATTAAATTTACAAGTCGCATGGTTTGATTTTTTGTGTGCATGTGTTTTTAGATTATTAATATACATATATTTTTCTAATATATCGCTTTAAGCGCTAGCATCACCACTTATTTATATATATAAAGTAATAATATATTTTCAATAGATCACAAGAGTGTAGTCATTTCGAAAAATTAAATTAAATATTTCATTACATTTAAAATTTAAAAACAAATGTTCCTGATAGGTGTCATTTATGCGTTCAATTATTAATTTTTTTTTAATTAATTTTACATTATAACACCAGGTTTATGAAGTGTGATTGTTGCATGGATTGATAAAGTTTTGGCTATTTCTATAATTTTTTTTAACCTCTTGAGACGTTTAAACAATTTTTGTTAGTACGACATTGAAAATGTTTTAGAATATTTTTTTTTAGATTGAATAACTTTCTTATTAATTATATTACGCGTTTAGAACGTAAAGGGAAAGTGGGAAAGAATGGGATAGGTTATAGATGTATCTAAATATAACACATTTAGAGGTGTCACATTTGGATACATCTGCTAGCTTCTTCTTGATAGTAAAAAGTTGTATACCTACGGATTTTTAAAAGGGGGCCCATTCATGCCACTTCTCCCCTATTATAATAATAGAATTTTCTTTTAGTAGTGTGTTCGATGCGCTGACGTTGAAATTATTCCCCATTTTGCCTTAAAAGGATAATGCTTAACATAAAAAACATAAAAATATATATACTTATAAAATGAAACATTTATGTTTTATTTCTGTAATAGTCATTTAAAAAATTAAAAGTCTTCAACTATTCTGAAGTGGTACAAATATGTTGATTGCTTACATTTGTAAGCATGCTCATATAGAGCCGAGTAAAGACAAACAAAAAAGGGCGTTTTCTATGAAATACAGCACACTGAAAGTGACGCGTCTAAAAAATAATCAAAGCAAGCTGCAAGGGTGGAAATGAAATATGTTATTGTCGCATGATTGTTTGGCTCCTCGCTTAGACAAAGGAAGAGAATCCTTTTTTTTCACATGAATTTTAACGAAACATTTCACCAAAGGCCATATATATACATACAGGATGAATGCTAATTCATGGTACAAACTTTGAGGGCTGGTACAGGACATTGTAACAATCACATTTCGTACAGTAATGTATGGTCAAAAGTGAAGCAAACACAGGAAAGAACATATCATAGGAAAAGGGTTTTATTTTCATATCCTCGTTTTCAAGTGGAAATTAAGTGACAATAAGTGTTCAAAAATTTGTCCATCAGCATTGATACATGCTTTATAGCGTCGGTGCAGCGATTGACGGACACTTTCAAAAATACCAAGAATTTCACGCTCACTTACTTCAACTACGGATACTCGAGAAACGAGATCTTCATCGGAGTCAACTGGAGTGGCATAAACGTCATTCTAAAAATGTAAAGAAGTCGGTGACGAATCGGGAGACCAGGGTGGCCAAGAGATAGACCTACCAAGTCCAATCCGTCGAATGTCGCATTCCAGTACTGACGAACATATTGGGCGAAGTGGGCTGGTGCCTCATCATGCTGAAACATCATGCGGTTTCTAAAGATGAATGGACAAAAACTGAAACGAATGGGCTCTCTTCCCCAAATGAACGCCGAATGGCTATTTATCGGCAACGGAAGCAACTACTACCTCCGTTTCTCCTCCATCTCCTACTTTTGTTCTTTTCTGTGTTTGTGCTTCAACGCTTCACTTTTGACCATGAATTCCTATACCAAATGTGATTGTATAATGTGACCACCAAATGTGATGTGATTCCAATACCAAATGTGATGTGATTCCAATACCAAATGTGATTATATATATATATATATATATATATATGCATTTTATTGCGCATTCGTGTAGAAAAGGAAAAAACACAATTTGTGCATATGAGAAAAAAAGAATAAGAAAAAGTGTTTTCTTCAAAGGAAATCATTTTCAGTAGGGGGTATGATTTCGACGGACGGCCAGCAACGTTGAACACCTTTGAGGCATGTAGTCAATGAGGCTATTAATCACGAGTGTGGGTATTCTGTCCCACTCTTCCAGAAGAGCTCTTTCCAGTTCTTGGAGAGTTTGTGGGGGTGGTTGGCAGCCAGCAACTCGTTTTCCTAGAGCGTCCCAAACGCGCTCTATTGGATTCGTGTCTGGAGAACACGCTGGCCATTCCATTCGTACGATTCCTTCCTCGAAAAGGAAATCCTCCACCAGGTTAGCACGATGTGGCCTGCAATTCCAAATGTTAGCATGCAATGCCAGTTATCGTCCATTAAAATAAAGTCATCTCCGATTGCTGCAGCGTAAAGGACTACAATAGGTCTGATGATCTCATCCCTATATCTGCGACCAGTCAGAGGTCCATCTCGAATGATGTAGAGGATTGTGCGCCCGTCAATGGAGATGCCACCATACACCAACACTCCCCCACCGCCAAAGCTGACACTTTCGTGAACGAACGCAGGATTATTCCTACTATCACGGTCCTCCAGATGAAAATACGCCTATTATCAGGATGAACTGAAAAACGGGAGAAGAAAAAAGAACATTGCTCCATTCATTTCTCTTCCAGTTCACATGCTCTGTTGCCCACTCCCTGCGGTCGCGACGATGCCTTGATGTTAGTCTAACACATACCATCGGTCGGCGAGCATACAGACCAACACCATGGAGCCGGTTTCGGACAGTCAGAGATGAAACCGTGGTGCCAGTAGCCGAGCGAAGGTGTTGTTGGAGACGAGTAGCGTTCATATTCCGGTGTCTCCGAGCCGTTAACACTAAATAACGATCTTCATTGGACGTTGTTGTCCGTCTACGACCTTGCCCTTGTCTTCGGCCTGCACTTCCAGTAGCCAAAAACCGGTTCCAGATCCTGGAAATCACACTTTGTGACACTCCAATGGCTTGCGCTACTTCGGCTTGAGTTTGGCCCCCTTCTAACCTACTGACGACTCTCCAAGCTTCTGAATCGGTTACATGACTTCACTGAGACATCGTACTCATCGAAACAAAGCAGTCACTGAATGTCGATCATCCTTGTCTTCATTGTCTTTTATTCAGTTGAAAGTCCAATTTCATTCGCTGCCGCTGAAGCGACATTTTTGACGTCGAACTCAAAATTAGCATACTCCACAGTTTGAAAATCTGAAAAACTTGCATTTGTGATTCTCTTCTTCCATTTTCGGCAAAAAAAATTTCTCTTATATCTTTATTTTATATAAAATTGACAATATCCTTTAATTGTTTTGAGCAGTATATATATATATATATATATATATATATATGAAGGGTCCACGGGAAGAACGATGAGAGTCCAATACAGCTGATTCTCGAAAAATCGAAAAATATACTTTCGAAAAAGTCTAATAGTGTCAATATTTTACTACCAATAAAAAATTAAAATTAAATTTTATTTCCAGCTGTTAAAATGACATATTTCAATATAATTCCTCGCCAAGGCAGGAAACCAGACAAATTGTTAACTTCTTCATAAAATCATTGTATTTAGTGTTTCGTGTCATGGACTCTCATCGTTCTTCCCCAGTAGACTGTATCTTTGGGCTATTTTTTCAGTGTATTCTCATTGTTCTTTCCCCTTATCGGTTCGGATATTAATGGTGTCATTAATGAACAACAGAATGCAGTAGAAACCAAAAAGTGGACTCTCATCTTTCTTCCCGTGGACCCTTCATGTAAAGGTTGATTCGAAATGCATTATCTCTATATTTGGTTGGGAGGTAGGGAACAAGAAAAGAAGACTATTTCATGTAGAAAAGCATGGCCCCAAACGAACGCAGGGGGACACTTTTTGTCCACAACTTTCACTCTCGCACTGTAGGATATCTCAGTTAAAATAAACTTTTTACTCCATTTTTCCTCAAATAAGCCGATCCTATAAGGACACGGCAAGTGAAGCAGAATCCGGCTTGGCCAGTGCTTGGGAGGTTCAACTCCCTCTCAGCTCGACTGCTGAAGGACCGTGTACGCTAATGGTGAGCTGGTGCATATAAAATCTGCCGTGGCTTCAACGTCCTTCAAGTTGTTAAACGATACCTCTGGGAGTGTCGATTTCAAGGGGACCACGGTCTTAGTCGGACTTCCTCCGACTGAGGCCTTAAAAATGGAAGGTCCCCTTCCCCCTCTGCCCATCACCTCCCTACCTGGAGGATCTCGCATCGCATCCGGTAGTCAGAGGGCATAAGTAACAACAACAACGAATATACTTGCCTACAAAAATAGTCATTAAAATGGTTTTCATTATGTGTCAATCATTGAAAATATTTTCTGTACAGTTTCACGTTTAAAATTTTTTTTGGGAGTCATGAAAGGCACTTTTTTTCATTTATTACAAAGTGTAGTGTAGCTTATGAAAAATCATCCGGTTTTTTTTTTTCTTTGAGTCATCGATACTGCTCAGTTTTAATAGTCTGTGCACCGTAAGCAAAGCAGGGCTTATTTCTTCAAACTATAGTCTCAATAAATCTTTTGAATGTATTTTATAGTTTTAGATCATGAAAAATCTGTGTTCCGAATCTTAAAAAAATAGATAAATCTTTCCAACAAACTAGAACAATTTTATTGAAATAAAAATAAATAAATAAATAAATAAATAGAGAATGTAAATTCTTAAATTTACGATGATTCTACAAGATTTGTGACAAACTTATGTGGAATGATTAACTAAAAGCCCTATCACGAGGGGAAAAACAAAAGCAGAAAAGAAAGTGGCTTTCTTCTAGAAAAATGTTGGAAACATAATTATCGGATTGCTTTCTGATTATTGGGCGGATTCTCTGGTGGGATTTTATTGACTGACAAGACCACTTTTTTTCACATAAAATATACACTTGTATCTGATTTGTACTTAAGGAATTTAGTCTTGCTTACTTTTAAGGTCAATATATTTGGAAGAGATTGAATACCCTTACAATGACTTGAGTGCATAAGTAAAATATAAGTGTATTGGTTTTTATGTTTTTATATCAGGTATTATATGAAACTTAAGGAAGTATTTTTGATTTGAAATTTGCAATCTTAATCACATTGAGGGTATATTATACTCTAAAATGATCAACATATCGTATTTTATACTTGTATACTGACAGAGTGAGAATGTATGAATACTTTAAGAATTACTTTTTATTCAAATAAATAATTATTTTATGTAATATAAAATACACTAGGGGAAAAAACACATAAAAGGAATGGCAAAAATGGATAATATTTTATGTAGCATTATAATATATAACGTTACATAAAAAATTCCATTACATTTCCATTACAATTCGTTACATTTCCCATTTCTTATTATGTTTAGCCTAATATTTCATGTAAAATTGATAGGAATTTTTTAAAAATCACATTGATAATTGCAATATATTTTGTAATTTCAAAAATAATAATCATGTATATGTTTATAATAATTATCATGTGTATGTTTTGAGATATAAAATGATATGTATCAACGCTAAAAAAAAGTCAAATGAATTAATAATAACTTTTAAACGCCTAAATGAAGATTATTTGTGAAGGTATTACAGATTAACAAATGAATAATATGCTATTTTTATTTGCTGTTTATAGACAGGTTAAAGAAAATGAAAAATTAAAACTATTATTATATTTTTAAATTTATAACAAAAACTTCTACAAGTCAATTATAATAAAATACCTCCATCTTCCTTTTTTTATAATTATAAAGTATAGGTGACAACTTCATCATTCAGTGTTTCTAATTCTCACCGTTAAATCTTAATTCCACGAATAAGATAATTTGCCGATGTTTATTTAAAAGCAAATTAGTCGATTAAATTACCTTTTGACAAATATTTGTTTGTTTGAAAATAAACATATAAAGTCGTGATTTGCACTTTATCAAACAAACTGTTTTCCTCTCTTGAGATAAGAGTTAACTGCTTAGGTCTAAAAATATTCTTTTTCATCAGTTATGCTCTGTTTGATTCGAAAATACACTAACACCTAAAAAAATATTACTTAAAATAAAACTCAATTATACTTTCAATTAAATTCTTTTTATTTAAAGCTTTGTGTAAAGAAACCATTTTGCGCATACTTAATACATTATTGATTAAATGCAAATTATTTACACTAGGGGTGTTACATAATACGTTAAAAATAGTCTTCTCCAGAATTATTAAATTTTATCAAATAGTGAGAATTTAGTTAAGGGTAATTGTTAAATATATTAGTTTCTTCTTATTTATTTTCTAATTCGAAAGTACCTATTAAATAAATGAACTCAATTAGTGTCAGAAAATAAATAGAATGATTGTAACGCTCAGGACAGGTATTTGAAAATTCCAGCTACCATTTTTGACTTGCAGCAGTCAATTACTCCAAAATGTTCAAATGGATATAACAAAACATATTTTATAATTTTTTAATGTCATGAATTAAATCTAGAAAATTAGAAAACATCAATATTTTTGATCATTTCGATACAATTTACAACAATACACTTGTCACCAATTTTAAGTTATCACGAATTTTTTCTGTTTTTGATTTTACCATGCACTTGGATATAGGGCGATAATTGACGTATTCTAAAAGAGCTAAAGCAGTAGCCTGCGGATCACGTTTGGTTACCATCATTGTTCAGTATCATGTTTTATGTGATACGTCAAAAATAGCTATTACTATCTCATTTGAAAGATTTTTCTTCTTTCACAATGTTCATTGCTTAGTTGAATATACACCGAAGAGTGACATTATGGCCACCTACTCAATAACGCGTTGCACTTCCTTTCGCCTTCAAAAAAGCTGCAACTTGCCCTGAGATGGATGACACGAGTTCTTCGTAGATACTGGAGACAGGTTGTACCAAATATTTTAGCAATGGCCGCTCAAAGTCGAGGGATTGGAACATAGTGGTGTTTGAGCTCTGAGCTTCCGGGGAAGACACTCGTTCCGAGTCTTTGGGGCGTTACGATCTGCCCTCTATCAAATTCTCTTAGATCAACAGCCTTTTCCATCACTCACAAACGTAAGTGCAATAATGATTCTTTACCTTCTCCAGCAAAAGTTAAATACTATTTCCACTGAAATGTGTACTCTCCATGTCATCCAGACGAGTTCATTGGAAAATGTGTAGGTGATCATAATGTAATGCCTCTTCGGGGTAACTTTTTCAGTTTTAAGAGAAGAGGAGAGTTGTCTTTTGTAAGACGTTTACAAAATATATTCAATTTTTTTTCCATTTGATTTTTTGCTGTATTGTACACCATCCAGTCACTTCAGGACATAACGTTACATTAAGCACAGAAATTTTTCTTCTAAATTTCGGTTAAATTTTAAGAGAATTTTTCGATGAATTATCCCAAACCTGTCCAAAGATGCGGCCTTAAAAAAATGTCATTAGCGGTTCAAATGGGGATGTCAATAATAGTCTAAGGTAAGGTCGTCCCTGTTTTGGACGACACGGAATATCATTGAAATATCTTACATTGCTACAATTCTATGAGAAATATGTGACGACACATCATGAACAAGAGACAAAGAAATTACAAAAGAATCGATCAGGATGGCAAGTTGCTGTATATCAAGTAAAAACATTTTTATAGATGATTTTTCAAAAGCAATTACAGTGTAAACCTAAAAAAAATTGAATTTTTTTTCTTCTTAAAATATTATTTTTGACAGGCTAAAATATGTTAGCTTTCCTGTTTCGGACTACACTCCCATACAGATTTTTGGATTTTTTAATAGATCTTTATGCGTTGAAACATTTTTTTTATTATAATGACTAAAATAAATTTTGCTAATCAAATTACATAAACTGTAAAAGTATAACTTTTTGAAAATGTGTGATAGAACTCTCTTTAATTAATATTATTTCTCACTTTAACTATGCATTTTTTGCAGCTAAAATTGGAACATATTTAGAGGTAAAAATATAAAGCGCGCTTAAATCATTTTGAAACACTCTGTATAACATAGTACGTGAGGTGAATGTAAAAATAAGTTTTGAAAATTTAAATTTTAGTAGCCCTTTCTAATAAGTGGGAAGATATGCCATCATCTCATTTTATTTATTTAAGTAAATAATATGTTAAAAAAGTATTTCTACTCTTAAGGAGTATACGGTATTTTTATGAGACACAAGACAATGTGTACCAAATACATTAATTCACAGATATATTCATACGCTTGCTTCAAGAGTTGAAAAGAGAGGAAAATAGAATTTATCACACATATGACTAAACAAAAAGCCAAATTTCAGGATGAAGGGAGCCAATGCTCCACCCTGGCCACTCTATAGCCAATGCATAAAAGTTGTATACGAAATATTCATCATATGCTCGAATTTTCCTTCAATTTTGAAAACACATCTGCAAGTTATTGCAAATATTTATAAATATAAAATAATATACAAAAAAGACTACTCGGAGACTTGAATGGCCTGGTGCTTACGTGTGTGAAAATAACTGCAGTTTGATATGAGAAATAGTATTGCATTTTACTGTGTTTATTCAGGCAAACCTGCTCTAAGCTATCTGCTTAGGAAGGTAGCTTGGGCTTTTTTAAAATGGTTATAGCGTGCATTCACGTCACATCTGGAAAAAACCGTCCTAAATTCCAGACCGTAAGATCACACAGGCCAGAACCCAGGACCTTCACACTTCCACCATCTACAATGTGCAGTGTCTAATGCACTTGCCCATGGGCAAGAAATATATGAAGATAAGAGATAGTTACAACAAAAATGAAAACTCATCTATTCCAGAGTATAAAAATCTACTCATCGTTGAATTGATACAATTAATCAGTAAGTATTATGCTGAGTGTTGTGTGATTACGGCCAGTTAGCTACACGCGAGCTCTAGGCCGATGGATGGGGGCCCTCCTTGGGGGTCTTTCTAAGGCGTCCTAAACCGTTTTTACGCTAAGTCAATGTCCGCATTGGTAAGTAAAACACGAAAGTTTCCCTTAGATTTGCATATTACAGTTGTAGAAATTAGAAGAAATTATCAATATTGTGATTTAGAAATTGAGATCAACTGTGTTCAGGAAAATTAAAGATTATTGCCTAAACCAGTTTCCAGTACTCAATATTTTTACTGTAAAAAAAACACACATAAAATGATACTTGTTGCAAGATACGATCGTTTCGACTGAAAATTCATTCAGTCTTACTCAGTCAAGCCGAAGTTTTTATTTATTTTATTGTTTATCACCAGTATTTTGAGTACTTTTTCAGTACTTTTATTGTTGTATTACAAAAAAACAAGAACTTCATAACTTATTTAAAATCTACACAATACCCAGTCAATGTTTTTACACCATTAAGTTAAAGTTTTCTATAGACATCTTACTAAAGTCAATTATAATTATATACTCATCGGTTTTTTTTAAATGCATAACCTAAAAGTTTTGAAAACTGCATTAGTTCACTGTCGAAGATCTTAGTATTAATTGGTGATTATATATCAATTCATTTTCATAAAAACAAATTTATTTCATTCAAACTTTAAAAAAAAAATACGCAAAAATCACATTGTATTCTAAAAACCAACAACTATTGATCAAACAGTTTTTGAAGAATAAATGATTGATGTATAATGGTAGATTTCACACAAAAAACTCTAAAGTAGTATTAAAAAAATCAATTTTAAACATCGAAATGTTACTGATTTTTTCATACGTATTTAAAGTACATTTCAATAGAATATACTGTATAAATTTTCGTTGAAAGTTAAAAAATAATACAAATTTGCAATAAATTTTCTATTTCATAAAATAGTAATTCATATTTTTTTCTCGTAATCATAAAACGTCTAATTAATTAACTAACTAATAGTATAATAATTTAATAAAGCGGTATTCTTTTGCATACTCTTTTTTACTTTCAAGAACTGTTTGTAAACAAAGGAAAAATAGAAATAAAGCACGAAGACAAAATCATAATACTTTATATATGTTTTAGTTTAAAAGTAAATAAATATATATATAAACAAGAAAATTACTTAAGTTGAGTTTCAAAGTTGAAAAGCTATTTTTTCAAGCGCAAAACTGAGTTATAGTAATAAAATTGAACAGATGATTGCTTGTTATGAAAATTGATAGAAGAATAGATACGAAAAAAAAAAAAACGTTCATCATTATGTTACCCTTACGGAGTTAGTTGCATTTCTATGTACTTAAAAGTTTTACCGTTTAAAATTGGTTTGGCACATTAACTTTTTGAGAACAGAGCTTTTACTGCATAAACGCTGTTTATTGTACACTTTTAACAAATTATAACAAGCACATTTGCATAAATATGCAGTTATCCATCTCTAAAATACGATGATTTATTTTAACGTTTACTCATAGTCGCCTTGAAACTAATATTCAAAACATATTGATTATTCATGGAAGGGAGATTAAAAAAGGAAAAACTTTCGGTAAATTTATAAAACTAAAATTGTTTTTCACTAAACGTAATTAGTTTGCTTTAATTTTATATCTTCCGCTGCACTAATTTAATCTTATTAAGATCGATAATCTCATTTTAACAAGCGTTAAATGGCACATCTATTTTAATTTTTAATGCCTGGTGGATAATGTAATTTGACGATGTTGCTTTTAGATATCTTTCAGCTTTTAATTAAACTTCATAGAAAGTCCGATGTCGTTTACTTTTTATGAGAGTCTTGGCTTAAGTTGGTTCTTTTTATTAAACGAAAGTTTAACAAAACTATTACTGATAATAATGTTACTGTCAATTAAACAGCTTACTTACAGTGACAGGGCGTTTTATACGAAAAATGTCTTACAAATATTTTACGAATTTAGTATTTGGAGAGCTAAAATCTATAATTGATAAGAATGCAATACTTTTTATTAGTTTAATTCAGTATTTGTGCAATATGAAGTATAGTTATACTAATCTGATTTCGTATTTAAAATTTATTTTAGAAATGCACTTTTATTTCAAATATTCTCTTTATAAGGCAAACATTTCACTCAATTTAAATTCTGATTTATTGAAGCAATTAAATAAATATTGTGTTCGTTTTTTTTAAACTAAATAGTTGGAAATATTTTTAGTAGGTCAGAACTGCATATTATAAACTAGGAATAACTATTGAGCTTACGCATAAAAAATTAGTTAAAATAATAATAATATTTATTAGCTGATGCTATTGGCATTCTAATAGAGTTTTAATTATGGAATGAATAATGATGTTCTAATATCTATGAAACTCTTCATTTGATTTCAATTTTTGGACAAACTCATAAGATCCCCATTCATTTATTTCTGCAAATCATAAAAATTTGGTAAGTACACTTACACGTACTATAAATACCACATATTTTTCGAAAAGAAGAAAAAATCATACTTTTGAAAACATATTAGTATTTGACTAAAAATATTAACTTTAAGATTTTTATACTAAAACAATTCTTGCACTTTGCTTTTCAGCCTGAAAAAAAGGCCATACTCCTATTTGAACGCCGTCTGCATCTTTGTGGGCAAATTAATTTTTTTAAAAGAAGATATTAGCCTTGCATTTGCATGTGCGATATTTATGTGAGAAATTTCTCATCCCAGCAAAGCGCCATTACGTCCGACCTGCCTGGTGTGCAGAGAGGCATGATCATTAGACCTCACCTACAGCTGGAGCCGTGCTACAACAACCAAACTTGTAGGTGTTTTAAGGACCACTGTGCCAAAGGTCACGGCTGCTTACATAGAACTCGGAAAGGTATGCTTTGCAAAGAAAAGTGTTCGCGAGTCGAAGTTGACTGATCGGGGGAGACGACAGTTGAAGAGGATAGTAGTCCGAAAACTTAAAGCTACACTGCCACAGACAACCTTCGATATGAACATTCATACCCAGAACCCCATACCCACCAAAACTACTCGACGGAAGCTGCATGTGACGAGCATTCATGGCAGAGTAGCCATTCTAAAGTCGTTAGTGTCGCAAAGAATGCTACGAAGCGACGTCAACGGTGCAGAGACCAACAAAACTGGAAGCAATAGCAATGGTAACAGGTAATCTGTTCTCACGAATGTCCCTTTTCATTATTCTCGACCACCGGAAGTGTGTTCTTCTGGTGAACACTGGCAGAAGTATTTCATGTTGACTCATTGGTTCCAACTGTGAAGTATGGAAGGGACTCTTTGCTGGTGTGGAGAGCGATATCTTGACATGACTTGAGGGCCACTCATAGAATGAGGGAAAAGTCCAAGTGAGAGCATATTCGTATTTACAACTTTAGCTTCAAAATCTGTTTCGGGGAGAACGCTCTGTATTCCAAGATGGCAAAACCCCTGTACACACGGCTCGCTGTGTTCAAACATGTTTAGATGATAATAATGGTGATGAGGAACATCTCACGTGGTGCCTTCAGATCACTCATCTCAACATCATCGAACTTTTGTGGGGTTTTTAGAGAACAAAGTCCGTGTCGGTTTCCCTCTCCACCACACTACTTGAGCTCGAGTACTTTCTGCAGAAGGAATGGCTACGACTTCCCTTAAACTTCGTGCACAGCTATTATTTGCCAATCCCACGTGGCGTACAAGCTGTAATCAGGCCCACTGGTGGACCATCTCCATACTTATAAATTTATGCATGCTTTCACAGGGGCTCTTATTATTTTGTCCTATACCTATATAATGTAGAAGTAAGTTTTTTCATTTTGCTCTTTAATTAAAGAAGAAGAAAAGATTTTAGAAGGTAGTTCGCAGTTTATATAAAATATATTGATGACTAATTTTTATTAATAAATGCCATTTACTCAAACGATTTGTGTTTTATGTCAATTCGATGGCTCGTGTGAGTTTTATCGGGGCCATCGTGATTCTAGCGGGCCTGCTTGTGCACTCCGAAAGAGGATTACGGACTTTTCCTCATTGGTTAGATTCGACCGCTATATGACGTATATAAGTGTTGGAGCCAATAAGTGAGCATTTGTAGGCCTCTTTGGATGACTCATTGGAGTGCACAAGCAGGCCCGGTAGAATCACGATGGCCCCGATTTTACCCTACTTCTTTTTGGTCGCTTCCCAAAGTCTGTTTACTGTTCTTGGATGTCGTTTGTTAGCTCATTTTAATAAACCAGAAGCACAAAATCCTTTGTATATCTGTCAAATGATTTTGAAGGTTCAGTTAAATGATATGTATATTCCTATATCTAATTATTTACTTTCTAATTATGTAAAGAGGATTTTCTTTAAATGTGTACCTAAAGGCTTCGCCCATACAAAGCTCAATTTAGAAAATATAATTTCAATTTAATGATAGATCTTTCCCAAAAAGCAGTTCTAAAATATTTTGCTGAGAGTAGATTAGAATTATTTTTGCCTTTGCTTGATTTTTTAAAATTTTAATCGGCTGTTGTAACAAGTGTTGCAGCTATCCTGAAATCAATTGCAATCTTTTCCGTAAATTGAGGAAGCCATTTTGTACTGTCAATTCAGTCAGTTGAGCAACAGAAAATGTCTTTTTCGTATTACAATTTTGCATACATGTGACTATATGGACCCGTGCCTCTTCTTATGTTACTAGCGTTTTCCTTTTTTCACAAGCAAAGCGATTTTGTTTTCCATTCAAGAATATGCGTTTATGAAATTTAGGATTAACATCTAAGTTTAAATCTTTCTGAATGAATTTATTTATAGGGTTAGAATAAATTCTTACTTATGCTGCCATTCGTTTTTGAGCCTATGGAATTTTTTAAGTATGAGAGATTCCATTTTCTGATATTTGCTGGTCTTAATGATGTGGTTTAGAGATCATGTTTTTTTTTTTACTTTCCGAACGTGTACCATATAAGGAAAGTATACATATCATGAAAAAAATTGACTTTGAGATTTTAGTGTATTTACACGTTTTGAGGTCTTCTGAATTCATTTATGCTATTTTTATGAGATGTATGTATGTATGTGTGTATGTATGTGTGTGTGTTTGTACGTATGTGAGTGAACACGATAGCTCCTAAACGGAGGATTTGATTGATCTCAAATTCGGTGCATATGTTATAAACCACCGTCGCAAGACCGGTATTGATTTTCATGTGTAAGGACTTAAAGTTTTTCTACAGGGCTACGACAACGATTTCTTTTACATTATGGCCTATGGGGAGAAATTCTTGAAGGTGCGCTAGCTTTTAAGTGGTACATTCGATAGAGCTCAAATTGGGTATGCATGTTATAAATCACCATCGTAAGACCGGTATTGATTTTGATGTGTATAGGACTTACAGTTTTTCTACAGGGCTACGGCAAAGATTTCTTTTACATTATGGCATATGGGGAGAAATAATTGAAAGTGTGCCAGCGTATAAACGGCGCATTCGAATGAGCTTCAGTTTAGTATGTATGTTTGAATTATTCATTGATTAAAATTTATTTAAATGCCTGGTAATGATCTTAATTGTAAGTGCTCGGAAGTCGAGTGGAGTCACTCCAGATTTTTTACTTACTATTATAATTTTTATTCAAATTTAATGTACAACTAACACCTTTTACTGAAATGCACTATCATGATGCTGCTTCATAATTTGTTGAAACGTGTATTTCTCCACGGGTACAACCAATGTTGTGTAAATTTCGAGGAATGTAGCAAATTTAAGAATCATTTTGTATAGTAAAGTTTTAGTTCTGCATCTCCATGAAAAAAACTAGCAACAAACCACTATTTTGAATTTGCGATATTTTTATCTCTAACAAACAGGAAAAAAATAAATGCAAATTTGTTCCTATAAAATACGAGCGCTTCTTTGTTGAAATCAAATGTTTGCTTTAAGTTATTTATATGTTTTAAGAAAGTGAAGTACCCAGCCTTCTAAAATTGAAATTTGCTAGAGCAAAGACAAAAAAAAGCACCGCGAATTTTACAACAGAAATTACAAGCATTAAAATTACAACTTGCCCCACGGAGTAAAATATCCTACATTGTTGTGGTTGTCATTGTTGCGCCCTTAATACAATTCCTGTACAATTTTCAAGTTTTCCACAGGAAAGATATATAAATCCCTCTGATTTTTTTTCTCTTATTGCTGTTTTTAGCTTTTTAATGGAAATACATTGAATCTAGTCCTAACTTTCCAACCTAAACCACTAAACCCACCCTTGCTCATATGGTCGTTAAAGAAGGCTTGAGTATCAAGAGTTTTTGAAGTTTTTACTAAAACTACTTTATTTTAGCCATATGAATTTCTGTTATTTCTTGTGGCCGTTGTAATACACTTTATTATATTTAGAACCCCACCATAAAAGTCACCATATTGGAGAAGCAAATGTATATTTTATAAGTACCTTTTAATGGTAAATTATTCATCAATACTTAGGAAAGCAAGAATGCAAATGTAACCGCAAAAACATATAAAACCAAGGCAAGAGAAAACAGAATGCTGCCAATGAAAATAGAGGGGGAAAAAATGAAAATAGTAAAAAAGTTGTTGAAATATTGAAAACAGCAACTTATTGAATAGTTTTTTTTTTTTCGTATTTATATTAAAATATAATTTTTATAAATTCGAAATATTTAAAACGAGTGTATGAAATTGGTATAACACTTGAGCGTGATCTTTACGTAAAATATTGAATGAGACTTTTTTGTAACTTATGCATTCCGACATCCTTTAATAAATGTAAATTACAAATTAAAAAGAAATCTTGCTATATTAGCTTGCTTAATATTTCAAGCATCCATGTCAATTATGATCACAAGTATCCTAATTGATCTTCCTTTATTTCAGACTCAAGAGACCTAAAACTCAAAAATAAACGAACATATTACAAAAAGAACTATCAACATAAACTAGGAAATAATCTCCTTAAAAAAAAGAAAAAATAATAACAAACAAATTTTAAACCACGCTTTGAAAAATAATCCTCAGAAAGAATTTTTGTTTTTTTCCAAATAAATATAAAAATAGACGTACATTTTGCTAAGAAATATTTCATTAATTAAGTAAATGATGTATCAAATGCGAAATTCAGTATGTAAATCACTTTTTATGCTGTACTTACTCAAAGGCAATGAAGTAAGTAATTCAAAAAAAAAAAAAAAAAACATCAAAACAAACTGTCGCTACATTTCCTTTATTAAGAACTTTGAGGAAAGTTTTATCCTTGCCATTCTCATCAAAGAATAGTTTTTTTTTTTTTTATAACTAGACCTGAGATTCCCTTAATGCTTACTAAACTATTGTAGTTTATGCTATATGCTTTTTTTCCCCTTCAGTAACAAAGCTCCCTTTTTGTGGTTTGATCCACAAGTATTGGTCTTAATTAATGAGGCTTTATTTTTATCCTTGCGCAAGTCATTGATTTTTTTCCCCGTGAAGTATCAGATTTTTCCCTCCTTGTGTTTTGTCATACACTTTTTTCTCTCTTTTTAGGAAATCTTATATCGATTGATTATTTTATGCGAGATATTAAAACTTTCATTAGAGTGGCGTGATGTCGCGATAATGACCAGGAAATATTTTTATAAAATTGATCCGAAGTATTCTTAATAAAATCCAATGCATTTAGTTCAGAATTTTACTTTGCAGAAGCTACAGTGGCATCTTGACATACCAGGCCTCTGAAATAGGAGTTATCATTGTATACTTTTATATTTGATTTAGATATGAAACGTGATACGAGCTATTTCCATACAGCGTGGTTATAATTAAATTCACCCTATAAACAGGGTCCTAAAGCTAAAGCAGATGAACAAATTATTCGAATATAGACTATACATCAGATGCACTCAACGAATTTCGAAAAAAAAAAAAGATAGTTCAAAACGTGCCCACTAGATGTCGCTTTGCATTTAAAATCATCCAGTTTAACAATGGAGATGACGAAATCGAAATGAACAAACATTTTCAACATTTCCACCATAGTTCGAACAATTACATCATAGTTTCTGGACATTTATAACTTGAATCATTTCCTGAGCTGAATTATTATGTTAAGTGGTAGGTGAAGATTTTGGAATTAAAAAGACTTCCTTCAGTGCATCAATATCGCAGCCCATATGAAAAAATTGGTGGCAGTCTTTTCCCTGGTTTCAGCAACATAATGTCGTTTAGAGGGGAAGTTTAATTATAACTATCCTGTGTATATGAAAACTTTAAGTTAAATTAGTAATCATATTCTAATTATTAAGCATTTTCTATTTATTGATCTTATCACAGGCATACTATAATATACTAATTACACAACTGTGGGATGTGTTGAATGAAATGAACATAAATCAAAATACTGCTAGAGCAGCTACAGAGTTTGACAGTGAAAAACATCCTTAACTAAGTACAGAACCTTTTGGCAGTACTTCAAATGCATTCAAAAGGTTTGTATTAAAGGACTCAGGCGGGAATCTTGCATTTTTCCAACTATATTTTAAAAATACGTAAGTTGAAGAGAAATCCAAAATTTGGAACTGAGTGAAAAGACTGCAGATGCATGGGAGTTAATGTGAATGAAAAAGTTAATTTTTACTTTTCAAGTTGTATGTGACTGAATTATAACTACAAAAAGTAAAAACGATTTAGAAAAAAAAAATGACAGTGAAAATTAAGGAAAAATTCGCGAATAGTGGAATTTACATGAAACGCAAGCATATTAAATAATATATAATAATAATATGGACTTAGAAATCTGTACACATTATTTGCACCTTGGAGAGGATGTTATTGGAGAAAGCAAATAAAAGCAGAAAAAAAAAAAAGAAACAGAATCCGTCAGGGAAGAAAGGCTGTAAACCCTTAAATTCTAGTTGGTGGAGTGAGCAGGCATCTTGAAGAGAAGAAGCATTGCTGTATAGAAAATTATGGTGTCAGAGAGAAAGAAAGAAGAGTATGCCCTAAGAAGATCATGGAGGTTATACAGAATAGATAGAATAAGAAATGAAAGAATCAAGGAAATGATGAAGTTTGAGGCTACACCATATTTTATAATCTTACAAAAAAAGAAATTATTAAGATATGGTGTTAAAAGATTAAGTAAGTAATGACATGCTACCCGAAATTGCCTTTAATTGCAAACCAAATAAAAAAGGAAACATGGAAGACCACAGAAGAAATTGGTGGACTACATTAAAGATAAACGATGCGAGAATGGTTTATGGGGGAGAAATGGACCCTTATATGGAAGAACTGCATACATAGATATATAAACCTAGATAAATGCATAGATTTCTTAAAAAAATGTAAGGGGAGGTGTCACGTTGACACAACGTGCATATTTTTTAATGAAAAATTATTAACACAAATCCTAATTAATATTGTCTAAATTTAAACTAATAATCTATTCTAAATTTAATTTAAAAGTTTTTAATAATAACTATCTTTTAAAGCTTTCATTTTTCCTCTTGGCCTTCTCAATTACAGCGCATTAACGTACTTCTGAAGCATTTCCCTTTCAGCTGCTTTGAAATAAAATAACAGTTTTCGCCAGTTTTCTATAATACTAAACGAATAATCATAACATCCCTCCGCTCGCGTATGTTTTCTCTGCAGTGCAAGAAGCATATTGCTCGAAAAACATCTGTTAAAATTGTTCCAGAAAAATCGAGCTCCCTTTTTCTATAGCAGTAGGTCTAACGGTCATTTTTAGCAGTTGCGGAGTTGGTACTTGTGTGGCGAGGCCCTCACTTTTAAGTGGGGAACCTTCGCCACCGGAACGTAGGCACGAAATGCCATGTACGCCATAATAATTTTTAGAAGAATGCTTCCCCTCCTAATGTAATACAATTTGGAAGAGAGTTGCCAATGATTTTTGACACGTATGACTCACAGCTACAATTTCAACATTTAGATAAAGCTCATTATCTGTCTCAAGTAATGTCCACGCTGAAGCCAATTTATACTGACACATATTCTAATCTAAAGTCTGCACAATATGAACAAAATTTAAAGAAAAATGAAAATGCTAAGCTTAGATTTCTTTTCCCTGGTGATATTGTTTACTTAAAGTCTAAAGATAAATATAATAAACATCTTACTGGACCTTATAAGGTTATACAAAAATATTCTCCTGTTATTTATTCAATTCAATTATTAGATAATCCTGACACTTCTGTTCGCAAAATGCATATTGATAGGTTAAAACTTGCTCCTCCTCGAAGGTCCTTACTTAATGACTTGCCTGTTATTGATAGTCACTATCAGGTTCCTACTTCGCACTCTTATAATTTTAGGCCACGTAAAATTTAATTTAACTTTTTTTTGTTTTTTACTGGGCACTTTCCATGCGAACAGCCTGATCAACTGTTTGTATTGAACCTGTTCCTTTCTTATTTCAACTACTGTAATATATTTAAAATATTTTTTTAATTTACCATAATTCTCTTGTGACATGTTTGTGCGGCAGTTTACATTCCCCAATGTGGTAAACATTGACATTTTTCCTTCTACTGTCCTATCCTCCCTTTCTCCTCTAGTAATTGGAAGAAATCCCGTTTGATGTAAGTGAAATCAAACTACTGCACTCATTTTTTCATTTTTTTCCTTTTTTTGCTTTCCTTTTTGGGAAGCTAACTCAGCGAAAAGTTTTAGACTTGAAATGCTATAATTGCAATTTTCATTTGGTACAATGCATACCAAAGATTTTTCAGTTTTGAAATATAAATTTCTTTTGTTCACAATATTATTTAAAAAAAAAACAATAATTAAATAAAATAAAATAAAGACATGAATAAGTTTGTGTTGTTTCTATAATGTGAAATATGAGATAAAGTAAATGTATATATTTTGTATGTCCCTCCTTTTTCTTTCAAGATGGCAAATTTTTTTACATTTTAAATAAGAACAATGTTGTATTGAAATCCTTTTGAATGGCTACAAGTGGTACCACTTCAAAAAAAAAAAAATCAGAGCTCTTTCCTTTTATATATAACAAATCCCGGGTTACCTTTTTATTGAAAATTTTATTAAATTTTTTGTGTGAAATATTATCTTTATTTTGATATCAAATAATATTGAAATATGTATATGCAAGAACTGTTGACAATCTTTTTCAGCTGACAATATCAGCAATGCAGGAACCTCCGCACAGTTTTAGATTTCGTGATCTTTTAGTATAACAATAGACTGAATCATGTAAAATCAAGACGGACAATTTTAAGGTTTTCTGCAAGAACTTTATGCAATTTTTTTAATATTACTGGACTTTGATTGATATACTGTTTTAATATTTATGCTGAACATGTATTTTTTTTTCTGAAAACTTGGGGGAGTATATGTCACGTTGACACAACGTGCATATTTTTTAATGAAAAATTATTAACACAAATCCTAATTAATATTGTCTAAATTTAAACTAATAATCTATTCTAAATTTAATTTAAAAGTTTTTAATAATAACTATCTTTTAAAGCTTTCATTTTTCCTCTTGGCCTTCTCAATTACAGCGCATTAACGTACTTCTGAAGCATTTCCCTTTCAGCTGCTTTGAAATAAAATAACAGTTGTCGCCAGTTTTCTATAATACTAAACGAATAATCATAACATCCCTTCGCTCGCGTATGTTTTCTCTGCAGTGCAAGAAGCATATTGCTCGAAAAACATCTGTTAAAATTGTTCCAGAAAAATCGAGCTCCCTTTTTCTATAGAAGTAGGTCTAACGGTCATTTTTAGCAGTTGCGGAGTTGGTACTTGTGTGGCGAGGTCCTCACTTTTAAGTCGGGAACCTTCGCCACCGGAACGTAGGCACGAAATGCCATGTACGCCATAATAATTTTTAGAAGAATGCTTCCCCAGTTTTCCTTTTTATTTGAGGGTGTATTATAAAATTTCAAAATGTTGATCTTCAGATGGTGTAAAAATAAAGAGATATGACTAAAATGGAGATGAGTCCTGCCAATTTTTTATAGTCGACTTACTGATTTTTGTTAGCAAAGTTTGTGCTTTGTGTTCCAGTTTTCTGCGTGCTCTCCTCAAAAAGAAAAATGAAACGACGAGCGCTAGGAAGACGGATGCCTTTCCGTAACAACATTATGGGTCAACAATTAGTTGACCGCCTCCTTCTTTTCTTTTGCGAACCTGCTTTGATGTACCGCTATCTGTGATGATTCCCAGCATTCTCTTGAAATCGGATTTAGTTTGCTGGCGTTCAAGAAAAATGAACGTGATGTTGCTTTAACTGAAATTTTCTTCTTACAGTGCTACACTTCGCTGACGTATATCTTTAATACGCAATATGGATGTCGACATTTTCTTTTATTTTTAATACAGTGACGCAATGTTTTTCACGATTGTTCAGACCAAATGTGACAACGATCTACATACCACATACCTACCATCGTCTCCTTACGATCACCGCCTTCCACCATACATCTCCATAGGATAGGAGGTGGCATGAAGGGAACATTAACCCCAAATATTTAAGTATGTATTATTTTAGTGGCAAATTCTGTTAGCAGATTTGTCTAAATGTCACACCTCTAAATTTGCAAGTAAAATGTAATATGACTGCTAGAGTCATGACAAAAAGTACCATTTTGTGACTTCGCGATTCTAAACTAAATTATTTTTAACATTTACGAATTGGAATATTTTCTTTTAAGAGTTTGTTTGGATATAGATACAAGGCGCATAGGAAAGTCCCTTTAACTTGAAAAAACCCGCGGATGAAGATAGCCACAACTATGCAAAAGTCCACTATCACCATAGTCCTCCAGAGGAGACTACCACTATACCTGATAATTTTTTACAGTACAATAGGAAGTCGCAAATACTCCTTTAGAGGTACTTCTGCGTACTTTTAATTTTTCGAAATGTGACTATGTAGGATCGTCGCGTGAGAGTAGGATCGTCGCGCATTGATTTCGGACATTTTAGGGTATACAGGCTACATTTTATCTTATCCGTTTGAACCAAATGTCTTTTCGTGCTAATTAACTGATGCTCTAAAACTTTCTAACTAAAAATTTTGCTCTACATCTTCTCGTTTTCAATTTGCAAAGACAATCTTCTAAATTTTTCCTCTAGGGACGCTACTATCGCTTGTATTAATTCGGGTGTAGTCGATTTACTATAATATTACCTCGGGTGCATAGCTGCAGCTCTCTTCGTTAGCAAATATTTTCAGGTTAAAAGGGATTTCCTATGCACCATGCATAGGGTAATTCCGGGATAGATGGACCACTGGGGGAGATGGACCAGCCAAATATTTAGTTAATGCGCCTCTCAGCATATGACGCAACTACCTCAGTGAGACAGTTAAAGAGAATTTGTAAGGCATTCTACTATTTGCTACACAAACAGGTAAACAAAATAGTTTTTCAGCCAATTATCATTGTTGCTGTTGGTGAGTCAAATAATTTTTTTTTCATATGGTTATAATTTTGGAATTAAAAGTTTTATTTGACATCTATCTAGTTTTGATGATGCAATCGCGGGGAACATGTGGGCTGCCAAATAATCTAAAATGGCGACGTAAAATCCACAATGTAGAGTCAGGGTGGGTTGTACTTGTCATCCAGACGATCGAGAGAGATGGACCACGTCTAGGCGGGAGAGATGGACTAAGTTTTGTGTCAGTCTTAAGTCATGGCACATAAAAACAATTTCATACATATTAAATATCACATAGTTTTTCACGTAAACTTAAAAAATTAATAAAAATTAATTTAATTGCAATTAAGTTAATTTTAATTTTTATGTAATGAAACTAAACATTTATAAATTTACTACATGTACAACTTTTTCATTATTTTATGGTGGTCCATCTCACCGGGAGTAGCCGGGTGAAAGGGATCACGTAGTAAATATTTTTAAAAATCACAAAAAAATTCCTTTCCATGTATGACATTCTGCATTAGGATTTTTGTAAGAAATATTATACACTATATGTATAGACTGTGAAAATAAACAATATATATAAATATATGGCTTTTAGAGAACAAATAAAAAACGGGGACCATCTCTCCCTATCCCTATTGCCCTATCAATACATATGCATGCATATATGTATATACAGGGTATTCCATAAAGGTGGTAACGGGAATTAATTCTTTATCTATTAGATATAAATGGATAAAATAAATTGAAAAAATGTTCAAAATAAGGTCGGAAATAACACTCCGTTCGGAAAAAATCCCTCTCGTTCATTTACAAAAAAGTTACACTTTTTAATTTGTATACGACCCGCGTACAAAAACATTCCCAATCAGTAAAATGTGCCCCATAAACTAATGAGGTGATGTGCCAAATTTGAGTTATTCATCATACAATGCCGCAAAGATATCTTTAAAGAGAGATGATCGGGGACTATACATGATTTTGAATGTAAATGTTTATTGCTAGAGTGGAAAAACAAAAAGATTTTTCTTTCGTAATTTCTATACGATCCCTGAAATTCGATCATTCGACGTGATTTTTTCGGGAAAAGTGGTTTAATTGAGAGCTACATTTATCTTCACATCTCTGACACATTTTAAGGTATAATTCTTAAATTTTGTATGCCAAATCAGGAGTATATGGGACAATTTTTTTTTAATAGGGATTACTTTGCACGGGGATCGTATACAAATTTAAAAATTGCAATTTTTTGTAAATGATCGAGAGGAATTTTTTCTTAACGGAGCCTTATTTGAGATCTTATTTCGAACATTTTTCGATTTACACTACCCAACTATTTCTAAAGGTGCGTTCAAACTAGCGTTTTATCGTACTTCTTGTGGCTAATGTCGCAAAAATCGTAAGCACAAAGAAACACAGCGTTCACACTCTGGACTTTAAAGTTTTTTAATGACGTATTCGCGTCGGCTGGTTAAACGAAAAAGGGTTGAGTACGGTGCATGCGGGAAGAATGATTGATGATTCTTTCCCCACCTTGAAAACTTATTAACAAAAGGAGACGGGGAATCACAGAGACTTTACGCACGGATTTGGAAAGAACTTAAATCCCAGAAAACTGGTTTTATCGTCGCTAACTGACGTCATAACTAAGACCGATAGCTACAATAAGAACTCTAACGACAATAAGAACGTAGCCTGAACGCACCTTAATAGTTAAAGAATTAAAGCCCGTTACCATTTTTTGGGACACCCTGTATATATATATATATATGTATATATATATATATTATATGTATGGATGTATGTTATATGCTAGTAATTTATGTTCCCAGTATATTTATCCTTGTAGACTGCAGTACTAAATGGTATAGAAAAAAAGGCATAATACTTTTGAATTTGATTGTATTGAAGGATAGGTTAAAGTAATGAATGGGACATAAAATTGAGTGATAAATAAAACAGTCCATTCATTAGAAATGATATAGACCACTTATATTGACTTTGATTAAAACGTTTTAGACTCGTTTGTTATGTATTTGCATTATAACAGGTTTTGTCTTTTTTTTCATGTGATAGGCAAGGTTATCGTATTTTGTTTAAAGTAAAAATGTTTATTTAGTATCGAAGTAACGACAAAATTTATGAAATAAACATTGCAATTATCCCCTATAGATAAGTATGTACATCGTACTAAAATAAAAGACATTTTAAAAGTAATTTTATTTGCATTATGAACTATAGTTAGAAGTCTTCATGAGTGAAACATTGTCCAAATTAAAGAGATTTACCTTCTAATTTACACTTGTTAAAAAACATGACCATCCGAGATAAAACAGAATAAATTTGTAATTAATTGATAATTGGTCCACATTTTTGATAAAAAAGAATGAAAATAATTAAACGAAAGATGAAAATTAAAAACAAATATTTTAAAGAACGCACTTTCCTGCCTCGGCATCGTTAATATTCGTCAGCTAAATTCCTGCCTACTTAAAATTTATGAAAAAATTAATTTTCCACAAGTATTTTTTTCTCTTATCTTAGGTAAATTAATTTATACACAAACCGTTCGACACTTATGTGAGTAAACACCGGAAATAATTTCTGAAGTGTCCATAAAAACGGATATTTTGACACAATATCCAGTGAAAACTTAATTAATTCCTGATTCATGCTCTAAAGAAAATCTGTTTAATATCATTATTCAACATTTTTGAAAGAAAATACTAAAATAATGCGTTTGTGTGAAGTTTACTTTGGAAAGAAAATTCAACCATATCTGCAATTTAAATTGTTCATGCAGAAGATATGAAATTAAAAGTGAAACTAATTATCCGGACGAAAAACAATAAAGTGAAAAGTAATAAATTTTCACTGATCATTACCTCGTAGTGAATAAATGGAAGCCATTTTATGATTCTTGCTTTTTGATGATGCGAAAGCATATTTAGATTCCGTGAAGATTATGAGGTTGAAGCCGTTGATTAACTCAGTATGTTTGATGATACCGAAGAAAAAGCTATCACAATGAAAAATCTCAATTTCTTCGGGGAATGTTGGGAAATTGCAATTGAATGAAGTGTTTTGTTTAAAGGGATCTTTTAAAAGATCTTATTTCGCTTGATCAAATATTTTTAGAAGATTTACGGGTAGAAATTGCTGACACTGTCGCCTTTCTATGTTTGTTTAAGGTTATTGAAAAATCAGACTAAAAATTTATGATATGAGCTATTTCAGGAAATAGTATTTTCATAACATATTTAACTTCATTATAAAAGTTTTTTTAAATATTTAAATACTAAAGATTTAGTTGTTTATGCGTTTTATATAAAAGAATGAACTTAGTTCAAAAGCTGACTGCTTGCAACATGAAAGTAGATGTTACATTTAATTTAATTAAGGGCCAACCAAAGGGATAGAGGCAGCTTTTTCAGAATTCAGATTAAAAGCAAGATTAACACTACGCTATTGAAAGCTTTCGAAAATACAAGACGGATAGCAATAAGACTTACTAATAAAGGATTTGCAGCTTAAAATTTGTATTAGCTGAAAAGTTCCATTACTAAGGGACGAAATATAAATGGCAAATAATACCTGGTTAAAAAAAAAAACACTTTTTCCAAAATTGTTCAGGTGAACATTTATTAAGGGTAAGATGACCAATGGAGGGATATTAGAGATGAAAGTGGTTTCAAAATTACCTAATGACGATTGTGTTCATTGTTTATCTCGGAAATCTCTTCCGAATATTTCAGTTTTTTAGTAGGATTCAATAGTTGAGCCCCCCCACCTCTGGGTTGCCTTCCTGTGTTGAGTTCTTTATCAGCTTCGATGTTTAAATTCAGGCAAAATTTTTCCCGCGATTCTAGTTCAAGAGCTGAGTTCTTTTACTTTAGAGGTGCTGTACATTTTAGCCGATTTCTTAACTGAGTCTTATATAAGATAAGGAAGCCTTGAATCTCGACAAGGATTATCCAGATCTCAGAAATATTCGGACATGAACATTCCTGAATAAGGAAGAGAGAGAGAGGTGGTAAGAAAAAAATTTTTTTTTCATAACTTTCTATTTCTACAATTATTCATCGACAGTTACCACAGCTACAAGGAACTGAACCCCAGAATTATTTTATTTTATTCGTTATTGAAAATGATTCGTTACAGTAAAAATTGTGGCCATAAAATTTACATTAATGTTAATTTTTTAGAAATAAACTATTAACTAAAATCAAAACAGTTTGAATTAGGTTAACTACAACTTGTTTTCTGTTCAAGCTCGACTGTTTCTCTGAAGTGCTATAATTTGTTTCTAAAACAGCGAAAAGCATGAGCAGGGGATGAAAATTAATGTTGGGTAAAACAGAAGAGATATATTTTAAATTACTTTACTATAACCAATCAGTAATTACCCAATCAATACATATCAAACTCTATGCATACTAAGCATCCACCTGCATTCCTTGGTTATGTAATTAGTTTCAGTGACAACACAGTCTTTAATGAATTATCTCTTTTTTAGGTTTTTCAGTCTCGACATTATGAAAAGCGTTTGTTGCCCAGATTCTAGGGGAAAATAATCTTATTGTAAATGAAGAAGTTCCAAACATCTAATAAATTTAAGGTGTCTTTTCATAAAAAACCTATTTGAAGGGAACCTTCAGGTTTTCACGAATAAGTATTGAAATAATAATAAAAGAAATGCCCACAACAGGTACAGATTTTCAAATTTTACAAATCACATTATAATTTTAATGGTACACAGTGATTCGAGAGGTTTTTTCCCCTAATATTTTTTGTCACTAATCGTAATTCACAAGCAATTCAATAATATGGGAAACGGTATTTGAAATGTTCTTTACGCTTTTCCGAAGAGGCAGAATGAAATATTATGAATTTCTTTGAAGATGGGGGGGGCAGGGGGACAGTGAACACTCATCTCAAGTATTCTATTTCTTTTGGCTATATCGTGCAGAATTGCAACAATTGCATACCGATGGAATAAATTATGCCATGTTGCCTAAAGTGAATGGAACCTGTAATGCAATATTGTATTTTTATGCTTCAATTGTTTTCTTTATATTCAGAAATAGTTTGTACTTCTCAACAATCTTTTTCTAAAGATATTGAGCTTCAGTATTTCTAAAAGAACTTGGAATGCTTGCCTCACTATGGCATGGAAAAAATATATATACAGCATCTTCCACAAATACACAAAATTCTCTCCAATTATACTTCCACAAAATTCTCTCCAACTCTTCCAATCAGCACTCGCACTTTATTTCTGGAATTTCAAGAATAATTGGAATTTCTCCCCTTTTATAACTATAAATGAATAAACTACCACCATTCTGAAACAAATCAACATAAAAATGTTCGGAATTTCCTCAATGACAGATTTAAAAATAGTTGGAATGGCTATGTACGCAGAAGCTGTGCGACTATTGATTTATATCAGTTCTTTGTGCATCGTTCCAGAAATGTATTGACAACGAAATATATTTGTAATTAAATGTGCTTTATTTGTTTTATTTGTATTGCCGTTTTATACGCAAAACATTATATTATATTTTTTCATGAAATGATTAACAGGAGGTGAAATGTTTGTACATAATTTCGATTTAAATAACGTTTAGTTATTCCATTTGAATTTAGAACAGAGAGAAAATCGTTCAATGGTATTCATTAATTACTCTGATAATTAGATTCAAAAAGTTTCTTTCATTTTTAACACTTTCCAACAAAGTTGAAAAGTGTCCCGTCCGTCTGTCTGTCCGTCCGTCTGCCCGTCTGTACTCTAACTCTTATAAATATGCATCGATTTCTACGAAATTGACATATGTTGTTCCTACATACAGTACCCTGTACCCTATTGAAAATGGTGTATGCGGCATTTATAGTTTCTCTACAGGACAGCTCAAAATATTTCCAATACATTGCGCTCTATGAGCATTCGATGTTTAAAGTGTATTTTAGCGATATTCGGTTATTTCAATTCAAACAAACTTGGTACATCTTATTAAGGATTGCAAGATAAAGCTCTCGATCGAAAATAGCGTCTATATCATTAATAGTTCTTCTACAGGAGCACTCAAAATAATTCCAATGTATTACGTTGAATGGCAGTTTAGAGACAGGCATCTATTTAAAGCACAATAGTATCCTTCTATATCCCTAATAGCACAACCGTCCCCTGTGACTGAAATGCGACCACACAATACTGTCACAATAGAGTTACAAACAGTCCCCGCGACTCCGCAGCAGGGTCACCACACAGTCTCTGTCCGCCCGCCGTGTATTCACATTGCGACCCTTCAGAGTAGTCGCTTTGAGACAGTTTTGCGACAGTGAAAGAATTCGGGGAAAAAGAGTTACCGAGAACATGCACTAGATGGCAGCACCAAACACTCACGAAAGGAGCGCTCAGTACCAGTATCTAAGCTTCCGCGAACTCGTTCAAAGGCCAACACGTTACCTCAGCGCTGTGATCGTCTTGCTCTGATTTGCTTTAAAAGTAAACTGACTGCTGCAAAAGTTTGTTCTGGCATGGCTTGTTTTGGAAACTTAAAATTTTTTTGGAGCATTTTATAAATGGAGGGAAAATACCATAATTAATAAATATAAATTAAAAATCTTAATTTTTTTCCACATAAATTATTTTCAGGTGATATGTGCTGTTTTTTTTTAAGTATTCATCCGAAAAAAGTAATGATTATTGAAATTTTTTAATCGGTTATGAAATAAATTTGTAATGTGCGACATGTTTATGGGGTTTGATATATATTAGGGTATGAGGGATAAGTTTTATATTTTTGCTATATTTTGCCTAAAAGGGATTTCATATAAAAATAAATAAATTTAATTGGAAAACATGCATTAGATAAAATAAATAAAGTATTTTTGACTTACACCCATAGTTTTACCTCAAATTTTTACTAGCGGAACTTTCAAACATACCAGGGACGTATTTAAATGAGGGGGGGGGGATCCCGGGGCCGATCCGAAAACTTAAAGCAATTATTAAAAAACAGCAATTTTGAGACATTTGTATTTACTCTAGTAACAATAATGTTTATAATACCAGATAGTTCCCCCCCCGTCCGAAATTTAAACCTACATACGCTACATACAAAACATATATGCCATGGGGATATGAAAGAAATTGTTAATTGTTAATTTTTCTCAACTCTAATACTTTCAAGAATAATATTTTTTTTATAAATAATATCGTCTTGTTTAAACGGAATAATTTAAAAATTAATAAATTAAACTAAGTTCCATTACTTCAAAACTGCGAGATTTTATTGAATTACTCGTTATCATTTTCGGATTTATTTATTAAATGTTTCACGAAAGAAATTGCCACAAAATATTAGAAAAATGAGTCTGTTTCCAAAGTCGCAAAATCAGCCAGTGTGACGTCATTTTGAAGTCCAAAAAAAATCAGTAGTCACAAAACAGTCACATAGTGACTTCACAGAGGAGTCACTGAGCGACCGATCGCATACTAGGCACAAGGTGACTCCACGGCGACGTCACCAGGTGACTGGTTACAAATAAATGTCACAGTGACCACGCAGTGGAGTCACATCACTCACAAGTCACAATGTGACTAGTATGTGACAGTCCTGTGACAATTGTGACCCTCTGTGGCGTCACAGCGACTCTTTTGTGACCATCTGTACTATTAGGATATAACTCGCTGATACCCGCGACTTTGTCCGCGTCGACTTTAGAATTAGATCCAGAGAGAAATGAAGCATGTGCGAATAACAAATATCTTTGCACTGTATTTAAATATTATTTATTCTTTCTTCACTTATTTTTAATGAATACATGGCAGTATACTTTAAAATAAGAGATTATGCAGGGTTACTAAATTTACATTTTTTTCTATGGTCTAAAAGAGAATATTGGAGAATAGAGACAGTTGCGACAATATTAGCGAACTATTTTGAGTCTTCTTGAAAAAGAAATATTTATGCGATTTGCATGAATTTTAGCCTATGTTAATTAGGAATAGTGCAGTTTTACATTAGTGAAAAAGTTTTAGAATTGGTTCTGTAGTTACAAAGATACCCATAGTGGGTGATGCATTAGAATTAGTTTGAGTGTTCCTGTGAAAGAACTATTTATGCTACATGCATGAATTTTAGCCTATAATACTCGGGAATAATGTAGCTTTCTATCAGTGAAAAAAAGTTTCGGTATCGGTTCAGCAGTTACAGAGATACACATAGAGCGCAATTTAATTCTTATGGATATCCCTGTAAAAGATCTATTTGTGATATATGCATAAAAGGTAGCCTATAATAATGAGGCCCACACCAGTGGCTGAGAGGTTTTCCTCTCGAAACTGGAAGGTGGGAGGTGCCAGGTTCAAACCCCGTTGCGCCAGTCGACCTAGCCATTCGGAGTTTTTCGTGGTTTTCTCTGAAACTTCGCATGAACACGGGTTAGGATCACTTAGAAAGTGCCCCACAGATGGCATTCCCCTTAAAAGAATAAATTTCTTGCTCTCTGTATTCATGCGATAACGTTATGTTGTATAAGAGGAATACCTATCTATATTTTCATATTTCCTACAAGATTGAGAGGTGTTTATGATTTCGATCTTTCTGTTTATTCTTCAGTCCGCCAGTCCGTGCTCTAACTGCTGTAAATATACACTGATAGTAAATTATGTATGTTATTTTCTATGTATAGTGCCATGTACCCTATTGAAAAGGATGTATGTAGCATTTTATAGTTCTTTTACAGGAGCCAAGAGGGAAAACTATCCCAACACGTCACGCTCTATTGTCAGTCACTCTTCACAGAGTATTTTAGAGATTGGGTTTTTCAACGAAAACAAAGTTGACGTACATGCTATTAAGGCTCATAAAATAACGCTATCCATTGAAGATAGCGTCTGTCTTATTAATAGTTTTCTATAGGGACACTCAAAAGCATTCTAATACATTACGATCTATAGCAGTTGAGAGACATAAATCTATTTCAAGCGCAGTACAATAGCTATAAAATGTTTATAACAGTATCTCCGAAATCTCGTCAGATTTAAGGACAATAAATCGCCAAATTTGGCGCAAAAATACTGTTGCGTTGAAAAGTATTTTATAATCGATGCATTTGGCATGATTTATCATTCTTGTTTTTCTTTCTAACAAAATAAAAATGACGTTACATTTATGTTATATCTAAGCGCAACAGCAATTATTGTAGATTACCAGCTGTCTCTTTCTAAGTGCTTAGTATTATTCACTTATTTCTGAGTCATTTTTTACTTATAGTTGTTCATTATATATCTTTACTATTAGTTATTCTACAAGTCATATTAATAAAATTTTACATTTTTGCTAGTTACTACTAAATTTGTTTAGTTTTACTCAGAGATACAGCTATTTATACACAGCTTTTTGTATACATTTGCTACTCTATTAAACATTTACGTAAAAATAAATAACTAAATGAAAAAAGTCTGCGTAAATTATTTATAACATTCCACAGATCACAATGTGATCAAAATTTTGTACAAAAGAAGTCATGCCATCAAATACAAAACCACATCTCTGTAAATTAGCAGTTCCGAAACCTGAATGTTATACGCATACAATGCATCATGTTTAATCAACCTGCTCAATTTAAACTTGAACCCACATGTTTTACCCTTAGGCATTTCAGACAGAAGAAACGATCTTTACAAGGAGTACTGAACACTTTTACAAATAATTGAGACCTTTGAAGCGTAAAAATTGAAAAACCGAAAAAAAAAAAATCAAGAGAAGTTAATACTATGTTGACGAGGTATCACTGTTTGAAAATCAGAATAACGCAAAATCTATATTTGAATTGACGACGGAAAGGTATACCTTATCGAAACCAATCTACATAAATTCGAATCATTTTTTACTTCAGGATAAGTTTTATTTTCAAACTGGATTATTAAGTAATTAATCTGTCGCAATGCTCGTAGGAATGTTTCATTTTATTACTATGCGTGTTTTATGCAAGTTGTTTTTCTTCATTTGATTACAAAAGAGATATATTTTCTCTCTTTTGCACCCCGGATTGGGTATATTTTCTTACTTTATATCCTCTTGAGACCCAAAAAAAATCTCACATGTCAAATTGAAGAGCAATCTCATAGTTATTTTGAAAAAAACCTATTACATTTAAAAATGACAAGTAGAAAGCGCATTTTCAAATAATTTTTCGAATAAAATCTTCATTCCCAATCTCAGTTTCGGTAGTAAAAGTTGTAATCACACATAAAGGAACACTTTTAAAGGTAAAAGATGTCCTGCAAGTTCTTTTCAGCTATTTCAATTTCGCAAATAAGCAAAAGACATTAACAAATTCGACTTCGGAAATTTCACTAACATTCAAACATTCTTTTGTGTAACGGCAAACAAAGATAAAAATAACATCCCGTTATTTTTATCTTTATTTGCCGTCACACAAAAGAATGTTTGAATGTTAGTGAACTTTCACGTTTTTAAATGAACACGTTTTTAAAAAAAATAAACGTGTGCGTCAGTGTGCAGGATTTGCACATTCACATGCTTTAACATCATTTAAAAAAAAAGCATTGACTCATATGTACGTCCATTCAGAATTACAAAATTACTTAAAGAATCGTTTAAAGGATAGAAAGAATAATGTCCAAATATGTGTACCTCGGGACCGAAGAGGATATGCAAAATGAGTTCATTCCTGGCTTAGCTCACTGCTTGGCAGGATTCGAAAAATTTGCATCCTGGACATATTTTACCTTTTTTTTTTTTTGAGAAGTGTAACATTTCGAAATGCACTACTGAAGGACGCATACAAAATATCAACCAGCACCCTCGATTATAATTTAGAAAGTACTAATTTGGGGAATTAAATAAAAATACTAAATATTAAAATATTATGAATGTATGAATACATAAACAGACAAGAAATGAAACTTAAAAAAAAAACGAAATTTTACTTCCATGACTTCTGAATTTCAATTTCTTTAACGAAGTCTAAAATGAAGGATTACAACATGAACACAAAGATTGCAACATTTAAATGTTTATTGCCTTCATTACGTAAACGTGGATCAAACCAGGACTCAACAACAAAAGGCGTTTTAGCAGGGCAAAAAAAAAAAAAAAAAAAAAAAAAAATATTTTTAAAACATAGAAAAATATATATATATCAGTGCACAGTGGTCATTTCTTCCATTTTGTAATGAAAAATCTAAGAACAATTAAATTTTTTCTTAGGAGAGAATTTTGCAAAATCTAACTACTAAAAATATAGTCTGTTGGTAGAAATTTTTAAGAATAATCAATTGCCCATAAAAATAAATAAATAAATAAAATAACGCTCTACTCTTTGTTATCTTATGAACAATAAATTTGTGTGTCATTTATTCAATTTTTAGGAGAATAAAAAAAAAACAAAGTTACTCCAAGAAATATCTTCTCAATGTTTGCTGATATAATATTTAAAAAAATCTCATGTGTCCAACACATGACTTCCTTGCACGTCCATTAGATCAAAAATATTTTCGACGCACTTCCTCGAAACTTATTTGTTTGAAAGAGATAAAATATCAATAATAGTAAGGTTTAGCGATTTCTAGCCAAATATTTCGATATCGCCAAGCTGAGTTCAATTTGAAAGATTTCCTTCTGACACTTTATTTGGCGATGTTTCACCAAAAGCCGACAAACTTGAGATAGTCTGCGAGATTTTGGGGATAGCCAAAGTAGTCATTGACCACAGACTTTCAATGCATTGAATGCATCCATACACCTCAATGTATTTAAAGTCATTTGGCTCACCCTGTAAATAAATTCTCAGTCGATTGATGTCAAAAAAGATATTGAAAACAGTTAGACATTACAATAGTTCTAAAAAATACGAAATAATTTTTGGCGCCAAATTTGGCGATATTTCGGCGAAACTCGGCAATGTCGACGGCATTTGGCGAGATTTTAAGCATGAACCAATGACAGATTATCGCCAAATTTGGCGATATTTCGCCAAAACTCGCCAAGAACGATGACAAATGGCGATACTTTGGGCATGGACCAAATGATTGACTATCGCCAAATTTGGCGATATTTCGCCAAAACTCACCAAGGTCGAGGACAGACGGCGAGATTTTGGGAATGTACCAAGCAATGACTGTCTACAGTTGTGTTATATTGAAGATGTCCATAGACATTAAACTACTGAAATTCTTTTCGGTGGTCCTGTAAATAAACTCTCCAGTAGATTGGAACCAAAAATCGAGATGCACAACTAGATGTTACAACATTCTTATATATGAAATTTCATAATAGTTTTTGAGATTTGAGAGTTAAATATGCACACACGTACACCAAAAGTCGCCAAGCTTGGCGACTTTTGGCATAGTTCTTGAGGGAGGCACGTGACCGTGGTCGTACCATTACCTAACTTATGTGGTAGGACGGTATTGTGCTTGAAATGGATGAATGCCCCTAAAATTGCCATTGACCGTAATGTATTGGAAATATTTTGAGTGTTCCTGTAGCAGAACTATAAATGATAAAGACACTTTTTTTAATGGAGAAATTCATTTTCTAACTCTTTACAGCATATATCACTTCTGAGTCGTTTGAAATAGCCCAATACCTCTAAAAAACGCTTTGATGAATTTCGGCCCATAGAGCGTAATGTATTTCGAATCTTTTGGGCGGTTCTGTAGATAAAGCATTCAGTCGAATGGAACCGAAAGGGGAGGTGCACAACTAGATGTTACAGCAATCCTAAATATAAAGTTTCAACATTCTACGCCTAATAGTTTTTGAGATATGCGAGTTTAATGAATTTCGGCCCATTGAGCGTAATGTATTTCGAATGTTTTGGACAGTTCTGTAGATAAACTATCCAGTCGAATGGAACCAAAAGGGGAGGTGCACAACTAGATGTTACAACTATCCAAAATATGAAATTTCGACATTCTACGCCTAATAGCTTTTGAGTTAGGCGAGTTTAATGAATTTCGGCCCATTGAGCGTAATGTATTTCGAATGTTTTGGACAGTCCTGTACATAAACTATCCATTCGATTGCCACCAAAAGGGGAGGTGCACAACTAGATCATAGAACAATCCTAAATATCAAATCTCAACATTCTACGACCAATAGTTTTTGAAATATGCGAGTTACATACATACGTACGTACAGACGGCATGGAAAAACTGACCACAATAAACTCGCCGCTGGTCAAAATGAGTTGCAGACGCGTTAATATGATCGTGCATGCTAGCCTACGATGAGATGCATCGAAAAAATTCTTAAAATTAAATTTAGAGGTAGTCAAAATCGGATTTTTTGTCGAAATTTGGCCCCCAAAATTTTTCGGGATCACATTACTTCCTTATACTACGTACAAGGAAGTAAAAATATAGCAAATACGAAATATTTCAGGTTTCACTTATTTTTTAAGCTATCATATCGTAAGTTGATAATTTCTAACAATGCTCAGAAATCCTACTAAAATTCCTAACGATAAAGCATGAAGATACAAGTTTGAAACCACTTCTTCAGCAGACTTGATCGGGTTGATGAAACACATGGTATTTTATGTGTATAATATCCCTTCACAATCAGCTGAATTAATTCTACAATAAACAAAAATTTTAATGTACGACTTAAAATAGGATAGCTGTAAGCATATATAAACTGAAATTCTTTCATCTATATATTTAAGCATCTACAGCAGTTTTTTCCCCGTAAATGAAAAACTATTATCTTAATAAGGAAAGTTTTTTGAAGGTGAACAATAAAAATTAAATAACAACATGAAAATTAGCAGCTGTTTCTGATGGGCAAAAAGCCTCTCTTCTGCTCAATGAATATTAACACTTATTTTTATCGATATACGCAAAAAAATAAAAAATATATTATCAAATAAGTAATTAAATAAGTAAAGCTAAACGACTTTGGAAGAGAGCGTAAAGAAACAAGTGATAAAACAAAACGTCTGAAAAAATCAAGAAGTGCTAATTAGAGAAACCATTGAAGTGAACTGAAAAAAAATCGAAAATGCTTAACAGGTAATTAAATGTTAAACAGTTAAAAATAAAGTTTCTGAAAGGTCACGCGAAAAAATGTGGTAGCACTAATAAAAAGATCTCCCTGATAGTTTTAATCGATTTCTGCACAAATATTAATCGGTACGGAAGAATAACAAAGGATGTTACGCCTGAATATCGAATTTCCGAATTTTTACGTTATTATTTCTGACAAATTTATTGGTATGTTCTGGAAAAAATACTAATTTTAGATTGAAAGAGAACTAGAGAAAACGTTATTTTTTGAAAATCTATTCTTGTAAAATAGCTGGACGAAATAATTTCTGTTCTGTTCAATTAAAAAGTAGAATATGCATGATACAGAATAATTGCATCATAGCGAAGGACAAAATATTCTAAGTGAAAAATATAAAAATAATATTTCTAACGAATTGGATTTCCTTTCAATAAATATTTATGTAGAAGTAGTTTTGTTTCTTTAGCAATTGCATTACTGGATATATGATATACATTTCTACTGATTTGGTATTATTTTTAACTCAATAAATTTATTAATGGAAAACGCAATAAAAATGCGTGTCTAATTTCCATGTCAGTATTATGAAGGGAAATTTTAATCTTTTGAAATTATACTTGAAGCTGTTAAGGTAAAAAGGAAAATGATAGAAAAATACTTTAAATTTTCTTTCCAAATTCCATTCGAGAAACTTTTCCAGATTTTTTTTTTTAAGTACACTTGCAAATTTATTAATTTCGAAAATGTGTACATCCCGCAGTGGCCTAGTGGACTAAGTTCTGTTCACACATAAACACCTAAAGTGAAGCGGTGCCGACCTTGGTCCGCACTGGGGAGGGTGACAGCCCCTTTTGACTGGACTGCAGTGAGACAGACCATAATGAAATGACCAACATATCCGAGCCTCGTAGTGACTAATCCTACAGTCGGCAGATGTGTCCCTGCCATTTGGAAGAAAAAAAGCTCATTTTTTTTATTTTAATTATTCGAGTTTTACCTGCATGAAGAAAAAAAATCTAAAAATATCACATATGAAGTGGGTTTGCGAAACCTGCATCATTTTAGAGTAATGTAAAGGAGTTACAAAAATATTTGAAATAATTTACTAAAGATATAAATATAAATCTCACCTTCATTTACAAAATATATTTTATGAATAATAAAAAACATATTAAACAGCATTCATAGTTGGCGAATTTTAACATAAGCTGTGATAGAGACAGTATACAGGATATCCCAAACAGACGGTTACACGCTTTAATTCCTTATACTTTAAAGATAAGAGGACAAGATAAATTGAAATATGTTCAAAATAAAGTAGGAATAGCACTATGATAAGTAAAAGTTTCTCACGATAATTTTCAAGAAGTTACA
This sequence comes from Cheiracanthium punctorium, assembly GCA_038373885.1. Taxonomy (NCBI): domain Eukaryota; kingdom Metazoa; phylum Arthropoda; class Arachnida; order Araneae; family Cheiracanthiidae; genus Cheiracanthium; species Cheiracanthium punctorium. The sequence continues at coordinate 1,445,493 of JAWZYV010011619.1, forward strand.
TTTTCTAAATTTGTATACAATTCCCGCACAAAAAAATTCTCAGTTAGTAAAATATGCCCCATGCACTAATGAGGTTTTTAAAAAAAATTCAGCCTTTCATGACTCTCAGAGACATCTTTAAAGAAAGATGGTCAGACTTTACGATATACGAATTCGAATACAATCGCTTATTGTTACAATGCGAAAAAGTATTTTCCATCGTAATTTTTTATCCCTAAAACGAGATTATTCAGCCTTATTTCTTTCCAAGAACCACTGAAAAGTGGTTTAAGGCAACACATACTTTCTGACGCTTTTTAGGATATAATTCTCAAATTTTGTACTTCAGCTCATTGGTGTATGGGCACATTAGAAATATTTTTTGTAGGGGTGGGACGTATACAAATTATGAAAGTGTACCTTTTTGAATATTAACGTGAGGAATTTTTTTTCCTACCTTAATTTGGATTTTTTTTTTCAAATTACATTGCCTACTTATATATAATGGATAAAGAATTAAAGCATGTTACCAGCATTTTGGACACTGTATGTACATTTCCTTCTGATGTACCTAAACATGTTCTGTTTCCATCGAATCTATTTTTAAAACACAAACATAGTGATATTCAGAAACATTAAATAGTATTGATACTTAATATGAGATTTTCTTAAAGATCTAAGGGAAGCGTTTGGGAAAATATATTTTGACGTATTTAAACCGTGTAAACTTTAAAAATAAGGAAATTATATCGCATTCATTATCAATTACTGTTGTAATCGAAAATGTGTCAAGAATGTACGATTTATTCTATTTTTCTGAATGACAACCTCATAACTGCGATAATATTGTCATGGCAAATGTAGTCGTGTTCGATTTGCTTCAGAGAGAACAACATGTAATATAACTAATTAAATTCCTAATCTAGTACATAATTAAACGGTACTATTACACTTATGCGTACATGTTCGAAATCATGGACATCTCCGAACATGTCCGAAATCATCACTGGAGTGTTACATCATGTAATGATGTAACACTCCAGTGTCTATTGGTAGAAATACAAACCTCATATTTTTATGCCAATGCTTCCATATTCACATAAATTCTAAAGCATTACAGTCGGCACTGACATCAATTTCTTTTGCTTAATTGATACTTCACATTGCAATAATTTTGAAATAACATATATAAAGATACAGAATACACTGAACTTTTTAAGTCAATGATAGCACAGGAAACTTTCAGAGATTAGGAAACCTTTCTGCTTAGTAAAAAATCGCTTAAGCCAGATTTTAATAAATATTTGCGTTAATAAAAATCACGCTTTTCGAGAAGAAATTCATTTTTATAATGAAAATTGAATACTTTTTCATAATATCACACATTCATTTGACAAGCTTGAAAGAAATGCGTTTAATTTTAGTGTTTTTAAAATTACTTAATTTTTAACTGGATTATATTTTTTTGCTGCCTCGAAATGCTGAATTATAAACATACAGTAATGCATTATGAAGAGGTAGCTTTGTAACTAAAGTTTCAGCTATGAATTCAGATAGAAGAGCTTGTCGAAATGAGATTATGTGGATGGCCAGTTGTTATGAGAACCAAATAGTTTATTTGAAACTGAGGTAAAACAGTTAATAAGTTTTTCTTACGTTTTTATTCATTGTCCAAGAAGTTCTTATCGGTGCTAAACAGCCCGCTGTCGAGGCATTTAGCTTCTAACGACACTTTTTGCAATCTGGAGTACGATCTTTATTAATTTAGAATGTTTATCGATTAGAACAATTAAGATGCAATAGAAGAACAATGATAACATTCGGATACTATTTTTCTTAGTTTGCGATTTTTTCTTTATATTTGTTATAACGTTAATTTTAAGAACAGTACAAATTCATGACAACAAGGTGATTTGCACATAGTTTTCCGAATTGAATACATGTTCAATATAGGAACTTAAGTTCAATCAATCAATGTGTACCGATTCTTGACACAAAGGTCCCAGAGAGCATTTTTGTTGCACCAGCAGCGATCACTCTCTGAACGTGTAGGAAAGTAGGTCGTCAAATGTGATTGAAAGCATCAGTGATTGAGATTGTTCGACAATAGAGCATACGTTAAATTATATAGCATAGGTTCAGTGATGTGAAAATGATAGCTTGTTGGCACATGCCTTAACCTGTATGTCGCACTATTCTGGAGCTATTTTAAAACAACACGAAAATGGAAATCAAAAGGCTCGCGCTGAACTGGTCCCGCCTTTTCATTGCGAAAGTTCCCTGCACCCTGACGTTCTTTAAAATGCCCCCCATCAGGAATATCTGGGACATCATAATCCACTACCAGATGTATTCAAACATGCCCCAATATCCCTGATGTGAAGCAACAGACTATGGTACAGGAGGCGATAAGCATACCATTTCTTTTCGTCGTATTCAGGAGGTATATATTGCCACGAATGAATTTACCTATACATTGTATCATTGAATTTACTTATAGTATATTGTAGAGGCTAATCGATTGTGCTCCAGATCGAAGACATATACGGTAGAGATAGATACACAAAACAGCATTCGCAGTATTTTTTTTCTTTCTAATGGCCAGTCTCTGCCTTGACGGCTTTGGCCACTACTAAGATCAGAACTGTTGGTCTCTTTATTATAGGGCCCCTAGCAAGTGGACCAACGTCGCCCCCTATGAAGGAACGGACGCATTGACAACCACGCCCAGTCGAGGTTCGAAATCCGACCGCCGAGAGTTGAACCCGATACCGTAGTACGGTGCGTTACCCACCATACTATCCGGTTGACGTATTCACAATATTCAGACATTAATCGCCAAGTGTGGTATTTCTATCAACACTGGTTTCTAGCATTATGGTGGATGCGTGTGCCATGCGGGTTCAGTGTAAATATGGAAGCAAAGCTCAGTCAAAGCAGCTTCATTGTTCTTCTAGAGTATTGAAAAAAGCACCGATCCTCTGGCACCACTTTTGCCCCGTTTCAAGAGAGGACTAGTGTGAGACGTCAAGGGACATAAAGAACATAACAAACATGTTGTGTCGTCAGTTATCCTCCTCGAAGGTTTGAGTACCTACCGCTTTCGTTTCCAAATCTGACAGTCCGTATCAAGTGTCACTATGCTGGTTGCCGTCACCAAGGTCGAGCGCTGCTGTAGGAGTTTCTTCTTGTAGATATCTCATTAACAAGTCATCTAGTACTTCACCGACGGGCTTCAGTCGTGTGTTGATAATTATAGGCATAATAAGATTAAAAAAAATTATCTTCCTACATTATCCAAAATTTTCTGCAATCTCATAACAGCCTGTGATAGCAGAATACTTAGTGCATATATGAACATGGTATACTTATGCATTCACACGTATATGCAAAACGCTAGCGCTGTAGTGACTTACAAATATTTCTACTTGGTAAGTATCTATCTTTAAAAAAATCTGGTGGAAACTTCGTAGTGAAAGGGGGAAGAAACTTTTGTGTCACCGCAAAAATGTTTGCAAAATCTTTGAATGCATCCAAGCAAGGCGTACGCGTGCGTCTATATTATCTGAGTCATCTTGTTTTATGCTAAAAGTCATGTTCTTGTTCTACGACATACTTGTTAATAAATTGTTTAAATTTTTGTCCTTCTGCACTCATTTAAGCACCGCTTGAGTTAAGTCTACGAAAAATAGAGTACAATTAACTTGCAAGCAACACTTATACCACCATTATGACTCATTAAGTCTTCAATGTCAAATTTGTAATTATTTTATTTTTATTTATTTTAAACTGAAGTATGCTCTATAAGTATCTTAAATTACAATAAAATCATCTTTAGTGCTTTATTTATTTATCTAACTATACAGTCAGTATACTTAAGCATGTTTTAATTTAAATCCACCCCGAAAGTTAAAGATAATAGTAATGTAATTTTCGCTGAAACTGAAAATTCGAAGGCATTTATCCAGAGATAAGGTTTAAAAGAAGTCAATAACCTAAAAAAATGGAACATTTCGTTTTGTGGATAAATAAATCCGCACTGCAAATATCTCAAACATTTCCCTTTCGTATGTTAAGTTTGTGAGTCTCAGTAGTGTGATTTCGTCATCAAGATCTCATTATTTGACTTAAATGTAAGTATGGAAAATAATAAAGAAAACACGAGAACTTTGTGATCAAGATTTTGTGTGCATGTGTATTTGTTTGAAAAAATAGCAACGACCATCCAGATGCTATGGGAACAATTCCCACAAAATATATTTATAATATCGTTATTTACATATTTTTTGTATCATATACAGATCTTTTGTTAAATCATCCATAATATATGGATGTGATCATATTGACTAGTAAACAAATAATTTTTTTGTTACAACAGTTCGTATCAGTGTATGGCAAAAACATAAATATCTATGGAGTTGGATTGAAGATTTCAACATATTATCCCATTTGATAGATAATAATTTAAAGAAGTACATCACAGTGAATTGCCAGAAGCGGTTTCAACACTTCCGTGCCTTTCCAAGGCATGAAGCAGTCTTTGGCGGCAGGTACGTGCACAAAAACTGGAATGTAATACATAAATAACACAGAATTTCACATGTAATATTTTACGTCATATAACAAATAAGAAAGTTGATTTTTTTTCAAAATAGGAATAGTTCTATATGTCAGGAAATTTACGAAATATACTAGGATATTTATTTAATGTACACATGCGCACATTCAAAAATGCAATAGTAGATATTGAAGGATAGTATATTATAAAAGTATTACTGCAATAATTTTTAAAATTTCCTGTAGTAGTACATAAATGGAACTTTTAAGTTACTTATATAGTTATATAATATGTTTTAAAACGTTTTATTACACGTTGCATGATATTGAGTTAAATATGCATTCTTGAAACATTAAATTTAACAGAATTTCTAAAAGTTTGAGACTGCTTTTAAATCATTAGTAATAAATACTATCGAATATAGAATCATAATTATTGCATAAATATATTAGGAAGAAAACTAAAAAGTTATTTTAAATACTTACAATAACATACTAATTTCCGAATATATAATATAACATTCAATAATTACAATGCATGCTATAAAAACAAATCGATTGTAAATTATATAATAGGCTGGTTTATTATTGTTTAAGATTACTGGCTGAAATTATAAATAATGCATTACTTTCTTGCACAAACTTAGGTCTTTTGTGATTGATACTTTTCAGAATTCTAATAACAGTTAAAATATAAACACCAGGTTTTGAAATATTGCACAGGATAACATCCGTAATTACAGTATAGTAATAGAATGTAATTAAAGACATTTTTTATTTCTTCATAAAATAATAGTTTGTGTATTAGCACACTATAATTTATCATTTTAATTATTACTTTCTATAAGAATATCATTTATCAATGTTTTAAATCATTTATATGTACAATTTGAATCATTAAATGTAACTTTATGAATTTGAAGTATATCAGTAATATATTTTTATTGCCATACATTTTATCAAAATATGTCTATGTGTATTTTGATTTAATATTTTTTACACATCATTTTATTTTTATGCAGAAGGCATACACTCTAGGGCAACGATGTATAATAGAAATATTGAAACAAATTAATTTTTCTTTCCAAATAATCGAGGTAATCATTAAACTAAAAAACATATATATAATATATCACTTACAATAGCATTCTTTTTATTTAATAAATAAACTAGTATCATAAATGGGGAAAAATTACTGCGGTATTTAACACAGACAAACATGCTTGAGTAGCTGTACATTTATATTTTGATGAATAACTCAAATTTATAATTATGCCTAAAATTCTTTTAAAAAGTGGTAGAAATAAATTATACAAACACATATTATAAAAAGAAGTTCTTAAAAACTGAGAATTTATTCTATAAATTCAAAATAAAAATCCTGTGCTAAGCATTTTCACGTGAAATAATTCTGTAAGTGTCCATAATTGTTCAAATTAGAAAATAAGGTCTTAATTGTATAAGACCTTATTTTCTCACTTAATATGCTGTTTAAGGAATGACGTTATTTTAAACATTATTTATCTATATTTATTTATGGTATGGTCTAACGTAAAATCATTTTAATCTTAAACTGAAAAAAGATATTTATACACCGCAGAGACACCCAATTTAAAAAAAAAAAATTCACCATCGAACTGAAATATGCAGGAGAATATAGTCAGGGTTGGCCAATGCTGGTAATTTTTTACCTGGTAATGCTGGTAATTAACTGTAATACTTTTCCGATAGATTGTACATAAAGCCAATAACCTTTATCGGATTCCACTTTAGAAAAAATGAAATCAGACATATGCTACACGCTAGATTTGCAGTTAACGTCGACGATCAACACAGCTGAATTTCGCACCACGGACATTGCTCGACACATTCCGGACAATTTTGTGGATTCGAATTTGGTGCAAGTGTTTTCAACTGTTGAAAATGATCAGGAGTCACGGAGAGTGAAGTGACTGATAAAGAAGTGCCACCGCTTCGGAAGCCTCAAAGGTTGCTCACATGAAGAAATTTTGAAGACCGCTGTGGCTTTGTTATCCACATTTCAAACGCCGAGGCATTTTTGCGCTTTGACTTAAATCATATATCTGCAGGATACTATGTCAGAAGAAAAAAAAAAAGTCCGTACATGGACTCTGCATGGCTATAAATGTTGAGATTTCGTTAGGGAATATCTTCACGATGTCTGATAACTTACGAAACCGAGACGCTTTCCAGCATGTTTATTAAAAAAAATAAATTTTAAAAAAATCATATACCAACCGCAAGGTATTCTGTCTCTAAAAATCTGGCTAAAAGAAGTCACCCGGTCAAAACACATATGAAAAATTATTCTTCGACTTCTCATTCGGGAATGCTTCAAAGGGCCTGATTATGACATTTCTGTGTAAAGGCCACTTATCAAATGCTGTACCCTTATGTAAAACACAAGCTGACTCAAATTTTTTGCCCCTAAATATAAATATAAATTACATTTTTGGTCTATTTATTACAAATGCGCCAAAGGCACGAGACTGAAATGCCGCCAGCGCTCTAATCAGAGCTTGAGACCTCGTCAGTTAAACAGCAAGAACTACATTGCATCTTGTAATGAAAAATTTACTTGTGTCTATTTAAAATTTGTCAAACATTTAGCGATGAGGCGGCAAAAAACACAGGTTCATAAAATTACACTCTGCAGCCGTAAAAAAAATTATGATAACGCACGGTACTTAAAAAACCGTCTGTTTCTAAAGACTATTGCAGAATAAACATATTAAAAATAACGGCTTGTGAAAGCCAAGTAAACAAGACGCGCTGTTAGAGCAGTTGAACAAAGGGGGGATAGCTTAAGAATTATGCTAAAACCGAACTTAATATTGTCGAGGACAAAACCTTGGCCGAGAACCAATGCAAATTAAAGAGCAACTTTTAAATTTAGTCCAATGAAATTAAAGCCCAATGAGATTAAAGTCTAATGAAATGAAGCCGCGAACAAATAATGTTAAAGGTGGTGCAAGGCACTAAAATAGAATATGCCAAAAAAGCACCAAGAGAGGGAAATCAAAAATTCGTTATGATTGCTATTCTGACGTACCCGAATTTACTTTTAGCCCGGAAGGCGACTTACTGACGAGAAAAATAAACAATTAACAGACAATTGCAAGCGATAAAAGCGGAAATACAGATTGTAAGCGAAAGCGAGGGAAATTGAGAACAGAAAAATAAGTTAGAATACCTGATTTTCAATGGATTAAATTTAAGATACAGAAAGTAAATGAGAATTAATTTTAAGTATGTGATCTACATCAATCATCCATCGTATGGAAGACGGAAAAGAATATGAGGTCAAACAATATAACCACGAGTTATTTTGTTTTCGTGAGCCTTGATAGCTTGTAATGTGCTTTTAATGCAGTTTTCTATATTGGGAGGAAAAGAAAAAGTCTAAACTTTGCTCAATTGAATAAAACAAACAAACAAAAATTTGAAGAAACTCGGTTTTTTATATCTTAAATTCATTTTTCCAAATCTTTCAGTAATTTCAGCACACACTTAAGTTCTCAATTTTCCGTGATGGAGTAAAACCAAATTATCTAGGGTCGTTCTTGACAGTATTTCTTTTTAAATTTTTATTTATATAATTTTTTTTAAATGCGTATAAATTATTTTTATCCCTATCAAATTGAGATATGTAGGAAAAGTTTTCCTTTTAACAAGCCTTTCCTATGATTCACTTTAATCAAAAGTTATCGTCAGAAGTAATAAAAAAATGGCTAACCCTGACAGCATTCCCCAAAGTATTTTGTATGAAAAAGTTGCAAAATTATTTCGCTCTATTATAACGCTAAATGAAATTATTTGAACTTGTTCTCAGTTTCAAAGAAGCTCACTTTAATATACATTCAGAAAAAAAAAGTATGACTAGATGGAGATCACATAGTAAAAAAATTCCTTAAAACACCTATATAATCATGTGCACGTTCCTGGTATACAAAATTATGGTAGACATTTTTGGTGGATAGTGGAGCTTTAATATAAAAGCTCATCTGATTTTTCATTCACTATTAGGCACTGAGAGATACTTGGTAAAAGTTATCTCCGTCTTAGTTTTTGTCTTAGAAAATATGTTTTGCCCAATTATTTTTGTTTGTTACAGAAACTGTCACCGGAAGAGAAGGCAACATAACAGTACAAGAGCTGCAACATTAAGGAAAGGAACAGTGAGTTCTGGAGATGTATCGACGGATCTGTCATTTAGTAGGGTGTCACACAAACCTGTGAAAAATAATAACAACAATTTAGCTAACATACTCATGATTATTTTTTAATGTATATAAATAATATTTCATGCAGTATAAGCATTTGATTTCTGAGTGTTCTATTGAATGGTCAAAATACAAATTCTAGTGAGTTATTTTTTACCCAAATAAACCGGATGCAATTGATATCATTATATGACAAACAAATGTCTCAAATGGGACTTGAGATCAAGTAGCAAATTGCGGTTTATTAAACGTATGTCAATGAAAATGACATTTTTATTTACAGTTTGCTTTTCAGAATAGCTAAATGAACTGGGAAAAAATCTCTTTAGAATATTGGATGTTAAAAAAGAACATATAAAACACCACAAGCTTAAAAATATTTAAAATATTCTTCAAAAATACGAAAATTGGCTATCAACGTGTCCGTCATTTCCAGACGCATACCACCCAGTGAAACCTTCGAAAGTTGGACACTTGCAGTTCCTACTAAAAGTTTCAGCTTATGGAGGTGCAAGTAAATGTTATGATCCTGTTTCGTTCCCAGGAAAATTTGCCCAGTTTTTGGGGGTGCGAAATTGGGAGGTTTCACTGGATAAATTTAGCAAAATGTATCACTGTGCGAAATATTATTTATAAAATACAATTTTTAATAGAGCACAAAGGCTCCTTGTGTATTTTTTACATGAATAATTAGGACTAGAGGTATATTGTCAGTGTACGGTTTGTACACTGTTGTTGTAGCAGAAGACAAAACATTGTAACTAAAGTGGTCGTATTGTTGATACACACTCTTACAGGTTGAAAATAAATCTGCGATTAAATCGAATTGTTATTTAATAATACTTCAACGGAAATAGAAATTATTATCTTGAGGGTGAAACATCCAAAGGATCCAAATGTGAATTGCAGCCGACGGTGAGAAGTTTGAACAAGTCAAATTTAAGTTATAATATCGTTATACCTAGATTTTCTTTCTCAGGTCGTTTCGTCATGCCAGAGTATAGGAAATCACGAAAAAGCAAATTCGCATTTTAACTTTTCTATTCTTCGCATTAATGTCCACAAGATGTCTTTTCGTATTAAATCAACGATGCTCTACAGATTTTAAAATCACTTTTTTCCCCTTTTTTCCTTCCTTCTTCGAGATAGGAATGCAAAATCCGCAGACCATGTGGCACTGTAGTTGTTTTCATTCAGTAGCTCATTTCTACTTTACTATATACCAAGACATCACTTTTATGAATATTCCAATCGCCGTTCCGTAGGTAAGATGGTGGCAAGGTCCTTTTGTGGGTATACTGTGGGTGCCCTGGACAGTTGTCAGAAAAAAATGCTCCATGACAAAATTTCTCAATTTTATTTGTTAGCAATTGCATCCGTTTAAAGTTTTTATTTAGTACCTATCTGTTTTCATCTTTCCCGGCATAAAGAACAAGCTTCATGGCTTGATTCAAAGATCTCATAAATATCCTAAAATTCAACTAATATAAATTGGTGTATTTTGTAGCAAACACGCATGCAACAAATTGTTTAATTTATATTATAAAATTATGATCACCAGCTGAGGAAATGTTAAATGTGAAATTTCCAGTTATTCCTGGTTCAATTGTTCTGCGGCAGGTATCATGAATTCCGGTAAGATGTGTAGTTTTGTCACTGTTCCAGTATACCTAAAATAAAGAAAACATAATCGATTTAGATGATTAATAGTACAAGTAAATACAGGGGATATTTACCTTTTAAAATAATTTGTTCAGTTATATTTTATAAGATCATTATTAACAATTTCATAAATATTAAACAGCTAATATTTCCATTTTATTGCTGAGATTGAAAGGAAATTTTATTAGGTAAACAATTTTAAATAAAAGACCCATGCATGAAAACTGAAAATAGCCTTACTAACATTTTTTCAATCGTTTATGTATATATGTTACAAATTTTAGAAAAAAAAAAAAAATCTTTTCTTTTTTCAAATGGATAGATGTATAATTTTACATTAGGGGAGGTATGCATATATATATATATATATATATATAATTTAACTTTTCTATTTTTTATTCTTATCTGTTAACAGGACATCACTGTGTTCCTTGTGCCTTTACAAGCTAGCACAATTATTTTTCAAGAAAGTAATTATAATTTTTGATAGCAAGTGGTAAAGTCTGTTCATCTTAAGTTGGAAAATGTGCCTCGTACATGGGGAAAGTTCTCCAGCCTACCAAAAATACACAGGGGTGAATTTGTCAGATGTACTTGCAAAACTTGTAAACGGTTAAGCACAGGTAATAAACCTTGTTTATTACTTAATATGTATTTTCTATTGCAAAATATGAAGGCATAATAAAAGTAGGCACGATAATAATAGAGTAACTGGATATGAGAGAAACAAATACCACTTAATAATTTTACAAAAAACTGTCACAAAGCAATTTTAAAAAGACGTCTTTTTTTGTTAAATGCTTCATTGCCTGAATCCCAGTGAACGCAAACAAAATATGTAACATCTGCTTTGGTGCAGTGTTCATGCGCCATTTCTTACATTTCGTGCACCGCACCAATTTTTCTTTTGTATTAGACAATATACCATGCTAATTTACTTTTTTACGAGACCTGAAGTTTTAATGACTTTTACGTGTACAGATGATGGCCCAAGAAGCTTCCTGGCCAGAATTGGATATTGTATTTTCTACCCTTTTTATGTGATTGCTTTTGAAGTTTATTCTTTTTTTTTTAGATAAATTATCAGTTTATTTTTAAAGGGAATATCAATCACTAACTTCCGTTTATTTTTCTTTCCACGACGAATTTTCTTCGTAGGGTGGAAGTAAGCAAGTTTTCCAACGAGATATGTGTTGGAATATGCGCCCCGTATGCTGCTGAAAACCTGCCACGTCTTCCTTATTGGAACTTTCACACTACCTTGACGAGGAGCAATGTACGTTATTTGCAAAACAAGCGCACAGACAGCCACGTGAAGAAACAAACCCCTTTTTAGTATGAGAAATATCAAAATAGTAAGTTTAATTCTAGTACGTATATTTTTATTTGGATGAAGATCTAAAGTTTACTCGCTATGAAAAAATTTAGAAAATATCGTCTTCCGACAATTTCACAGCAACTGCTGAACTGATATTTTCGTATGTGATCTGTGGTAAGTCGCTACTTCAGCTAGTTTGTCCCTTCGCGACATCTAACGGCTTATTTTAAAACTAAATAGACTTGGAAAGCGTGCCCCTTTGTAAAACATGTCCTGATCTCCACTCTTCAGAAAATTAGCAAAATTGATTATCTGTATTATTATGTATAAGGTAGGCATAAGATTTAATTTGTTTTTTGGTGTCGTTTTCCAGATTGGGGTTTTGAAAATGCAGAATATTTGATCTCGAAAAATGAAAAAAAGAAACAATAAATATTAGTGCATTAGAGACATTATTTTAGAATTTCATCTATAATGTCTTCATAGGTTAATTCCTAAAAACTAGACATACATTTATTCAGGTTTTGAGTAAATGAATTTTGATTCTGAAAAATAATATCCACAAACTTGCTCCAACATTCTTACTGTAATCTCCTCATCAGCTTGCCTTTCGGGATCAAAGTCTACTACTGTCTTTGGGGTGGGGAATCTTATGAAAACTGAATAAAAAACCGGCAGAGACATTGATATGTGTTCTTATTTACTTATTTTTTTGTGAGGTTTTGTTTTACTTTATTTTATTTATTTTTTTAAAGGCTGGATTTTACATATTATACCATACGTTATTCAAACGTTTTGATCTGTGAAAAAGGTAATGCAATTCAATAACATTTCTGTGTTTATTTTCCCACTTTTACTTGTTAGATACTGTTACAAAATTGTAATGTTGTTTTCCCGCTCCAATGTGCATAGGCTAGGAAGTGCGTCGTACAGGCATTATTGCAAATGAAATAAGTATGCAACTCCTTGTCCTCCGCAAAAAACTTGGCGATCATTTTGGCGACTAAAAGAAGTCAACACAGTCTCGAAACTGGTGAAATTTTGACTCTAGGGGAGATGTTTCTGGGAAATCCTAGAAAAGATTATGTTATTTCCTATGTGACGTCACATCCGCTTTCGATTCTATAAAGAAGTCGCTCTCTTAGTGGGTTAGTATGTGATAGAACGCGAATATTGCAGATCAAGGCGATACAACTGGTACTGCCGTTTGAATAGCGTTATTGTTGTGATATTTCAATGATCCGCTGTTATGTTAAATGCTTTATTTATTGTGAGATATAACGCTTCGTTTTGTCAAATAAATTATTTTCAATTGTTCGAACTTGTTGAACTCTTTTAGAATACACCAACCGCATATTTTGCAACAGCACTTTCCATTGGAAATTTCGGATGAAAAGTTGGACCAGTTATATCGATTTTATTCTTAGGAGTTTTTCCTGTGACATGCTTGGATTTATAGGAAAATAGTTTAACAAATAAGTTACTGCTCCCTTTTCCCCGAAAAAATTGTAACAAAATATAATAAATAAGAAAATTCTTTGTCACTGGCATATTTATAGTTTACTTTAAGAGTATTCTTAACATTTCCTAGTTAGCGAAAAATACTTGTACTACTATCTTTATAATAATAGAATTTCATAACTTGCATCGATGATTGCATGTTTCCAGAGAGGTATGAAATTATCTTTCTATTTAATGCTAATTTTCAAAGAACGACTTTTCAAATAAACACAGTAAGTGGGAATAAGAGTATTTTAAATCGCAATGGATAAACATAATGTTACAGCGTATATTAATTCTCTCCTGCAAAAAGATATTTTAATTTCATGTTTTCATTTGGAACAAATACCAGAAAATTTATTCATCATAATAGAATACTCACAAAACAGTATTTTGTTTTTGCATTTTTAAGTCCAGTTACCAAATAGCTTCTACCATTTTCTTCCCAATCAGCATGACAGTGAAAACCTTTAAAAATTACAACAAACATTTAAAACAGAAATAAAAAAAGAAGTTGGATGCAACATTAATTTTATACAGATTAATTTTTCTTAAATTACCACTGAACTTTACGAAATATTTTTAACGATTCATAAAACGGTCTGCACTAGATTTTTAACCTGAAATTCGCATAAACATATGCTATAACAAGTCAGAAAAAGAACAGTTCCTTTGACGTGACCGGTTGAGTGCCAGTGTCGCTATACGAGTCCAGTCTCATGTCGGTCACGATACGTACAATAACGCACAGTATTTGAAAATAATTTAGCAGCTATTAAGGGGCCGTCCACAAAATGATGTCACGGTTGGAGGGGAGGAGGTTCGTGAAATTGTGACAGCTAGTGACAAGGAGGGGGTGAGGTAACAGAAAGTGCGACTTCACATATATATTTTGACTTAAAAAAATAAATAAATAAAACAAAGTCAGCGGATCAAATTTTGAAGTTCATTTGAAATACCAGAGCTCTCGAAACTGTAAGGCTGGAGGTGCCAAGTTCAAACTCCTGCCGCGCCTGTCGACCTAGCCGTTCGGAGTTTTCCGTGGTTTTCTCCTAAACCTCGCGCAAATGTGGGATAGGATCCCCTAGAAAGTCCACCACGGACGGCATTCCCCCCTATAGGCTTAGGAAAGTAGTGCAGTGAATCGACCTTAATCCACAAACACTTGAAATTCCATAATTGGATGGTTTTTCTTGACCTTTTCACGCCGAAAAGATTTTGACCCTGTTGCTTTAAAACGAAAGGAATTTCTACAGCAGGCTTTCCCCCTTTCAGTGATCCTTCAGATGAAATTGCTCATTGTGCAACAATAGCTGACGGATTACTCTTTCTCGGCCACAAAATAAAACGAAATTATTGAACAAGGGAATTTTATACTATTTACTTTTTGTTAAACTGTGCAGCAAGTAGAATGATGGATGTATGTTGACATGTCTCCCCGACCCTCCGGTACAGTTGAACAATAACAGAGGGAAGAAAGCATTGTTTGGTCAAAATGAGAACCATGCCTGTCCTTTAAGACTGGCTCAAAAATTTACCACCCGTCTTCAAAGGGTTAAATCGGAACTAAAACAACTTTAAAACGATTTAATTTTCGCTTTTATTCTTTTCTTTTCAAAAAGGTATTCAGTGTAGGTCTGAGAAAATGAAATCAGCAGAAATTCTTCGCTGTAGGATTGAATATAATACTTCCTATTTCTAATGAAATCATTACTACTTTAGTTCCCAGGTCCATGAAAATCTCATATCTGTTGATTCCCAGGGAAACGTCCAAAAAGTGCCTTTCCCATTGAAGGAAAGCGGGTACTTATATGACTTAGTTTGTAACAGTTTGGAGCCTACCTTCTTGACTACGAGCGAGATGCTTCGTATTGTGCTAATCAAAAGATCTATTGTAGCTGCTTCATAATGCATTGCACCTAATACATCACACTTAATACATCACGCAGACCATGGATACACGAATTATCTGTCCCCCCTCTTCCATAAGTTCTCAAGCCTCAAGGAGTGTAAAACGGTCAATAACTCCTATGTCGGGCGGGAAATAACTCTCTCTTGGGCTGCCAGGCCGTTTTGGGGGCACATTTCGGCCAGGCGTTGGCTGGTACGGGGGCTGAAGAGTTAAAACCACGGTGATGAGTGTATCAATTGCGTGATGGCACATGTACCCTCGCTGTACAAGACCCCCACACATTCTGGAGTTGGTTGATATCTATACGTCTCTGTCTGGGATGATATTGGCACCTATTTACTCAAGCACAGCTTGTGATGAAAATCACATTTTTTTTTTATCCATTTTGGTTTTTTTTTCTATTTGTTAATCAGTGTTGAAGCAATTATTTTCCCTTTTTATTCAGTTACATATTTCCTTAATTTGGCTTTCAAAATATATATTTGGTTTATCTTTTTTTAAGTTTTACGTAATTCTGAGTATTTAATCATGTTTTTTAAATGCAGGTATCATTCCCGGAGCTCATTTAAACAATATAAGTTATACCTAAAATTAACTACTTTATAAATTATACCTAAAATTAACTAGCAATATCGTAACGTGACGTCGCGAATGAGTCACAAATGAGTCGCCTTGACTGTTAAATGTCCTTCCGCGGTAACGTCACGTCACCGTGAAGTAACATTGAGATGCGCTATGTTTGACATTGTAACTTCAATGTGATGTCGCAGCGACGTTTTCAAAACATCTGCTGCGTTGCACCTATTTAATGATGAGGTTAACTATGGGTTCAAAATTAAAAATGAACTGTAGAAAAAATAAAATCAAAACTATAATCTTCTAAAAATTACATCGTCATATTTATCATCCCCCTCCCTTGAATCTTTTCAAGATCTTGCTTTTCGCCAATACGGACTTACAAGCATTTAAATCAATCCTTAAATTCAAAACTCTACTTCGAACACTCTCAAAGTATAAATAACCCTTCCTCTCCGCAGGAAAAGAAACAGAAGCAAAACCCACCAATTCACCCCTTTCTTACTTACCACCTACGGTAAAATCGTAATTACCAGTCAAAAAAGCCTTCAAAAAACAATTTTGAGACGCTCTTCACAGAAAAGCCCATTTACTCACTCTTCACGTCGCTGAAAGAGGCGCAGCTGGTGAGGAACTCAATGGCATCATTAGACCGGCATCCCACGACTCTGGCAGCAGAATCCCTGCAGAGTTCCGGCCTGAAAGAGGTTGTGGACACCTTTCCCACTTGGACGTGGAGTCCATTTGTTTCGACCAGCTGCGGACACCCCGAAGGTGAAGCGGAATGCGCTGGAATGGAAGAGAGAAAGAGGAAGATATTCGTGATTAAGATGGTTTCTTTCTTTTTTCTTTTTTTTTTTCAGAAATGCAACAGTCTTAGACATGTGATATATTGTACTGGATATTTCTAAGAAAAGTATGTTGAATATTTGAGTGGAAAATATGTTTTTTTTTTCTTTTATGGAGTGAACTTAATAAATACATTACGGGAAAGAACTGAGTAAAAACTATTTTTTCTTACTAAAAAGAAAAGCTGTATTGATATTTTGATTCATTAACGGCAAAGGCAAGTATTCTTTGTAATTGTACTCGCGATTTCAAAATATTCACTTACAGCTTCGAGCTTCCAGAAATGCTAATTTTCAAGCTAAATATGTAACATTAAAAACAATAGCATTGATATTAATCATAGTAATATATTAAACAAAATGTACGCATATTTTTTCTAATTTTTCTTCTTTAAGTTTTTGCTCGAAAAACGTTAGTCAAGAAGAGGAGGACCAAAAGAGGACAGCTTTAAATTTGAGTAAGTTCGTCCGGTTTTCTCAAAATTATGCTGCAAATAAAAGTTTCACATAAAATTAATACAACGCGCCGCATAAATATCATAAATATAAATTTTGCTGCATCTTCTAAAACATTTAATATTATTGAGAAGAAGTTTCAGAAAAGAATTCGTGCCAGTTCTCGGCAGAAGTTGAATCTCCTCATACTGAAGTCTCTTTTCATAAATGATTCTGCAAAACTTATGTTTCTCAGACATTAAGTACATCGTAAGAGCTACTCGACCTTTTCTGAAATTGTTTTTCGATACCGATAACCTCAGATTTTCATGAATTCAATATTATTGAAATAATGCGCTTTTTTAATTTGTAATTGCATCTGATGGAACGGAAAACATGTGCAATGTAACATGGTCAAAAACATGTTTATTGCGTTTATTTTGATGCAAATATAATGTTTTCTAACATAGGGGGAGGTGGCCCAAAATGATCCCCTTAAGAGTGAAACTTGCATAAAATACCATAAATGTTAACTGAAACTTTGGCCCTTTGCCACAATATTTTACACTACATTTTGCACCATAAACATATTTTAATAATATTTTAAACCAAGTTATGAAAAAAATAGAATTTTAAAAATGTGTCAAAAGGATCATTCTACCCGCACCCAAAGGCAAAATGATCCTTCATTCAAAAATAATTGTAATTTTTTTTTTTTATCGGCAAAATAAAAGATGTAAAAATATTTATGACTGTACTTAATGAAAGAAAATGAGTTTTACAATCATATAGTATGCATAATTTATTTTTTAAAAAATTTAAAATAAAAAAGTGTCACGAAAACTAGAGTGTAAAATTTCAAAATTATAATTAAAAAATTATGGCTTACAATAAATACAGAAATAAATTAAATAATGTAATGGGAAGTCATGCATTTTGAGAACGTCTGAAGGGCTGTCATGATGACTGGAATCAGATACTCGATTTTCTTGAGTCAATGGATCATTTTACCCTGCAGTATGGCTGCCCACTTTAGGTCCTGTTACCGGAACACGCCAAGAAACATAAAAAACTAAACAAGTGTAATCCACATCTAAAAATATTCTCTATTCATCAAAAACAAGTCATATTTCTCTGCATTAAAGACTGTATTTCTAAATAAATAGAAAAGCTAGTTCTTACCTTATAAAGAGATATGATAAATCTCAGTTTTTTGAAAAATTCTACTCACACACGTGATACACCGATCACTTAAATATCGCCATTGCTTCTTCTTGACTTGGCACAACTAGTTTATTTGCTACCTAGTAGATAGCACTGCCTATATGGAAGGAAACATGGGCGGATCGTTTTCCCCGCTAGAATCATTTTAGGCCACCTTCCCCTATTATATCTAATGTTAGAAGATTGATTGCATAGAGGTTGATAAAAAGTAATCTGAAATATTCGAAGACTGTGGAGATTTATAACGTTTTCTGTCTTCAATAATCAAATTATTGGACTTGCATGCAATATTTCCACCACATGTTATTATTTAATAAGAAAGCTTTAATTTATAAAAATCCCTCACATATGTCATGCACTCGGTACTTTTAAAAAATTGATTTACAATCAATGTATATGCAATATTATTAAATGTAGGCATATGATAGTATCACATACATCTGCTTTTCTGCTCGTATCAGCTACAGTATTATCCTTCACAAAGACACTGATAAGATGTATGCGTACACACTCACTCTTTCATTCCAAAATCTTGCGCAATAAAAGTGCGACCGAAACTCCGAAAGCATAAAAGAACGATCATAAATACATCCCCCGCTTACACACCAGCGTATTTACGAAATCTTTCAGCTGAAAGGCAGTGTGTCAGTAATAATATTTCAAAACCCCCATTGGAAATGCAGCTCTTGAAATTCTAAAGCTGGCACGACTCCCTTCCCAAGAGAGGATTTTATCTGTTCTGGGGAACGGAGTTGAGTCGACAGGATGTCGCCGTCTTTATTCACAAAGCACCCCACCCCCTAATGGCTTAGGAAGCAGTTGACCTTCCCGGAAGTAGTGACCCATTCTCCGACAATCAGCTAGCTGCATTGTCAGAAACGGTGCGATAAAGCTAAAAGCATCAACCGCATGGGCTGCAGATTCAAAAACAAATATTATAAGGGTTAAAGCTTTATTTTAGAACATATGTGCGTATTAACCGAAAAAGAACACAAAATGTTCCATAAATAATTTAAGTGGTGTTTCATTTCTTTCATGTTATGCTTTATAAAAAAGACAAATTTTATAGGGGTTAAAGCTTTATTTTAGAATATTGGTAGTTTAAAAAAGAAGGAAAAAAAAAGCATAAAATGTCTTATAAATTACAATTGGTATCAACCGAAAAAGAACGCAAAATCTTTCATAAATTAGAGCTGCTGCTTCATTTCTGTCAAGTTATGTTTGAAAGAAAAAAAAAAAAAAAAACAATATTATAAGGGTTAAAGATTTATTTTAGCGCATTGGTACTTATTAACAATAAATAAATCAATCAATAAAAAATAAAATAAAATGTTTCATAAATTATATTTGGTATTTTATTTCTATGAACTAATGTTTGATACTAGGGAATCTCAATCCTTCTAATATCAGATTGCCAATGTTATGCATCTTTTCTAAAATTCCCATATCATATGCACAAATTTCTTGGCTTTGAATGTTTTTTTAAAGATTTTGAACTTTTGTTTTTATAATAATTAAAGAAAAAGGAAGAGCCGCGGTATTTATGGAAACAAACATTTAATAAAGAGTACATGTAACATTCATTAGCGTATGCTTTTAAAGTTTTATGAATGTGATAATCGTCGTGCCCTTGATTTAAGCTGGAACACACACATACGCAAAGAAAGAAGAAAAAAAAAGAGGGGTGGGGGAATTCGTCTTTATAAGAGGTATTGACGATAAAGTTGTTTCGAGCGTTGCTTGCCAACTTGGGTTACTGAATGTTACGCTGGATACAGAAAGGAATATTCCTGCTTGAGTCTTCACAACGACGGAATAAATAAAATTAAATAAAGCTAAAGCTGTACCAAATATAAACGCAGTTTGAGAGTTTAAATTTGTAGAATAATGTATTATGTACATATTTTAAGTGTCAAAATGTGCATTTAAGATTAAAACTGGATGTCAGGGGATAAAATTAATAAAATATAAGCTAATACATAATTTCAATATGACTAGTTTATTTCCCATTAAAGCAGCATACTTACTTTTAAATTAGTTTTTAAATTTAGCAAAAGAAATAAAAGTGTAAAATTTAATGTGTTTAAACACTGAATAAAAAAACACTTAATAAGACAGTAATAATAATATTTAATAACGCTAAATCCATAGAGTACTAAAGAAACAAAAATAAAACATCAAAGTGTTGTAAATAATTATGTAGATTTTAATAAATTTCGAAATATAATGTTCGAAATATTATTTACATAAGTCATCAAGTGATTAAGGAATTTCAATTTAAAATAAATATTTTTATTTTAAAACAGTACATGAATATTGTATTTTAATTAAAAAAGTCAGGCGATGTGGAACGTAATTCAAATTTCAAGTATTTGCATGAATAATTAAAAAAAAAAAAGGTAAAAAAGGGATGGTTCTTCAAACAGAATTTGTAATATTACTTTATCTCTCTAATATCGCAAATACATTATTTAAATTACCTCCCAGTTAAATTGGATAAAGTGTAATTACTTTTCAAATAATTCGGTCTTTGTTTCACAACCTTTATGTTTTCCCAATAGAAAACATATTTTTTTCCTGCAATGAGCAATGTAATTAATATCGAAAAATTGGCTTTGTGCTTATAATTTTTTGTATTTTATTTATTTATTTTACTTTATGTAATTACAAAAATGTTATTTTGGGGGGAAAAAATGGTGAGAAGGAAAATAAATTCTGTTATCTTTTTCCTTTATCAGTTTTACATTGTATCGTATTGCGAGTTTTTTAAATGCATTTAATTTGCTTAACTATGATCACTTAAAAAAACAAATTCAAACAATATAATAAATTTTTATTATTTATGATAAATACATACCAACTAGGGTGAGGAATTCTTGTGTGTTATAAACGTCGGAAAATGAAGAGCGGCATGCTTCGTGGGCGCTTCGAGCAAGATCACCTTAAAAAAATATATGAACACATAATCCATTATTTTGGAATTTAACAACACTAAAAAATTTTTAATAAATATAATAAGCTTTTTTGTTATTTACATTAAAATACATTTTTTTTTGTATATTAATGAGGATGGTTGTAATTAAAATTGGGTTATACAGCTATAATGGATGAACGAATTATAACCAAATTTGGTAATTAGACATTACCTGCGATAAGCACAAGGAATATTCAAAAACAAAATCTAGTTCAAAAAAGTCTACTAGGTGGCGCTTTGCATGAAAAAAAAAAAAGAGAAAATTTAACAACGGAAATTATAAACTCGAAATGAGTAAACTATTTCGACGTTTATTCAATAATAGTCTTGCGCATTTGTTAGCTAGTATGTGTCATTTTTTGAGCTGAATTCCCATGTAAAGTTTCATAGAGTGGATATTTTTTGGAATTTAAAAAAAATAGAAACCTTTCTTCAGTGAATGTCATGTACAGTCCATTTGCCAAAGTTGGCGGGAATCTTCTCACCTGTTTCAGCTGAGTAAAGTTGTTTCATTTACCGTATATCCCGGCGTATAAGGCGCACTTTTGATGCAAAAAATAACATCGAAATTTAAAGGTACCGAAATTTACACAAAGGATATAAAAATGATACATTTAAAAAATAAGGATACAAATGAGGATAAAGAAATTAGATCTCTACATGTACCAAAAGTATTGTTTATTTAAACGAAATGACATTCCTTATTAACTAAAAAAATTTAATTATTGCAATCTCAAGTAGTTTAGTAAAAAAAAAATAGTTCAAAAAATGTCTACAAGGTGGTGCTTTGCATGAGAAAGCAGCAAATTTAAGAATGGAAATTGCTAATTAGAAATGCTCAAAAGTTTTTGACATTTATTCAATAGTTTTAAAACATCGTTTAACCCTTTAACGCGCAGTGTTCCCTCTCTGGGAACACCAAACTCTGACGTTTTGACTGTTGCCATTCACGAAGAATAGATTGGATTTCTATAAAAATAGCTGCGGGTGTCATAGCTCCTCGAGAATCCTTTTGCTGCCCCTTTTTCAGCATTGGGAAAGGGTTGCGCCTCAAAGGGTTAAGGAGATTTAAAATGACAATGATTTTATTTTTCCATATATTGCACAAATACTACAACTTTATAAAGAAATTAGAAACAGAACATTTTATCTGCGTGGATTTAACTTCAACACTTGAACTTCAAATCCGACGCTATCTCACAAAAAATGTAAACGACATAGGAATGCTTCATTTGTTAGATCAAGCTATATGTTTATCAATAGCACCAGCGTTCTACAGTTTGGTAAAAAAATAAAAAATAGCTGGAGTACTCAATATAACAAGACCGTAGTAGTCTAAGTATTCATTAGGGAAAATTCTGTTTCCTTATTCTTAAAGGATACAGTATGATAGTTATCCTTTTTATTTCGTCTCCCAATGGTTATTACGGTTAGGAGATTCCT
This sequence comes from Cheiracanthium punctorium, assembly GCA_038373885.1. Taxonomy (NCBI): domain Eukaryota; kingdom Metazoa; phylum Arthropoda; class Arachnida; order Araneae; family Cheiracanthiidae; genus Cheiracanthium; species Cheiracanthium punctorium. Next base: position 1,468,165 of record JAWZYV010011619.1, read on the forward strand.
TTCGCCTATACACTTTTTGGATATTTTTCGCATGGGAGTAAGAGATATTTCTGGACTACATTCAATAAGAATTTCCAATTTCTTTTTTCTTAATTAAAGAAGTTTATTATTTTGGATTTTAATTAAATAAAGTTCCTTTAAGAGTGTCACGTGCATGGGTCGAAGACCTGCCCGTCTAGACGGAATCGACCACAGTCTTCTGATGAAATAAATCCATCTCAGCTATTTGATAAGTTAACAGTCTTTTATCTTACAGTCTTTTATAATTTAATGACGCGCACAAGGGTTTTGATTAAGTATTCTATAATTACACGCTATTTTTATTCAAAAATAATCGTCTCTCGTCTTATCTAGGTATTCCTACGTGATTAGAATGGAGTTTTATTTAATAAGAAAAACACGCTTCCGGCACGGCAATTATTATCCATAAATTATTAAATTGACATAATCTTGCTGTATTTGCTATCAAAACTAATTTATTCGTCATATTTTTTCAGACACAGAAACTACCGATATTGAATTAAGTTCTTCATTCAATTTCATTTCACAAAATTAGTCAAAAATAACTTAAAAAATACACTTATTTGAGGATATGTCATTGCAGCCATGTTTTTCAATCATGTTTTTCTTTTTAATTATGTATATATATAATAATTATCACATTATTATTGTTGTTAAAGCTATTTTTAGTCAGATAAAAGAACCAACCGAATTGTATTTTTGCAAATGTTTTCCAAAGTAACACAGATATTAAAAAAGTCCTTTGTTTTTTACCTATATTTTCAAAAATAATTATATTTTTCAGAGAAAAGCTTTTGAAAATTAATATATATATTTATACATCTTCGATAAAAATTCAATCTCTTCACCAGCGCTGACAGGAAACAAAGAACACTTTTTTCATTTGCTCTTATCATTCCACTAACCAAAAACAGCTTTTCTGCTAATGTGAACATTTCGGACGGCTTAAAGATTTCCTTTTAGTTAGATTAATCAAGTGGGCGAAGTGTATAAATAAACCCTAAGCACCTTCGACAGAACACGGTTGTAATTATTTTCAGTACGCTGGTACTCGAGGAATGATTAATCTGGCTGTGATACTTTCTAACCAGGCGTGATAAAAAGCCATTGCGACCGATGAAAGTAAATTAACGTCGAGTGCCCGTATTGTCATGCCATGGAGTTTGGTGATTTTACATGCAGTTGCTGACATGAGTAATGAGTAATGATACACTGTGGTAAAGGTCAGTCTAGGAAATACCTCAAGCTCTGCACGTAATAGGTTCATTAATTCTACGCTGTTGGACCAAGGAGCGAAACGAAAGGCTTGCTTTGCCCTTCGCAAAAATAATGGATTGGATAACGCAGGTTAAGTGTTCAAGTGTACGCAAGGTATCTGCGCAGGTTTAGATAAAATTCTCTAAAAGTAGCCAGAGGTACAAGTTGATCGTAACCCTTGTGCCTGAATAATAAAGGGCGAATATTGTCAAATTGTAGATACAATTAAACACGACTGTGCACGTAATTCAGTTTGTCAAATTTAATACTGTGTTAACTGTGTCAGAAAAATTAACATAGAAAACTGTGTATAGACCAAACGTTTACGAAAATGTTAGTACGAATTCAGCAATTCTTTCTAATTCTGACTGTATGAAAATTCAGAGGAAAGTCTAAGGGTTCACAATGCTCGTCTAGCAAAGGCAAATGTTGAACATTGCAGTAGTTTTCAGTTCGTGTCAAACATAATATTCATAGTAATAGCACATAAAAAAGCGTTTTGCTGTACTTGTTGCCAATAAATATGTTCCTCAAAGTATGCGTTCTATTTTTTTTTTTTTTTTTTTTTTTTTAATAGGGAAACTTACTCTATGGATGCCCCTCGTATTTCCAATATATTAATTTTCATATAGTAAGAAAATAGAACATTTCTATATCATTTTCTAGTTTACTCACTAACAGCTTACAGAGAACGATATCACTGGTTTGGTTATGAAGATTAACCATTCAAGTAATAAAAAAAAGAAAATTTAATTATTAGGAATTCAAGAAACATTGTTGAGAATACATATACAGTGTGATTCGATACCAGACTGAGAATTGCAGGGGGTGTAGGGGCTACAGAGCTCTTGCAGAATCACATAGCAATTCGCGGCTGGAAACGTAGTCTTCCTGTACCTGTTAATGTATCTGTATCAACACTTCTTTCACTTTGGAAGAAGTGTTTAAGTGTGCTTCTAATTTCATAAAAAATGGGCTTTCTTTAGACAATATCATAAATGTTGCGACGAAGTTCACATATTTTTCGTGTCTTAAAATAATGTTCCTATGTTTCGTCTTTCAAAATCAAAATTTCGTTTTCCATATTAATCTCTCTCCACCTTGTTTTTCGTCTCGATAAAACGCTCTTTCTTTTCGCGACGGTATGTCTGGGATTTTTCGGGGTTTCCCTTCTAAATTAATTTCGCTTTAGCATATGCTGTTTAAATTCTTGGTGCCTCCCGGTCGTCCGTCTTCGCGCTCTCACGGGGTTGTAGACTTATGTATTGGCATTCGCCAAATTCTGGCACTTCTGTCTTGGAGATAATTATTTAATCCGTTTGTTTCAAATTTTTATATTGTTTACGCCTACCGGACGGTGGTTGTCACGTGGGGCAGTTGCTTATGAGTGCTCATATTTTACTCGCCAACCTGTAAAGAGCTGGCAGTTTTGTAGGAAGATTTTAGTACACTTCTTGATAGCTGTCCGTCAGAGGAGGTTGTGTTCGTTTTTTTATGGAACTCCGGCATACCGTGTGGCCGGAACGATTAGATATATTCTTGGTGTTATTTTCTACTAATGCAATGTAGTGTACGTAATTGAAGTTGTTTCCTTTAAGCCACATGTTTTGCTGATACCTCCAATAAACGTAGCTTTTTCTGAATTCAATTCATTTTCCTGTTCTTCTAAGTCTTCAGCGTACTTCATGGACGCTTTTAATACACTATACGTCATGTAAGCGGCCGAGGGAACGTTCTCTTAATCCACCTCCGACAACTCCGTTATAAATGTAATGAAAGAAATAATTCTGAAATAACAATTTTTCTCAAGTGCGACCGGTGAAAGAGGGATTATAGTTTTTGGAAGCCATGGTCTGAAAGTTTACTATAACTTGAACATTTCTTCCAAAGGGATTATTAACAGGTACATGAAGACGATGTTTCCGACCCCGAATTGCTATGTATTTTGAACCGTCTCTGTATCCCCTACACCTAATGCAAGTTTGTCAGTCTGGTAGCGAATCACCCTATATATACAGAGTTGTCCAAATTAAACTTCCCCAACTCAGAGGCATGTGCAGGATGTTGTATGGGTCATAATGTGAAGAAATTTTGAAAACAGACACTTCGGATCATGCGCTCGTGATTTATTAAAAAAAGATTATTAGTACAAGAAGTTCCCGATAGGTGGCGCTGCAGATCAACAAGACCTTCTACAGATGTTTTATATGTGTGACGTGATCGAATAGGACTTATCAACAGCACGAGAAACAGTTGGCACACTGACAACACCACGTGGCGATTGGCTAGTGGCGTCCACGACCGCCAAAGCAACGTCTTGTACGCGTGCAGAATCCACAACATGCCGTCCTCTACCTGGTAAAATTCCCAGCTGTCCGGTACTTTCGAACTTCATCATGTCTCGTAAAGCGCGTGGTATCATTGGTCCTCGGCGTAAGTTCTTCAGCCGACGGAATGGTCTTATCGCAGCACGGAGTTCTCGTCATTCTGGTAGAAAAGTTTCACTAACAGAGCTTTGTCTTTCTAAGTCGTCATTGTGCATCAGCGAGCTGGAAACAACTGCTGTGCAGCGCCTTATCTTCCCCTTTTGTAGGGCTCGTCTTTTGGATACGTTGCGCAGAAGCTTTATTTCTACAAATCACGTTATTGCAATATGCAAATTACTAGTGTTGCAGGGCCACCTATCTGCAACTTCTTGTACCAATATTTTTTTTTAAATAAATCGCGAGCGCATGATCTGAAGTGTCTGTTTTCAAAATTTCATCACATTATGACCCATACAACATCCTGCACAGGCCTCTGAGTTGGGGAAGTTTAATTTGGACAACCCTGTATATTAATTTCAATCTTTGCAAATAAAATCCTTAGATTCTAAATATAACTAATAGTAGGACACACGTATTCAAATATTTGATCAAGGGATTGGCGAACAGGTATGCAAAATTCTTTAAACAAAAAGAATGTTCTACTGGATTTTAAAGTAATTTATACTTACCAAACTGGATTTCTATCACATGTTTATGTCTGCGATAAAATTTGATGCACATATATCCGTTTTTGCTAAAACGAGATAATTCTCTTAAAAATATGCTATTTATAATATAACAATAAATAAACATAATACACATTGCATAAGTCATGTATTTCCCTTTCTTTGTTCCACTAAATCAATATTTGATGGAAAACCTAGGCTGTTATAAGTACTTGAATGTGCGATACTTTTCATATTATTGTGATACACCTGATCGCATCATAAAACGCATATTTCCAAAAAATGAAATATAAAATTTAATCAAATTGACAATATTAAACACGCACTACTAGTGCAATGTCAGTAATTCTAATTTTTTAAATCTTCATTTATTTCTAGTTCTTTAATTTTGTATTTCTTTTAAGTATACATATGTTGCTGCGAAATATAATAGTCAAGTTTTGATCAAAAATACTGGCTAAAGACATCCAATAGGAGAAAATAAAAGATAAACATGTTCATATTACGATGTCAGATATTATGTTATGTTGAAAACACTTTATATTAGAGGAATTCAATTAAGAAATATTATTCCATAGCACTAACGAACAAATAATTTAAAGAGTATAGAAAAGTTTCTAAACATAATTGAACAAAGAGAATTTTAAATATTTTTATCTGAAAACACATAGATAAGAATAATTTATAATTAAATATGTATGCATCTGAACTATTCTTTTTTATACAATTTACGTTATTCAACTTTCTCTTCATATGTTTATATTTAATCTAAAAGCATAACTCTTACAGCATTTAAAAATGCATTAAATGCACTTTTAATACTTTTGGTTTCACTATACTTACTTATATTTTATATATTTTAGTTAGACAATTACTTGTTTAGACTATAACCCTGTACAAATTTCATTTATGAAACACTAAAGGAATTAAAAATGAAAAATAATAAATTATGTGCAATACATGCACTTTTATTAAAGTAATATTATTAGTTTTATAATATGCATTATTTCACATAAATTTCCCTGTTTCTTTTGCACTACACGAAAAAACTGTTACGACACTACATCTACTTCATTTTTGCTCTTACAGACTTAGTGATTTTAAAAGATCCTCTGTCACTGTTTCAAAAAAGAGAGCCAAAAATACTCTTTCATTTTACATAACTTTAATTAGATAATTACATAGTTATTTAGATTACTAATTAAGCTACTTTTACTCTAATACCATAGGAGATTTAATTTTACGCATTGGTCTTTGAAAGCATTACGGAAGATATTAAAAAGCTTTGGGGCAAAAAAATAATTTCTACATCGCATCAAATAGAAACTACATTTAACATTTATTTCAAGCCATACGGACATCTGTATGGCTTGTTATGCATCATTATTGTATTACGTATCACCATCCAAATTATTAGAATGGTAAGTATTTTTAGGCTTTAAAGCTAATTGTGTAGTGCTTATGAACATATGTAGTGCTTAACACGTGCACTTCATTTTCTGCTTCTTGTGGTACGTTTGCTTAGTACATCAGGCTCTCTTAGCTGCTCAGTTTTTATTAATGAGTGTTAGATATCCAATTTTTTAAAATTTTCTTTATATCTTCACATTATTAACTTTATAAGATAAAAGCAATTATGACGACGTCTTTTACTTGCGTAGTTGACTATATATTGCTTAAATTCTCTGAAATTGAGGACCTTTGACTATTTCATTAAGATAACTGCTTTTAATATATATGGGCTTTTAATATATATGACTATTTTAAACTTACTTTAACACATTTTGTAATAATTCCTGCTCCTAAATTTAAATACGTATGGTTTTAAAAATCTGACTTTTTCTCCTCTAGTTATGGTATCTCAATCACAACAAATAGACAGCATCAAATGTGCATTTGCAATATTTATTGTAACATTTATCTGAGATTATTGCAGATAAATCACTATGTATTAGCATTTATTTTAGATAAGTATTTAATGCCATAAAAATATAAATACCATCCGGCCATGCTGTATGTGACTACTGTGCTTGTGTTTGGTGAAGATGATACTTCTTCAATGCAGAAATATTTTGTTTCCACGTGTTCATGGGAATGAGAAAGCTTGAATGTGGTTTTATGATCAATGACTGTGTACGACTTTGACCCATCTAATGTATGCCACTTTTTAGATGATGTGACTATGGAAGGAAACGTGCAGTTTGGAAGAGGATGTTTACCTGGAAGTAAGAAATGCACAAATGTTTACACTGTATTAATAAATGTTAAATAAAAACAATAAAGGAGTTTTTCAACATTCTTTTATTGGGGTGTTCAAATGAAAAGGTACGAAACGCCACTGTGGGTATAAATGAAGACTTTATTTAATTTATTTACCATAGGCCTGAGAACAGAGACTCCATTGATGAACGAGCCGTAGGACTACTTGTTCCCAGAATTCTTTTCGACGTGGTGAGACCCAGTCTTTCACAGCGTCCTCGAGTTCGTCGTCTGACTTGAACCACTTCCCTTTCAGACGTTTTCTCAGGGGACCAAACACATGGAAATCGCAGAGAGACATGTCCGGAATATAGGGCGGATGATCAAGCTGTTCCCAGTTGTACTTGGCCAAGTCCTTGGCGGAAACGAACACTCCATTTTCTCACTGTCTTGTGGGACCTAGAATTTTCCCTGTATGCGGTCATCATCCGGCGATGAATAGTGTACAGTTTAACACCTTTTGCTGCCAGAAATCGAAAAACGCCTCTCTGCTTCTCACTCGCCGAATTTTGCAATGTGAAAGCCATCCAGTTCTTACATGCACTGCCACGTCAATTGGAAGTAGGAGGGGGTGCTTTTTATAAGACCTTCTGCTGTCTTCTGCAGGCCCCGCATGCTCCTATCCGATCGCATCCCCAGATATCTCGCATCGTTCTCCCATAGTGGCATAGACAAATATATTAACAGTTAAGTTGTTACGACGTTTCGAACCTTTTCATTTGAACAACTGAATCGTAAAAGAATACACGATGATTGAGATTCATAAAGACAGAATTTGACAGCAACTGACAGAGATTGAAGATATTAGCACTTACAGGGTTCGTACGGGTCCTTAATTTTCTAAAATTCCGAACTTCTGAAAAACAGCCCTGAAATGTGATTATTTGAGATACTCGACATAACTCCTTTCCGTATGTTATAAAAAACAGGACCACTTTTAAAACATCAGAACATTTTAGGACAATATTTCGGAATTCAAAGTTCTTAACTCAAGCAAATCCAGAATTCGTACGAACCCTGACTTAGGTTGTATTTGTGATTATTTAGATCCAAAAACTAATGAGAAAACGATGGTAATGCAATTGTGTTTTCAGGCCAATGCCGCATAATAAGCTATTATTATTTTATTTTCAACTGCATACTGAGGAAAGAAAGATATCAGAACTATTTGAATTATACGTACTTTTTTGTGTTAACTTTATGTTACTCATTATTATATAATAAGTCAGCAGATTTCAAGAAATCAAATATAATATTTAATGAAAGAAACAATTCTCTTGTATCTTTGCACGTGTTTTACATCTGAACCCATACTTTAATACACTATAGAAGGCTGTGTGTGTGGCGATAAAATCGGGATGGACAGTAGTAACATACGCCAGTTTTTACTGGTAATAAATCTTAAGTTGTTGTTGTTGTGTATGATTACGGCAACGCTACACTTGGGCGATCTGCCAAGGGAGGTGCCTTGGTAGGAGGACTTTCTAAGGGGTTATAACGCGTATTCACGTTACATCTGGAGAAAACCTACCAAAACTCCAGACCGTTAGATCGACAGCCGCGCGATGGGACCCGAACCCGGGACCTTCACACACGGCCATCTACCATTTTCAGTGGCATATAACCACTGTGCCATGGTGAGGCAATAAATCTTAAGACTTGGTTACTAGGCAGTATATGACTAATAGCATTTTAGGTAGAATAATAAAACAATGAAACTTACTTCACAGCATAGTGACAAATGAGCTTAAGCTGCATAAATTTTCAGTAATACGTAAAAAATATATGAAAATAATCTATAAAGGCATTTTTTCATTTTTTTTTAAGTAGTGGTTTTTAAAACTATGTTAGGGGAGGATTTCTTTTTTTTTTAATTTAATTTCTGTCAATGCTTTCTCACAACTCTTCAGTTTTTCGTCTTCTCAAATAAGCATCACCCATTCTGATATTAAAAACTATTATTAAAATTAAAATATTTAATAAAACTTCAGTGCCAGAAAAACGTGTTTCTGTAATCTAGACTAATTAACAACCATTTTGATTTGCCCAAGAAAATAGTTTTCCAAAATCGATGTTTCATATCAACATATTAAACATACAACAGACTATGGAGCTCATACTATATTAATTAAAATCCCGACATAATTTTGCATGTCGTGTCCAATATATCACAGTAGATCAAACTCAGTACCAGACTCATGAGTCAGTCAGTGTGTTAAAATTTATCGTGACTCCTAGAACATAGCATAATCTAAGAATTCAATCATAAAACAATTGGATTTTCATCTACGAAACACATTCGTTAACTCTGTAAGTCACGGAATGTGCCATGGCAAGAATAATTGAGTGGTAATATTGACAAGGCATTATCTTCATTATTTTTCCCCCGTTAATGTGTCATAAATTATTTCTTAACATAAATTTTAATGAAAAAGAGAAAGAAATAATTATAGAGTGTGTCTCTTAATCAAAAATATATAAGTAGAAACCTAATGAACGCTGAATTAGATAACAAATACATGTTTGAGTGTAGAATATTTTTCAAACTTATAAACTAACGTACAAACACGCAAGTTTCTGACCACATTATTTGGTCATCTATGATAAAATCTATATTCAATGTTAATTTTCCAATGCATATCCCGTCGTTTATATTTAAGTCTATTGGCAGTACATGATTATTCTATGGTGAAAACTGTTCGTTACTTATGTGAATTTATTTTTTCATTTAATTTATAATGGTACTTAATTAGATGTTTAAGATAATTTAAAATATCCTAAATAAAATTAAAATTGGAGGCTGCTGATTAAGATTTCGATTTCGGTAAACATTTACAAAATATGTTTTTTTTTTTTTTTTTTTTTTTTAAGCGATTATTCTGCAGCGCATCTTTTTCTTCGGTTTGCATAGCATCAGTAAAATATTTTATTTTTTCATTTTCCAACTAGATGGCACCACTAGCTAAGTATTTGTGAATTGGCCTAAGTAGGGTAGTTTCAAATTGCCCATACTCATTTCTACTTAGACGTGCATTTAGTTCATACGTACGCTGAAGACAAATCTCGAAGGCACATTCAAAACAACTGTTGTCATTTTGATCATCTTTAGTGCTATAAGTGATGTGTCTATTTATCTATCTATCTATCTATCTATCTATCTATATATATATACAGGATCTCGTAAAAGTTTTGAGACGAATTCCCATGGATAGATGTTTCAGTAGTATAATGATCCAAAGTCCAAAAATAAAAAAATAAATAAATTAAATTAAAAAAAAATACAGTGTACGAGCAAGAAAATTAAACCTTTGGACTGGTCGTATTAGTCACCTGATCTCAATCCAATTGAACACCTTTGGGATCGCAAAGAACAAGTCCACTTTTCGAAAAAGAAGTCGGAACACGGAAACATTCTTGAAAAGAAGAACTCCTCCGGTATCTTCAACTGAAATGAGCGAAACTCCCTTGATTTACTTTAGAAAGCCTTGTTAATTTCATGCCCAGATGATATGTAATGGCTTTTTGCTTTCAGGAATATGTAGCATTCCTCAAGGCAAAAGGCTAAAACTAACACTAAATATTCCTGTACTTATTACATTAAGAAGATTTATTTCGATGAAGTTAAAAAATAAATGACTTGTCTCAAAAGTTCTTTTTTCTAAAAACTTCACCCTTGGTATTTCTTAAAATAACAATTTTCACATACATTGTTAGTTGCATACCATGCAGAATGACTAAAGCTACAAATTACTAATTTACATCATGAAGAAATTTTGCTTACGGAAAAACGTATCTCCTTAAAGCTTTTGGGAGCCGCTGTATATATAGTGCGGCCACGTTTAAGTTCACCAAACTTTCTTTTTTTTCGTGACCGTTAGTCCTAGATGAGCACTTCCCATAAAAGAAATGGTCAAATTTAGAAAAAAAGAGTGAAGATTTTAAAGATTGAAGATTTTAATGTTAAGATTACAAGTTGAAGCGGAAAAAAAATAGTGAAAAAGTATTCAATATAAATTTACATGCAGCCTTCAGGGCTGTATTCATATTTAAGAAAATCTTGCCCTTACAAAAACATGCAGTCACAAAATCTTCGATATTGGTAAGACCAAAATTCACGGATATTTCTAGTTCCATATTTTAATGCACAGTGTGAAGACTGTAAACTAATGAATATGGAATCAGAGCCATTGCTAAGACTTTTTTTAGGTGCCGATAAACTGAAAAGTCAAATATCGTTTTTTTTTACCAACTTACTTATTTTTATATCAATTATATGACTAATATTTTAATTTTGTCAACTGGATTTGCGTCATTTTGTCAAGTGTACCAGAAACAGAAAGTAAATTATCGTTTTCGTTAAATTTTTTTCACCATTTTTGCCAACTAGGTATCTAATTCTGCCAAGTTTAATAGAATTCTGCGAGTGTTAGATGGGAGACTCCCTCCAACCCCTTTTAGTAAGGACCCTGCATGGAATCACAATGCCCTGTCCGAAGAACGAGCTTTTGGAGTTGGTATGATCAAGTCAAAATAGATCATGCTTGTATAAGTACTTACATAAATGCATACGTACATTGAGATGCTATTCAGAAATGAAAGTGAATACAGGAATGCTCAAAATGGATTTTTGAATTACAATCCTAGCATCAAAACTTTTCGCAATCGCAAATCTTGTTTGTGCAAATATAGTAAAAATTTCTTCCAGATCACAAACCATCTTAGACTTATTTTATAAATTTAAGAAACGACCAAACACACTCATTCATATAACCCTTTCAAAAAGGGAGGGCAAAAAAGAAACAAACAAAAACGAAAACATTCATATCTTTTGGCAGGGTATTTAGGCATTCCCACCATTACTTACTTTGAATTAGCTTCATCGTCCTTGATCCCTCCCAGGGGGACACCAGGCCATCGCATGTAGCATCTGCTGATTGTGACATCTGGATGCCTCCTTTCTCCGGCAAATAATCGAATACCTAGGGAAACAGGGATGATTAAGGGCGGTCAGATAAACAGAATTATAGAGACAAATGTTTCTCGGTCATTCGGCCACTGGAAATAGAATGATTTTGCCTGCAAATGTTAACAGGTATTTGTGTTTATATCAATAGTTCTTCGCCAGCTCTTACATTAATAATACGTACGGTGTGGGTTTGTGGTACGAATGCAACGCATATATTGTTTATTTATAAATTTATCCTTTTTGTATTGTACATGCATACGGGCTGTCCTATAAATAAAAGTATAGATGAGTGTGGTCTTAAAATGAATATTTTAGGTTATCGACTTCTAATAGCCAAAAGAAAACAAATCAAATAATTGTACTCTCGCATTCTTAATTGGAAAAGAAAAACTGTGTTTTTAGGTCTCGCATGGTATTAAAAATTTGAAAAAAAAGGTCAAATTTCAAAATTTTTATAGAAATTCAGAAGCCTTAATGTTCAGAAGATTATTAATTTTTGTTCTAATGCATTTAGATGTTTGTCTTTAACACTCGTATCATGGAACTTTCAAAATATTTAAAACGCGTAGCATGTATCTTTAAAAATATTTAGATTTTTTCTACGATTCTTAGGTCGCCCATAAGCCGAAAGACTCCTTAAATTAACGGAAGTTTAACTTCTTTTTCTTTTTCTTTTTTTACATATTGCAGTATTTTAAAATGAATATTTTAGGTTATCGACTTCTAATAGCCAAAAGAAAACAAATCAAATAAAATATATAGTTGTACTGTCGCATTCTTAATTGGAAAAGAAAAACTGTGTTTTTAGGTCTCGCATGGTATTAAAAATTTGAAAAAAAAGGTCAAATTTCAAAGTTTTTATAGAAATTCAGAAGCCTTAATGTTCAGAAGATTATTAATTTTTGTTCTAATGCATTTAGATGCTTGTCTTTAACACTCATATCATGGAACTTTCAAAATATTCAAAACGCGTAGCATGTATCTTTAAAAATATTTAGTTTTTTTCTACGATTCTTAGGTCACCCATAAGCCGAAAGACTCCTTAAATTAACGGAAGTTTAACTTCTTTTTCTTTTTTTACATATTGCAGTATTTCTTCTTTTATAATCCAGTTTTAAACTTTTCAGAATAAAGGTGCATTGTGCACCTCTTTGATTTCTATGCCTTCCCATTCACCCACCCTGGAAGGATAGATATTTATAGTATTTTCAGATTTACATTTACTATTACTATAGTATTTTAGCCAAGTTTGTACATTTGTATTAAGGTATTTGAAGTTGGATTTCTGACTCAGTTTTGGCACTGATGATCGCGAATATCAAATTGCTCTTGCAAATCGCTCTCTCTCATCTTCCCCCAAATACATTTTCTGCAAATTCCCTGATAATTTTTCTAGTCCTTTCAACAGCTTGAGTGCAACATGAAAATTTTAAGAATTCAAACTTAGCAGTTGTTTAGCTTCTAGAAATGACGGTAAATCCTTGTTTGTCAAATCTTCCATCATTGGAAGCAGATAATGTGTACATGTTAACCAATCGATCAACATGTAGGCGTTCGAAACGTCTACATACATTTTCTTCTACATTTCATTTAATGAATATATGGTGCCTGGCCATCGTTCGTCGCCAATGCTTGTGAACCAGTCCGACTGGTTATCGAGAGATGACGTCGGAATCTAATCAACGAGTTCCGCATGTCTTCCAGTGTCCATGATTCCTGAAGACTTGGGCCGAGCGCCACCTCACTGAAGTATTTGTTCAGACAGTATGCAAAGACTGTGTTTAGCTCGTGCACGTAGCACTCGCAACATCATTATAATTTTTTTTAGCTCCACAGTTCTTTAATTCGCTAGGGTTGCTAAATTGCACAAAAGCCCGATCTTTGGTGGCTTTGCACCTGGAGCATTGTACATCAAAAGATGTAATTTCTTGTTACTTTCCGATCATGAATCATGAAAAGAGAGTATTGTAATCATAAAAAAATCAATTTGATCAATTGAGATTTTGGTGTATTGACACGTTTTGAGGTCTTCTGAATTCATTAATGCTATTTTTTACGGGATGTAGTGTGATTGTGTGTATGGGTGTGAACACGATAGCTGCTAAACGGTGCATTCGATTGAGCTCAAATTGGTTACATATGTTATAAACCGCCATCGCAAGACGGGTGTTGATTTTGGTATGTATAGGACTTATAGTTTTTTTTTTTTACAGGGCTACAAAGAAGATATCTTTTACATTATGACTTATGGACGGAAATTCTTGAAAGTGCGCTAGCGCTTAAACGGTGCAGTCGATTGAGCTCAAATTTGGTACATAAGCTATAGACTACCGTCGCAAGACCGGTATAGATTTTGTTTTTTCATTGCCACGGAAATATTTCTTTTATATTATGGCCATATTTTATGTTTCTTTTATATTATGAAATCCTTGAAAGGATGCTAGCGTCTAAACGGTGCATTCGGTTGGGCACGAATTTGACAAGTACATAAAAGTTCGCGGTCACATGCTCTGCATAGATTTTGGTGTGTGAAGAGTTGATACTCTGTTCACGGGATTGCAAGAAATAATTCTTATGTATTACGGTCTATGGAGCTAATCATTTAAAATGAGTTAGCATCTAAAGAGTCCGTTCAAAAAAGTTCAAATTAAGTATGTATATTACAGGTCACCATCACACAACATGTACAGATTTTGCTGTGTATAGGACTTATAGTTTTTTGATGGGGCAACAAATGAGTGTTCTTTTACATTATGGCTTATAGATGGAAATCCCTGAAAGTGAGCTAAGCCTATAGGATGCATTCGAGGCTACAGGGCTACAAAAAAGTATTCTTTTGCACTAGGTCTTATACACCCAAATTGTTTTAAGTGCACTAGTGCCTGAACACTAGATCCGATTAAGTTGAATGGAAACTATTTCTACGCTTGGTAAATATTAAATGTTCGGAAAGTCGAGTGGAATCATTTCATATATTTTTTTGTGAATTGTTAAGTTTTCAATAAAAGTTAAATTAGTTATTTTTTCTTTCTTATTGTGATTATCATCTTAAAGTTAAAACTTTCTAATACAGTTTAAAAGAGGCTTCCGTTAAGTCAAGTTGGGAGCTTCTCAAACACATCTTACTTCCACACTCGAAGGTATTAGTTTACTGCTACTGGTGTTTCGAGAATTTTGTTAACATTTTTCTTTAAAACATAACATTTAGACTTATGACAACGTTAGTTTGAACACTGTAAACTATAACTTATGAGGAAGGAACGCCAAAAGAAGAAAGTATGCAAAGCTTAGTCAATTTGTCTTATCAGTTTGTTACACAATAGATACTTATTCATAATACTTACGAAACAGCGGTAAGCATTGTCGTCCTTATAAAGGGCATTATGATGCTTTCTATTTGACATTTTCCCTACTAAATAATGAGCTGAACCTTCTTTCCATACTGCTAAGCAGCTTAGTTCCTCCACTAAAATGAAAATAAAACATTAAAATAGAAATATGTTTACTTTATCTTTACTTATATCTTTACTTAGTTTGTTAATAGGTTTTCTAGAGATATAATGATACACAATATAAATGTTTAGGAGCTACGCTTACAAGGTTACACCTTTTTACAATGTTACACAAAAGATAACAATCAAATATTGAAATTTAGCTAGAAGTTCAAAGTAATTTATGAACTGAAAAATTCGGAATATTTCGCACCAAGAAACACCCTTTAGCAAACGCTTAAATGCATTTTCTTCAGTTGACGACAAATTATAACACAGGTGCGAAACATATCCTCAAAAAAGAACCCGCTCTCATAAATATAAACAATGTTCATTGACCGAACGAAGCGAGATCTAGGAGTCAACTGTTTGTTTGTTTGTGTTGTTATTTCAAAATTACGCATGGTGTGTCTGTCGAGTACGGGGATGCCTTGGTCGGTGGATATTCTAACTATTCTTACGCGTATTCACGTAAGAGTCAACTGAAACGGCATTTTTGTGTTTGTTAATTTGTATATTATTGCAATGATCGCTCTGATATCATTTACCCGATCTTCGTGAAATTTGATGGTCGATTAGTTGAGGAGAACACAATTTTAAAGCTCAAATATGGGAAGGATTGGTTGAAGGGTAGCAGTTGTTAAGAAAAGCTAGAACAGCTTTGCATATTAGAAAATTGTTTACTTAAATCGTATTTTTTTTAGCTTTAGTTTCTGTTTGGGTGTTTTCATATAATCTGACGGGAAGTCCAGATCTAAAAGTAATCTGCCCACACCGTAACCAGAGAAAGAGTTGAAAAGAGAAGACAGGAAGAGTCAGATGAACAGGAAGATCGCTCAGCGTATCAACGCAATCACAACAAAGCCTTTTGTGTTGATGCAATATAGTTTCAGTGACCAGAGCGTTTGAGCCTTATGTTGCTGTAAGTTAGAAACACTCGCGGCCATGAGACATGAGAAGCTCGCAATCGCAGACTCAAAAAAGTACGTCAAATAATGATAATCGCTGAAGAACGAGAATCTCCAGAGGCTAGCCAGGGGAGACGGCAGTCAAGGCTCATGTATTCCGATGATATCCCAGAGCACGTAGGTGTAGAAGAACCTAACCGTAGTCCCCAGTTAGATAGATAACAAGTTCTGAGTGCAGATTCACGCGAAGCGTCTGAAAGCCGTCAACAGATACTGAAAAGTATGCGAGAAAATGTAAATGAAGGTTGTGAACGCGCAACTCTTCCAGACCGTAACGAAAGTATTAATCGTGAGTATACAAATTTTTAGAAAATCTATTGCTTTGTCAAATGGAGCGAATGTAGGAAAATGCGTTGAATATTTTCCATATATGAACCTCATGAGGGATAGATGTGTCCGTCGCCTTTAGAAATCAACTAAACATATTTCCAGTTGATAATTATAGGGACCCTGCAAATCTCCATCAGAGTTAAATATTTTGTCGATTATAGAGCAGCATTTTATTGCCAAAGTCCATCCAGTGATTTCTGTGTACCACATTTGCGGGCAACAATACGCATTTAGTGGCCAAATTATTAATTTTCCACACGACGTGATTTCTATTGCAACGTAGCTTCCACATTCCATAAATGGTGTCTTTTGTAATAGGGAAACGAACGCCAAGACTCTGAAAATTATAGCGAATTTAGAATTTGCATTGATAAATTTTACAGAGCACTTTGATATTTGAAGGAACACAATGTCTACTACAGAGATATTGAAGTTTGTGAGGATCAATTTAAATCGGGATAGAACTAGAAAATCTCATAGTCTCTATTTGGTGAGAACCATTGATAAATCTCTCAGAGAGCAATTTATTATAGTTACGCTTAAAGCGCTTATCTATATCGTACTCACGGTGTCGCCTCTAAGCAAAAATACTAATTTTTTGTGTGTGCGATAGATATCAAGAGGACAATTTATCGAAATGAATGAAATTATACGTTGTCGATCTATCACTTTCCTTGACAAGATTTGTCGAAACGAATTGAGTTATTAATTAGCAAACTATAAATAAGATCCTGTTGGTAAGAGTGCTATTACTGACACATATATTACTGACACACCTGATTTTTCTTTCTTATTCAATTATTTTGCAGATAGTCCTAATACATGGCTGTGATTTAAGTTCTGTCATACAACCTTGATACATATTTGTACATCTATATTGCACGCACGATGTCCCCTCTAGTTAAAAAAAAATATCCCCTTTTATTTATTGCAGGATCGATCTCAAGAGAATGCATCGAAATGTAGAAAATTATACGTTATCGGCACAAAAATAAGAACATGTTTGAAAGTATTTTCTTATGCAGGATGTTCCATACTGATTGGGACAAACTTTAAGGATAGGGCACATAATAAAAAATCAGAATCACATACCAACCAACTTGTGTTTAGAAACGTCGTCTTCCTGTAGCTACTAATAATCACTCTGAAACAGGTGCGGAAATACTAGTGAACTATCTGACCATTGTTCTTCAAGAACTAATGGAACTTTGACAAGAAACACGTGAATAAAACAAATAGTTTCAAAATTCTATTTCATTTCGTGTATAAAAATTTTGGCGAGGAACATTGTTTACTAAACTTGGTTAAAAACATTACACAAACGCTTCAACAGTTTTCCCAAAGTGATTATTAACAGGTAGGTGAAAAAGGCGTTTTTGACCCCCGCATTGCTAAGTGATTCGGATTCATGTGTCCTACCGCCACTTAAAGTTTGTCCCAATCATTATGGGACATCCTATGGGACAGAAACGATAAATTTTGATCTGTATTTCTTGTTTTTGATAATTTCACAGATTCGAAAACAAGGCTACAGTTGTATTTCTCTAACATGCCACTATATGCTCACACTTGAAGCTAACGTAAATGTGACCAGATTTTTGAAAGTAGAATTAAGGACATGTCGCCAATTTTGAAACAAAATTGAGGGAATTCTATAATTAGTGAAATAATTAACAGTTATCTAACTAAAAAACAATGTAATGATTAAAAATTGTCCCCAATTGTTTTTCTCTCATTTTGGGGACAAATCGAAAAAACCCAGAGAAATTGGGGACTGTCCCCGCAAATTGAGGACGTATGGTGACCTTAAGCTAACGTCAAATCCATGGTGTCGACTCTAAACAAAAACATCTATCTTCTTTTTTTGTAGTGAGCGATCGATCACAAGAGGATGCATCGAAATGGGTGAAATTATACGTTACCGATCCATAAATCAGAGCAAAAATCAAGGGTAATAATTACGTTACCCGAGCTTTCTGTTCCCAGAACATCTGCACAGGCTTGGAATCGGAAGAGGAGGCGTGAGTCATCAGTGCAGGTGTCTACGTGAGATACTGGATAATTGCACTCGCCGTGTCCTCGGCTGTATGTGAAGGTGAATGGTCCATGGAGTTGGCACGAAACGGGCTTTGCATCGACTGCAATGGAAAAACGGATGGTAATTAGCGACTATCACTTCCCAACAAAGCTAATTGCCGGTTTCGGAGGTTGTTATCTAACTATTTTGTTGCACGCCATGCTTGTAATGGTTCACGCATGCACTCAAAGAACATAAAGTGTTTACTGCATATTGTGTTCTTATCGAAAAATATAATTAACTTTCTGAAAGGCATGAGAATTTGTTTAAGCGATGAAAAAAAGAGTGCAAAATAGAGGGCGTACTATTAACTAATTACATATTTCGCGACTAAGCAGAGTATGGTAAACAGTCTCTAAGAATTTTTCCAAGCTTTTTTTTTAACAGTAATTTCTGCTTGACGCAGAATAAAACTGACAATTTTACAATCGGTTGGTAAATTAATATGCCATCTTGTGGTAATACTTGAAACTGTTCTTTAATCGAAACAAGTTATCATGTCTTTATAAGGTAATGCACAAAAATTCACAAATTTTATAACCACTCATTTAGTCTGGAGATAGATTTTAAATTAAACACCCTTCACTGTGTAATACCCTACAGGTTGCAGAAGTAAAGTGCTTAATTTATAATTATATATATATATAAATAGTATTCTTTAAAAATAATAATAAATACCTTGTAATTTGACATTAACGCTGAAAAAAGTCATGATTGATTCTTTTAGTGATGCTGTGAAATATCATTTGGTGCAATGTTTATTGGAGAATGCACTCTCCATATACATCAAATAAAATTCATTTTAATCTTTTTTTATTGTTTTAGATGAGACCAAAATTAAGTATAAATTTTATTTATTCGCATACACAGTGCACATTCACTTCTAGTAGGATATAGCTATGATCTTTAATTACCCAGATAACACAGAAACTATTTAGTTAACATATTATGCATGTACTACCAAAAACCACTATCACTTTAAATAAAAACAAATACGCAAAATAATTAAAACTTTGTAAATGTATCACACACATAAAAAGGTACTTTTCAATATGTACACGTGCTTCGATCGAAAGAAACTCAATCTTTGTTATCAAGATCATGGGACTGGGACTAATAAACGTAATCGGAAGGCAAAAGCGAGGAGCGAGTTGCCAATCTGAAGAAGGTATAAGCAAGAAACAATTTAGAATAAGAAGGAGTATCAAAGAGGGCAGATAAAAATGAAATAAAATATAGAATGGAACAAGTATAGATATAAATAAAATAAAATGGCTTTAAAAAATAGAAAGCAGCACAACGAACACAAAAAGAAAAGCAAAGAAGAAAAGGCATAAAAACACTTTTTTCATATAATAATTTATAAGCAGGGTAAAACATTTCTTTCTATGCTTGTTTTTTTTCAAATATTAAGTAATGACCGAAAAATACACACAATGATAACAAAATAAATGAAAACAAATTTTAAGAATGGGGGATAGAGGAAGAAAGTAAATAGAACCTTATAACAACTATTAATAAGCAAAAAACATTAGTTTCTCTGTTGAGCGGTTTATTTTACACATAGTTAACAACATGATGGAAATAAATGACTATTTCTCCAAATTCTAGCTAAAACTGATGCAAAGCTACTTGACGAGCTCGTAACGACACCGTAAATATAATGCTAACGAGATTAATATACTTGGCAACATGTTATAGAAAGTCATGAGGGAGTATTTTAAAATATAGTTATATACCTCAATTCGAAAACTGAAAAACTAGAAAAATCTACGTTAAATTCTTCAGAAAGAAACTGCGTTTTAAGAAATATTTAAGTATCCATTAATAGTAACACTAATGGTGTTACTTTAAACGTAAAGCATTTTAGTGTAAAGTAAACCTTCAAAATAAAATATTTTGGATACTTAGATAGTTTCTGTTAGAAAATAACTGTACTGTATACTAATAGACTTTGAATTTAAGTTTTAGTAATACAGAATCTCAAGTGCTGAGATTTATGAAATAATGGGTTTAAACTTGTCTCCATTTTTTAATCTCATTCTCGGCTGGTTCTTAAAACTTGTAGTTGAAACAGGCGTGCATTTTGAATCGACTCTTAAAAAAGGAAAAAGGTTCTATGTTCAACGAGTATTTGCACTTTTAAATGCGTGTTACCACTTTCTGGGGAAAGGAAAAAAAGATTTTGATAATTTAAACTGTTTTTTATTTAGGTAGTTCCTGGGATGGAACTATTTATTTTTTAACGTAAATGCTTAAAAGAAAAAAAGAACTAAGTTCGCTCCGATGTAACTAAAATAACTCGGAAGGATTTAAAACCGGGACAAGCTTACATCTTTTTTAAGTCCTTCCATTGTGAAGGCATAGGCCTGTTACCGAAATGTTGGGACCTGTTCTACAAGTCATATAGCAATTTCGTTTGGTTTTCAATAAATGATTTTTTTAACTTAATCATTTTTATTTGCACACCCTTTATAATTCAAGTTTTAGTGTCTTTATTGTCATTTCTTGAAGACCGTTGATATTTCTGTATAAATATGTTTATTCTATATGCATTCTGATTTTAAAAATACTTTAGATTAACGCAAATGTTAGATAGTTTGTCATGATTCCCTGATAATTTGCATAAATACATTATCATCTGCGTTAGGAATATAAACTTTTTAATTTCCTGAACTTTTGTTTCTTGCAACTATTTACAACTATGATACAGAAAACATGCCTCCATGAAATGTATAATTGTTAGATATTATTTTTCGAACTATTTGTTTTTATGTTATTAAACTACTTCTCGTTTACAAGTGTGTTGATTTATTATTACTGTTATTTATTTAATCAAACACACTTAGTTTAGTTTGACTATCATAAATCAAATTAATTTTCATTTTATGATATAAATTGAACGAATGTATATGGATGTATAAAAGGAAAAGTAAATACAATCGAAATAAATTGCTCTTAATAAAGACTTTTTGTATTGAAACATATTTAATAAACTGTTTCTCTAGAAAAAATGTGCATTTTGTAATTTACAATCTTACATATAAATTATATTATATAAGTTATTATAAAAGCAATATTACATTAGCATTTAAGCATGCTCTTCCACAAGAATCATTGTACTTATGAAACCGTTCATCCCAAATATTGACTATTGAAATTCTCAATTATAGAAGTCTCACATATTTAATAAAATACTTTTAAACATAAACGAAAAGTAAAAATTTTCGTATCATTTAATTAACCCTCCTAGATTTCTCCTTTCCCCATATCTGAATATGTAATGTATTACGAAACATTTGATATTGTATTCGCTTTAGGTAATAATTTCAAATTAATATATCTTTTTAATGTTATGATAATGCATATAAATAGTAAAATGTTATTATTTTCTAATAAATAATGAAATAGTTTATCATTTAATTAGAATGCATTTTCCTGAATCTGAATCTAAAATGTATTGTTCAAACATTTTATAGTGTATTCATTTTACATAATAATTTGCAATAAATATATATTTTTTATTTTATAATAGAGACAGGGAACTGTTATCAATTTCCTTTTTATAAATAATCAAAATGCTAGTAATTTAATTAGAATGCAGCAAGCATAGCTCCTGTTGTCTTCATTTACTTCACAAACATAATAAATAGCAATTTAGAAACGCATTTGAGTGAAATAATTTTTTCCCCGCATTTATAAACTATTTTTTTAATAATTTTAAATGAAGTTTTGCGGTTTTTAACATATAAAGCTTCAACTTTAATGTCATTCAAACGAAATCCAAACTCAGAACCTAACACTAGAACTCTTCAGATTCTTAGGAAATTTATTTATTGCAACACCTCATTTTTCAATGCTAAATGAATTCGCTGTGCAATAAAAACGTTTTTAATCAAGCTTAATTATACAAAACAACAGCAGTTAATCGTGTTAGATGTTTTCCTGAAAAATCTCCCAAACAAAACTCCGTCACAGCGAACAGAACGGACTTCATTAACTACCATTACTCTCTCTAATTATTTCCAAGACGGAAAAATCCTGTAATCAACACATTTTTAAAAATATTAAAAGCCATTAAATGTTCATCAAGCTATATATAATTGCAGGAGTTTGAATTAATTTTATTCTAGTTCCATTTTCTTGAGAATTTCTGTTTGTTGCGCTACCTAATTGCGTTAATAGACAGCCATTTCAACAGCCCAGTCAGCATAATAATAGAAAAGCTGTTTTCAAATTATTCAAATTTGAAGAAATTAGTTCATGCTTTGTTATCCCGAATTTCAGTGATTTCATTAACGAATTTATTAAGTTAGGGAAGTGGATTTGGGAAAGGTGAAAATAGTTTTTCAGTTCACAAGTTTGGAATAACATGGTAATGCACAGCTGGAAATTTTATCATTCAAATAATCCTACCAAAAGAAATTTTCATTTACATGTATATATTTGTCTTTATTTATGTTTTTAGGCGAAGCAAACTTATAAGGTTCCATTTTTAAAATGATTATTATTGTTTATAAAATAACTATTGGAGAGTTTTAATTGAAAATGAAGTATAAGACATAAAAAAAATTAATTACTATTAAATTCTTATCAGCTTCAAGATTTTTAATTACTCCATAAATAATTTAAACTATTTCATTTTTTCTGAAAAAAAATACCAGTAGCGCAATGTATGTCAAGCAATATCCTTATAAATGAAAATGAAATTCTGTTTGTTTGTTTGTTTGTTTGTTTGTTTATTTGTTTGTTTGTTTGTTTGTGGATTTGATTCGTATACAAATCCACAAAAATGGACCTATCAGACTGAAATTTTGCACAGATATGTAAAATAATATAGAATAAATGATAGTCCACTTTAAAACTTTGAAAGTCCACCCGTTCCCGGAATTTAAGAGATTTTTTATGTTCTCCACGCAAAAAGCTTTCCGTAATTGTAACCCCTGTAGTGAAAAAAGTGTGAAATAAGGATCTTGGTTGCCATGTGTGGCGATTTTGCCGAATAAAATGTTTTAAATTCTCAAAGTAAAAATAAAAGAATAATAATGATTTTTTTTTTGTTAGTTTATATTCGTAAGGTTATTTTTTTAAAATTATAATATCGTGTGCATGGGAAATCGGAGCAGGAATGAAATGTTTTATAAACAAAACAATAAGAATTGAAGATTTCCGAGGCTAATATGTTAAAATTTTTTAGTTTGGCGAAAAAATAAAATGGCTCCAATGCCTAGAAAGTGAATTCTAGCGGTTAGCACTGTTTCCGGCTTGGAATTTACTGAGAGCTTAAGGAAACGGATTTTTGAAAACAAGTGCAAAGGTTTTATTAGAATACAGCATTAAACTTTAATGATCCGTGCGGAAATAATGCAGTTATTAAGGGATTTCAAGCGATCTATCTTCAGCATTCTCGCCAATTGAGTGCATTGATTTTAGTTGGGGGAATTCCGCCAAATTTCAGATAATTGAAATCTTCGCATATAGTACATCGGAGTAACGATGAATAAAACATGTTATAGTTGATAATTTAAAAATGAGGCTGTATTAAGGGATTCCACTTTTCAAAAAAATGCCTGGCGGTCGCACCATTTCCCATTTTGATTGCTGCTAAGTCAATGCTTCGAATGATTCCCTGAAAAAACTCTTGCAAAATGGCGTATATTGGCACTTTGGCGAGGCTTAGATTTGAAACTGGATTTTATTTGAGACTGGTATCTATATTAATAAAACAATGTGTGTAAACTGTTTGTTTGTCTGTGTCTCGCGTAGCTCGCAAACGGGTGATCGTAGACCTACCAATTTTTGAACGGAAATTCTCAATGACAGGTCCCGACACACCTCGAAGCGATTTTTTCAAAATTCGAACTATTTTAGGAAATATCGATAAAAACGTATCGCAAAAGGCTAATTTTTGCTTTCCGCCATTTCGTAATTGTAACCACACAGTGCATTAAGCGACAATTAAGCTTATCTAGGTTGCCACATTCGGCATTTCATTAAATCATTCAGACTCTTGAAGTAAAAATAAAAGATTAACGATTTTTTTTTTTATTTTGACTAGATTATTTGTAAGGTTGTTTTTAAATTAAAATAGCGTGTGCATGTGAAATCAGAGCGGGAATGAAATGATTTATACTCAAAAGAAAAATAGAATTTGGAAATTTTCCGAAAATAAATGTGCAACTTTTTAATTGGGCGAAAAATAAAAGGGGTTGATGTGCGATTTTGAGGAGGATTCTAACGCTTGGCGCTATTTATCGTAATTTAATAGTCTGCTATTTGGGTTATGAATACACCTGCGTATAAGTTGTTGAAATTTTCATTCAGTTGGAATTGTGCATTTTTCTGAGCAGCTTTATTGCATCTATTTATAATATATTACATCCAGAAAAAAGGATGTTAGAAATATCAATTTTAATTTTGTTTAATCACACTCATGAATAATGATACACTTTCCAACTTAATAAAATAAGGAACGAAAATAGGGAAGACCTATGGATTATAACTCTTTTTATATATAGCACTTTAGTGCGTATTTAAAATCTGAAAGTGTGTCAGATTTTCTATGATTCTAGCGCTTGGCGCAATTTAATGAGAGGGTATTTTTAAAAACAAGCGTAGGTTATCTTATAAATAAAAATGAAATTCTGTTTGTCAATTTGTTGATTTCGGTAGTATACAATTCCACAAAAATGGACCTGTCAGCCTGAAATTTTACACAGATATATGCAAAATAATATAGAATAAATTATAGTCCACTTTAAAACTTTGAAAGTCCACCCGTTCCTGGAATTTAAGAGATTTTTTATGTTCTCCACGCAGAAAGCTTTATGTAATTGTAATCCCTGTAGTGAAAGTGTGAAATAAGCATCTTGGTTGCCATGTGTGGCGATTTTGCCGAATAAAATGTTTTAAATTCTTAAAGTGAAAATAAAAGAATAATAATGATTTTTTTAGTTTATATTTGTAAGGTTATTTTTTTAATTATAATATCGTGTGCGCATAAGAAATGAGAGCAGGAATGAAATGTTTTATACGCAAAACAATGAGGATCGAAGATTTACGAGACTAATATGTAAATTTTTTTAGTTTGGCGAAAAATAAAATGGCTGATAGGCCGATTTTTAGAAAGTGAGTTCTAGCGTTTTGCACAGTTTTAGGCGTTTTGGCGCAATTTACTGAGAGCTTAAGGGAATAGCATTTTTGAAAACAAGTGTATAGGTTTTCTTAGAATACAGCATTAAATTTTAACTATCCGTGCAGAAATAATGCAGTTATTAGGGCATTTCAAGCGATGTAGCTTCAGAATTCTCGCCAATTGAGTACATTGATTTAACTTGGGGGAAATCCGTCAAATTTCAGAAAATTGAAATCTTCGCATTTAGTACATCGAGGTAACGAAGAATAAAACATGTTATAGTTGATAATTTAAAAAATGAGGCTGTATTAAGGGATTCCACTTTCCAAAAAAATGTCTGGCAATCGAGCCATTTCCCATTTTGATTGCTGCTAAGTCAATGCTTCGAATGATTCCCTGAAAAAACTCTTGCAAAATGGCGTATGCTGGCACTTTGGCGAGGCTTAGATTTGAAACTGGATTTTACTTGAGACTGGTATATATAATAAGACTGGTGATAGATAAAAATGAATGTTGGTATGTGTGTAGGAGGTTGAAAAACTCAGCACCGTTTCACCGATGACCATGAAATTTGGTTCACCTAAGTCTTTTATCATGGAGAAGGTTTTTATGCTATACGTTTTCCTCTAACTTGCCACTAGGTCGCGCAGCAGAACGTGGAATTCTATTCCGTTTAGCCGTTTGCTATGCGAATATCGTCCAACCCATTTCGATGAAATTTGGTACACGCGGATATTAGAACACGGAGAATATTTTTCACTATCCATTTTGCTGTAACTTGCCGTTAAATGGCACTGCAACGCATCAACCTCTATACCGTTCGACTGATCGGCATAAAATTTTTTATACTTACACATTTGAGCACAAAAAATATATTCTGACTGTGTTCCTTTTGATGTTACTCACCATTAGATGGCACTGCAATGCATTATTGTTTTAACTCGGCACTAGATGACCCTGCAGCAGGCCAAATTCCTGACCATTCAAACGGTCGCTATGAAAATCAGTATACATAGCTATTTCAACAATGAGAATATTTTGGCGTTATCTATTTTGCTACAACTCGCCACTTGACGGCGCTGTAGCAAATCATTACTTTAATTAATCACTAGATGGTTAACTGACCACTAGATGGTAACTGATTGCTATGAAAATAGGTATACATAGATATTTGAACACGGGGATGAGTTTGGCGCTATCCATTTTCCTATAACTTGCCACTCGATGTTGCGTGCACACATGAACTTCAGGACTATTCAGCCGATCGTCATGAAAATTCGTATACATCGATATCTGAATGCGAAGAATATTTTCGCCATATCCGTTTTGCTAAAACTCGCCACTAGATTGCGCTACGTCGCATCGCCTTCTGCACCGTACAAACGATTGCCTTGAAATTCGGTATGCATGATTATTGAACACAATATAACGCGATATCAATTTTGCTATATCTGTTTATTACAATGAATAGTAATCACCACAAATCGTAATATCAAAAAGTCCATTCATTCCCGTGCGAAGAACGGGTACTTCAGCTAGTATCAAAATAAATATCTGCGGCTTTATATACCGGGTGTCCCAGAACGTATTGTACAAAATTACAGCGGAGGTAGCCAGCATCGTTTGGAATCATAATTACATGAGGGAACATGTACTTAAATCGATAGGTGGCGCTATACGCCAACTCTGAAGGTCGGCACGTGCCTCATTGCCACAGGTACCAACTTTTAAGCTTATTTCAGGTGATTATATAGCAGTACTTTTCTGTACTTTCATGTTTAAATAAATACACATTTTTACTGTAAAATAAAACTGTTTGAAAGTCGCGGTAGATAATCCAACGCACCACACATGTTTTAGTTTATAATTATGGTTCCTAACGATGTTTTCCACCTCTTTTCTAAGTCTGTACAGCCAAACCCTGCGGCGTTGCACTCATAAATCTCCAAGAACCTTGCATGTAAAATGTAATCAGTTACATTTTATTATTTTTTGAGAAATGATGTTTTCTTATAGAACGTCCGAATACATATGTAAAGTACATTTAACTTTTACTTTGTAATTTAAAAATTTTCTTTCTTGCTAATTTCTTATGTATTTCCAAATAAACATTCAAGAAATTTGTAGGAAAAAATATTTTTAATTGAAAGGAACTCATGAAATAATGCACTACATACAGACATTTAAATTATATAGCGAAAAATAGTGCAGATTGTCTTTCACACATATTTCATCTATATCTATACAATCTATACAAATAAAATTAGACTTTTGTCTGTACATTTCTTGGAATTCAAAAATTTTACAATTTCTATCCGTTTCAAGCACCCGGGATTCCGATGCGACCCTCAAAAAAAAGTTTGTCTGTCTGTCATTCTGTCATTCTGTCCTTCTGTCATTCTGTCATTCTGTCCGTGACGCTTTTTTTGTTTAAGCATCACGTAAAAACGACTGAAGCGAATGATATGAAATTTTGTGTCATGATAGGTGGTCACTCAACTTAAAACATAGGCGTCGAATTTTTAAAAAATCTTGTTTAGATTTTCCGATTTTGCGAAAATCGTTTCAAACTGCGTAAATTTGTGTTCAAGCATCACGCAAAAACGACTGAAGCGAATGATATGAAATTGGGTGTCATGATATGTATTCACTCTACTTAAAACATAGGCGTCCAATTAAAAAAAAATCTTGATTGGAGTTTCAGATTTTGCGAAAATCCTTTCAAACTGCGTAAATTTGTGTTCAAGCATCACGTAAAAACGACTAAAGCGAATGATATGAAATTGGGTGTCATGATAGGTGGTCCCTCAACTTAAAACATAGGCGTCCAATTTTTAAAAAATCCTCATTGGATTTTGAGATTTTGAGAAAATCGTTTCAAACTGCGTAAATTTGTGTTCAAGCATCACGTAAAAACGACTTTAGCGAATGATAGGAAATTGGGTGTCATGATAGGTGGTCACTCAACTTAAAACATAGGCGTCCAATTAAAAAAAAATCTTGATTGGAGTTTCAGATTTTGCGAAAATCCTTTCAAACTGCGTAAATTTGTGTTCAAGCATCACGCAAAAACGACTGAAGCGAATGATATCAAATTGGGTGTCATGATACGTGGTCACTCAACTTAAACTATAAGCATCTAATTAAAAAAAATCGATCAGATTTCGAGATTTTGTGAAAATCGTTTAAAACTGAGTGAATCTTTGTTCCCGCATTACGTAATAACGACTGAAGCGAATGATATGAAATTGGGTGTCATGATAGGTGGTCACTCAACTTAAACTATAAGCATCTAATTAAAAAAAATCGATCAGATTTCGAGATTTTGTGAAAATCGTTTAAAACTGAGTGAATCTTTGTTCCCGCATTACGTAATAACGACTAAAGCGAATGATATGAAATTTGGTCACACGATAGATGGTCCCTCAACTTAAAACATAGGCTTCCAATTTTTAAAAAATCCTCATTGGATTTTGAGATTTTGAGAAAATCGTTTCAAACTGCGTAAATTTGTGCTCAAGCATCACGCAAAAACGACTGAAGCGAATGATATGAAATTGGGTGTCATGACAGGTGGTCACTCAACTTAAATTCTAGGCTTCCATTTTTTCAAAAATGTTGATTGAATTTTTAGATTTTGCGAAAATTATTTCAATATGCGTCAATATTCGTTCGCGCATCACATAATTACGACTAAAGCGAATGAAATGATATTACTTAGTTACTCTCTAACCTGCAATATTTTAACAATACATAAAAATTATAACTTCGCTTTCTTTACTTTGGCAACATACTACATCCATTCTGTGTACTTCTACAATGCTGACGAAGGTTCTTGCTTTTTGGAAATTTTCATTTACTAACCCGTCGAGGACGGGTACTTCAGCTAGTATATTAATACTACTGCTAATTCTTGCTATTTATTTTACTAACTATTTAATGCAAACAGTATTTAAAATTCAATTTAATGTTCGAAAAATACAGACAAGTGTTTTTTTTTATACTCAGCAGTACCTCGATTATTAAATTTATTCGAGAGACATTTCATTTTTTAATCAATACTGCCATTGAGCGAGTATTATTATTATCATTAGCATTATTATTAACATTAGCATTATTATTAGCATCATTATTATACTAAGTTTTATTATTATCATTAAAATAAATTAATCTCATTTTTGAAAATTACTATGTAACAAATCTGGTTCGTTCAAAATGTAGTATTCTCTCTCTGCCAGACTTTCCTTTCCAACCCTTACTTTCGAAATTTTGTAAACAATTGCTAACTAATGAAATGTTCTTTATTTCTGAAAAATCGTAGAATAAAATATAAATTAAATGAAGTTTCTACTAAGCTGAAAGGTAATAAATAAATAAAGAATGAATTAATGTAAAACATAAAAATAAAATAAAAATAAAAGTAAACTAAAACTTTTAACACCTGAACAGTTCACAACAATATTTTTTTAGTTAAAAAATTATAGAACAAAAAGATTTTGATATATTCGTTTTTCATGTTTTTAATTTAATATATTACTGTACGGAAAACTGTTTGTTATTTTATACAAAATGTCAGTTTAAAGGCAGATAAAGTATTAAGTACATACATATTTAGATTTGTATTTGAAAAGAAATTAATAAAAATTTATCGAGAAGCGCTTATTATTTCAAGAGATATTGTGATCGTTTCATCTCCGAAAAACAAAAAACAAAATCAATTTCCGTGTTGTGCGACAATTATATTGGTAGTAATTTTAAACGTGTTGTTCAAATGCGTAAAAATAAGTTGAAGAATAATGAAAGATATATTCTTAAAGAGAGCCGCGTGCCTTTTACATATTGCATTACTCCCGTAACACATAAATAAATGTATAGAAAAGTTCTTTAAAAATGCTCCTTTTAAATTAAATTAATCTGTCAAGCTAAAGCTAAAGTTTGCTTGATAAGTACTAATCTTTTTTTTTTCTTTCTAAGTAGCAAGACAAGAAAACAAAAAGATAAAAATAAAATTGATACCTTTTTAACATGTAAAATATCACAATGCAGCGCGAATACT
The DNA here is from genome assembly GCA_038373885.1 of Cheiracanthium punctorium. Classification (NCBI taxonomy): domain Eukaryota; kingdom Metazoa; phylum Arthropoda; class Arachnida; order Araneae; family Cheiracanthiidae; genus Cheiracanthium; species Cheiracanthium punctorium. The sequence goes on from JAWZYV010011619.1 coordinate 1,498,717, forward strand.
GCTTCAAAAACATTTCACAGAAAAAAAAAAAAAAAACTATATATATAATGAAATATGCCGCATTAACAGACTTCTTCGAGATGTTTATAAAAAAACGGACTTCTTCATTAAAGAAACAAAACAGGAGCGACATTTTGCGTTAATTTAATAATAATTAATTTAACGGGTAAGTGATTTGAGTACTGCAACAAAAATAGCGTAGGAAAAGTAAAGAAAAAAAAATTAACGCCATCAGAACATGCCTTTTCCCTGATAAAGCACGAATTTTAATCTTCTTTTTAAATATATTCCCCGACGAGATATTTTTTACGAGTCTGAATATACACTTGACTCTTACTTTCAAGTGGAAAGCGTCCTGAGACAATGATGCTTCTAATTATGCAGAAGGGAGGGAAAAAATGTTATTTTTTGACATTATTGTAAAGGATTAGAAAATAAAATATATGTATATCAACACTTAAATGCTTTGATTTATGCGTCACTGCAAATCGGTTTTGGTATAAAAATTCTTTTAATCATCAAAGTATTGATACCACTCATTTTGTTTTATGTACGATCACTTAATTTTACGATAAGATATATATATATATATACACAGCTCAAAATAATTAAAAGATATTGTAAGTTTCATATAAAATAAAGATATAAGCGAAATTTTTTTGCCGAAAATGGAAGAAGAGAATCACAAATGCAAATTTTTCTGATTTTCAAGCTGTGGAGTATGCTAATTTTGAGTTCGACGTCAAAAACGTCGCTTCAGCGGCAGCGAATGAAATTGGACTTTCAACTGAATAAAAGACAATGAAGACAAGGATGATCGGCATTCAGTGACTGCTTTGTTTCGATGAGTACGATGTCTCAGCGAAGTCGTTTAACCGATTCAGAAGCTTGGAGAGTTGTTGGTATGTTAGAAGGGCGCCAAACTCAAACCGAAGTAGCGCAAGCCATTGGAATGTCACAAAGTGTGATTTCCAGATTCTGGAACCGGTTTTTGGCGACTGGAAGTGCAGGCCGAAGACCAGGGCAAGGTCGTAGACGGGCAACAACGCCCAATGAAGATCGTTTTTTAGTGTTAACGGCTCGGAGACACCGGAATATAAACGCTACTCGTCTCCAACAACACCTTCGCTCGGCTACTGGCACCACGGTTTCATCTCTGACTGTCCGAAACCGGCTCCATGGTGTAGGTCTGTATGCTCGCCGACCGATGGTATATGTTAGACTAACATCAATGCATCGTCGCGAACGCAGGGAGTGGGCAACAGAGCATGTGAACTGGAGGAGAAATGAATGGAGCAATGTTCTTTTTTCTGAAGAGTGCTGTTTTTCAGTTCATCCTGATAATAGGCGTATTTTCATCTGGAGGGACCGTGGCAGTAGGAATAATACTGCGTTCGTGCACGAAAGTGTCAACTTAGGCAGTGGGGGATTGTTGGTGTATGGTGACATCTCCATTGACGGGCGCACATACCTCTACAAGATTCGAGATGGACCTCTGACTGGTCGCCGATATAAGGATGAGATCCTCAGACCTATTGTAGTCCCTTACGCTGCACCAATCGGTGATGACTTCATTTTAATGGACAACTGCAGGCCACATCGTGCTAACCTGGCGCAGGATTTCCTTTTCGAGGAAGGAATCGTACGAATGGAATGGTCAGCGTGTTCTCCAGACATGAATCCAATAGAGCACGTTTTGGACGCTCTAGGAAAACGAGTTGCTGTCCGCCAACCACCCCCACAAACTCTCCAATAACTGGAAAGAGCTCTTCTGGAAGAGTAGGAAAGAATACCCTAACTCGTGATTAATAGCCTCATTGACTCCATGCCTCAAAGTTCTTCAACGCTGCTGGCCGTCCGTGGAAACCATACCCCCTACTGAAAATGATTTCCTTTGAAGAAAACACCTTTTCTTATTCTTTTTTCCTCATATGCACAAATTGTGGGTTTTTTTTTTTCCTTTTCTACACAAATGCGTAATAAAATGCATTTTTTTCTGCCACACATGTGTAATTTTTTCTCATATAACCTACTACGTCTGTCGACCATGTATCAATCAGCTATAAAGGTTCCAAGCCACAAGATCCACCTAAAACCGCAATTTCCTTTAATTGTTTTGAGCAGTGTATATATATATATATATATATATATATATATATATATTATCGTATACATACATGCATATATATATATATATATATGTGTGTGTGTGTGTGTGTATATTACTGTAAGCTATATGTAAGATACGTTGAAACTCGATTAAAATTAAGTATTTATTGGGCACATATAACTTAAAATTATGCTGAGATTTTTCGATTTGCATTGGCTTGCTTTACAGGAGTTGACTTTATTAATAAAATCATGTATTTTTAAAAAAATTATTATTCTGGATTTGGATAGACAATATTTTATCTGGAAAAATCGTCTGCACATCCAGAAAAGCGCTACGCCAAGCCTACATGATCAGCATCAGCCATCAACCGAACTCCCTCTCTTCTCCACTCAGCCATGGTGAAGCCAGAAATATGCTGCATCCCCTTCTAGAAAAAAATCCTAGTGTAAAAAAGACTTATAATTTTAAGAGATATTCAGGTTTCGTTTCACTTCGATAAATGTTGCAAACAGTTGTACATTTATTGCATAGTATCGATTAATTTAAAATAGGGAATCGTTTATATATTAAAATTAAATCCAGGGTTTGAAAGTCCAGTAGAAGGGGTTACCTTTTCACTAGATATTTGAAGTCAGCCATCAGATAAAGCGATTGGTATAATTTGTTCAAGCATAAATTAGACGTTAACCACATTTGGTATAGAGGTTTTTTTTTTTTGTCAAAATATTTTTTTCGAAATTATAATTTATTTTTATGTTCAAACAATTTATCTAAATACGAATTTTAATTTCTGAACTAATCGTTATAACAGTACTTCTGAAATACAATTTAAATATATATTTAAGAACGGTTTTCAAATCAGCAGACTTGAAGAGGAGAAAAAATATTAATATTATTTTTTTAAACATGTGTTGCACTGATATTTCAGATACGTATTTTTTATTCGTGTTTTGAAAATAATGATTTTGCACGTGTTAGAAAGACCAACTTAGAATATTTCACCGATTTCCAATTCTAAACCTCACTAAAACTGCATTTTTAATACAGTAAAACCCTTGAAGTTGATCACCTTTGTAAGTTGGCCACCTGCCTAAATTGATCAATTTGATCAATAACGGAATGGATTAGTTACTTTAACATTGACCGAACCCTTTATAAATTGACCACCTGTCTAACTTGTATGTTTACCAGGTAATTCGATAGAATTTGTCCCATAGCTTAGCTGAAAACCTTTTTAAGTTGATAACTTCCAGAGTTTTTTTTGTCTTTCTCCTAACAACTTTTACATTTTTTTTCTATTTATTACTTCTCATCCACATTAAATACTTAGTACAGTCTGTACTACTACTGAACTGAGTTTCATAATTAAATTAGCTCCTTTTATGTTTAACTTACTACGGCAATATCCAATAATTAATACGTACGTACTACATATATAATTAATTTTTAACCCAGATGAGCAATATTATTCCTATTTTGTGCCATTTTTATTTCGTATTTTATATAATTTTTAGTATAGGACAACTGCAGAAAAAAAAAACGAACACTTGCTCTTTATTTGGCCGTCGTTCGTCGTACAGCAAAGTTATATACAGGGTGATTCTTAATTCATCATCAATATTCAGTAGGTAGGGAATCGAAAAATAAGACACATTCACATAGGAAAGCATTTGCGCGAACGAAAGCATCATGTCGTAGGGGGCGCTTTATGTCAACAACTCCCATTCACGCGCTGTACGATACCTGTGTTAAAATAAGCTTCACTAGCAACAGGGGTTCCGTACGTCATGCCCCATACATCAGTCCCATACAAACCATACAGGTTTTTCATCAGCCCCATATAAAGAAGTCTAATCGACTTCTTCAACGGTTCGGAAAAGTGATGCGAGTGGTTACTTCGCAAGATTATTTGCAGCACAATAGATTGGTAACAGTGGACCGATTTGTTGACCACCACAGTCGCAGGATTTATCTCCAATCGTCTTTTTTGTACGGGGTTGATGAAAAACATGACGTACGGAACCCCTGTTGCTGTGAAGTTTATTTTAACAGAGCTATCGTATAGCGCGTGAATGGGAGTTGTTGATATAAAGCGCCCCCTTACATCATGATGCGTTCGTTTGCGCCCATGCTTTGCTATGTGAAATTGTCTTCTTTTCCTATTACCTACCTCCCTACCTAATATGAGGATTAATTAAGAATAACCCTGTGTACCATTCGTTTATAAATAACGTATACTTTAATTTACAATTAATTTAATTTGCATAAGGCGGCCGTCTTCATATTTAATTCTGCATCAATTTCATTTTTCTCAATTACAACACTCTATTTTTATTTCATTAAACAAAAGAAAACCTTCAAATTACCCTAAATACAAAATTTTCACAGTTTCCTACGATAATTTCCGGAGATATTGCGAATAATTTTTGCGCGACTTTAAGGGACTTTCTTCAAATTGAAAAAACGCTATTTGTAGGTTCCGAATTTTTCGCCTTTCATTAATTTAGCTCGCGAGAGTTAAAAGAAATAAATTTTATTTTCAAAGAAAATACTATTTCTAGTCTTAAAGTTTTTTGTACTGAGAATATCAGGGATGAAAATTAGAATAGTTAATCAGTGGTTCAAATGACCCATGAGTCCATAATTTCTTTGGTTCGTATACATGATTTAAAGGGAAAATGCAAAACGACTCTCACGAGTTTGAAAATCTTTCTAATTTCCAAGTTGTTATTGAGTATTTCTCTTAAAGGTTCTCTTAGACAGCTGAAATGTTGCCAGGAGTAAGAGGCTGTTCTCTGCTGTTCTAACTACGCGCATGAATGTTATTCAGCTACGGTCGAACTTGAAGAATGGTTTCAAGATTGAAAATTTATTTATTTGAATAAAAAACGCAATTACTTTTTTGCCAACAAAATATTATCACTGTGTTTGTTACTTCACTTTCTACATTTAACATTATCGTCTACCATGTGCAATATTCTTATAAAACTTTTGGCGGTGTTTTAATTCATCAGTCAGATGAAAATTTAGACAGAAAAACGTGATTTTGAATGTTTGATAAAGTATGGAGAAATCCAAAGACTTAATGTTTCCAATATTATAAAAAGGCCAAATTCACGCCTGGAATGTTGAGGATGTTAGTTTTTCAGAAATAGGACGTTGTATTGGAAGACACACATCTACTGCATCTAATTCTATACCTGGAAAATATTTTATTTTGTGGAATATAGTAGCAGGCGAAACAATAGATGCTTTATAGAATCTCCATCAAACTGTAAAATCCTCTAATTTATTTGCTTCAAATTTGATATTTTTAAATATCGCTATCTTTTACTGTGTGTTCTTTCACAAAAGAAATCAAATTTACATTTATTTTAAGCAATTTTCGGAAAATTGTCACTTAATAAATTTATATATGGTCCCTTAACTCATGAAAATAACTTATTTTATTTAATATAAATTAAAATACTGAACTTAAAAAATTGAAATTTTGCACAGCCATGTAATATTACTTTCTGCATCTATTTCCATCGAAATTTGACTAGGTCGCTATTTATAATTTTTTGAATATTAATTTAATAATTCATAATTCATATTAATATTTTATTAAAAATTATAATAATAGTAAATTATGTTTGGGTCGTTTAATTCTATTAGTAAGAATAAAAATCAGATTCTTATAATCAATATTATATGAGATTTGAATTAAAGTATGAAAAAATATTTTGACATATCGGGAAGGGGAATTCAGAAGCCCATAACGCAACCCTTTTCAGTTCAATTTTATTGAAAATTGGTATCCAGGAATAAAATTAGCTAGATTTTTGAAATATGAAGTGAAATCTAGGGGTTGCTATTGGGAGAAAAAAAAGTGTGTGCGAATTTTAATATGCAGATGGCCCCTTATGCAATTTTTATGCATAACAAATTAAAGTGTACGTCTATAGTAAATGACCAGTATCTATAACTTTGCTCTACGACGAACGGCGGTCGAAAAAAGTTCAAGTGGGCGTTTTTTTTTTTTTTTTTTTCCTCTGCAGCTGTACGTATACAACATGCACTGTGTAATGTATAAGTACGTAGATGATAAAATACGATAATAAACATGCAAGTATTGTACCCTTGATAAGTTGACCACGAAAACTCGGAACCACTGGGTAGTCAAATTAGAAGGTTTCACTGTCTCTATCGATATAAAATTAATTCATCACTTAAATACATTTTTACTTTACCATGAAAGAAATATTACTGAAGAGTTTGTTGAGTTCGTCAGAGTTCCTAATTTAAATAAACATCAATATTTTTGTACATTTAGTTTTTCAAGTGTTTAGTTATATTCTTACTTACTAACAAATCAATGCGTCAGAACTTTCTAAACTAAAGCTCGCAAAGAACAAAAATAACTTTCATTGGAGATGACATGTAATTAGTTCCCATTCCTTAATGACCTGCAATCCGATAATTCGGTCCAGATGCTTCCCAAATCGCCTTTTCCCGAAGATATACTCCATTTTTTTCCTTTTTAACGGACGTATGACAAGATGCAGTTACGGTTAAGCAAGTACAGATAAAAAACAAAACAAACAATAACAATAATAATAACCTAACAAAGTGTGCTAAAAATGAATCTAATTTAGCTGAAATATCGCAATTAGAAGTGGTTTGATTGAAGTTTAATGATATTTTATAGTGCTAAGGATGTGCTGATTGTAGTGTTAACGCTTTGATTAGTAATAAGGCTAACGACGTTATAATTGGTCATTGATTTTAATAAGATGCTGAATTTTTCATTTAGAGGTGTCTTGATGCTATTGATTATACATTTCTGCTTGAGAAAGTGACATTGCTTTGATTTGCTATAGAATTTGAAAAATGTAATCGAAAAAAGAATTTAAAAAAATAAAATAAACGTTACTTATAAATTACATATTTTTAAATTTCTGTCAATTGTAAAACTCAACTTCCTAATATTGTTATTTTAAACTGTGCAATTAAAAAATAATAAATGTATAATGCTTTCCAAATTTTATTAACACTTTTAGATCCGAGAGTCTCTCATTGTCAATTTTTAACTTTCTGAGTCGTAATGCATAAAGTACCTACATGCATTTGTCATTTTTTTGCAAATATTAACGAAGAACCTTTAGTTTAAAAAATATTTATAAATGGTAGCAAAATACAGAATTAAGAATATACAATAGCTAGTTAGAATCCGTTTTCAAATCTAATATCAGTTTTCGAGCCTTCGGCAGCCATATTTCTTGTGTTTCTAACGATTTTTACAATATATATATATATATATATATATATATATATATATATATATTCGCAACTAAACATATTTTCGGATATTTGTACAGGTATTAAGGTAAATTTTCACTGAGCAAATCTGCAAAATTTTATGTCAAAAATCATGTATTCTTATGCGCAATGTTTTTTTCCCATTGTAAAACATGTGTGTGATTTTTCCTAGGAATCCGCATTCTATATTAAATCTTAGTATATTTACGTTATTTCGTTATTACAAGTGAGAATAGTTTTAATTTTTAATTGAAAGTTTTAAAATATATATCACGTGAACAGTTCACAAAATTAGCCGTTTCCGAAATGCTTCCACCCTTGGCCCGAAAGCCAATAATGATGCCCTTTTGGACGTCGGATAAATCGCTACGTTTCTGCATTACGCCAACGATTGAAATTCTTTCCTATACCCTAGACATCCTTTATATACACTTTACTGCAATGTGCTGCCACCTGCCTTCTGTGATTGGTTATTGCGCGTTCACGTCGAAAGTAGGTGTTGGTCGCATTAATCTGACTGGACTGTGTATGTAAACAGTAATATTCGTGTTATAATTACATTTGACAAATGTACTTAGGAATTTGACAATGGCTAGTTTTATGTATACAAGTGTATTATTTTTTAACTACACAGTCTGTTACAGCAGTGTTTCCTTAAAAATACTTATAAAGCTGGTTTTAATAAGATAAATAATTAGTATTGTATAATTACATACTCACGGAAGGAATAGTGTACTTGCGTTTCGAATACTGCGAAGGTTTCAAGCTCCCGCATCAAAACTACCAATCCATGCTCACGCAGGGCATTGAAAAAAAATTATGTTATGCTTGTGGTTTGTAACCATAGTTCTGAATACGAATTATTTTTCTGCATTAAAATGTGTAGATATTGTTATTGTAAAACGTTTTAAATACATCCAATGTTGCCTGTTTGCAATTATATTTTGTTGGATAAAATAAGAACTAATTAATATTTTTCACTAGAACTCCTTTGATAAACATCAAATAGTTAGAGTGGATTCTTATTGTTGAATGCAGGTATTAGGCGGAGCAGAAAGTAGTGTCGTTATTCTTTGCAGCAAATTTAAACAAATAAAATTTCAACAATTTTTTAACTACAAACAAGCTGTACTTAAACGTTGGGTTTATATTTGGCTTTATTTTGAAGCAACAGTTTTAGAGATAATAATATATTTTACTTTCAAAAAGATGACCACCTACTACGAATTACATGGCTACCTACCTTGAAGGTCGATATTCAAAATGATTTATAGGTATTAATAAATGCTGTATTTTACAGGAAAGATTATTCGCGGACATATCTTTGCTTCTTTGAGATGTTCTGAACCCCCTCTCCCCTCTCCATAGATTACGAATTTTATAAAATGATGTCCAATATAGAACATATATTAATAAACCATGGTATTTGCCGAATTTCGCATTGTTAGCTTCAGTAGTTTTGGATAGTCGAAATACTTACACATGGAAAAACAGTTAATTTCTGGTATCCCCGATATTTAAATTTGCAAATACATGGATGTATTGTCATTTAGATTTCAGCAAATCAACCCTGCAAAACCGTAACATTTTATACTTGCAAAAGAGGGTAAAAAGTAACCTTCATTCAAGATGACACGTAATTACTTCCTAATCTTTAATGACCCGCAATCCGATAATTCAATCCAGATGCTTAAAAATTTCCCTCCACGAAAATATACCCTCTTATTTCCTTCTCAAAGGACACATGATAAGGAACAGTGCATGAAAATCAAACAAGATTAAAAGAAATGAAAAAAACATAAATAAAAGAATTAGCTAAGTGTTCTAAAAATGAATCTAATTTGGTTGAAATCGCGCAATTAGAAATGCTTTGATTGAAGTTTAATGATATTTTATAGTGTTAAGGATGTGATGATTGCAGTTGTAACGCTTCGATCGATTATAAGGCTAACGACGTTATAATTGCTCATTGATTTTAATAAGATGCTGCATGTGGCATTTGAAGATATTTCATATTATCTCGAAACTTAGTTATTCACAGCGATGCTTCTTTTATTTTACCACAGAATAAAAATACATCGATGTAACAAATATTGAAACTATTTTAAATGAAAAACATACAATTGCAACTAGAGTGCTAACATCTTTAAAAAAAATGTACTTCAAATATTCTACGCTAATTTTTTATATTTTTCAGAACTTTTTTTTCAATAACTACCAATATGCTAATTAAATCAATGCAAATTCTAATGATCAATAATATTAAAGATTAAAAAAAATATCATATAAAGTGCATTCAACGTGGAAGCACGAAGGATTAATGAAGATATTGACTTCTCCTAATACATAGATACAAATATGTGAAATACAAAAATTGTTATGGAAAATCATATTAAGGAAATAACGATAAAATTAAAAAAAATACATCCAGTGCACTATCGTAGTTTTTATATCATATTTCCAATTATTATAATATCAAAAAGGAGCAATTATTTGTTACCTTGCTAAAACTACATTTTTCCCCTCACAATTTTGGTTTATCTGCGGTAGTTAAAAAATGTTTAAGGAATACTAAAAAAATGGTGTTAAAAATAAAGCTAAAAAAGAAAAAAAATGTAAGTAACACACGTACACTGAATTAGGGATAGACAGGGCTTTGCAAATTGCGTAGCTCTGCGTCTTATTTATGAGCATTTGAGGGAACTCTGGTAACGGCATACATAGCTAATACTGTGATTGTTGATACTCAGTCGTTCAAGCTGCCAATATGGAAAAAAAAACTTCTGATTTAGACGTCTTCAATAGTCAACAAATGGTAGGAGCTCGACGTATGAGCCATTCCATGATTTTCATGGACCATTCCAATAGTAGGAGCAGACTTATGGGCCATTTTCGAAATCATCTGGCTATCGGGCAAACTCCAAAAGACAATTGTCTTGAATGAGTGTGGTGGGAGGCGACTCAGTCACACTTGAACTCAAATTGCCATCCAGATGAACGAAGAGGTGCTACTTACTCGATAGGCAGATGATTTCGAAAATGGCCCATGAGTCGGCTCCTACTATTGGAATGGTCCATGGAAATCATGGAATTGCTCATGCGTCGATCTCCTACTATTTGTTTTACTCAGTAAACCGATTTGTAAACCGATTGTGCAATGCTCGCTTAACCATGTGGGCTTCGGGAGTCATGGACCAACAAGAGTACCATTGTTTAATGAACGCCATCAGACTGCTTGTCTTGCCTGGGCAAGAGAATGCAGATAATATAATCTAAAGCAGCATTTCCCAACCATTGATCAGCCGGTCCGCGCAACTTGACAGCCGGTCAACGATTACACGTTCATTAAAAACTGATAAGTAGCAAATGTTGCTCTAACTAAAAATTATATTGGATTTATATTTGAATTAATAAATAAAATGCATGTTTATATAATATGTATTATTTTTTTGTTAATTCTGGTCCGAGAAATATTTTTACTGTTGTTGCTGGTCAGAAGACTGTAAAATATTGGGGAATGCTGCTCTACAGAGCTGTAAATGAGTATCATGGTGTGGTGAGTCTCGATTCCGAAAACTTCACGCATATGGGAGGCTGTGTATATGATGCTCAGGCTCATGAAACCATGGATCCTGCACGCCAGGTTGGAACTTAACAAAGCCAAGGCGGATCATTAATGGTCTGAGGGGACATATCCTACCAGAATAGTTTTTGCTATCTTTGGTGCTTATGCCTATCTCCCTTCATGCGATTCGCTACGTAGAGTTGCTGGGAGATCACCTACATCCATTAATGTGGCATTGTCATCCACATGCAAAATTCAGCATTCCAGCAAGACAACTGAGCCTCTCACAGGTCTTGATTGGCTACTGCCTGGTTAGATGAGCATTCCTCTGACTTTTTTGTTATGAATTGGACACTAGGTCCCAGGTTCAGTTCTGTTGTGCACTTTTGGGATGTTTTGGTGAAAGGTGTGAAAGCATATCACACAACATGAGCTTGCCCTTACTGACATACGAACATTTAGCTGATGTCTTCAAACTTACTGCATGTATGTCTCATCGTAGGGCAGTCGTTAAGAAGGCTACATGAGGATTAATCCATAACTGATTTCCTTTTACTAATTCAGCTGCACTCAAGGGTACATAAAATGAAACAGTATGAACGATTTCGAATTTTACAAAGAGTACACCTTTCTTTACCTTTAAAAAAGTTTATCCTTCCACATAAGGAAAAAGTGGGAAAGCTTGATTCATGCATTCCCCCAAAGAATATTTAAAAAAATACATGGGCATATAAAAAATGCCAATTAGTCTGAATTTAAGCAATACACATATTTATAAATAATTTGTAACATACATTTTGCATACATTTAAAGTATTCTTCTATACATCGTGTTTCCACTGAAATTATAAAAAAAAATGTACAAAAAAGGCACGCATTGTTGCAAAAATTATGAAGCAAAATTCTTCAGTAATTAGTCGTTTAATTTTGGCGTTAAATAAATTTTAAGAAAATGTAGTATTTGGATGGTTGACTACACATTTACAACCTTAAACATTGACTTGAAACTCTCTTTGTTCGTCAATCTTAAAATTATTGTTTTTAATTCACTTAGCATGAGTGCTTACGAAAATAAAAACAAAATATCTACTTGAAGTTATTTCATCTATGTACTATTATAAGGAAAGAAAAATAAAAACTCATGCATCAATAGAAAATTAGATACAATTTTAAATTATTATAAACAAAGTGTATATCTAACACACATTATTTTTTAAAACATTAAGTAAAGAAAAAACATACATTACACAGATATGTCAAATTACCTTTTAAAATCTAAGCTAAAATACATAAATAACTCACAAAATTAAGCTAGTGCTATAAACAGAAAAGGGTTAGCTTAATTCATTCTCTCTCCCCCCTTTCTTTAATTTTTTTGGTGTGTGAGAGGTGGTTTTGAGATTAATTGTACGAAAGAAAATTACAAAAATATAAAATTAACATTTATTTCATGTCTGGATGAAAGAAATTTCTTAAGTGCCCATTTCGCTTCTGCATACGAACTATCAATAAAAATTAAAAGACTTCTTTAATTAAGAACAAAAAGATAACTTCTTACATTTAAGTTTAAAAATATGAAAAAAAAATGAAGAGATAACAATATTTTTAGACGCCTGCTTTGACCTTACGAAAGCTTTTATTATATAAAAAAAAGAACATTTTAAATGCGTTCTTATAGTTTTAAAGGGGAAACTTAAAAATAAAGCTCCAATTAGAATGATATTTATTAAGTACTCCATGAATAAGTTTAATTTAGTATTTATGAGTGTGTTTTATCACTCATTTAGTTGCTGATGAAAAAATATGAAGTTAGATTTAAGTGGAAACATTTATTAAGTGGTTTGGAATTTTAAAAGTGGGAGACTTTGTTTGTAAAATTAATGAGCATAATAAGTGTTTGCAAATGATGATAAAGGGAAAAACAAATAACAGTCAAGGTGTATAAATAATACCCAAGGGATTTTTGCGTAAATGAAATTAGTTTTACCATAGTAAAATTAGCAACTCTCTTAAAATTTCTAGTTTTTCATTCATTAATTATATTTTTCATAATATTGATTTAAAACACTTGAGAGCGATCAATATTTGCAAAATAAGCTGTTTTTGTAGATTGTCTCCATTTATGACAATTCTCATTAGCTAGAAATATTCGTGTAACTGACAGCTATTTTATTTATTTGTTTATTTTATTGACATTAAAAAAAATCTCACTACCGGTGAATCCTTTTTCTGCATTCAGATCTCTTGCATCTCTATTTTATGATTCAATGTTAAAGTACATAAAGAGCAAATTATGTAAGGCTTTACAATGCACAGTGAGATGCGATGTACTTGTGTAAGGTATCCAAAAAATGGCTCAATCACTAAAAATTGGCGATATAAAAGATTCGTCTGTTGCATAATTCATAGAAAACCCGGCAAATTTTATACTCATTTTAGGTCCAAAGGTGTGAAATAAAGTACACTGGATAACAAGAAATAAAACGAAAATGCTGCAATGACTGTTTCATAGTTCCCATTTTCTGCAACAAAGTACCACAGCCTGTCTGTTAATATCCAAAGCTCAGTAGTGGCTCCACTATATCCATCGGAGGCTGTGGAATGGGTAGCTATTTTGTTCAGCCTATAGACGACGGATTTAAAATCTGTCTGGAAAGCCTAAAATGTTCGATTTTTTATGTATATACCAGTGACAATGACTGCTTTTAAATACAGAACACATGAGATATCTACACAGAAAGAAAAAATTATTACAGCACAACTTGCGGGTAAACGTAACGCCAACACGTTGTGATGTTGGCCGAACGCTTATCCACACGTTGTGCTGTAGACTGTGCCTATTTGCAATACAATGTTCTTCACGATTGGCTTATCAACGTCATTACGCCATTTTGTGAGTGGATTTACTACACAAAGTGCTGTATTATTTTACAGCACAACGTGTGGGTAAACATAACGCCAACGCGGTGTGATGTCGACTGTGCTAGTTGCCATACAATCATTGCCTTAGGCTCTTCCTGATTGGCTTATCAATGTAATTACAGATTTTTTGAGTGGATTTACAGCACACAGTGCTGAACTATTTTACAGCAATATGTGTAGTAAAATTACAGGCATTTCTTACAGTGGGCACGGACTGGTTTACCTGTTCGTCGGGTTTGATGTCATGCTAGTTTTTTCTTTGGGCATTCTTAAAAATCCAATTAGAATGATCGTCTAAAAACATAAAATAAAAAACCAGGTTTGTTTCCAAAATTCACAGACCATTGAATTACTGAAATAATATACCCCTCCTGTAAATAAGCATTTTATGACTCAAAGATTTTCAAATGTTTCTGAAAATTTTGCTCTGAGATCGAAATTTGCTATTGCTCGAGAAGACGATTACTTTTAAAATTCCATCTCAGCATTTTTATCTTAATTTTTGTATTTTCTTGATCTGCACCATCTATCGGTAACTTTTAGAACTAAATTTGACAACTGAGGATATAAAATATCCAGGTGTACATCAGCAATGCAGCAAACGATCTATTTACTTATTTATTATTGCACACTCTTTCGTTTATTCTAGTTAGTTACACAAATCAAATGCTTTGCATATAAGGATTGTTTTCCCGAACATTATATGGTACTAACGGTATATACCGTTGGTGTCTTTTGGTATTGCACCGTTAGCTACACCAAATTGACCTTAATCATCATTATGGTGATCAAAATACTTAGCACTAGCTAGATAAAAAAAATTATTAATAATAATAATTATTGTTATTATTATTAAAAAAAACGGCGAAAATAGGCAATGGTGTAAAATGTAAGTATCCATTACCTATTTAGAATGCAGGATTTTCAGAAAAAATATACTATTTAAAATCTTAATAAGAAATATGAATCACTATAGACATTGTTAAGCGCATAAATATCTACAGCACACATAAATCTGTTTATTTCGTAATATATCAAAATTTTCATGGTAATATCAAAAGTCATACCTCTGAATAGAGAATATAATGGTGCATCTGCATTTATAGTGGAACAGGCTTGATGGATGGACTTGTAACCGTCACAGAATGCTAAAAATAAAAGAGGCAGCGTGATATTACTATTATATCTTGCAGTAAGTTTCCAGTACTTGATATTGACAGTAAGGAAATAAACGAAAAAGAAATATATTGCAACAATATAATATATTTAACTGCATTAATTAGATGATATAAGATATTTAACATATAATGATTGAAAAAAAATATTTTTTCTATTACACTGAAGTGATTTCCAGAAAGTGTTCTATCGTGTTTGTTACGAATTATAACATTCATAAGTTGTAGTTTTGATAATGTTAAGTAAAGGAGTTTCTTTATAATCTAAAAATTAAGAATGAAAGTCATAATTGATAGAAATATAACTGCTTTTAAATTTTAATAAGTTCCGTGACTTTTATAAGACTTTTTCAATTTGTATTTATTCAGTCATTTCGATTTCTTTGTGTCATCATTCACAGATAATACACAATTTATTAATATTACACCAATGCAAATATTTTTCATTCATTTTTAATTACTATTTTTTATTACGTGTTCATCTTTAGCTATTAACACAGAACAGTTTGGAAGTTCAGTAATGATAATATTATCCATTTGATATTTCCATAATAAAAATACTAATGATTTGGATATTTTTAATAATACTAATTTTTTTCTGAAATTTTCAAAGAATAGCGTACAAGTTACGAAACACTAAAAGATGTCCTTCGATTAAAAGATGTCCTTCCAGAAATATTGACTGTATTTTATTATTTTCATTTCAAAGAATAATTTGTGCAGCACAAATATAAACATGATATCATTTCATTTTCATATTAACTATTACTTATTAAATCATATTTTATTAATTCATTAGGTGGAGCGTTCTTAACTTTTAATTTCGCTATATTCGACACATTTCAAAATCACAAAAAATAAATTTTGCTTCATTTTGACAAGTAATTTAGTCAAAAATGTAATATATACGCGTAATGGAAATTCAGTAAGCTGTATTCTAGATTCTAAAATTGAGTCTATTGTCACATTCATTTTCCTATTAGCTTAATTAAAAAATGATATAGTCTCTAACAAATAACACGCTGAGTTTTTACCATGGAGCTAACAATGGGGTAGAGGAAGTAAGCGAGGCTAAATAAATCAAATGAGCTTATAAAAACTTAAGGTTTAGTATCCAAAATATTATTTAATGTTAAGTAAAATTCCATATGTACTTGTATCCAAAAGGAAGTCAGAATTTATGAAGAAAGATTTGAACCTATGTAGGTCAATCAGGGTTAGAAAGTTTTTGTCAATGGTGATTTTTTTCCGTTTTAACCATCGTTTTTTCCTTCATGTCAAGAACCTCTTCCTGATATATATTTTGACAAGTATCAAAAACCTTAAATTCTGTCTTAAATAGTGTAAAACAATTTTTTTTGTAACAAAATTACGTGACTTTTTTACCTACTTTAGGTACTTGAGTAAATGTTTGGGATATTTAAGACAGTACAAAATATATATTTCGTTACAAATCCCCAAGCATGATTTTGGTTCAATAAGCTGCTTTGAAGACAAAATACTAATAATGAGGTACTATTTTAAATATACAAATAAAAGGAATAAAAGTATATTAAAAACTAAATGCCATAAATAACTGTTTTAATTCTGAATAATTAAATTTATCAAAATAATAAAATGAATAGTATTAGAAAATTTTAAGTGTACTGATGATAACTATTCATTACTTTGATTGCAAATTATAATTACTTTACGTACCATAGAATTGCTATATTGTAATAGTGGTTTATAGTGAATAGCAACAGATTATATTTATACAGAAAAAAAGTATTTAGGTTCGTCAAAATGTTTAGGCAACTTAAAATTCAGTCATTGAATATTGATTTAGCTCTAGCAAAGATCCTTCTTTTTTTTTTTTTAAAGTCATATATCATGGATTAAAAAAAAACTCATAAGCACTTGTATTCATAAATTTCAATCAAGTTAAACATTTAAGGAAGAAAATCTACATACACGTTAAAGAATTAAACAAAGTTTTTTGTGCATGCGTTAAAATATATAAGAGATATTTTTTGACTGAATTTTTAAATATCAATGTCTCCGAAAATTTCTTTAATTTCAGTAATTTTTTACTTTCCTCTTCATTTTAGGAATTTAAATGTTAAGCAATTCAAAATCAAAAATACAAATTTATTTTATTGATTAATTTAGCACCCACTGACATATTTATGTAAATAGGTAGAAAATTAACACCTATGGAGCAATTTATTTGGATGGAATTGTGCGAAAACGACAATTTTCGAAACGCTCAAATGCGCCCCTAGCTATCCCATTTGTGCCGAGCGTTCCAATTTCTGAACGCTTAAATTTTAGCACTTTTCCTGCCAGTATCACAGTTTTGTAAACCTCAATTTATTTTCTTAACCTCAATTTACGCTTATTAAATCTTGATTCTACATTAACAGTCAAACAAACAGTTTCGGCACAAATGAAATAGACGCATAACAAGTAGAAAGCGAAGAGTTTAGAAGTATTAAAATTATGAGAAAAGTATATTTTAACCCTATTTTAAAGAGTTTCTTAGCGATGAATACAGTTCGAAAATAATCGAATTTTTAGTCGATTTTAACAGACTTTATAGTTTACACGCTCTATTTCGCTTTTTTTTATGCATTAAAGAAGTTTAGATTATCTGCATTTATGTAAAGCACGGAACTACCGAAACTAAAAGCGACTTTTTTCCACATTTTAAACATTTCGTACTCAGCTTTTAAAGGAACATAAAAGGGAGAAAGTTGTAAGTTAATGCAAAAATTAATAAAAAATAAAAGGTGATTCACAAGTCAAAATTGCCTTACAAAGGAGCTGAGTCACGCAAATTGTTCATTACTCTGTGTGGAACAGTATCTACGGAAAAAAATCATTGACTAAAAGTGTGAACAAGCGTGTTTGCTCAGGGGTGGTGTTCTTATTCCATAACAACGAAATACAACCAGTTACTGAGAAGTTTCATAACTCTGACAATGAATATATATGTATACATAAATTTATATATATATATTGGATGTCCAGTGCTAACGGTGCCCAATGGCTATTTCTTAAACTATTTGTTAGGGACACATAGTTCCGGTTGCAAAAATGCTTTCAAGTTGCACAAACTTTTATATCAGAAACAATCGAAGTCAATAATCAATTTCTATAAAAACAGCAAAATTTAAACTTTTATACGGTCCTCGTGTCCGAGCAGTTATAGTTAGAAAAAAAATTGCTTATACAATTTTACGCATAATAAATAAATAAATAAATAAATAAATTTCACGCATAATAAAGAAAAATCGTTCTTCTAAAAAAAAAAAAAAAAAAAAAAAAAAACGAGTTTCAGCTGCTTAAAGTTAGAACACTTTCCGAGATGCGAATAGGGGTTATATAAAAAATGAATTTGAGAAAAATGAATGTACATGGTTTTGAGACTATTTCTTAGCAATTTCATTAACTATTTTACAATTGTATAATGCAATAAAGAAGATTAACGTTTAACAATGTGTATCTAATAAATTAACATAAAAATATAATATACTGAAAATAGAATTTTTTAAAGAGCTTTTTAAATGAACTGGCTTTAAATAACTTAAAATAGAAAAAAAAACAAGAGAATTAAACACTTAGAAAATAAAACATATTAAAGTAGGAATATATGCATTTTATAAACTTAAAATTATAAATCCTGTTAGCGCAATATTTGCTCAAAGTAGCTTTCTCCGGCTGCAATGCAAATATGCACCCGCGTGGAAAACTATTCCTGTACTTTCTGTTGCATATTCGGTGTTACACATCTGCATGCA
Organism: Cheiracanthium punctorium; assembly: GCA_038373885.1. Lineage (NCBI taxonomy): Eukaryota > Metazoa > Arthropoda > Arachnida > Araneae > Cheiracanthiidae > Cheiracanthium > Cheiracanthium punctorium. Next base: position 1,517,574 of record JAWZYV010011619.1, read on the forward strand.
GCACATATATACGATTTAGTAAGTCTGATTATGGATAGATTTTTACAGCCACACTCTAAGGCTTTGCTCCAAGATTAGTATTCTAAAATTCGTTTTGCTTCTTTCTCTTTGTCAGAAAATGAAATTATAAGCTATAATTTACATGGCCCCTTAACGGTTTACAGTAACGGGACATTTTTAAACGTGTAACAGTGACTTAAGTCAAAATGTTTACTGCTTCATAACTCGTGGAATTTTTTGTCGTGAATTGTACATGAAATTGTATAAAGAAAACTCTTATTAATATAACTGATAGGACTGGGAGACCGTAAAAATATCTAAGTTTCGTAATTTTTACAGAGATTGATTTATTGACTTCGATTGTTTCTGCTATAATAGATTATAGAATGTAGAGCAGTTTTGAAATTCGAACTATGTGTCTCCGACTAACAGTTTAACGGTTCAGGAAATAGCTATTGGTCACAGTTAACACTGGACACCCTGTATATATATATATATATATATATAGGATGAAAATAGTTTCCATAAATATATCCGCAGCGTAATATTATTTCTACCGGTATGAACAACAAAAGCATGTTTTAAATTCAAATTTTCTATGCACTTCAAGGAAATATGGTGTTATAATATTCATGAGGATGTAAGGAAAAAGCCTATTTCTCCATAATATATTTAAAAAAGAAAACTTAAAATGTACGTGAAATAAACTATTGGATATCGAAAATAATTTTGCTTATTTTTCGCTATCTTTCATAGACATACCGTAGACATATTAATTGAGTAGATATTTTTTCCCGAAAAATCTTATCTGAAGCAGTGTGAGAAATACAAAAAAAAACAACGGAAAAAAGAAACTATACGTGTTTTTGTACACGTTTTGCTTGAAAATTAAAACATCATTAATTTGATTACATTCCACCAAAATACTGTGGTGATAACATTTGGATAATTCTGCAGCTGAGTAAACACATTATTAGAACTGTTATTTATAAACAAATCAATGGCGCACACGCAAAAAGGAGCAAGAAACTGTAATTCTATTCTAAATTATAATTATATTTAGTTTAGTTCATGCTTGTTTAGATTTCAACAAAAGTAAAACTTACTTTCTCTATACTGAAGAACATTAGGATGCTTCTCATATATTACAACACAACGAAAACATTTATCTTTTCTGAAATAAAAAAGAAAATATACATTTTAAAAGATAATTAAATGTACATAGTACGTATTGAGCAAAAGAGGCTTATTCTTAGTGTAGGCTTAAGGAGTATTTTATGTAATTACAATAAATATTTATCGTTTGATTTATAAGCATACTTCTATCTACATTTTAAGTATTAAAAATAAAGCAGAAACATAATATTTAAATGAAAACAACAAATTAAAACCCGATTTATGAAATTTCCTTTCTCTTAAAAAAAATAAGTACTGAAATTTAAATAAGATATTATTATAAGATTTACTAAAATAGGTCGGAATTAAATGTTAATTAAAAATACACACAACTTTTTTTTAAAATAAAAACCTTTTTCTCACACAGTACATAAATATATATTTATACAATTCTAGAAACAAAACATTTAATTTTTTATCCCGTTTTGCGACAAACATTTAATTTCCCTTTTTAAAAACTTCTATTTTTCATTATATAATTTAATAACTTTAATCGTCCATTTACAGCACGTAATTAAAGGAATAATACAGGGTGGGTCATAATTCCCTTCCGGGTTTGGAAGGCTTATAAAAATATATATATTAGTAGTACAGCAAAAAAATGGACTTTACTGGAGAAAGAAAAGTTACAAGTTTTATTTTACAAAATTACAATATGTGAACCTTTCGTGACAGCAAAGGATTGATGCAATATTTTCGGGGGCGGGGGTGGAGGGAGGGCAGTTAGTTTGTTCTCCAAGAAAGACAAAAAAATTGCAGTGTTTCTTTCTTCAGTAAAGTCTTCTTCAAGAAAGAAGCATTGCAAGTTTTGTTTCACAAATAATGGGCTTCCACGTCGTTGGATTGGACGAGGTTCTGCCGACGACAATCGACTTCTTCCGTGGCCACCTCGCTCTACAGACCCAATTCCAGGTGATTTTTTTATGGGGTTGCATAAAAGATCGTGTACTCGTGTGAAAGACCGAAATTTACGCCAAAGGATCACAACCACATCTGTTGCCATGTGAAAACGAGTGTGTGAGTCTAAGAAGAATTTGACTTAGACTTGATATCTGCCGCATCACGGAACAAGGACGGATTACAGGGGGCGGAGGGCCTACCACCCCCCGTATAATCACATATTGGACATAAGGTAGACACCACGATTGGACTTTCGTGAAATAAAACTTGTAACATTTCATTCTCCAATAAAGTCAACTATATATATATATATATATATATATAGTTGACTTGACTATATACTTGATAAATATATATTTAATATAGTTGACTATGTAAAATATATATTTATTTATAAGTCTTCAACCCGGAGGGCGTTGTGACACACTCTGTATAATATACATCCGCAATCAGTACCTATAGAGGGTTATCTCTATTCTACTGGATATATTCCAGAATCTGAAATTATTGCCATTCATGGTACCCGAATCATTGCAATCGCTGTACCACTTCAAATGAACGTATCGCACAGTCCGAGTTGGTAAAATCGAAATCCTGTTTTTCGCTTCGAGCAACTTTCCTACATACAGTACTGTGCATGTGAAATTGAACATAAGCGATAATTTTGAAAATATCATGTATTGGTTACAAACAATAAAAAACAATAAAGACACATTGCTGAGTTTTTAGCAACGCATGACATTTTGCTGGAAATTGTGTCCAGCAAATCACACCCTGATTTCAAAATTAAAATTCTCAAAAGAATGTAGCAAACGATATGTCCATTATGTATTCTGTAAAAATTTTGTTCAGAAGTTTCAAAGTAATAGCGTAATAGCTACTGACATACAGTTGCGTAAACAGACTTCCTTTAAATGGAGGGGGCAGGGGCGTAGCCAGAAATTTTTCATGGGGGGGTTACGACTACTACAACTCATATATATGTATACTTGTGTGTGATAATTTAATGAAGAATATGCATTTTGTATGGCAAAAAATTCCTCATGGGGGGGGGGTTATGACCCCCTAACCGGCGGGTTATAAACATAATGTTAAAAGGCGTAATCCTTATGTTGAAAATTAAAAAATTATGGGTTTTATGCTAAAAAAATCTTTGATAAGGAGTATAAGAACTTATACACTATCTTGAGTATACCACTGCTAACATAATGCGCTGCACGTAAAAATCATTTCGACAATCATCATATATGTGTATAAATCCATTCTCTGCAAGCAGTTACAGCACAAAATCTTTTCAAAGTGTCAAAACTTACAACATACAGAGGTAACGAAAAGTAATAATGAAATTCGTCATGGTAGCCGGTAATGTCTTACGGAAATGAATTCACATGCCACACAAATCGAAATTTCAAACTTGTCCAGAATGTTGGGAAGGCTCCCGTAAAGATCTTCTTTGAATCTGATCCTCAGAAAGTAGTCACAAGGTGTCAGATCGAGAGAATATGAAGGCCAATCCACTGTGGACGAATCCGATTACTGTGGCATTAGTGGATTTTGGAACTACTATTTTGAAACTTCTGTGCAAAATTTTACAGCTTACTTAATAAACACATCGTCTGCTACACCCTGCTCTTGATCTTTGTTTTTGAAATTTTGAACTTAGAAATCATGGTGTTACTTGCTGTTGTTAATACAACACTACACTTTTCTACTAGAAAGATGTGCAATTCAAATTATTAGCTTCAAATTAAGAAATACTTTAAGTCCTTAGAAAATAAAAACAACTTTTGCGGAATTTATTTACGGTAATTAAATAAACAAGAAAAAAGAAGTTTCTCTTAAACTCACTAATTACTAAACCTAACTACGATGCAAAACCTTTCATTACACAAATATTCTTAAAAAATTTTTTGTCAGTTTTTTTTCAATGAGAAATTTTAATTAGTCTGGTGTAACTCAAAACTTTCTTTTAAATATCTCCTTTATAGATAAAATTCCTAATTACACTGAGCTTTCTAGAGATCAGGAAGAAAGTTAAATGATATAAATTTTAAATACTCACATAATCTGCTTAGTTTTCCTTATAATATCTTGAAATAGGAAAAACTTATTTTTAGTTCACAAAATAAGATATTTTTTGTTTTATATCTTTATTTCAGTTTCGAGAATGGTAGCATAGATGCACTTTAGTTTTATTCTAACTATGACTACAAAACTTGTTTTAAAACACTGATTTAAATGTAGATTTAAAAATTTGATATTTTTGATAAAAGTGAAGATAGGCAAGAGCGTTCTGATTCATATATATATATATATATATATATATTATATATATATATATGAATTCATATATATATATGATTCATATATATGTATAATATGAATATTGATATGAATATGATAATTCATGTATATATATGTATATATATGAATCATATATATACATATATATATATCATATATATATATATATATATATATGTGTGTGTGTGTGTGTGTGTGTGTGTGTGTGTGTGTGTGTATGTCTATATATGAATCAGAACGCTCTTGCCTATATATATATATATGTATAACTAACGAGTAAAACACAAAACATACAACAAATAAGACATATCTCGCATAAAAATATAACAGCTATTAGCAAGAATTAGAAACCAGATTTTGAAGCCAAATAAAGTGCAAGAATTATTGTGATAATATAATGGAACGGAAATTATAACCACTGTCACCATCGTCAGGGGCCACAAACAGTGCATTATAATTTACAGCAAACCAAATAGTAGGGTTTCGGTTGTGTGGCATATCAGAAGAGATATTAACTCCACACATCTGGGCCCTACCCTACTATATAAAGGAAAGAAGAAATCAAAAAGATAACAAAAATTATAAATAGGAATTATAATTTTAGATACCAGACCTTGAGCACATAGAAATTTCATTTGAACAATTGATATGTGTTGCCAATGCTAAGAATTGTAAAAAGTGAAAAATGGTGTTGCCACTAAATAAAAGTAAAAACAGCAGCAGCAGCAACACCATAACACTAGGCAGAAGTAATTTGAACATTATTGTTGAAATGTTGGGAAATTAAAATAAAAATAGAAAGGAGATAGTCTAAATAGATAACTGTATTTTACAAAGTATTCAAAATGAATATAGATAAATCATAGATGCTGATTGAAAAGGAGTAACTGAAGGTAGTAACTAGGAAAATTACAAAACTATAAATGCGCACTTGCAGCAAAATATAGCATGTAAGAAGATTATATATATATATATATATATATATATATAGATATAGATATAGATATAGTTAAATTTTATGTAAAAGCAAACAAAAATATAGTGGTTCCACACGTTGCATAGCGCTTATTGCATTTTATGCTTTATTTGTATAATAACAATGGCTGGCCTGGGGGGGGCTTTCATCTTATATATTATACTATATATTAAATCCAATAATAATATAATATATTATATATATATATATATATATATATATATATATATGAAATTTAATGATACTGAGTGATAGAATCTAAAGCTTTTCACATTACCGGTATTTTAAAATCTCAACCATTTTATCATTTCTTTACGCAAGGTAAACGCTTAAAAATGTTCTTTTTCAGTAATATCACGAGATTCCAGGCGAGTTGTTGGAGTGACAATCGTGTAAATAAAAAGTAAACATTAGGAAACGGTACTATTTTAGAATAAGCCAAACCCAAACTTCATCTTTGGTGCAAACGTCACAGAGTCTGAAAACTAAGTTGCAGGCCACGTACCTTGACGTATCAAAATCTCCAGTGACAAGCGAACTCGTCGTCTTAGAGGTCTTGTGACATAGTATTTTAAAGAGGGTACAACGAGGAAGAAAGTGCTTTCGATTCATATTTTTTGTTATGCTTGAAATCTCTGTCAATCTCTTCGATGTAAGCTGATGGCGGATTAAAAAACTTCGCCCTGACTGCATGACTGCTATTATTTCAAGACTACTCCTTTGCACTAGAAGCCAGTGGGTTATATCTTTTCAAACATACAGGGTAATTCATGTAACGAGAGGTAGAGGGAACTATAAATCTGTAAGACGGTTTTAGAATCACATGGGTCAGAAATGCCATTTTCATTTAGCTATTAATAATTACTTTAATTATAATTTTATCTAACAATCTTGCAATCAACATATAATATCTACTTTAAAAATTAATCGTGAAATAAAAACGTGTTAAATAAAAATTATTTAATAAAAATTTTTAAAAAATTGTTAGTTATCAAGTTTATTCAAGTGCTTTCTGTGAAAGATGCACTAGTTTTTAACGAACCATGGTTGCAAAGTTTACGATTATTCCAAAGTGATTTTTAAGAGGTACACGAACACAACGTTTCTGACATCACATTGCTTAAAATTATAAACCACCTTGACTCCCTTTACCATGTTTTACATGTTTTCTCACGAGAGTTTTGAATTACCCTGCGTAGATATATTTATAAAAATCTGGAGTGACTCCACTCGACATTCCAAACACTTACGATTAAGATCATTACCAAGCATTTAAATAAATTTTAATCAATGAATAATTCAAACATATATACCAAACTGAAGCTCAATCGAATGCGCCGTTTAAACGCTAGCGCACTTTCAATAATTTCTCCCCATATGCCATAATATAAAAGAACTCTTTATCGTAGCCCTGTAGAAAAACTGTAAGTCCTATAAATATAAAAATCAATACCGGTCTTATGATGGTGATTTATAACATATATACCCAATTTCAGCTCAATCGAATATACTGTTTAAAAGCTAGCGCACCTCCAAGAATTTTCCCCCATAGGCCATAATGTAAAAGAAATCTTTGTCCTAGCCCTGTAGAAAAACTATAAGTCCTATACACACCAAAATCAATACCGGTCTTGCGACGGTGGTTTATAACACATACACCGAATTTGAGATCAATGGAATGCCCCCGTTTAGGAGCTATCGTGTTCACACATACACACACACATCTCGTAAAAAATAGCATAAATGAATTCAGAAGACCTCAAAACGTGTAAATACACTAAAATCTCGAAGTCGAATTTTTTCATGATGAGAATACTTTCCTTACTACATTGTACATGTTCGGAAAGTAAAAATTACAATATTTCTGTTATAATAAATTAACAACTGATCTTTTATGAATTCTGTCTTCTGATAATTTCAAAATATTTCATATTCAGCAAACATATGTTGTCATTCTTTTATATACTCTAAAAATTTAAACCACACGAAATATTAAAATTTCTTCCTGATATTGCATCTTATGTAATTTGAAATACGCAAAAAGATAACCGCATTGCGTACTCCCTTTTTTAAATGCAACGTAAAATAAATGTATAAAATACTTTACCAATGCTTTTCAGTACTAAACTTGGAAAAAAGTAGAATACCTTTATTTCGAATAGTTTTATTTTTAATCATATCACTTCATAAATTAATAAAAATTAATTATAGTATTCATATATAATTATTAAAGAGAGTTTAGTATATTTAATATTTGTAACTTTAATAAATAAACGAAATACTTGAATGGAACTTTCGTAAATGAAAACTTTTCTCTCATACTAACAAATGCGAAACAGAATCAGTTATCGAAATATTTTCCACTCATAAAAATCGGAAGCTGCTTCAATGGGAAGTTACAACACACACGGATTATGAATTACTTTTACACAGAGAAAAACAATTTTCTGTCCCATAGAATACTGCACGATTTTTCTTCTTCTTTTTTCTTGTTTTATTGTGCCTGGAAAAGTATTGATCACTGCTGAATGGCTTGATGTAATGGCGAAACCTAAATACTTCCTGTCGGTTTAGTCCCATGGGTTTACTCAATGGAAGGTAAAGAAATAAAGAAAACAAAATAAATAAATAAATATTTTTTTTTCTGCCGTTTAGTACAGAACTTAAATAACCTTCTAACAAATACGTCACATAGGAACTTTGTACCGATCATTCCAAGTTTATTTTTGTATTTGTTTCATTTCTTTTTTTAGTTTATGTATTGCATAACATGAAAATGTACAGTGTAATACCATTTGTAGTGTAACACAGGATGAATAGTGTACGAATGATATTGCATTGTGGTAAGGATTAAGGGCTCTCGTAATCTTTACCTAACCATATCCACATAACTTACTATTAATAATAAAAATTAATTTATTCTTATTGCGGGTTTAACTTAGCAAATCAGTTATAATCTTATTCTCTGTCCGTTTGTTTCTTCTAAATCAGAGAAATAGAAGGTTATCTGTGAGTTAAAACACCTGGTTGACGAAATACGCAGGCTACAGTGCTGACATTTTAGCCACACCATTTTGCACCCGAATGGTCATGTGACCAATGGGGGTGTGACCATGTATGTATGTCTAACCAGGCGCGATGAATCGCCAGGAACGATTGCGATGAATTGCTCTATGGCTAAGTCGAAAAAGGAAGGGGGCTCAAACTTTTACACTAGTATCTAATAACTAAAGAATAAAGCATTGCGTATTTCGGGAAATTCTGCTCTTCTAAGGCTTAAGCCAGTCTAATATCGGCGTTCTACTTGTCAAATAGTTAAACTTCGCATTTTCCTGCAACTAAATAAGTTATTTAGAGCGTGAGGTATTGATGCGAGAAATTATTATTGGATAGCATTAGGGCTTGGTTATTTCTGGCAAAATATATTGGGTATATCATCAAGCTGGGTTCAATTTTGGGGACCCAGTGCCAAAACTCGCCACTTATGGCAGTCTTTGGCAGAGTTTTCGGGAATTTGTTTTACGATTGTCGTCATCAGATTATTAGTGAATAATACAGAGAGATATTCATGATATAATCTTTTTTTTTTTTGAGAACATGAATTGACCTTGTACGTAGACGATAAATGATGTATGAATGTAATACATAGTCATTTGCATAACCCTATTTCAACTATTCAACGTACACGCTAAAACCATACAGTTCTAGTTAGTGTACTGTACGAATATGTACGCATTCGTGGTATTTTATTAGCTTGAATATTGATTTGGCGTTAATACAGTTTGATGTTCGATCGACTACTCAAGTAAAATCAGTACACGGGGATTGAATATACATACAAAACTTGTGTGATTTATGAAGTCCTATCAATGGTCCTTAGAAGTGTCTGAGAACTGAAGTTTGACATCCCTTTCTTACACATGTAAAAAAAAGATTTCATTTTACCATATTTATATGACATAATCCCCTCCTCCCCAACATGACCTCCTCGACCGATTAATTGTTGAATTGACATGCATTGATGCTCAATCGTTTAATCTGATTAGCTAAAGTGTTTATTTTCCTCCTGAAACAGACTGTTATTGATATTACCTATTGTGAAGGGGGAAATCAAGAAGGTGTACTCAACATGACTGAGTGGAAAAGGTACTGAACATGGTAGATTGCTGAAATGTGAATGCCCAGAGTTCTGGCGAATGGAGCTGCTTTTGATTAAAGGTCTGGGATTTCGGGCGGTTTTATTCATATGTAACGTGACTACACGTTTGATCCCCCTTAAGCACGTTAGATCCTATGCTCAAGGCATTCACCCCTAGACAGATACTCCTCGTGCAGGTTTGCCTTAACACACAATACACACAAGGGAATAAATAGTTGAAAGATCTCTTAACACCACATTTTGCTACGTGAGCAGCTCTCTTCAGCATGCAAACGTTTGTTGAATTATACGCTGAAGGTCGTTTGTCATAGCTTTATCTTACTGAAACCAACAAACATTCTCGGAATACGAAATAAACAAATTAATACATACAATGCCGTTATGCAAAATTTCCAGCATACTAATTTAGAGGAATTTTGATTTCTTTGTCTGTCTGTGTCGCTGAAAATGTAATCCTGGTTACAATACTTTACATATTTACTGAACTTGTGTTTCAAATAAACGTTATCTTAAATTCTTAAAAGAAGTACATTCGATGAAAAAACTGGCTGGAAATTGAAAAGGAATTTTATAAGAAAAGGAATTATGAAAAGAAATTTTATAAGAAGCTTTATTTTCAATTGCAAAGTTTTAATATTTAGAAGAACCTTTAGATTTTTACTGTAACTTCCTGGACGTAACTTTGCTATCAACTAAACTGGACTTACCTTTCATGTTTACAGTAATTAGAACGTGTATGAAAAACATATAGTGAATTTAAAATAAATTAGAGCTTCAAAATATATTAAGCTTCAAAATAAATTTTACTTAACTATTTTACATATATAATGAATACATTTAAGGTGTTCTGTACAAGAAAAAGGAGATATTTTTTATAGAAATATTAACCCATTTATGCCTAGTGTCCCTTTTTTGGGACGGCATTTTCGCTATTAGTCGAAAACGTTATTTATATTTCCTAGCCTTTATTCATGAGTATTGAGCCTCAACTCTACAAAATACTTTAACATGACCAAGTAGGATGTTGATATTTCGATTTTTATGCATAGTGATTTTAAAAGAAATCATCCCTTGTTCAAGAAGTTGACATCAGATATTTATCTATTATTTCTGTTATCAGTAAAAATCGAAGAAAGTCGCAAAAATATCCAGGCACAAATGGGTTAAGACACACACAGTAGAAAAAGTTAAGTTTTCTTTAATAAGAATGTCATAAGTTCATTAAATATTAATTTGTTGAGCTATTTTTTGAACTAAAAACTCTGGAAGGCGTAATTTGTGCTCAGACTTTCTACATTCTAACAAACTGTTTATACCTACAATTTAACACAAAATCGTAGCTGATTTAAAATTTTGTGTTACGGAAAGAAATCATATTTACCAATTACATTGAAATAATTATTAAATTTTATGAATCAGTACAAATTCCAAACAATATCGGCTACTGTGAAATTGTGGGAAATTACATACAAAATATTAACAGGCCATTCTCTTCTTGAAATCACTAAACATAAACTAAACCTAATAATTTCTGGCGTATTCCTCCTTAAAATTTATCTTTATAATATGTTGGAAAAAATACCTCCCGTTCTCTAAATAAGAGAAGTCAGTTATCGCCTCTACTACAACATAAATATAACATAATAGTTCTTCCACTACTGCGCTAATGAGAGGCGAAAAGTTGATGGTTTGCCAGATCTTTTTCAGAGCATGTCCTTTCTGAATTATGTAACACAAATACGCCAGGCGTCTTTTACTCGTTTGTTGCAGATGAAATCGTTAACTATAAGACCTATTATTTACACATTAAGCAATGAATCTGGCATTATTAGTAATGTTCATTTAAGAAAAAAATAGTAATAAAGAATAAAGAAATCATTGTCTCGTTTGAAAGAGTCATTTTTTTTGAATGCGTCTTTTAGGGTATTGATTAAACTTTTCTTTTTCTTTGGTTCATACTATTTACAGGAATAAATGAATTTATACGATCCAAAAATACTGCGACAAGCTTTTGAGGGAGCTAGTACACATAAAAAGAAATCAGAATCACATAGCAATGTGTGGGTTTTAAAACTCTGGCTTCCTACACGAATTAATGATCACGACATAAGTGGTGTTAAAGTGTTAGTGAAATTTTCCAATTTAGCAAAAATTTATTTATTTTAACATATAAAATACGGAACTAAAATTTATGATCATAAATAGTATTTAATTTTGAAGGCTGTGATAGCTCCAGAACAAAACCATTTGTTGTAAAACTTGATAAGTAACATTTCAACATCTTTTGGAGAGTGTGAAAACAACGTTTTCGTCTTACATTCTTGTGTGAATCTGAAACTTCTTCATTTACTCTACCTCCGTAAATGTTTGTCGGTACATTTTTGCTACATCCTGCACAGAGATTTATCTAAAATTATGTTCTACAAAGTGCAACTCCAGTAATTTTAGGATGGTAAATGGTCATAAAAGTTCGTATATTCCCATTACATCTCATACAACGCATTACATAAAAATTAAGCTTTATAAATGCTTGTGTAGCTTTTTTATGTATGTGAATGTTGCAAAAAATGCTAGCTAAATATCAAGTTGCTCTGTGTTGCTGTGTATGCTTGCTACTATGTAACCGAGAGAATGGCAATGTTATGCTTCGAAGTATGTATATCTAACTTAGAAATAGAGTGAGGTGTAATGAGAGCGCCATTGGAGTTAGTGGTTCAGCCCCCTTAAATTACCCCATTCTTTCACGGCAGATGATCTGCAACATTTATTCATTATATCTTTTTCACAACACATAGAAAGCGTTATGGCATAATTTTTATTTTATGTTTTGTGAAAGTTATTAAAGTATTGAGAAAATTTGACTTTTTGTAATTCGACTTCTCCTCTTGAAATATCTGTTCCCTGAAAACTAAATCTAGTACCAAAGAATATGATACACAGTTATAAAGTGCATAACAGTGAGATCTTTCATAATATTTTGCTAATTTCTTAGTATTTGTAAGGGGAACATTTACTTGAACCGGACGATTTTGTTCCTGATCATTGCCTAGAAAAAAGGTAAAGTACTCTTATACTATACTTCTATAATCTACCATTAAAGATATTATAATAAAACTAACTCGAACCAATATTTAGAAAGAGTCATCCTAAGCAGATATATGCGAATAGATATTTCAGGATTCAATATATTTTATGTGATTGTTTTAAATATGAGCTACTTGTCCAACCATGACAAGTTCAAATATCTTTTACCATTATTTAATATAGATAACTATATACATAGACTAGGCAAATTACGTTTTAGTTCAGCTTTTTTTTAGCCTACTTATGATATCCGATAGGTAGTTCTAGGTCTAAGTAAATTCTCCGAGACTTAATTTGATATTGTTTCCATATAGCTGTAAGCTTAAATAACATTCATGCATGCTATTTTTAATGTTCAAATATTTCATGGTATAAAATAAAGTAAAACTGTAATTTAAATGTGCTTAAAATATAAATAAACAATACTTAAAAATAAACGCATTTTCTGCTACTGGATTTATTTTTGCAAAACAAAGTTGCTACTAGAAAATCATTTCAAATAAACTAATGATTTTTCATAAAGAATTAAATATTTTTTTAATTCTTTATGAAATATATCTTATATAATTTACTTATCCATCCAAACTTCTACCACTGACCTATTGAAAATACTGATATGCGTTACACGTACCCCACAACAGAAGTGGGCCACCTCGACTGAATTTCTTTAATATTCCTAACCTGCAATCTAAAACTTCTGACTGTTTTGCAAATATCTCCCTGTTCAGAAAGCCAGTTGTTCTGAGATATTATGAAAAAATTGCTCATATGTCTTTTACAACAGGTGCTGTAATTACGTTAAACTCAAATCATATTAATAATCTGTGCAACTTGTCCCAAAATGACTTTTATGAACATGATAAATTGCAATGTTGTGAAATCCAAATAAGGCATTTTATGTATGAGACACTTGTCAAATTTCGCATGAGATTTGTGTCTCATTTATCGAAAAATTTGTTTTGCAACGATACAAAATGTCATAATTTCTTTATTTCTATATGGAAACTGCAGTAATAAATAAGTTTCCATAGTGTATTAGAAGAACACTGGATAAATTTTCCTAAATCTATATGTATAAAAGATGTGACGGATTCATCTTTCTTAGCCGTCCTTTCGAAATGAATTGACTAATAATGAATGAGTACCAGGTTACCGAGCCATGCTCAGAATCTAAAGGCTCCTTAAGTGTAAATTAATGAATACGTAAATGACTTGGCACGTATCAATAATCTTTATGGTTGCCAAAGATTTTCATCGCTGTCGGATCACCCATACATTATCAGGTAAGCTTTGGTCGGCATTCAATGTTACAATGGCATATAATTTGTTTTGAAGAGGGATGCTAAATATTCGATGGTCGGTGCCATCAGAGTTGAGCAAAAAGTAGTTTAACGTAAGGTGCCTCCTTTCCTTCTGTAGCAGATCAGCGAGGGTATCAGCGAAGATCTTGGGCGATGCATTCACTAACAGCGTCTTCATTACTTCAGAAATATATCTGTCCATATTGAGGACGTTCAAATTCAGCATCAAGAATTTGAGTTGGTTGAACTGTCAGATGAATGAGTTTATAAAAAAAATTCATCAAGTCTGTTATACACTGTTCGCAACGTAGCAGTACACACCAAAATCGTTAATAGTTTCACTCGTCATATACTGTGAACAAAGCCATTGTAAAGTATGCTTTCAAATTTCGAATTCTTTGAAATGTGGGTGACATCGAAGAAACAACCACACCAATTCATTAGGAAATTCGGAATGTCCTACATCAATCTTACAGTCCCCAAAATGGTTTCGGTTAATTTTTGTTTTTACTCTTCAGAAAAATGCAAAGCTCCAGGGTGAATGCAATCCATGTTAAAAAGTTTTAAACTATGATAATAAGTACCCACATTTGTGGCAGCTTTGTAGATACTTAGACTGTTTACCCGAAGTATTTGTCGACGTCTAGCTGTTCCATGTCGTTCTCCTTCCAAATACTAATCATCTGTTTAATCTGCTTGTGTTTGAACTGCACGTTCACACATTTGGGCTAAGTGCTGCTGTCGGTGATCATATGTTTCCACAGCTCGTTTTTGAGCTACACTTTCATGCATTTACGTCTTTATAATACATCTATGATGATAATTCTTTACGATTGAAATTGTAAATTTCTCTATAGTGCTTCAATTCAAACATAAAATACTTATTTTTTTCTAATTCAAAGAAAATACATCATGCATAAACAAATTCTACAAACGTAAATTCAATCTTATAGATACATAAATATAGATGCCATAAAAGTATAATCTTACATAAATATGCTTTAAACATAATTTTATTTTATAAACTCACGCTTAAGAAAATAAAAAGTGTAACACAATTTAAATTATTAGTACAAAAGGACACTTCGAAATCATGAAATCAAAAACAGAATAGATCAAAAATATTCTTTTATAATAACCCTAACAACTACTTAAACGTTGACAATAATAGAACAAACGAATGGACTGAAGAAAATGGACTTCTAACCTCGAATAAATCAAAAATAATCGCTCCTATATAGTTACGCTGATCCCTGACTCTGTCACAATTCCAGTTCAACCACTCAAAATAAAACTTTTACCATCCAAACAGATTAAAAATGTATTGTCTAATAACTTAAAATTTACACGGTTCGTTGGTGCGATCAGCCTGAAAATTATCATAATTATGTAAAAAAAAAAAAGAAAAAAAAAAGAGGAAAGAAAAAAAATAAAGAAAAAATCTGATAATCCACCCGTTCCCTGATTTTTAAGTGTTTTTTTTTTGTATTTTTAGCTCTATTTCATTTAAGAGAATAAAAAAAGCTAATCATTTGAGTGTCAGAATTATCTATTGCAAGTGACATTGACGTTACATTGAAGTCACGGTTATCAGGCTTTGGAGGAAAAATTACGATTCCAATTCGCTTAAGATAGCTTTTCTAAATTACTACTCAGTTTAACATTTTTTTAAAAATAAAACGGTTTTCTATGCATTAAGCATGGATATAGGAGAGGATGTTGATACCAAACGAAATGTTTCGAATACGAAATGTTTCTGCAGATTATACAATTCGAATTTCGATGTATAATAAAAATTGAATATGAAGTTATTTGATTTTAAGTGGGTAAATATTAAATATTCTGAGTGTAGACATTCTATCGCCCGCTGTAATTGTCTCCACAAAGGGCTTTATCCTTTAGTTTAATGATAGTACACAACACAAAACAACACAGTCTAATCCACGTCTAAATAAGAATTGAAAATTTATTAGAAAAAATCTTAGTAACCAGATTTCAGCCTCCCAATTTACTGCTTCCACATATGGACAACTCCCAGCCTGCGGCCGGATGGGGCCCGCCATGGCTTTTGGACCAGCCCTCAGAACAAGTCAAAACCCTGTATAAAACCTATATAAAACATTCAAACTTCCATATAAATCCGAATTATACGACCCGCGATTTCGCTAACATCCTGAAGTCAGGCCCAGGAGGCCACTATCGTAAAGTTCTGCCCGCAACTTTTAAAAGGTTGTCCGTACGATGATAAAATAAATGAGTTGAAATCATCAACTGCAGTGAATGAAAACTAAACTGATGGCTGATCATCTGCAAAATTAATTTGAATATCGGCTGCGAGCCCAATTTAGGAATCGATCGTATCATTTTTTCATCGGAGTTTCGAACATCGTTTCATTATAAACGGTTGATCCATTAAAAAAAAAAAAAATCGTCAGGGTAACTACATTTAAATATTTATCGTCAACTTGGCGGAATAAGGCAGTTAAAATAGAATTCAACCTAGTGCCGTTATTTAAAAAAAAAATGGAATTTTCATGTTACGTCACAGGATCTTTTTTCATACTGTGAATGACTGAAAAGGGTGTCATTTTCATTTAAATTATTCGGCTAAGCTGAAACTTTTATGCACTTTTGAAATTCGCATCATATGGATCAATAAAATACATGAAAAATATTTATTGTTTTAGTATATACGCGAAAATACATTTAGCTTTACGTTAGTTACAAAAGGATAATTGTAATAAATTCAGGCAATTTTTCACATAAGATTTACGAGTAGTTTTGTATTAATAACTATGAATTAAGAATAATTAAATTATTTACGTATATTACATCAAGGTGCTTGCGGGGATGGCAACGAAGACTCTTTTCGCTTTTTCTTTCGCTGGTTGCCAGGACGATATTTTGAAATAAAAATAACTTTTTAATTCTAAACAAATTTATGTAGCTGAATGGTGTAATATATCTAGTTACTAAAATATTTATTTGTCTGTGTACTGAACATCAAGTTCCATTTATTTTGTTTCTTTGCGAAATTAATTTTTACTATTATATATCGATGGCGTGTATTTTTTAATCCGTCTCAAACTTATTTGAGCGTCCCTTTTAGGAAAATTGCATCAATTGTGTTTTTCAAACGCTCAATAGATGGCGCTACCGTCCAAAAATTTTTAAATTTTAAATTTTGAGCGTTTTAGAGTTTTTTCAATCAATTGACCTCGCTCAATCGTTTCAGGGGCCCAAAAAAACCCCAGGTACGAAATGAAAAAGAATCCTTAGAGCAGTTTTCGAGATCGTTCGGACATACACACCCACACACACACACACACACAAACATTCCTCGTTTTATATAAGAGCGGATTTGGCACCCGTTAAACTTTCTAGGAAAGGGATTTTATTTATTTGTTTTATTATTTTTACTTATTAATTTTTAATACTTGTTACCTATGAGTACTGCAAAATTCAAAGTTACTTTAATGCTTTAACGGTTTTTCAGCCGAAGCTGCCTTTACTTCATCAATATGTAAAGGATTTTGATCTAATGAAGTTTCACATGGAAACTAAGTTTATTTATTGCATCATCTGCGTATATAAAATAATTTTTGTTGATTAATTTGTTTATTTTTCTTTCTTTTTAAATCATAATTCAAGTGTTAGAAATTACAATGAAGGAATCTTACTTATTTTAAAGATTTGTTTAATAATGCAGACATTTCGATTGATTTTTTAGGAAATGGCACAGAGGCTTTCTTTTTTTTTCTCTTATACGTATTATAAACTAATATATCGCCATCTCGCCCAAAACCAACTTTTTCATGTATCACTATCATGCATATTAAACGAATTTGTGCTGCATTTTACTATATAGACCGCATCCTCCTAAGAGGGACAGCCGCTTTGAAAGATTGTCTGCACCATTGTACGACTTCACTACTTTATATCCGTTTTTGATGCTATCAGATTCTATAAAATGATATTTAACACGAAATAGTGCTATGGAATGGCAGTGCTAAAACTATCAAGAAAGCTAACAGCACGAAATGGTTTTGAAAGACGATGCCCAACAAATGTGGTGTAAAACTGGGAGAAAAAGTTTCGTCTGACAATATTATATTTTTCCAGGTCACAAAGTTCGTGTTTTATTGCAATCTGCAACATTGAGCGCCTTTCATTTTATTTTATTTTATTTTCATTATTATTATTTTATAAAGATTTGTTACTGGTAGTAAGAAATTGAATGGCCCATTTCAAAACGCACAGTCAATCAACTGACCAATATTAATCAAAGAAAAGTGTAACATAATTTCAATCATTATCAAAATAGTAACTCCAAAGAAGTCCTTAAAAATCTACATATTTATATGTCAAACTGTTTTGACTGATTTCTGAAAAGTTGTCACCTAAATGCCATTTGTTAGTTTTCTGATGCAATGTTCTACTGGAAATGTGGGACACTACCCATTTAACTTTTAAAACAGTGGTTATTTTTTCATTTGTGAATACATTCTGTGAACATTTCTTAACAAACTTGTAAAATATCAAGACAAAAGAAACACAAATTCACCAAGCATGGTGACGTTTTCCGCAATTTTATAACTTGACTTAAAGTGTTTGCTTTTCTTTTTTGCATTAGTATAACGGAACAGATTTACTTGACAAAAACAGAATATTCTTGAATATGACAGTGCGAGAGCTTTCCAGAGAGTGCGAACGTACTTATAAATAGAAGATCAGGCAAGCCTAAGTCAGTAAGTTTTGAATTTTCGCTTGCAGATAATTTACAGAAAGCCATTTGTGAGAGGCATACAAAACTTTGTGCTGAGCTATCATAACGATTTCTGTGTCGGCCGTTTTTCGAAATCTTTATTTGAAAGCTGTTTGTGAGTTTTATATAATTGTATGCTGTGGAGCAGTTGAGGATTCTGCTCTAGTATCCCACTGAGTCTTTTAATCCGTGTAAGGATTTTATTTTATGCGAATTGAGATGTCTGAGGAAGCCGTTCAATTCTACTGACAATTAAGAATCAAATTACTGCTTATGAATTCCTATTGTGAATAGAAGATTGTTCGACGAGTTTCGAACAACAATAAAGTTGAAGTTTCATGCTGACAACCCCACCAGTTTCTTTAACATTCTAGACAGTTCGAACTTTCAAGAATTCACATCCATACGATCCCGTGAATTTAGCAGAGTTTTTTCAAGAATATGCTATTGATGTTGAATCCACATACCACAAGGTGAGCTCACAGCTATTAGAAGTACCAGGTCTTCCAGATAACATCAAATGGACCTCGATTGAAGATTCGAGGTGTGATCTTTCTAACAACCAAAAAAAAACATCCATAATATCTGGGCTATTGCGCATCATTTAAACCTTCTAGGTATGTGGTATAAATGTCCGTTTCTTTACTAATCTTTATAATATCGGATTTCTCCGATATTCTGGAGGTGAAACAGATGATTTCTGGAAGATACGATCCAGTGACGCCTCTAAAATCTATTTGTAAATTTATAATTGCTTTCCCCCCACTCTGTCTGCATCACCTGAATACTTTAGACAACTGGAATCTTATTAAAAAATTATTATTCTTAATATTTCATTTCCTTCCCTATAAGAAATGTATTTGCAAGGAACACATAATTCTTGTGTAATACCCGAAATCTGAAAATATTTTTCAAACTAAAAATCATTATATGATACTAAAAATAAGTTCAAAAAACGGCTACAGCATAATCGATGCGTAAATGTATTTATAATGCGCATTAAAATAATGAAATTTAAGAGAAATTAGAGTTAGTCTGATTGTGTAATCCGCATTCATATATTGGCTGAACTTATTAATTTTTTTCTTAACAAACAGTACTAATTAAATCCACTTGAAATAATGATTTATATTATTTTTCTTAATTAACCGAGCAAAGTAATTCTTTGGCTTAATGAGGCACATATTTTTATCCTTTTTTAAGGGCTTGGAATAATTTCTCAAAAAAGAAGATGTATTTATCTTTGTTAGGAGTAAAAATACTTAACTGCGGAAATAATTAGTTTTTTATTATTTCACTATTGTGTTTTTTGGCATGGCATAATTTTCTTCACAATAGCTTAGATTTATTTATAGATTTGTTTTAGAAATATTTAAAAATTAGCTCTATATTAAAATCTCTCTAATTACATTAAAAAACGTTTAATAATTGCCATTAATGAAAAACTGCATTTTCATATCTGAGTGTAATAACCTTTATTTGGTATATGATCATAAAAATGCTCTTAAGATAATTGAATTTGAACATTCAATTTTATGATAGGCATGTTTTATTAAAACAATGCAAACATCCATTTACAGAAGAGTCATGCATCCAGTTTCATAACCAAGGTACTTTAAGATTTAATGTGTATCATAAAATTTAATTATCAATAAAATTTAAAACGCAATGAAATGTAGCACGCATAGTTAAGCGCATTTAAAGAATTTTAATATAGATAGCAGTGGTGCACAATTATTCAATCATAAAGCTTTTTTTTAAACACGCTATGCATGAATATGAATCCAAATCTTTTAATTACAAAAATAAATGAACCAAAAAATTTTGAACTATGACAAAAGCAATTACAAGAATGCTGTTGTCAAAAAATAATAATAAAAATAAATTACACGAATATACTCCAATTATTCTCATAACTTAAAATAATTAAATTTAGAAATATTAAAATAAAAAATGTTTCTTTGAAGAAATAGAAAAAGCGCCATAGATGTAACTGTGAATGTAAATTTAATCATTGAAATTAATTCTCTAAGACATGATTTTTTACAACAACGTGCAAAGATAAGCTTGGGCATGACTTGGGAAATTACGTCCACTTTATTAATTTTTAAGCTAAGCCGACCGAATTGTATGGTGGGTAAAGCACCATACTCCGGTTTCGGGTTCAACTCCCGGCGGCCGGGGTTCGATCCCCGACTGGGCGTGGTTGTCAATGTGTCCGTCCCTTTATAGCGGGGAACGCTGACCGTCCACTGGGTGCCCCCATAATAAAATGGTCACACCTTCGGGCCGTTGTAAGGAACAATGCCTAATCGGCAAGTTCCCGCACGTTATTTAAAAAAAAATTAAGCTAATAAAAGTGGACTAAAACTGTCTATAATGTCTAGTATCTCTTTTAATCTGCATGATATTAAAGTTATGCTTTCTGCCATTGAGTGGGGGGGGGGTCCTCTACCTTGGGCTGAAGGATTGCAAACGGCGATTAGAACTGGAATTGTTGCATTTCAAGAAGATTGAAGTTGCCACCGTAATGGATCAGTTATATCTGAAGAGCATATCATGATGTAAGAGCAATGCGCTAAATTTCTGAATTAGAGGTTAAACATTAAAGCTAAAGTACTACATATAATTCAAATACAATAACATTTACTTTAGTGTGATTATATTCTTAAGTATCGATTAGTTCAGTCTATTTTGAAATTACTTTCTTTGGCCATGAAAATATCTTGCTATTCAAAGATGGCGGCAAGTGACTCTGAGCATCATGTTTCATCGTCACTTTTACTCTACATGTAATATAAATAGCAGTGGTGCACAGTTATTCAATCATAAAGCTTTTTTTAAACACGCTATGCAAGAATCCAAATCTTTTAATTACAAAAATAAATGAACCAAAAAATTTTGAACTATGACAAAAGCAATTACAATAATGCTGTTGTCAAAAAATAATAATAAAAATAAATGAACGAATATACTCCAAAGTATATTCGTTCGTACTACGTAAAGAGATTTAATGAAATACAGTTCATTTCTACCCCATGCTTAACTTTGATGATTGCCGGAGCAATGACATGCTACGTTCAAATCCTATACCGTCTCATCTGAGATTTTAAGAAGGAGAAACTTATTGTCTCTTTAAAAATGAACCTTACTCACGTTCCAACTCTGCAGGCTTATGAACATCACTTTAATTTATAATATATAGCTTGGTAACCATTTTCTTCAGAACTTTTGTATTAAATTTATGCTCTGAATTTAAACAATATAATAGTTTAACAGGGAAATTCACTGTAACAACATTACGAAATCGTAAAGTAGTTTTTAATAATGAGTTTCAAACTCAGCCTAAAACTACAGTTTCAAAATAGCTTTTTGATTGCTTTAAAAAAAGTAGCCATATAAAAACTTAAAAATTCTTTGTTTGTATATTAAGGAAAAATGGACGGCATTATTTTCTCTTCTTTTTTTTGTAAAAAATGTGGAAGGACTTATATATGATTTGACAATTCTTTTAAATTTCATTGAAAAAATGAAATAAACAGTATGGCTTGGCATCAATGAAGTATTGAATATATTCAAAATTGGTTAGAAAAATTTAAACTGTTTTTGCTTAGATATCCGAAAGTTTTGATAAAACTACAATAAAAAGAAGGTGCTTATATTTATTTTATACCATTAAATTAAACCTATCAGAAGTTTATAGTTAATGATAATCTGTTTATCAGACATCTAAAACTGAGAGAGAGATAGCCAGTATAACGGAGCAATTTCATTGGTTACCTTATTACCTGTTTGTTAAAGAAAACAAATTATGATGGAAATTTCAGAGAAATCATACATTTCTGAAAGAAGCATTGTTAAGACAAAGAAAGTGAAATAAATATACTAAATATTTTTTTAAAATGTAAATTTTGCATTGAGTTATTAGCGCTTATGTTTATCTATTAAGTATTTATTCAGGAAAAATTAGCATAAAATAAATAAAAATTTTGTGTAAATAAACCAAATTAAGATCAGACAAAATTAAAAATGCATTTAATTACGTGAAATGCTAAGAACGTAAAATATACGGAAACAAACACAAATTTGAATAATGCAAAAGCTTGATTTTAAATTAAAGAGTTCATCTTTTATAAATGTTCGGTTATAAAAATCTGGTATAAATTTATTAGAATTTACTTTAAATCTCCTGCCTTTAAAAAAGAACTAATTATATTGACTTTACCTTGGAAGAAGCTCAATTTTTTAACTAGATTTTTTTTTTCAAGCATCCTTGTTTAATGGAAGTTTCCATGGCAGCGCAATTTACAGTAATTGCGGTTGCGCTACGCTTTGATTTCGTGAAAAATTTCTCTTTTAATTACAGATACGCATTGTTAGTGCTTTTAATTACGTTATTTATTAAACTTATAATTTGATTTTGATTACATATGTTCAATGCATCAGGATTAAATGATATGTAAACAGGATAAAAAAAATTAATGGAATGCAGATGGGATTTTTAATGCTATTTCTGTGATAGATAACAGAAAAAAAATAAATGCGTTGCTGCAAGTCACATTAAGTTAGAAAGAAACGCTACATTTTATCATTTAAAAGTACTTTCTACAAAGCCACAATAAATACCTGATACTATTGTCTAATTTTTTTCACAATTGGATGTGTAAATCTGCATGTATTATTAAGATTTATATTGTAAATTTCATGTATTAAGTAGGTTACTATTAACACAGGAGATTTGGTGAATTCTGAATTATAAATTTTGAGGTTGTAGAATTATTACAGATTTTTTGTACTGATGGAAAATAATGACTATTTGCATACCTGAGTGTTAATTTTACGTTCTTTCATGGAGAACAAAATATAGAATATATATTTTTATATTTTTAAAATACTAGTTATTGATGAAGATAAATTAAGGAACATTTAAACGACCTTTCGTTACACATTTTGTTTCGTAATTTTCGTAAATGAAATTGAATTTTGAATGAAGAATGTAAACAAATATCAAATGATAATCAATTATCCTTTAAGAGATTTATAGCTATGGGTAACTAAGTGGAGTACTTACTATTTTCTCTTTTTCACAAATTACGGCACACGACTTTAGAATAATTAGAATAAATACACATACACACGTGCGAGTGTATGCGCAATTACACTAATTTAATTTTAAAGCTTTATAATACATTTCTCACACCTAATTTGCTGAACAGTAAAGTTTGTAAAATGTTGGTGATAAAAAGCCTAATTTATGTAATAAAGTTTTCGTTATAAAATCTCATGTTATAAAGAAGTCCCCCCCCACTAATATTGTTAATGGTCACGTTAAATTATAGCACATAAACTAGTGATTGCAACATTTTTATACAGGCATTTCGTGTTGGCCAGAATTTGTAGGTCTGACCTTGGCTATAAACATCAACTGCATAATATTTTAACAGCAAATAGGTTTTTACACGGTTGTAAAATCAAAAAATAACTTTTAGCAACATATTTCAAAATCAAGAGAAAAACACAAAAATACCATTTCAAGGTGATATTAATACATGATAATTTAATTAAATAACGTGGCTGATTATTTAGCAGGATAGCCTTAGATTTTCTCTATATTTACCCGATCTTAAAAGGAACTTGCTATTATTTTTTTAAAACTGTTAAACTAATTGTACTTATGAATGATTCTAATTAAATACTTGAAGTTGAATTTTAAGAATTGATTTGGGATTGATAGGGGATTATAAACTATAATTTTTTCAGTTGATTAAATTTAAGTGTTTCAATTTTTACCACCAGGGAGTTCTTTATAGGGCACCCTGTATGTTGTATATATCCGAAAACATTTCTTGTACAGTCTTGTAAAGCAGAAATTTCTTTCTAGAAATCTGTTATATAATAATTAGTTATCAGCTTTAATCTAGTCTAATAAAATGGTGCCTATGCTTAATTGTAGATCCAGGAATGTGTATTTATATTATATTCTTCATTTAATGAAAGAATTCAGAACTTTCTGTTAGTCTGTAAGTTATACTTTTGGTTCAGTTAATAGCAAACCGATTATATCAATTTTAACGTAAACACACTCAAACACCTTAATGCTTTCATGCAAAATTACTTAATGATTTAAGAAACAAAGCTATTGGACGAAAAAATACTTTTAATATCTCAAGGGACTAAGAAAGAAGCGTTAATTTGTTGTTTTTTATTTAGAGCTATTTTTTACTTTGAAGTTTCTCTTCTAAAGCTTTCAGCACTATACATGTTCACCAGTAAATATTTATTTATTTTACCTCGTTAAAAACATGACCAGCTAATTAGGATTTTTAACTTTCAAGGTGATTATGCAAATTTGAAAGTATTTTGGTGACTAGAGGAAATTATTAAAATAGTTAATGATGGAGTGAAACTCCAGGGTTATCTTCTCGAAGATTAAGTAAAAGAAAAATGATCTTTGATGCACATGATTCTCTTTGAAATATTTGGTTGGTTGCAATAATTAGGTTGCGCTTGTGAGTTGCATCTATACTCTAATATTAGCGAATTATTTTATTCTATGTAAACAGCATTTATCGTAACGTATCGTAACGTATATATTTACAGCATTTTCTATTCTATTTTAAAACATTTCAATTATTTTTTTAAAATATTTTATTTTTTATATTTTTAAAAATATCTTATTTTTTTACTTATTATTCTGATTTAGAAAATTATGAATCTACATTCTAACTCGTTCAATTATTTTATTTTGCTGTTATAAGATCCCGATGTATTCCAAGAAACACATTAGAATCGATACGTTTCAAAAATTTTTAAATCCCAAGTTCAAAATGTCTAAAATACACGTTAGTGCTATAATAGAAAGTAAACATTGAATGCAAGCATTTTCAATCACATACTATGTGTAGCTACACATTAAAAGGCTTAAAAATTAAACAAGTTAATTTTCATTTATTGGTGAATAAATACCTGGAAGGTATTAATTAGAAATTTTTACTGAGTAATATTAAAGGTATTAAAAGGTACTGAGTATATTAACGGTAAAATTATAATATTTACTGAGTAATATTAAAGGTATTACGTATAGAACGATATTCTACAGCTGACAGAATATTTATAGTGCAGATCAATTTAGAAGAAAAATATTCTAATGATTGAATATATAATAAAATACATTTTCTTGAATGATAATTAATTTAGAATTTTTATAAAAATAAGAGAGGCAACTGTGATTTTCAATTTAAAATACTAACAAATTAAAATTCTGCGCAAAAGTAATTTTTTTCTGGAGTTTAAAATGATATTTACATAGTATCTTACCATTTTTATGATTTTCCCATAACGTATAAAACACAACAGGAAAAACGAAATTACATTTTAATTTTCCGGGAGTTATTTTTTTTCGAGATTTATTTAATTTTCTGTATAAATTATCAAAACTATTGTTCATGAATTATTTGCATAAATAACAGGAAACGTTGCATGTTCGATATTTTCAAATGAAATTAAACATCGTGAGAATTTTAAATATTTGTGTTGTTGTTGTGCAACAGGCATTTACTATATAAAACAGCATATTTTTAATAAAAAAATCATGGGATTTGTATCAACTTAGAAAAAAACGATTCTTAAAAAAGATGATTGATACAGTACGAGTAAAATTTAAAATTTCAGATGTTTCGCATACTTGTGTATATTGTTAAGTCTTCAGGACACGGCCACCAGCTAACCAGTCATTCTGGGTTAATATACGTTTATTTCAGCTATTTACAATAATTACATACATTTCACGCTGACACTTTATTAAACAACATAGGTAAATATTCCACAAACAAATATTCCAACTTAACCGGAGTGTTTCACTTAGCGATTAAAATAACCCATGCAAGGACTGGTTTCTCTTCACGTGCTCGACGCACAGCCGCCTCCTCGTTTGTTTTGTTTGTTTTTTTTGAATTGAAAATTTTTTCTTTAGGTTTCTGACTGCAATCTCAAAGATGTTCTTATACCCCTGAATATCATTTTGGCATTAATTAATTCCATATAACATTTATTAATAACATAGAACACAACAGAAGTACAAACACAGAAGAAGGGGGGGGGACAACCCGGGATTCGAACCCAAGACCTCACCGCTCGCAGGCGGCTGGCAGTGATGGGTGCGCAAACCCACACAGCCATGAGATCATCGCCACCTCCTCGTGTCGAACTCACACTTTTCTTGGGAAACAGCAAAATTACCTTCTCTTCAGTTCAATAGGAGAATCGAATTCATTCGGATCATAGTTCGCAAATAGTTTTCACTCAAGAACGCACTGACGATCGAAGGAGTTTTCACAAGGCTATCAACGTGGTGATAGGAGGAAGTTTTACAATTCTAACGTAATTTCTTGTGATTCATGGCTGTGAGACTAGGACATTGACACAAAAAGATATAAATAATTTACTAATTTTTTGAGTGAAAAAAATGAGAAAAATTTATGATTCAATGCATTTAAGTAATAATTACTGGAGATTAAGAACCAATGAAGAACTAGAGGCCCTTGTCAAGTATAAAAATATAGTAAATTCATTAAGGCACAGAAACTTTCATGGCTTGGACACATTCAAAATCATCTGACAACCAATAGCAAAAATCGTGTATTAGAGTCCCATGTGCAATAGGCCAAGAGGCAGAAGCAAGAAAAGCTGGTTGGATGATGTATTAGGGACCTAAAAATTTTAAAGATATCCAACTGGAAGATTAACGTCATTGACAGAGTTACCTGGGGAGGTGAAGGCCCACCCTGGGCTGTAATGCATTAAAGAAGAAGAAGAAAGAAATTTATTTCTTAGTCCTATGTAACTTAGATTTTTATTTCAAGAAAATCACAAAAAGCTATCAACGCTTAAATATTCTCGTTGCTTTACAAACTCTGAAATTCAACCGCTTTTCATAATCTCGAATTTAAGTGAAATAACTGAAAAAAATATTTGTGATAGTTTAAAATTTCAGTTCAGTTTTCTTCAGTCACTTCTTATAGCTGGAAAAGCAAAACACATAGACAGACAAGGAAAGAGCAGAAAAAAGTAATTATGTTTACACGTATCGTAGTTTTTGTGTTAGGAAATTCTAAATTAATTTTCACATTTAAAAAAAATATTTTTTGTTGCAACACTGTAATTGTTACATTTTTCTGTTCCTTATACTTATAAAACTGGAAACAAAAACATCAAAAATTCATAAAATGATACTAATCTTATGGATATTTAAAACGATTTTATTGCGTTTTGCAAGAAAAAAGATTGTGTGGCTTTAAAATTAGGTGAATTGTGAGGTTTAACGATTTTTCCACTCCATACATGTAAAGCAGCACCAAAAGTTTGCATTAGTGCTTAAGAGGATATACAAAATAACTATTTAGTTCAAAATTTATCCTTTGATCTAATCAGGAAAACTCTTTCAAAACTTAACACCACACGTTGAATATTTATGAGGTTCTAAACCAATGAAAGCTAACCTCTAAGAAAAATGAAGCACAGTTACTTAATGGTTTTATAAACTAAGTAAATAAAGAAAAAAAAAATGATGTAAAACCAGAGACAAAGGTTTTCGCTGAAAAGTTTTCTTTTTAGAATGGAGTTCATTTCTTAAAGTAAACAAGAAGTGGCTATGTTGCTAAGTATTACAAGTACTTAGTTGTTCCAACTTTAACATTCACAAAGAAACAAGTGAGAGTAATTAGAATTTTAGCTTCAAGATAGAGTTTGAAGATCTGACAAGGATTTAACGACATTACTAGAGTCAAAAAATGCTTATTGTTAATGTTGTGTTATTTAAATAATGTTTCTTCTTTTAATGCTAGATGTAATATTATTTAAGCAATTCAACCAAATAGTAACGTGAATTCCTGACGCACTGACTCTCTAAAAATTCCGGGAAACCATTCCAAGATAAAACTTTCACCGCAATTACTCGAAAACGATAAAAATGTTAAGCACAAAATGTGTAATAACATCTCCACCATTTGCTCGATCCGGTAGAAATTTTTCATAATTGTGTATAAAAATATAGAAAACAATCTACGCTACTTTCAAAATCTGAAAATCCACCCATTCCCAAATTATAAAGCGATTTTTCGCTATTTTTCGTTCTACGTTATTTCTGAGAGATAAAAAATGTCAATCATTTGCGTGACAAAATTACCTATCGCAGTTATCACCATATTAAAGTCATGATCATAAAGTTTTGAAGGGAAAGTTGCGATTCCAATTCGTTTAAAATAGTTTTTACAGATATCTTAACTTTTTTTCCTTTTCATTAAAACGATTGTCAGAATGAAGCATTGATTTAAGATGGGATGTTTACATAAAACGAAATTGTTTGAATGCAAAAAGTTTCCGCATGTTTCCAGAGGAGCATGATATTCGATTTAGATATATAATAAAAATTGAATATGAAGTTATTTATTTTAGGTAAACGAAGATTAAATATATTGAGCGTAGACATATTTTCGTCAATTTTTTTTCCTAGTTCCTATTGTAATTGCCTCCACAACGCGCTTTGACTTCTAGTTATACATATATTTTACGAAGAAAATAAATAACATATTTAAATTCGGTATAAAAGTCTGTTTCTATTTTCATACATATCAAAAATTATCAGAACACGTTAAGATCAAAACATTTATACAATAGTTACCATATTTCATACCACATTTAATTTTTATAAAATCAGGTTTTAAATATATATTTATTTTTTAAGGCTGTCTGCCACTTCTTCGAAATTTATCTTTACATATCGGTAATCAATGAGTGCATTTTAATTTTAATGGCATTTGACGCTTACAAGTTGAGAAAATTTTCTCTTAAACACCCCAAGAAACAAAATTATGTTATTGATTACACAGTTCGTGAGAATTGAAGTGTTAAACTTCCTTGGGACAAGACAAACTAAATTAAAATTTGATTTTTTTATTCTGTGCCTTTAACTTATTTTCTTTGAATGACTTTCCCTAACATTACTAAATATATATTTCTCCCGTTTTGTTCAAAACTTTCTTCAGCTAATTACATTCCGAATTTTAGAGGTGAGTATGCAAATTTCAGATGTGTTTGGTGACATAAGGAAATTAGTTAACAGTAAAATAAAGCGTGTATGTTATTTTTTCCGTTTGGATTAAGAATACATAAAAAAAATATTTTTCAATTTTGTAAAATCAGTTGGCTTGACACACACACAAAAAAAAAAGTTCTAAGAATTCTTACAAAAAATGTCTATAATATGAAAAATAAATACTGATGAATAATTTAATTAGATTACTATTACAATATTTTATGTGTCACATATTTTTCTTATTATTATCCTTCAGTGGAAAATTATTATTTTTGTAGATCATTACTTCCGAAATATCATCAATTGTAAATTGCGGTAAATGATTTTTGCTGTCTTAAGTGATTAGATTTAAAGGTTTCAACCTGATATCACACATAAGTTTCATTTTTTAAAAGAATAAATTTCAATTCTAGTTTTTCATATTAAATAGTAAATTTTATACCAGAGATCTTTGAATCTTAAGCAATACTAAAAAAAAAGCGTTTTCTGTTATTTTTATTTTTTACTTTTTTATGATATATGAAAGCATTCTGCAGAAACGTAGATTGTTTTTCTTCTTGTCATGAGAATAGACTTTCCACACATATACATGTGTATGTGATAATAACTCGTGAGTGTAGTCGTGTTCGAGTTACTTAAAAGGTAGAGGCTGTCTTACTAAAACAATGAATCTTTATTATCTTTCAATAGTACAGCTATGTGTTTACAAAGAACAGCATTACCATCGGCAAATTTGTACGAGCACGAAAAGCTTAAAATGTCTTGAAAGAACTAAAAGATTTTTCTTTCGGAGAGCTTTCAGTTATATGGCTCAGTTCCTGTAATTTACAGTTGGAGGTCGTAGCTCTGTCCTTTAGATTTTATTAGATTAGACCTTGATTGATAGTTTTACCTGTATATTGACTAAACACAATCTATGTGACATCAAAAAATGTTCTGTTGAGGAATTCGTCAATTGTTGTTAGGGATGGATGCGAGACGAGAAGAGACAGGGATTTAGATCTTTTTTGCAAGACGAGACGAGAAAAAGATTTACAGCTTCTATGTGAGTCGAAACAGAGTTATGGAACTGTTATGCGAAACAATGCAGACCGATTTCCCGTCTCGTGCCCATCCGTAATTGTCTGTCCATCAACAAGCACCCCAAGAATTTGCACAACTCAAAATGTCATTTTAGAATAGAATTTTAAAATAGATTTTTTTAAACTCAAAGTAAGATGATATATTCAACCAACTCGTCTAGAATTCTATTATTTCTAAATTTATTTTATTTATTATGAAAGGCTTTGCTACATTTCATACACACACACACACACACACACACACACACATATATATATATATATATATATATATATCTTATAAATAAAAATGAAATTCTGTTTGTTTGTTTGTTTGTTTGTTTGTTTGTTTGCTTGTGGATTTGATTCGTATACAAATCCACAAAAATGGACCTATCGGCCTGAAATTTAGCACAGATATGTAAAATAATATAGAATAAATCATAGTCCACTTTAAAACTTTGAAAGTCCACCCGTTCCCGGAATTTAAGAGATTTTTTATGCTCTTCACGCAAAAATCTTTCCGTAATTGTAACCCCTGTAGTGATAAAAGTGTGAAATAAGGATCGTGTTTGCCATGTGTGGCGATTTTGCCGAATAAAATGTCGTTCGTATACAAATCCACAAAAATGAACCTATCGGCCTGAAATTTAGCACACATATGTAAAATAATATAGAATAAATCGTAGTCCACTTTAAAACTTTGAAAGTCCACCCGTTCCCGGAATTTAAGAGACTTTTTATGCTCATCACGCAAAAAGCTTTCCGTAATTGTAACCCCTGTAGTGAAAAAAGTGTGAAATAAGGATCGTGGTTGCCATGTGTGGCGATTTTGCCGAATAAAATGTTTTAAATTCTCAAAGTAAATATAAAAGAATAATAATGATTTTTTTTTGTTAGTTTATATTCGTAAGGTTATTTTTTTTTAAATTATAATATCGTGTGCATGGGAAATCAGAGCAGGAATGTAATGCTTTATACGCAAAACAATAAGAATTGAAGATTTCCAAGGCTAATGTGTAAATTTTTTTAGTTTGGCGAAAAAATAAAATGGCTGAAATATGGATTTTGAGTAAGTGAGTTCTAGCGGTATGCACAGTTTTCGGCTTGGCGCAATTTATTGAGAGCTTAAGGAAATAGATTTTTGAAAACAAGTGCAAAGGTTTTATTAGAATACAGCGTTAAATTTTAGTGATCCGTGAAGAAATAATGCAGTTATTAAGGGATTTCAAGCGATCTAACTTCAGAATTCTCGCCAATTGAGTACATTGATTTAAGTTGGGGGAATTCCGCCAAATTTCAGAAAATTGAAATCTTCTCATTTAGTACATCGGAGTAACGATAAATAAAACACATTATAGTTGATAATTTAAAAAAAATCGGCTGTATTAAGGGATTCCAATTTTCAAATAAATGCGTACTACTCTTTGGCGGTCGAACCATTTCCCATATTGATTGCTGCTAAGTCAATGCTTCGAATGATTCCCTGAAAAAACTCTTGCAAAATAGCGTATGTTGGCACTTTGGCGAGGCTTATATTTGAAACTGGATTTTATTTGAGACTGGTATATGTAATAACACTGGTTATAGATAAAAATGAATGTTGGTATGTGTTTATGAGGTTGAAAAACTCCAGCACCGTTGAGCACCGATGCACCATGAAATTTGATAAAGTAATTAAAAAACTTTGTAAAAAACACACATAAGAAGTAAAAGGAAAGAGGATACGCGTTTCTTTCAAAAATTGTTTTGAACTTCTTCAGTCCAAGCCCTTCGACGTAAAGAACACAGGGAACTCAGAGTTCCCTGTGTTCTTTACGTCGAAGGGCATGGACTGAAGAAGTTCAAAACAATTTTTGAACGAAACGCGTATCCTCTTTCCTTTTACTTCTTATGTGTGTTTTTTACAAAGTTTTTTAATTACTTTATCGTTTAACACCAGTATTTTGAGTGTTTTTTCACATGAAATTTGGTTCACCTAAGTCTTTTATGACGGAGAAGGTTTTTTATGTTATCCGTTGTCCTTAACTTGCCACTTGGTGCCGCAGCACAACGTTGAATTCTATTCCGTTTAGCCCTTTGCTATGCGAATATCGTCCAACCGATTTCGATGAAATTTGGCACACGCGAATATTAGAACACGGAGAATATTTTTCACTATCCATTTTGCTGTAACTTGCTGCTAAATGGCGCTGCAAAGCATCAACTTTTATACCGTTCGACCGTTCGGCATAAAATTTTTTATACTTACACATTTGAGCACGAAGAATATATTCTAACTGCGTTCCTTTTGATGTTACTCACCACTAGATGACACTGCAATGCATTATTATTTTAACTCGCCACTAGATGACGCTGCAGCAGGCCAAATTCTTGACCATTCCAACGGTCGCTATGAAAATCAGTATACATAGCTATTTTAACAATGAGAATATTTTGGCGCTATCCATTTTGCTATAATTTGCCACTTGACGGCGCTGTAGCAAATCATTACTTTATTGAACCACTAGATGGCCCTGCAGTGTATCACTTCTTGACTGTGGAAATGATCGCTATGAAAATAGGTATACATAGAAATTTGAACACGGGGAAGAGTTTGGCGCTATCCATTTTCCTATAACTTGCCACTAGATGTCGCGTCAACACATGAACTTCAGGACTGTTCAGCCGATCGTCATGAAAATTCGTATGCATCGATATCTGAATGCGAAGAATACTTTCGCCGTATCCGTTTTGCTAAAACTCGCCACTAGATTGCGCTACGCCGCATGGCCTTCTGCACCGTACAAACGATTGCCTTGCAATTCGGTATGCATGATTATTGGACACAATATACCGCGATATCCACTTTGCTATATCTGTTTATTACAATGAATAGTAATCACCACAAATCGTAAAATCAAAAAGTCCATTCATTCCCGTGCTAAGAACGGGTACTTAAGCTAGTATCTATATAAATAAAATTAGACTTTTGTCTGTACATTTCTTGGAATTCAAAAATTTTGCGATTTCTATCCGTTTCAAGCACCCTGGAATTCGATGCGACCCTCAAAAAAAAGTTTGTCTGTCTGTGATTCTGTCATTCTGCCATTCTGTCATTCTGTCCGTGACGCTTTTTTTGTTTAAGCATCACGTAAAAACTACTGAAGCGAATGATATGAAATTGGGTGTCATGATAGGTGGTCACTCAACTTAAAACATAGGCGTCCAATTTTTAAAAAATCCTGATTGGATTTTGAGATTTTGCGAAAATCCTTTCAAACTGCGTAAATTTGTGTTCAAGCATCACGTTAAAACGACTGAAGCGAATGATACGAAATTGGGTGTCATGATAGGTAGTCACTCAACTTAAAACATACGCGTCGAATTTTTAAAAAAATCTTGATTGGATTTTGAGATTTTGCGAAAATCCTTTCAAACTGCGTAAATTTGTGTTCAAGCATCACGTAAAAACGACTAAAGCGAATGATATAAAATTGAGTGACATGATAGGTGGTCACTCAACTTAAAACATAGGTGTCGAATTTTTAAAAAAAATCTTGATTAGATTTTCAGATTTTGCGAAAATCATTTCAAACTGCGTAAATTTGTGTTCAAGCATCACGTAAAAACAACTAAAGCGAATGATATGAAATTGGGTGTCATGATAGGTAGTCACTCAACTTAAAACATACGCGTCGAATTCTTAAAAAATCTTTATTGGATTTTGAGATTTTGCGAAAATCCTTTCAAACTGCGTAAATTTGTGTTCAAGCATCACATAAAAACGACTGAAGCGAATGATATGAAATTGGGTGTCATGATAGGTGCTCACTCAACGTAAAACATAGGCGTCGAATTAAAAAAAAATCTTGACTAGATTTTGAGATTTTGCGAAAATCATTTCAAACTGCGTAAATTTGTGTTCGCACATCACGTAATAACTGCAAAGGTGAAAAAATGATATTTGGTGAAATGATAGGTGGTCACTCACCTTAAACTATAAGCATCTAATTAAAAAAAATTGATCAGATTTCGAGATTTTGCGAAAATCGTTTAAAACTGAGTGAATCTTTTTTCTCGCATTAAGT
Organism: Cheiracanthium punctorium; assembly: GCA_038373885.1. Taxonomy (NCBI): domain Eukaryota; kingdom Metazoa; phylum Arthropoda; class Arachnida; order Araneae; family Cheiracanthiidae; genus Cheiracanthium; species Cheiracanthium punctorium. Next base: position 1,552,462 of record JAWZYV010011619.1, read on the forward strand.
AATAATGACTAAAGCGAATGATATGAAATTTGGTCACATGATAGATGGTTGCTCAACATAAACTATAGGAGTCAAATTTTTTAAACATTTTTATTAGATTTTGAGATTTTGTGAAAATTCTCTCAAAATACATTCAATGATGATTTCTTCAAACTTCACGTAATAACGACTAATACGAATGACACGAAATTTAGTGATATGATAGGTAGTTGCTAATCTTAATTTATAGGCGTTGAATTTTAAAAATATTTTTATTACATTTTGAGATTTTGCGAAAATCGTTTTAAAATGCTGAAAATTTGTTCCAGCATCACGAAATAAAGACTGCAGGGAATGAAACGAATTTGGGTGACATGATAGGTTGTCACTCAACTTAAATTCTAGGCTTCCAATTTTTCAAAATGTTGATTAAATTTTGAGATTTTGCGAAAATTATTTCAGTACGTGTAAATATTCATTCGCGCATCCCATAATTACGTTTAAAGCGAATCAAATGGTATTACTTAGTTACTCTCTAACCTGTAATATTTTAACAATACATAAAAATTATAACTTTACTTTGGCAACATACTACATTCATTCTGTGTACTCCTACAATGCTGACAAAAGTTCTTGCTTTTTGGAAATTTGCATTCACTAACCCGTCGAGGACGGGTACTTCAGCTAGTATATATATATACAGAAAAGCTGTCATTCATTATATCGGTCATGCTCCCGCAACACGTAAAAACAACTGAAGCAAATGAAACGAAATTATATTGTGCGATAGATTCGTGCACTCAAATAAAATTAGAAGAGTGAGCTTTTTAAGCTATAAAATAAAATTTAAGATTTTTGAAAATATTTCGATAATCAACATAAAAACCACTGAAGTAAATGAAAATAATTTTTATACTTTCTCTTATAATTTAAGTGGTAACTTAAATTATAAGAGAAAAGAAAGAAATGTTTGAAATTTTCTGAAAATTGTTTACATATTTCTTCACGTGTAACTGAAAACCGACTCAAGCGAATTAAATGAAGTTTGGTAACACATCATGCGCTTCTCTTCTTTAATTTAATAATAATTATTTTTCAGTAACTTTAAATGGCCTCTTGAAATTAAAACTAATTCTAAATCTGCCACCCCCCTTTATTAAAAAAAAAGATATGCTAAGCTTGGAAAGAAAAAATAATATTTTTCTATTGAAACTTTCACAAAGTTTTTTTTTTAAATTTTTAAGCTATAAAATGATTTTACATTGCATAATTAAAAATATTTTTTATTTCTACTATGCATAAAAAAATTCACACTCCTTGAATGTGTGAAAGACATATTCATCCGTCAGTGATAGGTACTTCAACTAGTATCACTACATAAATGCGTATATTTATATGTGTATTTATATTCTAACCCATTGCTATTACATTACTGGCTATTTTTTAGAGATAAATTCATTAGGCGAGAGAATTTCAAAGTTAACTATCTTAATCTCTTAACAAACAGAAAAGTTTAGGGAGAGGGAAGGGGGGGGGGAGGAATTTGATGGTACCGATCTGTCGCATTAAGCATTCCATTTCTGTTCTTTCAAGTTCTTTTCTTAAAATGTCCAACAGAAGCAGTTCACGACTCCACGTTCATTTACCTTCCCCCTCCTTTCATTAAAAACATGTTCAGATAATTAGGATTTTAGCTTTTAGGGTGATTATGCAAATTCGAGGAAGTCTGTTGACCGAAGAAACCTGCATTGATGCGGCCAATTTTTAAATGGGTTTCGTGATTTGTATTTCTACTGCGCTGAATCTGAAACAGCATTTAAAAAAAGATACCTTGATTGCAATAAATGTTAGTGTGCTGAATAAATGACTTTCGAATAAAAGTAGAAAGCCGCTTGCATGCATGCAGGAAAGACAGCGTTTCTGACATTTGTTTTGTGTGGTTGAAGATTGTAATGGGTATGTACAACTCGCGATACATTTGTTCCAATCGGCTTTAACACGTTTAAATGCATTAATGCACTTATAAAATATATTGTACGCTTCGGAAATTAGATCCTTTGTTACCGTACGAGAGTAAAATCGTCAATTATAGAAATAACTCTTCACAAAGAGACGTTTTTCCGGTATTCATGACTTTGAACGGAATTTCCATAATCAATTTTTATTCAGCGCCAAGATAGCAGAAATAGAAGAAGCAGAAGATAGCAGAATGAAAGTAGTAACCTTTTACTTGATTTGAAGTACAATGTATTAACCAGCCAAATGCTTCTAAATTGATTAAAAGTATTTTAAGGAATTCTACAGAAATTATATATTGGCCAGATTCATTAAAATATATATAATATTTAACTCAAATATCTACTCTAAATAAGTGACAGTGTTATATCAAAAAGTAAGTTTTTGCGCTACATTTCTTCCTGTGTTAACGCTTACGCTATCCCATCGAAGTATTTTGACCAACCACGTTTCGTATTTTATACGTGCGCATACGTTGTATTGTCCAATGGCATTTAACGTTAGTGTTAGCGTGAGTGAAACTGGTATGCAAAAACTCACTAATCAAGCGAATTATGTCGCAGCCGAATATTGATTTTATTCAGCATTATAACTTGAGTGAAAATGTCTAATTGAATTCTAAAACAATCCCAGTATGTTTAACTAAATGAACTATGTATATAATATTAATTAGAAAATGTTCTAAGTAAACGGCAAAATGCTTTACTTCTATAACCATTAAAGATAAAAATGCAATTTGAATTGAAAAAATGCAAAATAAGTTGGTAAAATACAGGAAAAAATCCTCTAGTTAATTTTCAAAAAGTGAAATTTTTAAATTTGTGTAAGACTTCCGTACAAAAATATCCCAGTTAGTAAATTGTTCCCCATGTATTTATGAGGCTATGAACAGAAATTGAGAATTATATCCTAAAAAAGTGTCATAGATATAATGATAAACATAAGCTGACATATACCACTTTTTAGTGGATCTCGAAGAGAAAAAAAGACCTATGAAACACACCACATTTCAGTGGTCGTAGTGAAATTACAAAATAAAATGATTTTTGCACTGTAAAAATAAATGTTTACATTCAAATCCGTGTATAGTCTTGGACCATATTTGTTTAAAGATATCTCTGACACTTTTCAGGACATAGTTGTCAAATTTTGTCCATAACTTGATCAGCGTACGTAGAGCATTTTATTAAATCATAATGCTTGTACGAAGGTTATATAAAATTTAAAATATGTCACGTTTTGAAAATTAACGAGAGGGGTGTTCGATTAATATAGGACATTTTTCTCCCATATTTTGAATATCTTTTTTTTTTTAATTTAAATTACCCACTTACCTATAATGGGTAAATCATAAAAGCGTATTACCACATTTTTGGGACACCCTGTATATTGCCAAAAATAAATTTTCATTTTTTGGGTTGGGGTTATTAATTTTTCCAAACATTTTATGAAAGTGTTACAGGCATTTCCAAAGTTATTTATTTATTTATTCAAATTTTGCAAAGAAAATAAAAATTGGGGATGGGTAAAATTATTTGTGAACATATCTTCACTTACGCAATTGGAATAAAAGTTGGTAGTTAGAAATCGTAATGGATTTCCTGTCGTTGTCCTTCTACTCTACTAAACCTCTTATAGTGAGGCTGGGATAAGAGTTTGGGAAAGCTCAGCTTTCATGCTAATGCATTATGGGTATAGGAACAGAGAAATATGATCTCTCTGGACAAATACTGGAAAACCGAATGAAATACTACAGCTCTTCCTCTAATATTTCCACTATGTGTTTAGTAAAGAGCAACTGACTTCTATTCTAAAATATTAATGGATTGATTTTTCGCATTTTGAGGAAATCAAAGCGTTACTGTCTACCATTTATAGGGATTTCTTAAGTAATATCCTTTTTAGTTCAAAACTAAAATTCTGAGTATTTTCCTTCTTTTTTTTTCTTTATTTCTTTTTTCTTAATTTTTATTACTTTACAGTAAAATTTGTCGACTAAAGCTTTTGAAAATGACGAATTATCTGTCTTCATTTTGTGTGAAATAATAATAAAAATAAATTTATAAACTAATATGGCAGCAAACCAAATTATAAACTAACTATAAAAGTAGCCTCAAAACATTAGTCTTAAAAGATTGTTTAGAGCGTACTTTTTTATTTATTTATTTTTTCTAATTTTATTTCAGCATGTATGCATAATTTAGTTGTAATTAAACTTCCACTATGACCTCTTCGTTTCAGCGGTCTACATATGTATACACTAGCTCAAGTACCCGTCCTTGACGGGTTAGTGAATGCAAATTTCCAAAAAGCAAGAACTTTCGTCAGCATTGTAGGAGTACACAGAATGGATGGAGTATGTTGCCAAAGTAAAGAAAGCGAAGTTATAATTTTTATGTATTGTTAAAATATCGCAGGTTAAGAGAGTTACTAAGTAATATCATATCATTCGCTTTAGTCGTAATTATGGGATGCGCGAACGAATATTTACGAATATAGAAATAATTTTCGCAAAATCTCAAAATCTAATCAACATTTTTGAAAAATTGGAAGCCTAGAATTTAAGTTGAGTGACAACCTATCATGTTACCCAATTTCGTTTCATTCCCTGCAGTCTTTATTTCGTGATGCTGGAACAAAATGTCAGCATTTTAAAATGATTTTCGCTAAATCTCCAAATGTAATAAAAATATTTTAAAAATTCAACGCCTATAAATTAAGATTAGCACTACCTATCATATCACTAAATTTCGTATCATTCGTATTAGTTGTTATTACGTGATGTTTGAAGAAATATAAACGTATTTTGAGAGAATTTTCACAAAATCTCAAAATCTAATAAAAATGTTAAAAAAATTGGACTCCTATAGTTTATGTTGAGCAACCATCTATCATGTGACCAAATTTCATATCATTCGCTTTAGTCGTTATTACGTAATGCGGGAACAAAGATTCACTCAGTTTTAAACGATTTTCGCAATATCTCGAAATCGGATCGATTTTTTAAAATTAGATGCTTATAGTTTAAGGTGAGTGACCACCTATCATTTCACCAAATATCATTTATTCACCTTTGCAGTTATTACGTGATGTGCGAACACAAATTTACGCAGTTTGAATCGATTTTCGCAAAATCTGAAAATCCAATGAAAATTTTTAAAAATTCGACGCCTATGTTTTAAGTTGAGTGACCACCTATCATGCCACTCAATTTCATATCATTCGCTTCAGTCGTTTTTACGTGATGCTTGAACACAAATTTACGCAGTTTGAAACGATTTTCGCAAAATCTCACAATCCAATCAAGATTTTTTTTAAATTCGACGCCTATGTTTTAAGTTGAGTGACCACCTATCATGACACCCAATTTCATATCATTCGCTTCAGTCGTTTGTACGTGATGCTCGAACACAAATTCACGCAGTTTGACAGGATTTTCGCAAAATCTCAAAATCCAATCAAGATTTTTTAAAAATTGGACGCCTATGTTTTAAGTTGAGTGACCACCTATCATGACACCCAATTTCATATCATTCGGTTCAGCCGTTTTTACGTGATGCTTGAACACAAATTTACGCAGTTTGAAACGATTTTCACAAAATCTGAAAATCTAATCAAGATTTTTTTAAAATTCGACGCCTATGTTTTAAGTTGAGTGACCACCTATCATGACACCCAATTTCATATCATTCGCTTCAGCCGTTTTACGTGATGCTTAAACTGAAAAAGCGTCACGGACAGAATGACAGAATGACAGAACGACAGAATGACAGGCAGACAAACTTTTTTTGAGGGTCGCATCGGATTCCCGGGTGCTTGAAACGGATAGAAATCGCAAAATTTTTGAATTTCAAGAAATGTACAGACAAAAGTCTAATTTTATTTATATAGATTCGCGTTCCTACTGTTAAAATGATCCTTTAAGATTTTTTTGTAGTTCTAATCTGACGTACATATCCTTGTATGGATTAATATTGAATAAATAATTTTAACTCATATGAATGTTTAAATTCTGTACACTGACGTACGCATTTTATTTTTTTTTTTGCCGTTACACAAAAGAATATTTGAATGTTATTGAATTTCCTAAGTTGTATTTGTGAATTTTTTTCCCCCTTAAAAATTCTTGTTGATGAAAGGAACTTGTGATATATCATTCACCTTTAAAAGTTTCTCGACAGTCTTCATTTGCGGGTTGTAACAATTCTTTACTACAGGACCGTAGCGCGTTGAAACAATTCTTACTGAAACAGAGACTGGAAGTCAGGCTTTTCTTCTAAAATTTATTTAAAAATAAGGTCTCTACTTGTCGTTTTTAAATACAATTGGTCATTTAGAAACAATTGTGAGATTATTCTTTAATTTGCGTGTGAGATTTATGTCGAGTCTGAAGAGGATAAACAAGTTTCTTCAGTTAAAACGGGTGAAGTAATAGTAACCAATTTTGTTTAAAGTAAGCCTAAGATGCGCTCAGGGAATTAAAAAATAGTTCAAGAAATGCTCACTAGGTGGAACTGTCTACGAGAAAACTGCAAATTTAACGATACAAATGAGTATTTCTAACTATACAAACAATTTCAACATTTATTCAATAGTTTTTGCGCATTTACCTAATTGGGTCATTTTTGAGATGATTTTTCCATACAACCTAGTGCCACGCAGAGGAAATTTTTTCACCTAATATTTTTTAATACTTCTTTCAGCGTATATTATGTGTACAATCGGTATGTAATATTTGGTGGAAATCTCTAATTGTTTCAGTGCCAGAATGCTTTGTATATGGTATGAATAATTATAACTACCCTGTATATTAGTGATAAAATAAAATAATCGGATTGGTAAAGTTTTACTCCACTACATCTATATAACTACAGTAATATTTTCATTCCTTATGATTTAATATTAGTTGTTTTTAATATTAAGTGTTCAATTATTAAATATTTTTAATATGTGTATTTTTAAAAAGGGTCAATTACCCTAAAATTATTGTAAAAAAAATATATATAAATGAAAAAATAATGGAGATACCTCTATGAAGAAGTTACGTATGGATAAAAGAGTAAACGTCTGATCAACAATATCTTGTACATGTTTTCGAAAATATCCATCAGAATTTTAAATAAACAACTAAATAACTAGGTATTTTTTTATAAATACTTGACATCCTATTGTTTTATAAAACTGTTTATTTTTCCTTTGGGAATGTAAAAAATGTGTTTGTTTATGTAGAAGAATTTAATCTTTTTCATAGTAAATACGACGCAAGAAATACTGAGAATTGCTTTCACAAATTCAGTAGGAGTTAATAGATGATACTCGCAAGGGACGAAAAAACTAGAGCCTATTGATTGATTCTATGTAATAAAGCATAAAAAATTAAAATCTATAAAATATCTTGGCCTAAAAATGTATCACAATTTAAAGCATTTACTAAAGTCACAAACACCTTGTATGGTTAAAAATAAGAATTTTAAATTCATCTTAAAATGAATATGCAGAACATTGATCTAATTCGAAGAAACTGCTTATCAAAGAAGGATATTAACCCTTGATTGTAGTTGCGGTAGTTCAGTTATGAAGTTATGTTTATATATAAACAATGAATATAAAGAAGAGATATAACAGATATTAAATGCATACGATCGCTGGTTTTTTTAAGACACACTTGTTACACAGGATTCATTGAAATAAAACTAAAACAAATAAATCTTAATTTTTAGCAAGAGTGTGTACCTATATAAGGTGTCAAAAGACGAAAGTAGATGAAGCGTTTCTGACGAATAATTTGGAACTACAGTCCCCATAACGATGAGAGTCAGGCAATATAAATCAACTACAAGTGTGTCATTTTGTCTCTTTTTCTAATTGGTATGAAATTCTTAATACAGGAATATTTTTACTAATGCAGTCTCATGAAAATTTTTGTAATGCAGGAAATTCTTATATCTTAAAATTTTGTAATTCGCATAATCATAAATCTTACCACAATGAATAACTGACTCAAAACTTCACTAATTTTGTACAAAAGCATAGAAGTGTAAAATGGTTTCATATAACAAAATTTTCATAAGACTGCAGTTCGTTTGAGTGTGGTTTTGTCGGTAAATTTCGGATTGCACTGAGAGTGGGAAACAATGTAACATATTCTGTGAGTTGATGAAAATCTTTTTGTAGTTAATGTATATTAATAAAGCATATTTTGCTATTATTTGCTAAAATGGTGCAGAAAACTTGAAGATGCATCTGTTTCCCAACGATGCAGCTACAGTGAGCCCTTTTCCCATCTTGTTGATACTTAAGTCACCAGATTTTGGATATGCATGAATCTGCCATCTTCGCTAATTTTACATTGCCTACTTTCCAAGTTTTCATTCATTTCTTCTTAAAGAAGGAGACAAGGACCGCTATTTTTTAGATAACCAAGTGCAATAATAATTGTATACCGCATTAATAATTTATATTGATGATTTGAATCGGCTGATAAATACATATCTTTCGGAGAGAAAACCTCAAAAATGCTCTTTTATTTTTGGTATACTTTTTTTTTACAACTTCGGTATCTTTTCAATTCTATAAAATAGTCAGGTTGAAATGTTTAAACGCATTTTATTAAATAAACAAATAAAATATGTTCTCTTGCTTTGTACGCAGTGAATCCATTCTTCTCAAACGACTGCGGGGAAAAACAAGAAATTCTTCGTCCTTTTATACTTTATATTTTGGAAAAGAGGTTTTGTATTTTTCAAAAGAGTTTATGTAGATATATCTAAAAGCATATTCTTTTAGTAGAAATATTTCAAAAAACATTTAAGGAAATAAATGCTATAGCAGTAATAAAAAAGACCATAAAAATGAAAATAATTTTACAATCTATATAATGCATCTTTCTTTTTTTTAAATGGAAGTAACTTAATTTGTTTTTCAATTGAGTTTCCCCCCGCCCAAAAAAAAATAAAACCGCTCAGATAATTATTGGAATCGAAATAATATTTTTTTAACCAATAAAAATGCATTATATTTAATGGAAATACGTTAGAAATTTCATTCTCCTAATAGAATAAAAATATTAAATCCAGTCTTATCTCCATAAAATAAATTTGACCTGTCAAGTAAGCCTCTGCAGTCATCTGCCCTAATGCCTTTTCCTACTCCCCTGCGTTATACCTATTAAGTAAATCAAGGCGCTCTATTCATTGAAGTCCACTGTCATTTTCCTTCCGTTTTAGCGTACACCAGAAAGAGCTTCCAAAAGTAATTGAAGAAGAATATTACCAGCTTAAATGCTCTGCCATCAGAGGCATTAAGGCAAAGTGGTTAGTGTAAAAATGTTAAGTTGGATCTATAGTTTTAAGATTTTTCGAAAACAGATACAATTTATTAACCCTTTAACGCGCAGTCTTCCCGCTCTGGGAACAACAAACTCTGATGTTTTGACCGTTACCAGTTACGAAGAATAGATTTGATTACTATAAAAGTAGTTTCGGGTGACATAGCTCCACGAGAAACCTTTACATTTTAGCACGTCATTTCCCGTAAAAAAATTGTCACGAATATTTTTAACTGCACTGAAATGTGCTGAAAACATGGGAGAATGCGAGAACAGCTAGATAGATTGCCCAATGCTGAAAAAAGGGCAGCCGTTGCCATCGCTCGACTTAACTACCAGCAAGATGGCGGACGACCGAAACGTTCATCGCGTGCCACAGATCTAGAGACCCTTTTATGACGCAGCTGGCTGTGCCGGCACAGCTAGCTGTCGTCAAAAAAGGGTCTAGATCTGTGGTACGCTATCAACGTTTCGATCATTCGCCATATTGCTGGTAGTTAAGTCGAGCGATGGCAACGGCTGCCCTTTTTTCAGCATTGGGAAAGGGTTGCACCTTAAAGGGTTAATTATGATTTTAGTTGCCTATGTGTGTTTGCGCAGAATTGTGTATCTCGTTTAAATATTCAATTCTCGTTCAGTTATTAAATATATTGGGAAAACATTAACTAAGTTATGCTATTCAATTATTGTAAGGTATCAAATTATTTTCAAGATTTCGTTGCTGTGGTACAATTTGTCAAATTAATAAATATATGAAAACATATTTATCTGAGTAAAATTTTAACAAACCTTGTAGTTTTGAGAAATGCTTCATGACCAATATTTTCCATAAAATAACCACACGATAATATTTGACTTATTGCACTGTTAAATTTAGTACAATTAAATTCCAAGCTGTTTAATTTTAATAAATTTTCAAGGAAAATGTGCACTTAATTAAAAGCATAGGAGCACTGCGAGTGAACTAATTAAAGTGGGAGAGGCATTTGTCATGTTATGCGGTGATTTTTAAAAATACACATACATATTGACAATTCCTTCACCAAGTTTCAAGTAACTGGTGTTAGTAAAATGAACATTTTTAGTCTGTGTAACATCAATATTAATTTTAAGCTTAGCAATTAGTGTTGAATCTACTAAATAAAGTATCTTTGAACACAGCAGGTAGGAAATCCGTTAAGATTGATAAATATTCATTAAACCTAAAGAAAAAAGTGTTGTGACAATTTGAAAAGTTAAGCATTCGTTTAATGCAAAAATGCCATTATCTATGTTGAAAAACCAAGGTATGAAAATACATTCAAATAAAATAAAAATACAAGTTTCGAACAAATTAAAAATACACAAACTAAAAAAAATTAGAACACAAATATAAAAGAAGTAAAATGTTTTTTATTAAAGCTATTTTTAACTGCATGGTTTAAAATATTTTCAACAAATAATATTTTGCGTCAAAAAGAATAAATTACCATTTTATTTAATGAAATTTAAAATATTTCATCCATTTATTACCAGCAAACTCAACATCTTTCATAATATTTGTTTTTAAACAGCCTTCTATAAAATCTGATTTTTAGCTAATCATTAATAAGAAAAAAAAATTGTAAAGTAAAAATATGTTCAAATATCTCCACGTTACAATTCTATAGATACAAAAGTTTAATTATTATACATCCGTTTATAGAAATATTACAGTTGCAGAAAAAGAATTAAATTAATTTAAAATCATTCAAAATAATTTTTCTTTGTTGATCAGAATCTAAGCTGTAACTCTATAAATCTGATTTATGGACGAGAATCAAATGTCTATTCCTTTTCCATCGTCAAATCCCTGTATTACATCCGGGAAATATTTTTTGGCCGAAGTGAACAGACCGAGTTAGGGATTACCAACAGCAAAGCTGCAGAAAAGACTGGGGGATTACTAGTCAGGAATTTAGTTGAACAAATTTAACAGAGGGAGTATTTAGGAGGAATTAAAAAAGAAATAAAGGAAATGCCAGCTAAAAGTTTCTTTCAGTCCAGGTTATAGAATTCGTGCTCACGAACGCATAAAATATTTACACTCCCTATGGGCGAATATTAGTACAGCTTTAAATATGTATTTATTAGATATCTGATATTATTTATTTATTAGATATCTTAAACATATCTGATAGTAAATGTTGGTATGATTAGAAGATAAATATATTTAAAAATAAATAAATATACATTAAATGTTCATCCACATAGTTAACAAACACAGGTATACAGAGTGCTCCGAAAATATCTGGCAATATTTGAAAGGGGGTTAGAAGGAACTCAGATGATTTAGAATCACCAACTATCATGGGGTCGTAAACGTCGTTCTCATGTATCCATTAATGATCATTTTGGAACAATAGCGAGATTTCCGACAATGGTTTGTCAAAAACTAATGGACATTTCTACGAAAGCACTTGATTATAACAGAATATTAGCATGATTGATTACCAAAATAGACATTTAAATTGATTATAATATTAATTATTAACGTGATTATTAACATGTAAATGAATAAAACATTTCCGACCCCACGTTGTTATGTGATTCTGAAACTGCCTTAGTGCTTTTGCAATTCTTCCGAATATTGCCACGTGTTTTCGGAGCATCCTATATTACATGTACGACGTGATGGTGTATTTAGCTATTGATTTCTTTTAATTATTTGACTTTCTTTCATTTATACTATAATCATTACGCACTATCGCTAATATATTTTACAATACATTTTAAAAATCATATCATCGCTGCTTTGTTTCCGCTGCTCATGTGAATGATCTTTCAATAAATCTGGATCAAAAATTGTTAGTTTTTATTTTTATGATATTTGTTTGATTATTTATAATAAATTGTTTACTAATAAACATATTTTCCTGTGATTCATTTCTATGTAATTACCACAGTTAAATTGTAGCATTCATTAACATCGTCTAAGCAGATAGCATAACGATTATATCTAGCATTTAAGAAATAGCACTTGTTAAGGTGCTAAAAACGTATGTTAGTATAAAGTAAAACTATTTTACTTTATACTTGAACGATCTTATGAATATCTACAGAATATGCCAGAAAAATTTGGAATATTTGAAATATTTCACGATTTATCAAAAGCAGGGAATAATTTCTCATTATGAAAGTACGACTAACCCAATTTGACTTTCATTTACATGAAATTTGACAGCTTCAACCGCATAATGATTAATGTCCGAAAAAGAGGAAATCTTTTTGAGATTCGTAAAGTATTAAGATGGAAAACGGCAAGATTATTTGACATTTCTATAGATCTATGAGAGTTTCAGAATATTAAACAAAGTTTCACGTATACATACATAGATACAGGGTATGTCACAATATCCTTCCGGGTTTGAAAGACTTATAAAAATTAAGATACTAGTAAATAAAGCTGACTTTATTGGATAAAGAAATGTTACAAGTTTTGTTTCAAAATTGTTCAATATCTGAACCTTTCGTGATGCGGTAGATATCAAGTTTAAAATCAAGTTATCCCCTCCCCACACTCGCTTTAACATGCCACGATCAATGGTAACAAAATTGTAATGTTTCTTTTGCCAGCAAAGTCAACTTTGTTGCTGTATTGATAATATATTATTTTTTATAAGACTTCTAAACCCGCTATGGAATCGTGACATGCCCTGTATATATATAATAGATTTTTAAAAGCTGTACTTTATCTGAAGAAAATCTTTTGATCAAAAGTTGAAAGTAACTTAAATATATTTTTAATACTATTATAATTATACAGTAATAAATTCTACCGAAAATTTTCAAGATAAATATTTTTAATAACTATAATTCTGTAATTATATGTACTAGAAGATAAATTATAACAAATGCATCGAATTTATAGCACCTTCATACACAATTGCCCTGCCTACACACATATTGCCGAATGATACATAATTAAAAAATAATTAAGTAATCCCGATACAGTATTTCTTTCAACGAACACCTTTAGAATTGTTTATTATTTAAAAAATGCTATAGATGTTTAAATAATAAACAACTCTAAGTCGTAACTTTTCGTCTGTGCTTTTATTAAGGTTAAATTATAATTCTACTTCCAAAGTGCACCATATCTGCATTCTGGCGAAATCAAATTGGTTGCATGAACACGATTATACCTATCATTAAATTCATATTTTTAATTATTGGGTTTTCAATGCACCATTTCGCCAAATAAAAGCGACATTGTAAAATTAAGACCAGTTTTCATAACATATTTTTAGAGCCATATTTTGCAAAATATCTCTTTCTGCCAGCAAACGACAAGGTTTTCTACACCGCTACCAAATGTCATAATGATCTTAAGGCGGTTTCTGAAAAAACCCGGAGAAAGACCTGTAATAGCTAATTTCCACCAAGAGGGTTTTCGGTAAATTGACGCAATTTTCTAGGTACTTATGTTCTTTCATGCTGTAAATGAATAGATGTTTGATAACTGCAATTTTAACAATAGCAGATGATAGGCCAAAATTTATTATAAATCTTTTCCGTCCTACTACAGGCTGATCAGTTTGTTGGGTTTTTTAATCCCACTTTTGAGCAGATATTTGTGCGATTTTCTTCGATTTTTGCGAAAATCAGTAATGATAGAGAAATTCCTGATGTCAATTTCTTGAACAAGGGATGATTTCTTTTAAAATCATTATGTATAAAAACTGAAATGTCAGCATTTTGCTTGATCATGTTAAAATATTTTGTGGAGTTGAGGTTCAATACTCGTGAATAAAGGCTAGGAAAAAATAAATAAAGTTTTCGACTGATTGCGAAAATGCCGTCCCCAAAAAAGGGACACTAGGCATAAATCGGCTAATATACTTAAATCTTGCGGATGTGCCAACTATTCTAATGCTGAAATATAATTGTTTAAGTGTGGGAGATAATTTACAGCACTGTTGGAGTTTTACAACTTCATTTGTGAGGTAAAAAAAAGCGGTAAGGACGCACAAGGTTACTTAATCCTGTGATATTTTTAAATAAAAACATAATTTAATTCAATTTTTTTAATTATCATTCCATTATTAATTATTCCTCCCGCCGTTAGATTTTTGTGATTATCTTATAAATAATTTTTTCCAGAGCAGTATTGCAAACATCGATGAATTAAAAGAAATCAAAACTGAAAAAATCTCGTCGATAACACGAACCAATGTGCAAAATGTACCGACGTGTTCATGTTTGCATTCAGAATGGTGGCGATTACTTTCAACATGTGCTGTAAGAAATAATAATTTAAAAAAATGAATTATATTATGTGTTTAAAAAGTAAAAGTATCACAATATTAAGTAACTTTATGCATGTCCATTTCATTTTACTTCACAATTCACACATCTTGCCCCATCCGCAAGATTTGAGGGTTATTAGTAAAACTTTTTTAAAGTGATAACCCTGAATAGAAGACCTACTTTTTTCTATGTACACTATTTCCAATAAATATGTGTGGCAATGCATAGAAAATTCATGGCAGTCACTGTTTATTTAATGTATGACGTTTATGTAAATAGCATCACTGAGATACGTACAAACCATTATGCACTTTTCAATTTAATTCGAAGGTTTAAAAAAATTATTACTTGTTTACCTAAGTATCTTTACTGTATACATACCTTTTTTTACTTTTTTAAAAACTTTTAAGTAGTTTTTTAGACAAACCTTTACAGTACCAATTGAAAGTAAAAATGAAGGAACTGCTTTTCAAGTGTGAAATTACGATCACCTTTCTGCTAAAACTAATTACGCAAAATTTATTGTTTTTAAAATTTTAAATATATTTGCAGGAGAACCAACACCCAAAATATAATCAAGAATACTGATAACTAATATATGTATAACCAGGAATACTAATAGATACTAATAGATATATGCCAATTCATTTATTTAAGAGAGGAAAATTATTTTCAACTATAAAATGAAGCTCTTTTATTAAACGCATGATATACATTAATGTGAAGCAAACAAGTTTGTTAACTGATTTTTATGACGCAGTAAATAAAATCTATTAAGATGATTCAAAAATTAAAAACATTTTCTCCTCATTAGTGATGAAAAATCAAGCAAATCTTTGCAAACTCCAATGAATTACATAAAAAATAGTTAATGGTTGATAAAAAATTTCAAAGTATTGAAAGTGTGAAAATAGAAAAGTAATTCAAAAGAAAATGTTTAGAAGAAATGAGGAAAATTACAGAGGAAGACAAAAAGATAACAGGTTTAATAATAACAGTAATAAAAATATTCAACATTATGTAGCAGATTTAAATAAAATTTGAAAAATAGCAAATTGATGAATAAAATAATGGAGCTATAAGTGTAAAAAGTAACAGTTGCATAATTCAATTATAAATTTTTTAACTACTTCTCACAACGTATATCCATTATTAATTGAAATAATAACTTTATTTTATTTATTTATTTTTTACAGTAAATAATGAAAATAAAAACGCTCTTACTAAAATAATGCACTATGTGTATCACGTTTCTCGAAAACACTGTAATCTTATTATAAATTAAATATTTAGAAAAAAACACATAGCATATGAATTATGTAAGTGCTTTAATTAAATACAAGTAGATGGTTTCCATTTATTACAACTCTATTTTTTTAATAGATGCGCAGCGCTACTTTTGCAGTTTAAAAGATACAGTCGTTAAGAATATTTTTGAACCATTGGGTATAACTTTGCAGTGGTTTGCAGTAAATTTATTTTTAAAGAGCTGATAGTCATCCACAGCTTCACTCTGTTGAGAAGATTGTGAAATTGGTTTCTTATTCTGTATTTTAAAAATAAATTAGCGACATGGTACATAGCTAATTTGGCCATTCAGCTGTAAGTACTGTTTGCAAGCGCAAGTTTAACGCTGATTTGAAGTTCATTCAAAGCCACTAATTTCCACAATTATCCCTTTATCATTTTATCCGATACTTTATTTCCTGAAAATGATAATTTTTTTACTGACTAATCATTATTTATTTGCTAGCAATTGGTAAATTACGAAAAAAAACAAAGGCACTATCATTTTACCGTATTTTTATTGTAACCTTGAGCCGGTTCAAAGCTAGGCTTATGACAGTGGACAGTGTGTACTGTTTACACTGTGCTTATATTCCATATATTGTTTATATATATATATATATATATATATATATATGTATGCATGTATGTGTGAATCTGTGTGTGTGTGTGTGTGTGTTGTATAATGAAAACAAAGCATTGTCAGAGGCACAAAAAATGAATGGTAAAAAAATATGTGTAGCAAAACTGCAAACATGTTCTTGGTGTGAAGCATGAAGAAGTCTAGTGTATATTAGAAATGGCCCAATAGCAATGATGATGGGTGGTATGAAAAATCACATATATTTACAAAATTAGTTTCATAAAATATTATTCCAGTTGGTAGTCAAGGAGTTCTCGAAGAGCATTTGAATAGTTTTGCACCAAACATGGATAAACGATTCCTTGTTTAGTGTAAAACTAATTAACTATAGAGTGCCAAAGGAAGATGTTATGTGTTTATTTTGTGATATTTTGTGCATTTTTTAGTATTAAGTTGAAAATATGTATGTATTCCTCATTTTGACTTGCAATGTACTTAGCTGATAGCATATGGATGGCCTAATAGTTTTTTTTTTCCTCTTTGCGATTTTTAATTGATAATGAGTTCATTTTTCAGTGAATGAACTGAAGATTATTTTTACTATATTTGTATGAATAGACTGAATAATAAATAGTTTTTTTTCAATATATTCATGCCATTTTTACGCTACTGCTCATACCTAATACAGTCTTTATAATACTACTTATAATATAGAAACTCAATGATATTGAGAACTGCCATTGAAGATTTTTTCAAATATTTAGAAATTTGATTTTACTAGTTTAAGATTATCCTTACGGATAAATTTAACAAACAAGGTATTTTTTATTCAATTTCGGTACTGGTTCAAAATTTTCCTGAATGCTAGGGTAAGTTTACACCGTATAAATGGCCTTTTATTTTTGCTTTACACAAATTCAGATAAAATTTAGGAATTATTGTTCCATTTTATGCCATTTAATCTGAAAATAATACTAACACACAAGAAATTCAAATGAAAATTCAGTAAATGTGGATCAAAGTTACCCCAAATGACTCTACTTTTTTTCAAGATTTTATTTCTGGTCAGAAACGAAAGGTTGTTTTATGGTTTACAAAAGTTTTGTGCAATCGTTAGGATGGTAAAATTTCTGTCTTATTCGGTATTTAATTTATGCTTATCAAATATTTTTACTTTTAAAGTTTCAGGAACCAATCAAGTCATTAGACTTTGTCAAGTATTTTGATTTTTTTTAAAATCTCTATTACAGGAGATGATGAGTTTTTATAATGAAAGTTATGTTGTGAAATGGGACTTGTTTTATGTAATTGAACGAAAACCAGAATAAAAAGTTTAAAGCATGCTAAAAACTGCGATAATTAATTACTATTTATTTTATTACTTTTTCATTGCCTTTTCCTTTTACTTTTCTTTAATCCTATTACACCCGAGATATGGAATGCGTGTAAAGCCAGAACGAGGATGAAGCTGCGCTTATATTAAGGAATTGAATTTCATGACAGTAGAAAAAGTCATATTTTTTGTCAGCATTTTCTTTCCTTCTTCTTCTTAATGAGTAAAATATGCATTTAAACAATTGATAGACGTTACCTAGAATTATTTTTGAAAAATTGTTTTTGCATGATGGGAAGTAGTACATAAAATTGTGAACTAAAAAAAATGTAATATTTTCATTTGTATCTGCTCAGTATGTTTTATTTTAGTTGTTCTGTAATATAAGAAAGTACATATTTTTATTATTAGAAAATTATGTTAAAAGGTTCCATTTTTTCACCTTTTTACCAGTTTTGTGACTGAATTAGATTTTTAAAACTCTTTTATTAATTTTAAATCGACGATACAAAGTAAAATTTTACCATTTTCTTCGCACATAATCTTTATATTTCACTTATAATCTACAATGTAATTTTCTTTTTTCAAAAATATTTCAACATCACAGCAGATTACATGTTTCATCCGTACAGATTTTACTTTTGTCCCAGGGAAAAGGGAATCGTTTTTTCATTTTTTATTTTTACCAAAACATTAACTGAAGACGTGAATATCTTACAAATTGTTATTAGCTTAAATAGAGTTTTGAAAGGTTTCGAATGGTAATTTCGAAATTAGAAATAATATGCTTTTTTGCTTTTGTTTTTATATTTTATGAGAGTAAAAAATGTTAACGAGAATATCTTAGAATCTGAATAACCTATAAAGAAACATTTTCCAATCACGAATCCAGATAAGACAATTTTTTTTTATGACTTGCAAAGGGGATATTTGGTTGCGCTGCATTGTTTTAATATGATTCGTATTTTCTTTAAAAATTATTATTCAAATTTCACATGAAAACCGAAATTTTCCTAAATTTCTTTTGATTAGCGTTGTCTCGCAAATTTAACGGGGATTTTAAAATTACACTGAGAAACAAATCAAGTACTAATTTCTTAGACATGTTTCATAGAATTACAAATTAGTACATATATTAAGCACTGAAGTGAAATATATTTTGTGTTTGACCAAATGGAATACTCTATTACATGTATTGTATTCAAAGACTCGTAGACTACTGAAAGTTGAGTAAGAAAATAAATGCGCTCATTTTTTTCACATCAAATTAAAGACTTCTATCAATACAGTCACTTGCAATGTTGTGCAATCACTAAATGGTGCATTTAAAATATTTTAAAAAAATTAAAATCCTCACAGTAAAGTTCGCATTTATATTGCATACATATTTCTATTGTTATTCCTTTAAGTATGTTTGAATGTGAAGGTAGCAACAACGATTTACTTTTTTTTTTTTTTTTTTTTTTTTTTTAAAGCCGAAAATATTACAACACTCCGAATTTTAGTACTGAAGGGATTTGATGTTCATTTTCTAATTTCTAAACCTTTTACACTTCCACAATATTTTTACTCATGCATTTTGAGACTTTTTACTTGTTAGAAAACTCATTAGAAAACCATAGCGCTCTAAATTAACTCTGTTATGTAATTTCGTTGTAATGGCGCTTTGCTGAACGGTTGATCCAATACTAAAAAAATAAATTACAGACTGAAATAAGAGGATTTCATAGGCTTATACTGTAAAAAACATAGGGGTAGTAATATAGTAATATTCATAGTAATACATAGTAAATATATAAGCCTACAGAAATTTCTCTTTCAAGGAAATGGTCACAACATATACCAAACCTAGTCTGTAGTTTTAATTAATGTGCAAAAAAAATGAATACGGCTCAGTACTTTAAAACTGTTGATTAAAATCTCAGATATATACAAGGTGCATTCAAAAACAAACGCCAATTGATGAATGCAGCAAACGGTATGTTTATTTTGTAACCTGTAAGATTTAATAAACCGAAGTTTCGAAATAGTAGTTACAATAGCTGCTAAAAAACAGTGGTGTACACACTTTCCCTTAAGGGGCGTGTACGTTATGGACGTAATGTTAAAAGGCATAATCTTGATGTCGATAAAATAGAGAAGCTTTATATTAAAAAAATAGAGAATGGGATTAGGAAAACCTCGACACCATCTTGCGAAAGCCACTGCTGACTGATGGTTCTGCACGTCAAAATCTATAGGCGTACACTATGCATTAAATCATTGTGAACAAGCAGCCACAATGCATTTTAGAATATATCTGCAGGCCGACATAAAGAGGTATAACAAACGAATAATGAAATTTGCCATCACAGCCCCTCATGTTTCATCGGAAAAGGTTTCACATGCCACGTAATCGATGATTGAAGCTCTTAAATAGATAAAGCTCTTTCAACATATTGAGATGGTTCTGGTAGGCAAGTATCTTACAACATACCCTACAGAAAAAGGTCACCAGCAGTCAGATTGGAAGAATATGGAGGCCAATTCATCATGTAAGTCTGCTATTACTTTGCCATCTGTTAACGGTTTTTGTAATTATTACTGCGAAACTTCTGTATAAATTTTCCACCTTACATAATAAACATACCGTTTTCCGCACCCTTCTATTCATCTTTGTTTTTGAGATTTTTCGACTTTTGAATCGACGATTGAAGCTCATTCAATTTGTTAAAATGGTTCTGGTAGACAGGTATCTTTCGATGTGCCCTACAGAAAAACGTCGCAAGGTGTCAAATCGGAAGAAAATGGAGACCGAACCATCATGTAAGTCTGCTATTACAGTGCCATCTGTTGGCGCTTTTTGTAATTACTATTTAAAAAAATCTGTATAAATTTTTCCATCTTACATATTAAAAATACCGTTTTCTGCACCCTTTGATTGATCTTTGTTTTCAGATTTTTAACTTTGAAATCAAAATGTTATTTGCTGGATATGCTGTACGTGCATATGAAGCCAACATAGCAAAAATACAAAATTTTTCATACAGTGTTTAAAACAACAAAATTGATTCCAAAAATACTCATCGGTAGATCATGCTGTCATCAGAAAGAACTACTAATTATGAGAAAACTGTTTAGAAGAAAGAACTTGGACATAAATCAAAAGTGTAACATGTGTGACACCCCTCAGACACTTCAAACAGCATATAGCATTTGCATATATATATAACCAAATAACAGTATTTTCGCTCTGTGACTTAACACCAAAATGTTATTTCTCCCTAATATTGCGCTATGAAGGTCATTCATACACTATATACAAATTCGTATATTGGGAGAAATACTAAATATCATATTTAAAATTTTTATTTTTAGTTATTATATAATACGAACCACTGCACAAAATAGGAAAGTTTAATTTGTAGTACTAATTTAAAACAGTATTTTAATATTCTGGATAATATACAAATTCGTATATTGGGAGAAATACTAAATATCATATTTAAAATTTTTATTTTTTAGTTATTATATAATACGAACCACTGCACAAAATAGGAAAGTTTAATTTGTAGTACTAATTTAAAACAGTATTTTAATATTCTGGAAATAATATGATATACAAATAACTACGCGACTATTGCATGAAGCTTATGCAAGAAAAATAATTCAAGGTTAATATACACGAAAAGCTCACGAGCTTGATGTGCGTAGATTTCGTGTCATCATTTGAATATAGCGTAATTGCATATTAATAGCTACGAAAAGACCAAGACATACCTCATACGTGGAAATACATCATGGAGGGACTCTACCTTAAACAAAATAACACAAACAGCCTAAAAATAGCAGTTATTTTATCTGACAGTACAGTGAACAATAAGTAAATCTAACATTTTGAACTTTCTTTAAATTTTTGTAGCATGTTCTTATTAAATGAAATTTACCGAAACAGAATTGATGAAATTCACTAATCAAAGATGAACACTTTTTTAAAGCACCAAATAGATTTTACACCGTGGGCCGTAACACACTATTATACATTAAGCAGTTACAAAACTCATTAATTCTACTGAAATTGAATTAATTCATTTATTCACACAAAATCCAAATGTTCTTTGGGAAACTTTTTTTAAAACGAAAAACTGTAATATTACTCTTTAATCGGTGTTCGTTTGCGCAGACTAGAGTCATTCATCAAACAACTCAACTTTTTTTCTGTTCTAAATTTGTAAGTAAACTCTGGTACTACCTCAAAGAAGACAACTTAATTAGGCTGAATTAGTCCTAAGAGTTTCTTTCTAGCTCTCTGGAAGAGTTTAAAAACAAAAATCCAAATTAGTCGAACATGATTAGGACAAAGGAAGATTGGAATGAAATAAACACATTCTAAGCTCGAAATTGTCTTGTAAAGGTTTTTACGAGGAATCTTCGGTACATTGTAAAAACATCTTCTCAGTATGCGAACGTTACAAACCAGCAAGTAAATAAATTTCGCTTTTTTTATTCTTTATTTTTAGGAGAGTTACTGCTCTTAGTCTTTCCTTAACAATATCATTAGGAGGTTCTCGAAGAAGAATCACATTAGGCTTGTGGCTAGAATACTTTTAGGTTTTATCTAAAGAGGAAAAATGTTTGTTGCTTTGTTTCATTATAATTACAGAAGAAAGCCTACTAATAGGCAAAGAAAATACACTCCCGTTTTCAGTTATAACATGAAATTTATTTAAGAAGTAGGATGTATATCCATACGTGTTCTTTTAAGTCTGGTATATTTACAATTAATTGGATATTGTTTTAGCTAATGTTTTGGGGGATTTTAAGCATAAGATTGCTATTGAGAACAGTTATGTTTATTTATACGCTAATACAATATATTTTGATCGATAAAATTAAAAGTTATGACCTTAAAAATTTATAGGTAGTAGGATTGGGCATTAATGTCCATCAGTAAATGTAATCTTGGTAGCTATTTGCGCTGTTTCTTGGAATGTAAATTCATTATTAATTACCCCATACAATAATGAAACTGTTTCAAAATAATTAATTAAAAAATGAACTGCTCTTGTCCTATGTCAATGCACTGGAATATGCTTCGATCTTCTGAAAATGAATAAGATTAGGTTTCATTTGCGTATGGCATTCTTAGGGGGGGTGAAATAATACTAATAATAAAAAAAACTTTTCTTTTTGTTGCTCGATGTGAATCTACTTTTAAATTCTCCTTATAAATCTAATGATTAAAATGGTGTTTTATGTGAATTTTATGGATCTCCACAATCATAAGTTCCTGTTAGCAAAATTTTTATTTCATAACTTTCAAGGGAAAACTCTCATCGACAAGAATATTCTGAAGAATATTTTCGCGCGAAAGATTATTATCAAGAATTTATCAATACTACTCATGTGATATAGCTACGTTTATTTAAAAGAATAATTCCATGTATATATATATATATAACCATATATTTGGGTAAAGAATCCCAATCTCCATCTTGTTTGAAGATACACAACTTGAAATTATCAGCGTTGCAAATTATCTTTATAAAGCACTGATTCAACTAATCATGCTCCATAACAATAAATTAATTCCCAATAAACCATCTTAATTTGCAAACGTGAAAGGGAAAATTTTGAGAAGCTGTTTCCATTACACCTCTCTTAATAACTCAAAAGAGTCCATTGTATAATTTAACAGCCCTAATTCAATAAGGGCGATTCTTAATGCTTCAGCAGCGGCTTACTATATACTGACGATCGCGCGAATAACGTTATACCCAGCATACAACTTCAGACTTGAATGTCGGTTCCGAGTCAGTCTCTACTCGACATTCTAAATGGAATTATCATCTGGAATTCGAAATGTCTGACAATCCCCGGAGAGCATCCACTCGTGAGGGGTACTCCTGCCGTACATCAGACTGCTGATTAAGCATGTCAAGATGCGTTAACGATAACGGGTCTACAACCATTTTGCTCAACCCCATTAAGCAGTTTCTTACAGCAAATGCGCGTTTAAATACGAACTTGAAGAGGTTTGTGGTAGATTCCTGGTTGACTCTTGCCTGTGAGGAGAGTGCACTTTCTATAACTGCAATTTGCTCGAATGTGTAATTGTAAAGTTCTGAGAATTCGAAAATGAGTCTAATGGTTTAAACTATTCGTATTAACTAGCCCTAAGTATTCTTCAGTTCTAAGTATTCTGCAGCGTGATTTTGAGGATTTATATTATAAATATATTCAATTAGGAAATTGAGTTATTCTCACATGATGCAAAATAACACTGCTGCATGCAATTTACGAGAAACGTGTTTTATGGTCAAACCATTTGTAGACTTCTAAAACATTTTTGACACATAATATGGTGCTACTGAATTTGTTTGAAATGAATTTATTGTTAATAAATAATTTTCAGTATTTACTAAGCAAATATGCTTGATCTAATATGCATTTTATTACAGAAATAATAAAATAAACGTACTTAAAGAGAATTGTAATTCTGAAATGGTCAGTATTTTACGTTTAGCCCTATTTTAGAAATCCCACCAAAGTTTTCCAATGAATATAATGCATAAAACATAAATGATTGGTAATTCTCAATATATTTCAATATTTTTAGTTATTCAGCAAATCGAATGTACATTGGTGAGGTTAATATTACACAATTAAGTCTGTTATTTATTGTTGTCCAATATGCAATCATTTATTTCTTTTTCTATTTTAAAATTACCACATACAAATTAGCACTTATATTATCAATACACGTCCTCGCCAATATTTCTGGACTATTCTATAAATAAACCGCTTTGTGCAGAGCTCACGCGCAAATGTTAAGCAGTCCTAGGTTGAGAAGAGTACAGTCATGATTGTACTCATGACTGTATTCATGACAGTACTCTCATTCAGTCATGACCTGTCAACAATGCAAAACATGTACATTGGTGATGCTATAGTTACAAAATTAAGTCTCTTATTTATTGCTGTTCAATATACAATCACTTTATTTATCTATTTTAAAAATACCACATACAAAATATCACTTATGCTATCAATACACGACCTCGCCAATATTTCTGGACTATTCTACAAATAGACCGATCGCTTTGTGCAGAGCTCACGTGTAAATGCTTAGCAGTCGTAGGTTGACAAAAGTCAGAGAGAGTAAAGTCATGACTGTACTCATGACTGTATTCATGACTGTACTCTCACTCAGTCATCATCTGTCAACAATTAAAAACCTTCAATAGCTGATTTCCTTGGTACATCAGGAACACAAGTGGTTTTTTTTCCGTTAAGGATCTGCCAGTTCTTGTCATTAGATTACTCCTTGGCTTTCAATTGGAAGTCATAAGTGCGTAAAGCCTTGAAGAATGGAAAGAAAATGTTTTCATCGGTTTCTGGGCATTCCATGCTCTTTTTTCAGAAAGTAGATTGGCATGATCGTTTCCCATAATTCCACATCGCACAAGAAGGGCTGGAGAAGTGTTAAAGCTAAGGCTTACCCAGGGTGTACCACGAGCAGGCCTGCTACGTCACACCTCCATAACACAATTATTGATGGCGGCTTTCATTAATCATGAATATTATTTAACTTCTGAAATTTGATTTGCAATTAATACTATTTAAAACTGAAATATCAAAGGAACCATTTTGAGCAATTCTTTCCGTTAAGGCTTTCTTTGAGAGTTAATATGTGCAATTTGAGAATCCAAATTCAGTGAGAGTAATTCTAGAAAATGTTTTAGCAGCATTTAATATTTGATGATCATGACTTAAGTTATACCAAGCATACAATGTCAGTTCCGAATGCCTATTGCACGTCTGTCTAGAGTAGACACTCTAAATGGAGTCATCATCTGAAATTCTAAATACCCGACACTCCCTGGAGAGCAACCAGTTATGAGAACCCTACTAATGTACATTAAGATCTTGATTAAGCACAAGATGGGTTGATGGTAAAAGACTACAATTATTTCGCTTATCACAATGTAGCCTCTTACAGGAAACGTGTGTTAAATAAATTATAGAGATGAAACATCTTAAGAAAGATTGCATAAGGTCTTATTTAAAGCGTGGTTTAATATCTATAGTGGCGGCTTATTTCACTGCCTTATTATTCAGTTTTATTGTTTAGAAAAAAAATTTTTGAAGACGCAGACAAGAGTATATTCACACAAAAGCTGTCTCTTCGTAGAATATTGATTGTACTGTATAATTTCCGCAAAATTAATTTTTTTATTCAATTCTGTCAAAAGACTATAATAAAACAGTTTCTGAAGAAACAATGTAAATGATAAATATTTGAAATATACATGTATTTTCCGAAATATTTCCAAAACTATTATGTGGTAAAATATTTTATCTAAACTTCACTTACGACTAACAAAAAAATGCAGAATACAGTTTCATACAAATAGAAGAAACACAAGGATTGAAGTGGTATGAAAATTTCTTACGCATCTTTATTTTAACATCATGAACTTAATAAGCCTTGTAAAATAAGGGCTTAAAGGACATTTTCAATTATCAATATTTCTGATACATAGTCATTCAAGATGCTCTACTGAAGATGTATCATTAAATTTTTGTAATATAAACTACAGAAAATATATGTGAATAACAATTACTTTGTTTCCATCATTAAAAACATTTTCAGATATTGTAAATCTTTTAAAATAAGGGGAGGTTGTATCGTGTACCAAAGAAATTCGTTTAGTATTAATTTTATGAAATTATTTTACGTTTTACTGATTTTTTTAGACAAAGCTCTTATATACGCTTTTAAATATCGGAATATATCAGCGTGAACTATTCTGAACATAGAAAAATTTACATATCATAACTCTTATTCTATCACCTGCACTTTCAGAAGAAAGAGTAGACCCATTCATTTTTATTATATATTTTCTCTCATTCAATTTCTTTCTGAAATTCTTTTACGTGATTTCAGAGATGACTTCTTTCCGAATAAAGGTTTCCAAGGATTGGAAATCAGGGAAATCGTTGCCAGATTTTCACCTGAATTCATCGTATCGTATGATATCGAAAGAATCGATAGAGCTATCCTCTCTAGGCTCTTGCAGTCAGAACTTGAGTTTCTATTATTCCATTTCTATTTTTTTTTCTCGCTTTCCTTCGGCTCCCATAGAAGGTTCGAATTTTTTGCAAGGTGTGAGATATGTCTTCAGAGATATATATAAATGCTATTCGAGCTAGCCAAATGGAGAATATACTTTTTGTCAAGGGCTGGAGTTATCAGCACATTTTCAGATGAGGTAGCAGTTTGCGATCTTTCTGTATGATGGTATAATATTGCAAAGGAGTATATTTTTAGAGTAAAGAGTGAAATTCTATTTTTATAGTTGAAACACTAACAGAATAAATCAAGCTTTCATAACGGTTATTGTAACAATGAAGTTTGGTGGCTATTGTATAATTATTACAACTGCGTTGTGCCGAATGAAAATTCAGGTTCGATACACATAGTTGTAAATATGAGAAGAAGACGTTAAAATACTTACTAAACTAACACTTAAAAATTATTTCATTTAAAAGAAAATATTGAAACATAAATTTATTAGACCGGCTGGTTGTGGCTCAGCGAAATAAAAAAAAAAACGTCCTGCAAGGACGTGAGAAGAAGATAGAGTGATTTAAAAATTACGCCAGCTCAGAATTGCACATTTACGAGAACAAACACTTGATTGAGATAAATAACGCCTTTCCCAGAGCAACTCTAAAACTTAATCCAATAAAATTACAATGACGGAATAATTTTAAAGATGTCGCAGGGCAACAAAACAAACAACAACAACAAAAAAAAATAGCGTATGCCACCAGGATGCCCAAGAGGGTAAAGGAAAAAGTCGTTGCTATTGAAAATGGACGTAATGTAATCTATTTTTTTTTAGCCCAGAACGACTCGAGACAAATAAGGATTTAAGGAAAATGCATACGGGGTCGAGGAAAAGCGAATATATAGATTAAAAGCCGAAGTGACAGAAAAATGAGAACAGAAAAGTACTTTAGAATTGAATTCTTGATTTTGGATAGATCACATTAAATAAACACAAATTATAAATACACACAAACTAGATATGTGATATTCATCACAGTTATAAGACTCAATGGTACGTTAACAATATTTATGAGTAAAAATATTGAAAATGGATCAAAATATTACAATCACATAGAAATAAGTTAATTTTTTGTAATTTATTAATACGATAATTATTAATTATGTAACTTATGGCATCTATGTTAAAATGCACTCATATGTTAAAAAAGCACACACTGGATAAACTCAACATTTACCAGAATCAAATGATGTTTATTTCAAATTTATATTGAAGTGTGTCACTAACACTTTTGCATCATTAGTGTTTTCACAGAAGATAATTTTAAATTTTTTCTCCATTATAACAAGAAATATATAATAGTGCTTTTTTCCCATGATTTTCCTCCCAAAAATTTAAGAAACCTGATTGAGACCAAACAAGGTTCAATCGTATCAGTTAGCGCAACAGATTAAAAATTTCAATTTTTATGTATTATTTGAGCCCCACCCACACACAAAATAAAGTAACTGTATAAAATCTAGCATAACATTTTGCTAAATAAACTTTTTCTTAAAAAAACAAACCAGTGAAGTATAATTTTCAGCAAGAGTTCCTTTAATCTAGAAATTTAACTGCGTAAAATGTCCATACATTTCTGTTAAATCATACCTTAATCTTCAGAAAATAAATGTTTATTCTCAAAAAGTTCAGAATCATAGTTTCACTTAATTTAATACGTTCGTTTACTAATTTAATTAATCTTTCTTACCTTTTAATTACAGTTTTTGCACACGTATGATTAAAAAATACTGAGCTTTAAATAATAACATTCAAAAATTCTGGGGTGCGAAAGAACCGAACTTAAAATAATTTTTTGTTAAATGCCATTCAAATAGCATTGACATAATAATATTTCGATGAGTTACGCAGTATCTCTTCCATTTAAAGTTGATTTTAAAGTAATTTAGAAGAGGTATTAAGTAATTTATACATTACTAATAATCGGCAAGTGAAATACGTATTTTTATTTTATAGAATAAAAATAAATTCCTAATGTATTTTTTCACTTGTAAAGAAAATATACCATACATAAAAAGAGATTTTTAAAAAACTTTTAACAATAAATGATGCCCTACAAGTTGCTTTCAGCTACGGTAAATTTGAATGTAATAAAAGTTATTCACAAATTATAGTTACTGAGTTATTATACTGAGTTATTCAGATAGAATATTTTCACTAATATTAAAATATTTTTTGTGTGGTGTTTTGCGCCAAACAAAAATACAATACTTTGGTCAGTGTGCATAATTTTCATATTTACATAAGTAAATTTTTGTTTAAGCTTTAAGCAAAGTCATTAATATAATATTAATATTTAAAGTCAATACAGTTATCTGTATCACATATGAAACAGGAATACTAAGGAGGTTTTAAAGGTACTCAACTGGGTACCATGGGTCGCAAAAATACACATGGTTGCACAAGTAATACATTTTTATATAAAATTAGTTTTCTAATCTAATTATAATTTGCTAATGTTATTTTATACAAGTACATGTTTTAAAAATTAAGTATGATGAATAAGCTAGACATTTTGCAATTTTTTTAGGAAAATGCTCAAAAACAAGAAATATAGAGAAATTTTCCATTTTATGCATTAAATTTACCATTGGATTATGCAATTTTAACGCAATTTCAGTGCGAGACATTTTCTGGAAAATAAATTTTCATCGGAATAATTCTCTTGTTTTGATTAAAAACATAAACTAAGCAAAGTTCAGAATTCGCATACCTCAGCTTTTAGATTTGAGATTCATTTCTTATAACAAAACAAAAAAGGAAATGAAGAAAAAGAAACTCGATGTTAATAAATAAAGCTACGAATGAATACATATTATACGGTAAAAAAATAACCGAATATATTTTGATTAAAACAAACCTATCATATGTATTTTGTCGTGAAACTCAGAAGGAAGCTATAAAATTAAGATTTATTACTTCTGTAAGCAAAAACCTACTGAGTGCATAAAAGAATTTGCCTGTCGTAAATTATTTTATGTTTTCATCCTAAGAATATAAATTTCAGTTAGCTGCAATCAGCGCTGTTTGAAGTGCTTTGTATAAATTTGTGTTGTGAAGAAATCGCATATTTTAAACGGTATTTTTTTGAGCCAAGAAAACAACTATCATTTTTTATGAAGCTGTAAACTTTGTACCGTAAATTTTGTTACCGTGTACTTAATCTTGTATTTATAGCCTTTTATGTGAAGCGTAAAATTTCCGGTTGAGTGCTATAAAGGCAGTGCCTCTAATATTTATTACATAATCGATTATAAACAGACAATTTCTGATATGTATATTTATGAGTATAATTTTGTTTGTTATTCTTAGAGGGAAGAGCCATTAAAATATATTATTTTGCTACTGGAACTTTGATTAACTAAGTTTTATTTATGCTTTAAAAATTGCATATTTGTATTCATTGTGAAGTTGTTTGGTTATTAATAAATAAAATAAAAATAATAAGAAATACTTCAAGCTGAATAATTTCATCTTCACTTATTAGGAATAATATGAAATAAACCTTTAAAATAAGTGAAAAGTATAATTTTTTGTAAAGAAAATAAAATCTATTTGCGGAGTTACCTCGATGCGATTTATTCCTCAAATATGCTAATTTTAGGAAAAATTGTCATTAAAATTTCAATATTTGGTTAAAGTTTATTTTATTAAATGTTGTAATGCAACATTTTTAATGTTGATATTTTACGTTAATTTAATAAATATCTGAATAAAAATTATTCGATCATCTTTTTAAAATAATAGAAAGAAATATTTACATGTTGGGTAATCTTAAATGCTGTGATATAAAACATTGATGAATAACATGTAAATGAGGAAAAATAAAAATTGTTTCCTGATGAAATAATAGTATTTTTCATGGAGTTACTGTGCAACCTGGCTACGAGAAAAGAAACATTATTATTACTATTATTATTATTATTATTATTAAAGAAAGGCATTTAACTATAATATGCAGCTGCAGCTTTGATTAGCCAACACCTTTTTTAATGAAGTGTTTAAAAAATACTTCTTTATAATACGCATTGTTGATTATTCATTAATGAGTGAGAAAAAATGCATTTTATTCAAATACGAGTGATATGTACTGATATGTAATTTTAAATTACACATCATTAAGTGAAAGACAAAATGTTCGTTCTCTGTGGAAAAACTGTATTACATATACAAGGTGAGTGCCATCATGGTACATACTTTGAGGCCCGGTACAGGACACTGCAACAATCACATTCTGTATATGAATGTATGGTCAAATGTGAAGCGTCGAAGCACAAACACAGGAAAGGACATACGCCGGAGACGGAGAAGAAACGGATTTACTAGTTGCTTCTGCTGCCAGTAGATGGCCTGGCTGCGTTGATTTGGGGAACAGAGGCCATTTTCGTTTCAGTTTCCGTCCATTCGCCATTAGAAACTGCATGTGGTTTCGCGCCTGTTCGGGCGCCAGCCCACTTCATCCTAGTTGTTCATCAGTACTTGAATACGGCATTTGGCATGCGATGGATTGGACGTGGTGAATCAATCTCTTAGCCATCCCGGTCTCTCGATTTGATGCCCCCCTTAATTTCTTTTTATGAGGACATTTGAAGAATGACCTTTATGCCATTCCAGTAGACTCCGATGAAGCTCTCGTTGCTCGGATATCCTTAACTGCTGCACGTGTGCGTGAAATTCCTGGTATCTTTGAAAGTGTTCCTCAATCGCTGCACCGACGCTGTCAAGCATATATCAGTGCTGGTGGGCACTGAAAATAAAACACTTTCCCAATCATTTGTCTTTTCTTGTGTTTGTGCTTCGATGCTTCACTTTTGACCATAATTTACTCTTTCCTGTGTTCGTGCTTCGACGCTTCACTTTTTACCAGACATTCCTATGCAAAATGTGATTGTTATAATGTCACTCTCCAGCCCTCAAAGTTTGTACCATGAATGAAAAGTCACCCTGAATGCTTTTTCTGACAGCCGGCAATCACATCCAGTCATTTTGCATTACGAAGGCCAAAAATGTTGTACTTTTATCAATCACTTAATGGGTGACAACGGGGGGCGAAGGAACGGATAATTTAACAAACAGGCCTAAGCCGGTAGGCCAATCCCGACCATGATTGTAGACAGTAGTGTGCTAACCACCATTGTGAGAATTCTGTGTAGAAACCCCTGTCTGAACTCACTACCAGAAAAATACGCTATTTTTATTTCAAAGTAGATTGTAATAACACACTCTATTAAAAAAAAATTTGACGCTCCAAGGAGTCGCCCGATAGTAATGAAATTTCTTATGCAAAGTCATTCGGACTGAGCATGCAAATGATTAAAATCTGAAGTCCAATGAATGAATGAATAGCGGAAGCGCTAGCGCATCCGAACTGCTCTTCAGCAGATGCATATAAGGAGCTATTCTCAATCTGATGGTTAAAATTTCTGTGTCATTTCAACTGCGATATTTTACGTCGGCTGTAACAATGACTCTCCGAAGGATCCGTGCTCATTACGAATGAATGTGAGTTGGAAAGAGGCTGGTTGGACGAATCGATGAATCGCTCGACATTTGCGTCCAAGCGATGCGGCTATTAGGCGATGCTGTCAAGAGTGTGTCAATACCACAAGATATCAGCGTCAAAATTGTAGCGGTCGACCGAGGGCCAAAACAGAACGAGAGGATAATCTTTAGTGACGAGTCCCGTTTCCAACTGTGTCCTGTCAGCAACCGTAGACGTGTCTGGAGACGTTCAGGGCAGAGTGGGAATCCTGCCCTGAATATCGCACGCCACCCACACAGGTGTTACGGTCTGGGGTGCCATCTCTTTTGACAGCCGGACCCCCTTTGATAGCCATTTCTGGTGTATTGGCAGCATAGAGGTACGTTGACGACATCCTGCGACCGGTTGTGTTGCTGTTCCTTTTGCGACACCCTGGGCTTACTTTTCAACTCAAGAATGCCCGCCCGCATTCGACCCGTGCTGCTATGAATTGTCTTCAAGCCTTCCTTGTACTTCCTTGGCCAGCTATTTCGCCTGATCTCTCTCCCATGGAGCACATTTTGTAAATCATGGGGAGGTGATTGCAACTATCTCAAAATGTTGCCGATTTAGCCCGACAGTTGAAGACAATTTGGCAAGAAACTCCACACGACAACATGCGGGAACTTTATCAGTCTGTACCACGTCGTATGAAAGCTTGCATTGAGGCCAGACGTAGAGCAACCCTATTGACTTGCTCCCTTTGTAGTGGTCATACACTAAAATAAATCATTCAATTATTTAGAAATTTTAATCGTTTGTTTTTTTATGCATGTTCTTAAATCCACCAATTTTTATCGCAATCGGACAATACCTTCTTGGCGTTATTTATTATTTATTATTTATTTTATTTTTTGTTATAAAGTGCATTTAAAGCAAGAATGGTGTGCTTTTATACTAAAGTAAACCTATTGCTTTAATTTAATAGGATGGTTTTCGGTAACTGATTATGCTTCAACGTTTCGGTATCTGATTTAGCTAAGTGATGTAACTTTATAAAGCATAGAGCGTATTAATATTTATATTAATAGCTTATATGTTCGAAAAGATAACATTACCTGTAAGGAATTTGGATATGAAGAATCTCATTGAGTCAAATATTATGAAATATAGCAAATTTGGGTAATATTGGTACATTTTTCGGAAGTTATTTTTTTGCAAGCTATTCAAAGTTTAGTTAAAAGTTATATTACATCCATGGTAAAATGTACGAGTTAAACGAACCATACAAATTCTTTCACTTTCAACTAATAGGAAAAACTGTAATTTGAAAATCAGCAAATTTTATCCTAAATTAATGTGTTGTAAATGTTCTATATAAGTCAGCATGTAAAAGAAGAAATTAAATTATGATTTTTATGACGCCGAAACTACAAAGAAGTCACGCATTCACGTTAAAAAACAGTTGCAATCGATACGCTTAACAAATCGATTAAATTTACAATCGAAAAAAAAAATTATTGGGAAAGTTATGATTCCCCTGTAAAATTTATTTTTAAAGTAAAATTTGTTTGCAAATAGTGAATTTTGTCATACATAATTATAACTTCTTATATTTCTTTCTCAAGTGTTTTGCGCTTTTCAAAAAATAAAATTTTCACAAATCTGTAATAATAAATTTTAGTTACGTAGGAACGCCTTTTTGAGTTGTATTGACGCCAGACAAAGTAATTACTGCTGTCTTTTAAAATTGCAGATATTTTCCCTTTTACTTCAGAGACAACAGTATTTATCATAACCGTTGTGTTATGAATAAACTATAGCATGTTTATTCATAACAGAACGGTTCAAGGAAATGCAAAATGTTTTAATGTCCTATATTTTATTTATTCATTTTTTAATAACTATAAACATTAACGTGATTGAGTTATTCTCTCACAGAACTTTACTATTCGTTGAAAGTTACAAAAATGAAAGCATATATGTCTGGTTTCGGTAATAGTTAAGCTAAAAACAATTTTCAATAACTTTGGAAGTGGGTATTAAGTAGATAGACTGGTATTTAATGTTTAAGTTATTCTTTTTTTTATTCTAAATATCTTTTTCGAAACAACGGGAAAATAAACTCGTTAAATATATTTTGAGTTGTCTGATCTACTCAAAAAATACTTTTTACGGTAAATTGAAAATTTTATTATGCAGTTACAAAAAGTTTCCCGTTCTATCATCTTCATAATTCTGACTTATATAATTACTGCAGATAGATTCATAGCATAAATGTTTGGTAGTGGTGTTTACAACATTCTGTAGAAATTCGCAGTCCCAAGACACTAATTAAAGGTTTTTGAATGTTTTTTTTCTCGTGAAATTATATGTTGAAGAAAGTTATAAAGTGTAAAGTATGAAAAAGTAAAGTGGTTTTAACTAGTTACATAAATGACTTCCCCACATGGATTACAGTCTTTGTGAAGGTTTTCGAAATTTAACTTTTAAAACGGAGGCTCACTCAAACTTAACTAAAGAGGAAAACAATATATTTATAATTAATCAATAAACGAAAATTTCCCGATTCTTTAACTTATACTGTGGTTATATTTTACATTAACATTTTGAGACACGGACTTAGATAAAAGACGATCATCGACTAGCGCAAACGGGCGAAATAGCGTCAGCCTCTGAAAATAAAATACTCGACCGCTTTTTAATGATTAGCAACATAAGCGTCCTCTAGCGACGCATGGCGATGAATTACGATGCAATGTACTACTAACACATGCCTGCGCAGAATATAAACTTAATAATTTCGACTCACAGCGACATCTTACAGGCAAATTTCGTTTAGCTCTTTTAGAATACGCCGATGATCGTCCTACATCCAAGTCAGTACTTTGAGGTCTCAGACGAGCATCTCTCGGGTTGATATTCTCGGTGAAGAGAATTAAGTCAGAGAGTATGTTGGGGCCAATTATTATATTCGTTTGATCTCTTTTCAGATATTATCTACGAACCTTCCAGTTATAAAAAATATGTCTAGATGTGTTGCTCAAACAGAAGTAAGAGATCTAGTATAAAAAAATCTAGAATTAGATTTAGTTTCTGAGTATTCGGTAGCCAAAACAAATTCTACTAAGTAATGTTTATTTACAGATAAAACCTATTTTTAGGTATTTACAGTACATTTGGGTAAGGTTTTATTGGGTAAATGTAAAATTTTAAGTTAAAAATTATGTTCCCTATGTATAAAAATTCTGAACTAATTCTTTCATTATATATCATTGATAATGAGAATACTTTGAAGTTTATAGTTAAAATATATATACTAAAGAGGTACATATTCCAAATATTTGAAAACATAAATGGAAAGTACTAAGAACTCTCCACAGTGAAATATGTGTTCGACTTAGCTCAGACTGAAAGTATTGGAACCTTTAAATTTTAACCTTCCAATTGACCTTAAAATTGTTATTTTATCTGATAAATTTTTAAAATGTCTATAAAAATGCACTTGTAATCTACTAATCAAAATCTATACATAAAATGCTTGATTTTTACCTTTGAATGCGTGACTTCTTTGTAGTTCCGGCGTCATAAAAGTCATAATTTAATTTCTTCTATTACATGATGACTTATATAGAACATTTACAAAAAATTTAAAGTAGGATGAAGTTTGCTGATTTTCAAATTACAGTTTTTCCTATTAGTTGAAAGTGTAAGAATTTGTATATATCGTTTAACTCGTGCATTTTACCATGGATGTGCTGATTTTCAAATTACAGTTTTTCCTATTAGTTGAAAGTGAAAGAATTTGTATATTTCGTTTAACTCGTACATTTTACCATGGATGTAATATAACTTTTAACTAAACTTTAAAGCAAAAATTTCAAGTATGGTATTAAAAATAAGTATTTTGAAGAAATCCTTGTATTGTTTTCCCTTTTATGAACAATTTTTATGTATAAGTCTACTGATAGGATGAACGCACTGTAATTATTTAATTCAATAACTCCCCCGTACAGCAGTCCATGTTGAGCCACGACCTCCTTAACAATTCGACACCACAGAAGTCTTTCATGTGCTTAAGTTTTCTAATTTATCTTCACACTCTTGAGATCTGTTAAA
This sequence comes from Cheiracanthium punctorium, assembly GCA_038373885.1. Taxonomy (NCBI): domain Eukaryota; kingdom Metazoa; phylum Arthropoda; class Arachnida; order Araneae; family Cheiracanthiidae; genus Cheiracanthium; species Cheiracanthium punctorium. The sequence continues at coordinate 1,588,951 of JAWZYV010011619.1, forward strand.
ATTATTTATTAAAAGCATATAATAAAATATTTAATCAAGCAATTTATTAAATAAGTTAAAGGTAGTTAAGGAATTAAGTTTTATTTTTAATAAAAATTTTAGAAAAAAAAGTAATTCATTAAAAGTAATAATAAATAGAGGAAAAAAAGGAAATAATATATAGCAAATTCCACTTGCAGATGTGTATACGTGCTGAAAATGCTAAACAAACTATCCAGGGTGATTTTAGCAGCTTTCTCAAAAGACCTCTTCAAATATTTTATTCTGGTGCATGGATAATAAATGGAGACATATACAGAAGTTGTAGCATTTGCCTTAGAATTGCCCTAAACCCTGATTCAGTTAAGCTGATTATTCTAACGCATTAAAATTCAATTTTATAAACATTAATGAGGTACTTCACAGAAAACTCTACTAACAATAAAAATCGAACAAACAGTGTATTATCCAACAAATTCGTATTCAACCGGTAATTAACAATAGATTTATAACTATTTGTATATTTGAGTGTTCTTGTATTTTAAAAATATCGTATTTCAAATGCACACATCATGTATGTATATCTAAAATACAAAACAATGTAAACTCATTTTGCTGTCTAAATCCACCATAATGGAAATCAAATAAGTTTGAGTTGCATCAAGAAAATGAAAGGTTATTTGAGACAAACATTGTTTACACAATACAATGTATTTCCTTTGTTATAATTCGCATTTAAAATTGTCTGCTACGAATAAAGTGCTTTAACTTTTATTCAAAAAGTATTATTTCTCCTTCTACTTTACCTTTGAAATTTAATTTACCTATTCTTTTGTCATTCCAAACTCAATTTCCTTTATGTGTGCTATCTGTAACGTTCTGGAATAATAAAGACTTAACACTCTTGAAATACACAAACAGTCTCATGATAAATTTTGCAAAGAGGCAAGAAAACCTTTTATTTACTTTAAACGAATGATCATTGACCGCACTAAATTAAACTCTTTCTATCACATGAATAATAAACATTTTTCAATAGAAATATATATCTAAGCAAGCAAGCAAGGTTGTTGTTAAAGGGAACAAGATTTTACGTACAAGTATTCTCGTTTTATAAGTACTTAAACGGAAGAATAGCATTTAAAAATTGTTAACATTTTTTCTAGGTAAGACCATTTTAATATTTCATAGCATTAAAAATGGAATTACAACAAATAACGATAATAAATTAAGAATTTAAAATAGTTCATTTAAAATATTTAAGAAAATTAATAAAACTTTAATAAGATAATTTCGTTTTATAAAAAATACAGTTCGCTTAAAATAGGGTATTAGTTTCTATTGAAAACATTATTATCCACAATTATTTTTTATGTGATTTTAAATATTTATAAAGTATTTATGTCTACAAAAAATGATACTCATCTGAAAGCGATTATTGCGGTAAGAGAGTGTAGAGACGCTAAAAATCTTTAAAATTGATCATCTAGGATTGAACCTTATGTAACATCTTTAAGGTTAATGGTAAACACGCTCTAACATCATGCATATTATTAACAATTTTTATCATTTTAAAAACTGCCTTAAAAGCTAAAGTTATATATTTAGAGTGTATCTAACCACAAGGTATCAAAAATCTTGGAGAGATAGGACAGATCAATGCGATGTGTAGTAACTCAGAAACGTGTTGTCACAATCTTCGTATTCATTCACCAATTAATAATCAGTTGCAAAATTGTTTTGAAGTAACTGTCAACATTCCAAACATAGTTTGGAAAAGAAAATATGCTTTTTTAGAAAAAGCTTTTACTAAAATTTACAGTGTAGTAATTTATTGCAATAATCTGAGAATAGCCGACCCTCATTGCCTATAAAACGTAATTAAGAAATTTGACAGATGCTTTATTGCTATTCCTTCATGCGTCCCGGGCCATCGCGATTCTACCATGCCTGCTCGTGCACTCCAATGAGTCATTTGAAGATGTTCATTTATTGATTCCAGCACTCAGATACGTCATCTAACGGCGGAATCTAACCATTGAGGAAATGTCCGTAGGCCTCTTTCGGAGTGCACAAGCAGGCCCGGTAGAATCACGATGGCAACAATGCGCCTCCAGAAAAACGCCCGTAAAAATTTATTGAAATAATTCTGATCCATCATAAAAATTTTCTTTGCATGATGTCTTCAGTTGAATTGGAAATTTGAAATATATCACTTTAAGTTTGTTTGTTTGGCACGAATGTACAGCTAACGTCGCAGAATTTGGTGTTTAGAGCTGCAAATATCTCTACTGGATTGTCCTGCCGCAATTCGGAGCCTAATCAGAAGGAACGGAGAAAGGAAGACTCCTGAATAATGGCATACCTCAGAAACTTTATAGCCAAGAGGATTTTCGGAACCACCGATTTAAAGTGAACATACACCGCACGTACATGTAGTTCTTCTGTGGTGAGTTGGATTCGAAACCTTCCGGCTACTAGTCCATTGCCTTACCCACTGAGCTACCACGGCTTTTATCAGTTCAATTTGTACTCTGAGATTTATTAATTAACCGAATAGCAGAAAAAAGATGGTTTTGATATGTTAAAGTAACTATATCCATTTTATAAAATGTTCCCGCCAAAGTATTCCTAATTTTTGGAGAAAATTTAATGATTTTTTTTCTAGCGTAAAGAGTGGCCAAAAATAAATCTCAATTAGTCGCTATCAAAAAGTTTTTAAATAAACAATTAACACACTACTACTGTTCCTTGTATTTTCTCGTACTAAATAATATTATTCTATAAAAAAAATTCCCACACTTAAGTAACTCAGAGAAACTATTTGCATTTAGCATGCTTTTAAAATGTTGCAATATCCAATAATTAATCGCAAATGTAGAAGCTGATTTCAAAACCAATTATTTTATGAATTTTTCCCATTATAAAAGAAATTCGGACTTTAATTAATGAAGCAATTTTACTAAATCTCCGAAAAGTTCCTTTAAAGCGAGTGCATTTCATTTCTGTCGAATGAATCGCGGTTCGGTGGAATTTCTCATTGTTAAATAATATACGTTATTTGGAAATTTAAATGCACCCTCCTTTCCCATTAACTACTTACAAAAATGTGTATTAACTTCCTTTCCTAGGACTTGTTGAGCAATATAAAGCAATTAAAACATTCATGAGATAATTTTGCTTCTGTGCAAGATTAAAAGCTGTTAATTAAATTGGTCCGTGAAAGTTTCTAATAAAGAACAAGAATATCCGGGCGAGTAAAGTATAGATCTAGCATAGTTTTGTTTTAAATTTGATAGATTATATATTTTTAAATTGTTGATTTATTTGAGGTGCCGCAAGTGAAAATGAAAGTGTCAACAAAATGCTGTTGTCACTGATTTAACCTTCTCAGTTACTGAGACGTAAAATTTCGCTCACTAAATACAATTTTTCACTACAATGACCTAAAATTTGTATTATCTATACACAAGTATCGCAAAAGATGATATAACTTCAAAGCTAACTAATATTACTGCCTTTTTTTCAATTACAAATCTTCCTCTATTTTTTTCATTTTTATAATTTTAAAGGTAATATAAATTTGTACTTCAAAAATAACTTTACATTATTTGTCCATTTCCAAGACACTCAAAGGGCTAACGAAATCTTTTTTTTTATTAATAAAATATACGTTAATACAACGAAATACTTATATGGTTCAGTGAAATGGACTGGAAAAAAACACTCAAAATGAAATGGCTATTTATGCTAAGTGGTAACCCATAGACTAAATTAGTATTTAAACGTTATTTTAATCAAAACACACGATACTAATATGCCCTATAAAGTATCGCTCAAGATAAAATTCAAAGTGAGATACCTCCTAGCAAAGAAAAGCATTGCAACTTACTGTAAAAATAAAATTAAAAAAAAGGTTTCTTTCAAAGGTAATTACCTTTTTATTGTTATTTGATTAAAAATACTGAACCTTCCATACTGTGTATTTAAAACGCAGCGTCACTAGATGATACGATCTTTAAACATGTTTTTCTCCTGACAATGTTTTACTCCTTATCCTAGAGTTAATTTATATCAACCTTAAAAAAGTCATCTGCAACGAAAAAAAAAAATCCCTTGGACTACAATTTTTTAGAACACAAGAAGACTACTGTTAAGTATTTAATAACAAGACTTGGCTTTTTTTTTCAAGCTTGTCATGTGCGAAGATAAAGTCATACGTTTGTGTAGGAAAAAAATTTAAAGGTTTTCAGCTGTCGATTTTTTGTTTGTTTTACAATAACTTAACACTCTTAAAGAAAGAAAGAAAAATAAGCTAAATAGTGCACGCATTTTGCTGTAGTCATCAAAATAAATGAAAGAAGGTATATTTCAGGCAAATAGACAAAGAAACAAAGGAAAGGAAAAGAAAAAAGGAAGGCCAACATTATCTTCAGCACTTTTTGCTAAAATGCCGAAAGAATGGCTGGAGGACAATTTTTCACTTTCTTATGCGGCATGGTCTTGTTATAGAAGTAAAATATTAGTTTTACTCCTTTCAGAAATTTAGGTTAAAGTTAATCACATATTTACTTTTAAATTTTAAACTGTATTTTCTTTGTTCTATCAGAAATAATATATAAAAATTTATTCAATATTTCTAATATATAAAAATTTTTGCAAAATTTATTCAAAATGATTTGTTTAATTCTTTAATTTCAGTACAAGCAGAGATTCTGAGAGTTACCTAAATTTCGGTTCAAGAAAGGAGACAGATTTTTCTGCTGAAAAAGGGTGGAAACTTTCTACCGCCCGAAACTATACATACAATTTTATGTCATGCTTATTTTACAAGTTATTTATGGTTTTACCCTTAAAACATTTTTGGGGGATTTTCTTTATTAAATCTGCTTGGTTTTAGAATAATTTTTCCTTCAAAAATAATATAATTATTTTCCGTCAAGTGGAGAATTATAAAAAAATACACTTTTTGTTGTCTTAAAATGCCTAATCGGAATTAATGAATTTTTTTAATTTGAACTGATTAATTTTCGTCATGTTACTGCACAAGTGATGAAAATGCAATATGAAACTACTTTAAGTGGCCAAAAATAAAATGTATTGCATGCAATTTTCACTCACACAAAATATAATTATTTATAAAGGAAAAAGATTTATTTTTACATTTACATATCTTAAAATACATCCGCACTGGTGTGAGATTTTTGGATCCAGTTTAGGGAGATTTATCCCTATAGAAGATAAATGCCTTTAAGTATTTATCCATGCACACAACGAAAAAAAAAAAAAACGAACTGTTTAAAATGCTTTTTGATACACATTGTTTTTAATTTTTGTTTATGATTTGTTAGGCATTTCAGAAACAGCCAAGAAGAATTGCAGAACAAAAGATACTTAAAAGTTTTACTCTTTTGATATAGATTTAAAGTTAAAAAAATATCAATTCTATCAAGATAGCGTACATGCTGCTGAATGAAGTAAAACGAAGTTTTTGATTCACATCTAAACACGTTCCTTAATAGCTTCCTGCAAAAATTTCAGTTTTATTTTGTTTAGAAATGGTCTCGTCTTTCCAGATCTTTTGTGGATGAAATAATGGTCGATGATAGTGAAATTTATTTATACAACGTTATAGGTATTTTATTTTCAATAAAACACAGAGTTTTGTAGATTGGGATTGTCGCTGCAGTTTTCGTAAGACGTGATTTATTTCCTTTTTTTTTTTTGTCATTTAGTATGGAAAATAAAATTCTTGTTGTTCATCTATTTGGGTTTCAAACAAAGAGTTTTCTCACACAACCCCAATTAAGTATTCAGTAGAATTAATTCATAATTAAAAAAAATTCATTCATAAATTTTAAATTTCACGTATGATTCTATGAGAAATATGTGATCACAGTTTATTCTAATTTGTTAATTCATTAAGAAGTAAATTAAGTTTAAATAAAGTACTATTGCGTTAGTGTTTTTTGAAAATGGTATTAAAAAACATGTCTTGCGTTCAACAAATTTCCATGATAAAAAATACTATTCTTACTGTTACTCTAGTAATACATTTTATTAATATTATTGGATTTTAGCATAACTAAAAGTATTAACATTAAATTCTTAAAGCCTTACACAATATATTCTAATAGCAAAAATAAATCAATAAAAAATAATGCCTAGATTTAAGAGCTATTTCAGAAGTTATTTATTAATTACATTTCATTTCACATAATACTCAGTATAATCAACTAAGATTGAAAAAAAATTTAATTTAGAAAAAATAAATAAATATTCATTATGCATTTGAAATTAGGTTCGCAGTGGCTTCGTATTTTTTTTATGTATAATGATTTTATTGAGGTTTCTGGTGCTTATTTTATCCTTTTTCCTTTTCATCTCCTTTTCTTTTAATATATAAAGTACCCTAATTATTAGTGATGAGGCTATTTTACTAATGGAGAAATTTTTGCAGGGGACGGTAAAAATTTTATTTTATTTATTTATTTTCTTTTCAAATATAATTTTTAAAAATTTTCACCGATTTCATAAAACCCTGTCCATTTCATTATAAAAGCTCAGGTCAATGTTTTCGGGACACCTTATATATAATGTAATATTTATTCAGCATACTGAAAAAATTCGCCATTGCTCGTAAATAATTAAAGTATGCGAATATAATAAATGCTTAACATTGTCCCCGTACCTAACTTACACATTTACTAGAAAACTTAAATCAAATGCTCGCTAAATTTAAAAAAAAATTCTATCGTGGATGCTTTTGGTTACACTATTTCACACATGTGGATTTGTTGGATATCTCAAAAAACAGCGATAAGAATGTCGCAGCAAACTCTGTTTAAAGGTTTCATCATTTTGACTTATTTGAAGGGGGGGGGGAAAGCAAAGAAATAAACTTTAATTCCATTTCTTTTTACTTCAATCAAGATAGCACATACGCTGAAAGATGTTTTTTCTTCACGTCTAAATACGTTTCTTGATAGTTTTGTGTAAAAGTCGTGAGTTTTATTTAGTTTAGGGATGAACTGGTCTTTTCAGACATTCCCTGGCTGAAATGGCCGTTGATGACAATGACAGTTATTTGAACAAGTTTATTATTTATTATTTCTTTTTTTTATCGGCAGCAAATACTGTCGATTGAATAGCATAGAAGTGGGATTTCCTCTGCAGCTTTGATGAGACGTGTGACTTCCCTCTCCCACCCCCCCACACACACACTTCAATTCGCTTATATTTTTTTGTTATTTAGTCTAAGAAATCGGTTTTTCAGGAAATTGTTACGTTCATGTATGTTTATAACATATAAAACTAAACATCCTCTCAAAATTCAAAATTTCTTCTAGCTTTCTTCAAAATTCTATAGGGGCTTAACAGCTTTCGTTTTCAAACAAATGATTTGTCTTGGGATCTAAATTTAATAAAAAGACATTTTCTATTCTACTCGCGTTTTCCCGTCTCATAGTCGACACAGCTCGCAAGAATCTCCATTGACTACGGGGCACCAAACTGTTTTAATAGCCAATAAATGCACCTTTGTTTGAACATGCGATTATCCCTTAAACCAGGCAATAAAGTGCAAATATCATTAAGAGAGCGGACTTTTCGTGACCTCTGTAGGCACATAAATTTGTGCGAAAAGTTGCTGAAGTAAAAATATATTCTAAACGAGGAGTATTTATTTTAATACGTACGACAGCCACAGCCACGAATTGGAGCTATCCCAGAGCCCCGTGAACTACCGTAAAAGTCTGTCTAGACTACTATATCAACGAGCAGTGATTGGTAATATTTCAACGCGCTATGACTTTACTGAGGTAAGGGCAAATCCAGCTCAAACCTCGAAGAGAGCGTCCCGTTCGACCAGATTATTTCATGTATGCATAAATTAAGGTATTTGCACCTAGAAAGCAATTACCTATAAAAAAAAATAAAACGCAATAGATAAGAACATGCATTTCTTTTCACTTTTTTTTTCAATGTGGTAATGATTACAGCAATATTCATGGCAACCCATAAGTTCCAGATTCGAATTTCGGGCTGGGCAAAGTCGGGTTGGGCATTCGACCGTCGCTTGATCAAATGAGGGCCAAATTTCTCAATGAATTTAGGAACTGGGGGCCCATGTCCTACTGACATTTAGACCGATATGTACATTACTGGCATCTTAGAGCGCGCCTCGATATCCTTTTTACGTCGTTGAGGCCTATGCAATGACGTCAGTGGATGACATTTCCAACAACTCTTGTAATGGATTATTATATCTGTATAAGTATTTTTGCAGTTAGCATTGTGTACTTTTTCCGTTCGAGCGTGACGTCAAAATTTGAATGCGTATGTTGTGATTTTCACTCTCTCAACGTTAAGACCCCGTGTTCTATGGTAAGCTTTTATTCTCTTGATGCTTTTTATCTCCCCTCTGTATTTGTCGGTCGAATTTGAGAAAAATATACAAACCTTATCAATTTGTGAAAAAATGATATGGGTAGTTAAAATGGTAAGTTAACTGTTATTTTAAGATCTTACCATATCATTTAGTTTAGTGACACTAAATGGTGGTGATCAATAACTGGTCAATAGTGGAGTGACTATTAACCAGTCTAACAAATCAACATTATGTCTGCCCATTGTAACGTGATTCTGAATCCTTATGATACGCATTAACTGATACAACAGTTCCTTTCCTATATTTTTTGACACACTGTATAATAAAAGAGCTGGAAAGAATGTGTGCATGTGATGAGAGGGAACAGCTTCGTTATAGTTCTTTTTCGGCGTTGTTCTGACTTGGCGACAAATCAATGCCGCATTCATTTCAATCCTCATTTGTTTTTGTTTTGTTTTTCATGAGGGATGTCTAATTTTGTGATTTCGTGTTATATATTTATAGATTTCGATTTAACTAGAGTTTCACTTGCTTTTCAGTTCGTCAGGGGAGGGCTCTGCCACTCCCTTAACCCTCCTTAGTTTGTTTATATCATAGCAAATATTGATACGAACAGCAATTTTAAAGCAATTATTAAATATAAAATATTCACAAATTTCACAGCACTAATGCAATGACACTAAGAAAACATAAAAAAGAGAAATTTGGCGTCTAAAAATAGGGAAACAATGGCTTATCATTGCAATAGAGTCTCATTTAATTCGACAAAACAATTCATCTAAGAAAAGAGGGCTAATACCGGAGATGTACCGATAAGAGTTCCATCCTTGTGAATGAAGTTACCGGTAAACTTGATGAGGCCAGTAAAACTGAAAACTAGTATCTTAAAATGTAAACTTGCAGATTTGAAATTGATTTAACAGGCAATCTCTGCTTGTAAACTTTAATTCAGCTTTTCGACTTCAGATATAATGATTGTGCCATTCTTTTTTCCAAAGCTGCTTCAATCATATTTATTACAAAGTCAATCTTCGTGTTATATTTCGGGAAAATTTCCTAAATTTGTAGGGATTTTTATCTCAGTATTCATCAGTGTATGTATTAAATGGGTTTCAGAACTGCATGCAGTGCATGTTTATAGAAAATGTAACACTGGGTACGTTTTTTAATTTTTTAAAATTTGTTAATTAATTTAATATATTGAACATATGAAAGGTATTTAATCGCAAATTCATTGCAAATAATTGAAAGTTTATTTAATATTCATATTTCTCTCTAGTATTTATTTTTATACTTTTTAAATACATATTAGTTTATTTATTGGAGTTTTCTGATACAAAATTCCTTGATAAAGTCTTTCATTTCTCTTATTTTGAGACTCTAATAACATCTGCCTGAGAATAAATTCCATTACAATTTCCAGCATTTATCTTTGAAATCATACTTTCCATAAATACAGTTTAATAAGTTATTTGGATTAAATACCAGTGTCATGTCTTTTTACTGACTAATTATATCGAAGAGTAATATTTAACAAGTTTTGCTCAGTGAACTATTTCATCGGAAATCGATACTCAGAGCAAGTTTCCCGATATGTCATATTTCATAACGTACATGACAAGACTGGAAATTATGTGTACAGTCACGTAAATCTTTATGACAGACCAAATGTACGATAAAAATTGCTGGAAATTCGCATTTGATGATTATACAATTATAATTTAGTTTCACGGATTAATTGTTATGAAACGATCCAAAGTAAATTATATCTTCGCATCAAGTTATCACTGTATCGCACAACATAATAACAGCATTCATTTTCAAGAATATTAAGTAAAAATATGAATAAAAGTTATTTATTCGTTTCCTAACTATTTAAGTTTAGAGTGAAAAAATGAAGTTTCAGTACAATATGAAATATTTAGAATATTTTAACTCAAAGACCAATGCTGGCAATTCTTCATGTGTTCCATCTTCTGCGGTGTTGTCGTCTTCTAATCCATAAATTGCTGTTGCTTATTATGAACACAGATTTTTAAATTTTGCTTGCGTAAATTAAAAAAGATTGGTCCCTTAATAAAGTAAATGAATGTATGTCTAAACGAAAAAACGCCCTGGTCACTTGTCTTATGATATGGTTTTAAAAAAAGCATGGTTTTAAGTGAGAAATATTTTAGCTTCTATATTATTGCGAACTTTTAAAAGTGCTGAAGTGGGGGGGGGCTGTATTAATTTCTTTAAAATGATTCAACATGGTATTTATTTGTCTATATAACTGTATACACACTGACGGTAGTGAGTTAATTAATGATGTAAAGCTATTTAATTTGTAATTTGACTCTACCTTGTCACTAAATAAAACTTCTCAATTTATGATTAAAAAACAAACAATACTGATTCTCAAAGCAAAAGAGTTTAATAAGTTACATCTCCTCCGTCATAAATCGTGTACCACTCCACAACTCTACTCCAAGCCTCCGTTAAATCCTAATTACCCTCTCAGGAATGACATTACCCTTCAACTCCCCCCCTCCCCCCATCGTCGCATCGGAAAAACATTTTTTTTAAACACCCGAAGTCGAAAACAAATTCAAAGAACGAAAACAATCGTTCCGAAGCGAAGGAATAAACAACGAGACAGTTAGACCGACGAATAATTCTCGCCCACTCTCTCTCTCTTTCTTAAATAAGATTTAAAGCAATCACAAGGAGGCAAGAGTACACTTCTTTTACCAGGAAATGCCTTTATGATGAGGACCATTGTTTAAGCTGCTTCATCTTCAGCTATGTTCGACTCTCTGCGATGTCATCCTCCCTCAAGTCGTTCCTCAAGAGCAGAAGGGTTCCGCCTACTGCCCCCCTCTTTTTGATCGACCCTGGAATGGATGATGTATGAGGCTGCCCCAGATATCTAAAATAGGGTCGTTTTCAAATGCTCTTTAATCTGTGTTGGGATTTTTTTTTCTTCTTTCTCATTCTGCTTTAAATGACAAGAGAATAGCATTAACCTATTTCCATCCATGAGATTGAAGAAAATTATTGTATTTATATTTTTAAAAGAATTCCTTTCGGGATTTCTGAAGCGGATTCCGTTGCTTCATGCGGTGCAGTGAGTGACTTGTTTTGCGTTTTCTTCGAAAATAAAGGTAAATTAATAAAATACTCAACGCAGAAAAAAAAATCTGAAACATTTTTTTTTTCAAATAGCGGGCCTTAACAATGCCTTGGAGGCATTGGCCGCTACTAAGGCCGGAGTTGTTGGTCAATTTATTATGGGAGAACCTGGTAGCTAGACCAACGTTGCCCCTATCAAGGGACGGACACAATGACATCCACGCCCAGTCGGGGATCAAACCTCGACCGCCTGGAGTTGAACCTACAATACAATCCGTTCAGCCTATTAAATTTTAAATACGCACTGAAGTGCTATAAATTGAGAGCGTATCATAAGCCAAGAGTTATGCCTATTATTCTTCTTTATTCCATTAGGTTGGAAAGTGCATCTTTATTCATGAGTGTGCTTTATTTTGTTTTCTTCTTCGTTTCATAAAACACTTCATTGAAATCAAAATTTACGTTAAATTCGTCGACTAAAACTGTTATACCATCTTCGCCAAGCATATTCAAATTATATTTAACTTTCAAAGAAAGCGCATTATAGTCCATGAATGTGTCGTGTTTGTCTTTCTTGTTCTATAAAACACTTGAAATATTTATTCAAATCGCCTACTAAAAATGTTTCACAAACTACCCCAGACATGTTCTTAGAATACTTCACGTTTATAAATACTATTTGAAAAGCATATCATAATCCATGACTGTACCGTATTTCTTTTCCTTGTTGCATAAAACACTTCTTTGGAATTGAAATCTGTATTAACCCTTTATAAGACCGGGGTAAGATACTTACCACCTACGGTCAATTAAACATAGAAATCCATTATCATTAGTGAATTTTCTGATTTTTGTTTAAAGTTTGATTTTGTTTTATGTACCCAAAAATCTAGATGCAGATTTTTGGGTACTTAATTTTTCCACCAAACTTGACTATAAATCATCAAAATTTGCAAACCTTGGCGACTTTCAACATTTTATTCTCTGTCCCCACACAAGGAGCTTTCTGAGAACTCTATTGAAAAATGCAACAAAAATGCGTCGACTTCCATAAATTATGTCAACAGAAAATACCGGAGTGAACGAAAAAAAAAAAAAAAAAAGTGTCAAAAATTATATCAACTTGTTCAATTTCAGACAAATCTGCGGAAAACAATCTTCTTCAATCTCCTCAATTTATAATGAAAATTTCGAAACGTATTTTTATTTTTTGTTTTATTATTTTCAAAAATGAAGGCCGGAATATGGAAGATGGCTGATAAGGTGAAAGTTTGAGATACTGGCCTCCGATGGTTGATCGTGGTTGCTAATGGTTGATCTAATTATCTGGAGTTTCGAGTGGATTTCTTTAGATATAAGGTGAATACCCATTATAACCAGCTAGAAACTCCCCCGCAAAAAACGCAACTCTCCTAAGCGGATATCCCACGTGTAGGTTTGCTTTAAACGCTATACATACATACAAAAGTGAAGGCAACGTGTCAGAATATTATGAGCATATACGTTATAACAAACAAAAATATATTTATAATGATTTCATTCAAAATGAATTTAGCTTAATTAATATAAGTCACTCAAGAGAGATTGAATTTTTAACTGCATTTAATTTTGGAAAATGCCTTTCCTACTAAATATGTTTTCTTTTTCTTTTTTTGCGGCAAGTCAGATTAAGCGATACTTTTTTTTTTCCCTTACATCCGAAACAAAAATTTTATTTGCCGAAGCATTCAACCAGATTATAAAATAGAAATGATTAAATATAATTAAGTTATGACTGCCTTCGAGACACTTCTTTTAAAAGTAAAATTTTAGTTTTAATCAAAAGTCCGGGTATCTAATTGAAATTGGTTACAAAACTAAGAATTTTAATGCAGTTTCAATTAAATTTAATGTGAACTTCGGAATGCTGGGAAATTTAAGTGAAATTTTGGTATAAAATTGCATTTTTCAAACACCATCCCGTAACGAATTCTAATAAATTTTATTTAGTAATACTCATTTGGTGCATTACTGATTTACTCATCTGCGTTATTATTCAAAGTATTTTAAAGAGTTGTAATTTTTATGAAGGTAAAACAATTTTTATATGAAACCTAGTTATATTTTTGCCTAAAAACACCATTTTCGAAGAAGAAAAGGGTCATAAAATTAGTAAATAATCACAGAAAGTTTACACAGCTGTAATGTTCTAAGTATCCTGGGAAAATTTTAAATTAAGATTTTAAACATTTTATGAAATACCACATTGAACATGAAAAAAAAAATTACGAAAAACGTTATTTTTGCGAAAGATCGATAAGATATTCACTTTAAAAAAGAAATGTAAATAGTATGTTTAAGTGTTTGAGAGTAATAAATTAGCATGTTGCACAACTCGTTCACTTTTTTAGTGACTATTAGCGTAAATACGGGTTAGGAGACCTTAGAAATTCCCCCACGGAGGGAATCATCACTCTCGGCATAGATACCTCGTGTGGAGCTCATTTCTAAAATCAAATCAAATTTACGGCCTATTAAACTCAGACTTTTCACTTTTTATTGAAATTTCACACATAATTTCTTTTGTAACTGTCTTCTAACTATCGTAGAAACAAAAAGAGTTTTGGTATCAAAATATTATAAACTAGGGCTTTGCTTATCTTATAACCTAATATTATAAGATAAGCAAACAATATATATATATATATATATATATATATATAGGCGTAGTATGTTAAATCCACAGGATGTTCTAAATATTCTTATATCTAAAAATATTATCGCGTTTAAGGATCGTGCACAAATTATGAAAGAAGATAACCTAATTCCTCTATTGGACTAATTTAAATAACTAGGAAATTTTTGTACGAGGGTTGTATAAAAATTTGAATTTGGTTTTTATTTAGATATAATATCCTAAAAGTTAAATCAATATTATAAATTTCTATCCCTTATTTTACGTAACTTTCTAATTTATTGGATTTGCCTATGACAAATATTTAAAGAATAAAAGCCTTGGTCAGTGTTTTTTTCGGGGGAGCGGAACCCTGTATACAACAAATGTAATAAGTGACATCAGCAATACTGTCATCATTAAAAATATGACGAAGCATTGCTTCTGAAAAACGCCAAAGTAACGTTAAAAAAAAAGGCACTTTAATTTAAAAAGGATATATTTAATTATCGAAATACTATATAGTGCATGCAGCGTATAGAGCATGCAGTGTATTTGTATAGCGTTGTATTGCTTATAGTACCCGTTGTAGCCTATGCGATTAATTTTCGTTACAACTTTCGCTTTGACCGAGTGTTTAGGTTATCCGAGTTAGTCTTGGTCCACATTAACTCGGATAATAGGGACTCTGTTGCACGTATACATATGTACGTTGAGACGTTACCTCAAAAGTAGTCAAAATGGATTGACGGTCGGTGAAAGTAGATCCCACTAAGTACATAAGTAAGTGATAAATACATACTTAATGCACGTAGGGTGAGATGTCATGCCGAAATTTGTAAAAGTAAATTAATGAACCGTCAAAATCTATTTTTACATCAGATTTCATTAAGGAATTCTTTTCTGAGATTACAATATCTCCTTCATTTTGTACAAAGAAGTGAAGAGGATACATTGTTTTGATATGTTATCAAAAATCTAAAAAAAAAATGTAATATTATTTGGGCAAATTTGCATCTAGAATACACAATTTTTACAGCTTTTAAAGATTATTGCATGACAACTGCCATAATGATGTATTGATGTACTGTATGAAATTAAATATTTATTTTATTTAACACTAGCTGCGTGCCCGTTCTTCGCACGGTAGGAAACGAAAATTTTCCTTACATGTGTAATTTGAAATTATTCGTGATGTGGAATTAAAAAAAAAAAAAAAAAAAAGAGCAAAATTATTTGACTCTTAATGTAAAGTTTGTGTCATGAGTACTAACCTGATCATTGCAGTATAATGACTCAAAAAACTACGTCAGTGTCATTCACTATCAAAAAAGTGCAAAGCTTAATGGTTTGCAGAGAACTCCTGGCTTTCAAAATGTCTTATTTCTACATAATACTGTTTTTTAGGCTCAAGTTGTAGCATTAAATACCTAAGACACTACATGAAATGGAGCACCATTTATTTCTTTCCGAACATGTACCATATAAGGAAATTATTGTAATCATGAAAAAATTCGACTTCGAGATTTTGGTACATTTACACGTTTTGAGGTCTTCTGAATTCATTTATGCTATTTTCAAGAGAATTTTTTAAAATAGCTGCGCACCCGCTCTTCATACGGGAAGAAGGGAATATTTTACTACTAAAATCATATCTGCATGTGACAAAACAGAATTTCATTTTTAAAAAAGTTCAAGTAATCTCCTCTGTTGAAATTACTGCGGGATATATTAACGCAAATTAGAATTACTTTTCATTTAGTTGGTTGTAAGACAACCGTTGAAAAAGGATAAACACTTTGAATTTCATGAAATATTTATTAACGTGGTACATTGCGATTTATTCATATTATCTTTACAAATCTAATAATACTACCTATTACGTACATTAATACTATCTATACTCGCTTCTCCCTCTTCAAGGCTCCCTTAAAAGAAACAGCTTAGGATACCCCGGTAGATTGAGGGAGTTAATTTCGATATTTCGCATAATTGTTTTCAAACGGTATCATTAAATGTTTGCGTTGGACCTTTATGGAGTATCGTAATTCAACGTTAAAATAAAACTATACTCGCAACCTGCATGCGTATGTTAGGCAACGCCTGCGCTAAATTAAATGCCAAAAGTAAAAATAGTAAATAGAAAAATTTTAATATATCGCGCTTTGAAATGAACTTTGTAACTTTTAAAATGAACATTTTCAGCGCCGTGAAAACATTTCAATTTTTAAATAAGCACCGGATTAAAATACCACTTCTAAAAATAATAATCGTGAATTTCTTAGTTTATTTCTACAGTAAATTTTGATCAAAATATCGTCTCCCTGTGTTGAAAATAGAGCTGGAATAAATGAATTAAAATTATGGCGTAATTTTTACGTATCTTAAAGCATTTGACGTCATAGATCCTCACTTGCGAATTGAAATTCTGATATCCCATTTAAAAACTCGATTGGTTGAAAAAACCCTTTTTTCTAATCCTTTCTGTGGCAACAACCGAACATAAATTCTCGTGCCGTGATCGCAATGTAATGAATGGCGTAAGATCGCTTTGATGCTATTAAATTCTAAACATTAGGCTGCATTAAAATTCGTAAAAATTCATCTAATTTACATAATTTTTTCGTTTTTATTTTAAAAGAGGGAGAAAAGAATGTTTCACGATTTGTCAAAATATCTAAAAGTTATGACGGATAGAATTCAAGATGCGACAGTTTTAAAATTATTTTACGAAAAAAAATCGCGAAGCAGATGTTTAGTAAAAAAATTCCTAAAAATCGGTAAATCATGTTACGTATTCAGAACAAACTGTTTTTAAAAGAAAATTTCTTCTTCTATCCGATGATACAAATGCCGTTTTGCTGCGAGCGTAATTTCCGCCGTTATTACGAATTAGGTGAGAAAAAATGCCAAAAATGGCATAAAACATAAAATAAAAAAAAATCTAGGTCGAATTTTGAAAAAATCGCTTCGAGATGCACAACTACATATTTACATCTTCCCGAGTACCAAATTTGGTGTTTCTAGGTGTAGCCGTTTGTCCGTAACGCTGCCGACAGACACACACACACACACACACAGACACCTTCTTTTATAATAAGTAGAGATTATCAGTACACTAATTCTATTAATCTCCTATTAAAATAAGTCCTTGAGTGCGCCGTATTTGTTTTCCTTGTTAAATAGAACAGTTCTTCAGAATTAAAAACTATATTAAAATCTCATACTAAAACTGTTTTACAATCTTTGCCGGACATTATGGGCGTATTCTAAGTATAGTTTACACCTTTTTATACTAATATAGACATTTTTATACACATCACTAAATATTCTCATTAAATAAAAACTAATGAATGACTCACTGTAATTGGCAGTAAGTCTTCTGTCCACGCCAAATACAGAAGACTCGCCAAATCTTCTGTATTTGGCGAGTATTTGTCAAAACTTGCCTGTATTTGGCGATTTTCGACAACTACTCGCCAAATATAGAAGATTTTCCCAATCTACTTTCAGTTTTGTTGACTTTCTTGAACCAAAGTTGGCGAGAAATCACCAAAAATGGCCAGCGATGGCAACTTTTGATGTTTTAATAAATCTCCACAATCTGACAACCCTTGAAAAGTGATTCGTCGTTTTGGAAGATAGAAAAAATTTCCAAGTTTTAAATTAATAGCACTCAAGTGCTTAGAAAAATATACATATATATTATTATTATTTTTTTAATTTTGATATTCAACCCATCAATTACTTCCACAAGAATTTATCGTCTCTGTATTTTTTCCCAATCTTTACACAATATTTTTTCACACTACAGAAGATTGCGAAAATGTATAATCTACCGGAACATGTTTAAGAGCCAAAAGTAGCGTTTGTCACTTACTCGTCTTCTATATAAAACATGTGGCTATCAGCTGTCAGACATTTTCCCTTAAAGGAGAACGTGTCTTTCTCTATCTTGACTGGCGGGTGGTATCCTTTCTGGAACCATGTACCTGTCCATCTGGAGGGGAATTCGCAGCTCTTCTCTGAAGCTAAAAGACAAAAGAGATAACTTTGTTAAAATATAGTTTTGAATCTAGCTACGCATTTATTTATTTCAATATCTGAATTCTGATCTTCTGATTTTCCTTAGCGTTACTATCGCTGCTTGTTTTTTTCAAATATGCGGGGTGTACCAAAAAGATGGTAGAACACATTCATTCTTTAGCCATTAGAGATAGGTGTGCGTTGTAAATTGAAAGAAAAATGTTCAAAATAAGGTAGAAAGACTACGGTGAGAAAATATTTTTCTTGTTAATTTACAAAAAGTGACACTTTTTTAAATTTGCATGCGACTCCTGTACAAAAAATTCCTAGTTAGTGAAACGTGCCCCAAATTCTAATGCAGTGATGTAAAAAAAGTGAGACGTCTATCTTAAAATCAGTTAGAGATATGAAGATAAATATATGCTGACTTAAACGACTTTTCAGAAGAGTTCAAAGGGAAAATAAAAAACTTCGGATGATTCCGCTTCAGCGGTCGTGCAGAAATTAAGAAATAAAATAATTCCTTTCACTCTAGCAATAAATATTTACATTCGAATTCATGTATAGTCCCTGGAAATCTTGGTTTAAAGATACCTCTTAAAGAGAAATTTTATGATGAAAGGTTGAAACACTTTCTATATCTCCTCATTAGTGTGTGGGATCCATTTTATTAATCAGAATTATTATTTTTTTGTAGCGGTTTTTATAAAAATAAGAAAAAGTATCACTTTTTGAACGTTAATGAGAGGGATTTTTGCTTAATGTTGTCTTCCTTTCTACCATATTTTGAACAGGTTTTCATTTTATATCGCCTACGTGTATCTAATGAATAAAGAATGAACCACGTTACCAACTTTTTGGAGCACTCTGCACTAGATCTTCATTCGGATCATCTGATTTGCACAAACGATAACGCATAGAATAATTGAGTAATAAGCATTGTACCTAAATTTTTGCTTCACCAATCTGCATCACTTACCAAAGAGCCACAAATATACACCTTAAAATTAAAATTTTGGATTCGGATAATAAGGATAAGAAGGAAATAGTAAGGAGCAACATAAATGAAAGAGTTAAAAAAAAGTTTTTGCTTTTCAAGCATTAACGATTTAATGCAGTATTGGAAGTCTTTTTATTTTTTTTTCACTAACTAAACATCATTCGTATGGAAACCAAGTATAATGTATTTTTAATAAGTTTATGCAGAGGGGATATTATAATATGATACATGAAATAATTTTTGATTGATTACCTAACAATAATACATATATAGTATACATAAAGGTTGTGCCAAAAACACTGACCTAGACCTTCACCCTAGACAAATACTATAAATTATTAAGTTGATATGATAATATGATACATGAAATAATTTTTGATTGATTACCTAACAATAATGCATATACAGTATACATAAAAGTTGTACCAAAAACACTGACCGATACTTCAAAATAGACAAATACTATAAATTACAATGTTACATAAAATGAGGTACATAGTTTTACGGTATCAATGCATCATGATATTGTACATCACTTTCTTCATGAATGAGGAACATTTCAGTAATTGTTAATGTTTTCGCTCGGGAGCCGTATAAGAAATTAAATTTTGTATTTATTTAGATTTAGTGTCCTGGAAATTTTAACCGATATCATAAAATTGTAAGCCTTTTCTTACGTAACTTTATAATTTATTGTACACGTCAATGACTAATATTTAATGAAAACAAGCCCAAGGCAGTGATTTTTGGACAGAGTGTAAATAAATATAAAAGTATTTGGTCCCATACATTTAGTAGACTCAAAAACAGAATAATTGACTTTAATTTGGATTAGTCCTTCTATTATAAATGTAGCTACTATTGCCTAATAAACGGCAGAATTTTCCAATCCCTCTTGAGAAGGGGCTTGACAATGGAGTAAAAGTTTAATCCATGGAAGCAAATCCTATCACAGAGGGAGCCTTCGTGATTGCACTGTTGAAAGGGGAGATCTGTATTGTGTTTGATTCAAAAGATTGAAGATTGTTGTGGGCCCCAACATAAAAGAATTAAATGGGATATTTTTTCCCAAGGTTTACCGGGGGTTCGCGGTTACCATAAGATCAGGATAACAGTATCCAGTTGATTGGGTTTGTGTAACAATCGATCAATCTCTTTTTTTATTTTCTGAGTGAAATAAGGGGGAAAATGTAGGGAAAGTTTCGTGTGTGAGGAGGGATTGGAAATTGAATGAAAAAATACCTGTTTTTGACAATGTTAAATAGGACCCTTGAGTGGAGTTTTTTAAAAGAGTTCTTTGGTAGGTTTACTAAGCTGAAATGTAACCCTGTGTTATGACCACCAGAGAAAAATGCGTTAAGTATAAATGGGAAAGGATATAAGGAGCATTTTATGGTCTATTTTAAATTAGTATTTCTGATGTGATAACGTCCGATATACAATACTTAACCGTTGGTAGTTAGCTACGTACAAAGCCAATTTCATGGTTTGTTTAGTTTTTGTATTTTTCATTTTTTTAATGCAATGAGCATATGTTTCTAAATTTTGTACATCAGGTGATATGTTTGTATATTTCAAATACAAACAAAACTGAAATATAATAAATGTTAAAGAGAAAACAAAATTTAAACTCTTTCAACTGCAATGCTTGTATAGTAGCAAACATTAACTCCAGTACATTTTTTATTTGTTTCTAGCCAATGATTATTAAAATCTCCACTCTGTATTTTTCAAAGCAATAAGAATATCTTTTCGATAATAGCCTAGCTATAATAGTTATATACAACAACAATAATAATAATAATAATAACATATGCTTTCTTTAAATGAAACGAAAATTTTAAAATGTTCATCACTTGATCACGGGAAATAAGACCGCAACCCAAGCATTTTCATGTGTTACGCATAATAGGTACATTTTTTTGTTTCTGATGTTTCAGTTATAATCTGTAAATAATTTTAAGATTATTCAAATAACATTCTGAATATTTGTAAAACATCTATATTCGTTCATTTAATAATGTTTTACATTGAAGTATTCCTATTTAGTGGAAGACCAAAGGTACTTTTAAGGTATCGGTGTAAAGGAGATAAAATAAATTTCTTGGCCAAAGACTACACTTCTGTCGATTAAGACTGTAATATTTGGGTACAAATTTCTTGTTTAACCATAACAATGCTTTCTGGAATTCTAATGATTACTATTTTAAAATATTCCGTTTAAGAGGTCATTGCATTTTGGGATAATGTAGCTATAGGAATATAATTTATTAAATATGGTAAAATGTTTTAAAAATATGTAAATATTAATATTTTTTAAGTAAAATGAAGCAATAAAAACCTAATATCTTGCATTAAACAACAAAAAGTATTTTGAATTTAAAGCCAAGACTTATGAATGCTGATAATTAAAATAAAAATATTTTAGTGTAAGTCTGATAATTCATTGGAATTTTTTTTATATAGATATACTTCTTCAGAAATAGCTAAATTGCGAGAAAATCATTGATGGATATAAAATAATAATAATAAATATTAACATTTGTATGATGTATCGAAACTGTAAGTTATAAGATGCTCCTATAGCTACATTATAGCAACTGAATATAGCTGACAATATAAGCAAATTTTGATTTCATAACTTACCTTATAAGTATAATATACATCAAAAAAGAACTGCAAAACACGGTCAACTAAATAATTTATTTTCTTTAGTTTATTATTTTACTTTAGTTTCCGCTCTGATGTAGACAACTAAATTTTTTTTAAATTAGACATTCATTAAAACAATGCCTGAAATCTTCGTTGAAGCAAGACTCAAAAATTTACTTCCAAAATTAATGAATTAAAATTAACCTTCAAATATATAGCTAGCTTACATATTAATAGTCTTAAACTCAATTTGAGGAGAAATTTGTTTGTTGATTGCAAGAATCCTGCAGTCGTGTAATTACATTTTGCATTTGGAAAGCACATCTGAGAATTGAAAGACAGCTTATTTAATATCTCATAATTAAAAAAATGGTAATTAACTGCGAGAAATAGCCCAGAAGTCTAATTAGCATCACTTCATCACTTAATTTCTACAGAAAATTAAAAAAAATACCATAGCTTTCCTCTTTACTGTTTGCAAAGGAATTTTCTTTTTGTCTGAGCCTTGTAAGTCCGCGTTTGTTAAAGCTGGTAAATAGCTGTCTTAAAATTAATTGGGTCTCATTGTCTACGGTAGAGAGCGATATTAAACGTTTTTGCCTGGTGACAATAACCCAGAGCATCTTCATTAGCAGATCCAGGTGAGGTTGTTTTTATTAAGAGGTGATTTAATGTGATTTAGTGGAGAGCTGCCGGAATGGGAAATTTAATATGTACGAATTCATTCTTTTCGCAAGTTGAAGTAAATGGACTTATTAATTTAGGAGTGTCACGTACTCGTTGCAAAAAGAAATGCTGTAATTGAATATATAGTTTGCAATAAATATACCAGGATAAATAAATATATCTCTAGGGATATCTTTTAATCATTTAATTATAAGACAAATTTATCTGAATGCAAAGCTTAAATGTCAAATCATACGTGATTTCATTTTTTTAAGGATGAAATCTAATTATTTTAATGATAATGATTTTAATTGTTATTTACATATTGCTTTTAAATAAAGATTAAAAGCACAGAGATTAATTAGTGCTTATAACTGTGCCTAAGATCATTCAGATATGAATTTTAATTAGATCGATTATCAAAATGAAAATTGTACTTCAGATTTCGTTAAAATTTTAAAATAATTAAAGAACCGTAATGGCATATTGAAATATTTTCATTTAATAGGTTGAAATAACGTCGTAAAACCTATTCATACCATATCCTCAAGTGTAAGCCTGTTTAGGGAAAGAATCGAAGCATCATGATGTATACCATGCCTAATATAGAGATCGAAACACCAGTCAGTAAACTAAATATTATGAATAATTTAGGGGTAATGTGGTTATTTTTTATGGCTTTTGCGATTGAGATTAGAAATATGTTTCATCTAAATGAAATGCAATCTTGATTGTATTCTTGTGGGAATACACTGTTTGTTTTTAAAACTTAGCTAATAGACTTATTATTTGTGTAATTTGTAAAGCTGTGAATTTAAATTTTGAAAATCGAAGATTCGAGTTTTAAAAAGAGTTTTTATTAAAGTCAAAACTGTTTTACAACATACATATTCATGAAAACTTTGAAATTATTATTATATTTTTGCAACAAATTAAGCTTATTTTTTATTCATCAAATAATTCTCTTTTCTTCAAAAATACCTAAACTATTTTGAAATGAGATCATATTTCGCTCTCAGTACTTAAAACGGTATTTTACTCCATATCTGTAATAACTTCAAGCAGTGAATAGTACAAGTACAGTAGGCAAAAAGTTTTTTCTACGGTTAACTAAACTAGAAAAACCAGAAATATTAAACTATGCATATTATAGGGATAAATATTGTTTTATTCTATTAGGTATCGTCTTAACTATTAATCATCTATTGTTTTGCCGATGAAAAACAATTTACAATTAATTTGAAATGCAGGATCATTTGTCTTTTGTTTGAGGATAGACTGATGCTTTGGGAACTTTTACAAAGTTCCATTTTTTTTTCATTACTCACTGGGCTTTTAAAATATCATTAAAATATGTTTGTGGTGCAAATTGCAGCGTAAAATATTATACCAAAGACCCAAAGTTTTATTTGGAAATTTATGTTATTTCAAACTTAAACCTTAAGGGGATCATTTTAGGCCACTTTCCCCTACACTTGTTAATGCCATGAAAATACTTAATTTAAAAACACCCAATTTAACTAAAGTCTTCTCCATCCCCAAAATCACACAAATAGGCAAGCAATCATTCTCCAATGGCACATGCTTGGGATCTTCAAATTTAAAGGACATGCTACGTTTGTAACTAAAAAAAACTGTTTAATACTTTTTTATTTTCATTAACATTCAAGCTTTAAGTTAAATAATTATTTTGATGAAATTCATTATTCTCCAACGAATTCTCTGTAATATTTGATAAATTGCGTTAGCAAATTATTTTTGCACGTACTTCACAGAAGACGTAGGCATTATACAAAAAAAATATAAGCTTACGAATTTAACATAAAAAGAAAATTTATCATAAAGTAGAATGAAAATAGTAATTCTAACTCGCCAAGAGCAAACATATGTAAAAACTCAAAATGCCGAATACTTTAAACTAGCGGTATTCTATAAAACATCTTTCAGGAAAGGATGCAAATTTAGGAAAAGATGTGTCTAAGTTTTAGAAGTCTTAGCTTTCCAGACTTTGCTTTCCAGAGAAAGAAAAAGAATATAGTAAACTGACTTTCCAGAAAGGAAGCATCCAATCGATAGAAGAACAGTTCTAGTTTTGAGAAAACACTGAATTTAAGTTATGTTCCTTGAAACAAAATTGAAATCAACATTGCGTTGTAACAAGTTCTACGTTTATACATTGCCACGGTAATGCCTTAATGCAAAATTTCTTGTCGACAGAAAATCTTAACACTGTCCCTAATGCTAATGTATTTATTCATGCACTAAGATGCAGACGGTATAATTTTGGTTTGTCTCTGACCAAAAATGCACATGTAATGTACATAATTTTGCGTAAATGAAATTGATTTCATATTTTTCTGCACTTACATAAATTCTTCCACGTTTAAAGTACTATAAGTACAGAATGTCCCAATGAATTAAAGAGTTACGCAAAAATGTGAAGATTTTTATGGAGTCGATTAAATTTTCCAGTAGATTAAATTAAGTTTTAAACGGTCTCTGCACAAAAAAATAAATAAAGCTTTAAAAACAACTTTAAAATGTACTCAATAATTAGGTGATATAGAAATTTGAGCATACTTTCCTCAAACGACAGAAGATATGAAAATACATATATGCTGTCTTAAACCATTTTTCAAAAGCTCTCGATTAGAAAAATTTCTTTTAGGATTTTCGCGTTTCAGGGATCGAACAGAAATCGCGAAACAAAACAATGATTGCATAAATGCACAGCATTTTTGTTAATATTTGTATTGTATAGTGCCTGACAAACTTTTTAAAACATATATCTCTGAGCATCTGTAGACGACGCATGTGGCACGTTTAACTAGTTCGTAATTTTTTTTTGTACGAGGTTCGTATAAAAATTTAAATTTTGTATTTCTTTAAATTTAATCTCCTGAAAATTTTATTCAACAGCGCAATTTCCCCCCTTTTTTCCGTAACTTTGTACACATTTTTGTACACATTTATGATTATATTAAAAAAAATAATTATATATTGATCACTCTTTTTGGGACACCCGTGTACACATCTATGAATCTATCGACCTACCTATATATATATATATATATATGCACACACACACACACACACACACACACACATATATATATATATATATATATATATATGCATACTCTGATAAGTGGGGTATTCCAGGATCACAGGTGACTTTTTACTACGGTTTAGTACATTAAATGTATATATATATATATATATATATATATATGTGTGTGTGTGTGTGTGTGTGTGTGTGTGTGTGTGTGTGCGTGTGTGTGTATGCCAATTTTAAGTAACAGCCATTTTGTAATGGAGTAGGAGAAAATTTAGTTATGAACGTAAATTGTATTACAAACTAAAGTATGAACATTTTTTTCAGTTTTCAACATAGTCACAATTAACATTTAAACATTTGTTACGTAGTGGCACCAGCTTTTGAATACCACCAACAAAGAACTCTGCCGCCTGACCATTAAACCAGTTAGTAACAGTTTCTTAGTTTCTTTCAATCTGTAATCATTTTCCAAGCGCTTTTCAGCAAGAAAATCCTTAAGTTTTGAAAACAGATGAAAGTCTGATGGTGCTAAGTCAGGGCTGTGTGCTGGATGTTCCAGTACTTCCCAATGAAAAATTTCCAGTTGCGTCTTTGTTTTTGCCGTAACGTGAGGCCGAGCATCACACCTTCACCATAAACTTCAACAAGCCGCCGGTGACTTTCAGTAGGACGAACATTTTTTTGCATATAAAAACCGAATAACTGAGTGAACTTAATAGTCGGCGGGATTACTGATTGACATGGTGACAAAGGAAGCAGTTTAACCATACAATCAACACCGGCAGAGACGTGAAACATAATTTCGGCTTAGTGAGAGGCTGGCAAAGAGCGGCCGATCTTGAACAACTGACACGTCACTTGGCAGGATGCGCGGATATGACGCACAATTGGTTCTTACTTTAAAAATGGCCCTCGTATGTATATATATATATATATATATATATATCTAATATATAAAATTCTCCTGTCCCAGTGTTAGTCACCTAACTCCTCCGAAACCACTCGACCAATTTTAATGAAATTTTCTATGTATATTCGTTAGGCCATAGAATAGGTTTTTAACTATGTCTCATACCCCTAAGTCATAAAGGCGGTCCACCCCAAAATGTTTCGCCCCCGAGTGCTATTCATTTCAATCAGGATTTCTGTGTAGACATTAGCGTGTCGAATCACTTTTCAAATGTGTTTGCCAGATAATGTGGAGAGGGGGGGTGAGTTAAAAAAATATTGAAAGTCGCACAAGGTTTGCAATTTTTGATAATGGATCACTAAATGTGGTGCCAAAACGCGACAATTTATTATAAATATATTTCGCGTATAGTTAGAAAACGTCTGGCGTATATTGTAAAAGAGTTTTATTAGGCGATTTTAATATAGATTTCTATTCCGAAGAAGTGCTCTGTGGAACAAGAAAGGAAAACACGGTACACTCGTGGATTATGATGCCCATTCCAAACAGTATTTAAAATGTCTTTGCGGTATAGTTGGAATATGCCTACAGGAAGAAAATGCCTGGAGGAAATTCTAAACAGTTTCAGGTGGCGATTTTAAGATAGATTTCGATTCCAAAGATGTGTTTTATGGTACAAGAAAGAGTTGATTCCTATTTTAGCGCCCCCACTCTCGCCAACCTAAAAAATTCCCGTACTTTGGCGAGCTTTGCAGTCATGGGTCTCTGGGAGTTATGCACAAGTTTCAACGGTACATACGTATTTTCCAGGCGGTCCGCCAAGACAAGCAATTTTTTCACCAAGATAAATGCCGGGCACATGAAATTGTTGATGGTTTGGAATACGATTGACAACGTATTTAAAATCTATGAAAAAGTAGTTTGGCGGAAGTGAGCGCCGGGATAATACGTAAGTTCCGTTTCAACGCACCCAAAAGAACTAGGTGATAACTAAAGTAAACAAACTAGCGATAAACGCGCCAGTTAAGGAATTTGAAGACATTTAATTATTAAAACTACGTTAATTTGGTAATCCAAAATAAAAAAAAATGTAACGGAATGCTGTACTTACATGTTGTTCCAAATCGCCATTTTAATTCTAAATTACGATTTCTACATAAATGCAAAAAATCGTCATGGTAACTGCATATGTTTAATCATCGCATCCTTGGCGAAAGCCGAGGCGTTAAAGTAGGAAACAATATATAAAACGGTGTAGTTGTGATATACTTGGCGAAGATTGTAAAATAGTTTTAGTAGGCGATTTTAAGATAGATTTCGATTCCAAAGATGGGTTTTATAAAATAAGGAAGAAAAATACAGCACAGTCATGAATAATGATAACACTTTCCAACTTAATGGAATAAGGACGAAAAATAGGGACGACGCATAAATTATGATACGATTTTAATTTATAGCACTATAGTGCGTATTTAAAATCTGAAAGTGTTTCAGATTTTCATCCTTTTTTTCGGGGGGGGGGAGGGGGTAAAATTTTTTATTGAATGACTATCAATAAGTCTCAAGGCCAAACTATGTCTGTTTGTGGATTAGATTTGAGCACGCCATGTTTTTCACACGGACAGTTGTACGTAGCATGCTCTCGAGTGGGCAAACTATACAGTGGGCATCCAGTTTTTTTGTGTTATCTAAAGATAGGATAACAAAAAATATTGTATACTCTATTGCGTTAAGGGATTGATATTATTTTTTAGTAAAATTATTGTAATTAGCGATATATAGAAATTTAAAGAATAAATTACAATGAATTAAAAATATATGTTTGGTATTGTGTTATTTTTATATTCACAGCGCTCCATGCCTCTTCCACTCATATACCACATCCTCACAAACTTACAATAAGTTACTCATTTCTTTCTACTAAAATAATCCTAGGAATAATTTATATGGCAAAACAACGTTTGCCGGGTCAGCTAGTATATATATATATATATATATATATATATATATATATATATATTCAGGTTGGGCAAAGTAAAAGTGGCACGGAATATATTTTCCAGACCACTTTCATGAAAATATTGTCCGGACCACTTTTTTTTTGAGCCACCCTGTATATATATGCATTATGCTTAGAGAGAAAGAGATAACTAAATTACACCTCAACTGTTACAATGAGAAGAGAAAATACATATAACAAGGCTGAGTGTAACACGAAGAGTCTATCAACCTAGGAATTCACATTTTAAGTCTAATGAGTTTTTTTTTTCCCTTACCTTACTGTATATCATTAATTTAACACCTATATTGGAAAATAATGAACCGGAAAATACTTTTTTATTATTTTAGATTTTCAGCATATAAAGTTAGAGCAAATAAACAAAACCCTCTTAGGTTTCGTTTTATAAACTCTAAATACCATGCACAAGAATCTATTGGCTATTAAAAATATCAGTAAGAAATGTTATTTTTGAGTCGGTTCTTTAAAAATTTAAAGACATTCTATAAAATATTTTTCAGCTTGTTAATATTCTCCAAATAATTCCTTTTCTAAAATTAACTATGGCTTAACTACATCTACTTACAACAAAATATATAACTTTTAAAAATTTCCTAACCCCCAAATTTTTATTTAAAATATAAAACTGGATATTTACTTGAAATAACTCGATGCTGAGCTTCGGAATTCTTTTCCCAAAGTCACTATGGTACGCGATTTTAGACATGCAAGCTCACAGAACTTTTAAATTTTATATATATATATATATATATATATATGTAAAAATTGATATCTACATTACATACAATTTCCTGCAGGATTCCAACAGGAATATGTTAAAAAAATTGCACAAAGATGCCGCTTCTTAAAGTTGATCAGAATAGAAAATGAGGAGTCGTATATTAAGAAAATTCAATCCAAATCCATGGACGAGTGGAGGCGGAGCAGTAAGCATCTGGGGCGCTATTGAATAGATGTCCTTCAATTGAACAGCTCGTATCTTCCAGGGCTTAACTTATTCATGAGAGTTTCTTAGCTCTGTCATTTTTAGACTCCAATTTCTGAAGCTGAATGCCATTAAAAAAAGGGAGAACATTTCTTTCCTTCGATATCTAGGCTGCAATTTACTTAAATCAAAGAAGATAAAATACTGCACCGCACTCGATATAGATATATGTATATAGATCGATATATTTTTCATGCAAAGATTTTAGTAGGCAATTTTCAATTTGCTACGTTTCATTTCAGCTTGCGCTTAATTCACAAAGGAATTTACAGCTTCAGGAAAGTGGTTTTGTGGTCATTTGCTAGCACCCTGTAGTAAAAGTTTGAGAATCTTAGAGGAATTCAGTTACCTATAACATATATATATATATATATATATATACTATTTCTAACAGTGCTGAAAGGGAACACTATAACATTCGCATACTTTTAAAAATATAGTCAAGTGGTTTATAATGAAAGAGAATGAAATAATAATAATGTAATAAAAATTAAAACATTTTCAAGTATAATTTCGTTTTAGTTTTCCAAGCCATTTAATGTTACTTAAAAATAACAGCTCTTTAGATATTTTAAATAAGCACAATTCGTAAGCTTTAGCAAGATTATTTTTTATAAAATATGATTTTTAGACCTTCTGACACCAAAAACTTCATGATAACAATGCTCCAAATTCTAAGTTTTAAAAATTGTTTTCATATTGAGTAGATTTAAAGATTAACTCCTTCAGATCTGGATAAGATCAAATATCGAAATAATTTTTTTTTTTTGTTTTAATGTGACTGAAACTTTTGTAATAACTTATGTTTTAGTAATATTGGTGGAAATTCGAGTTCCTCAGTTTGCTTTTTTTTCAGCACGTTAAAAAATAATGATTTGAACGCTAACAGAATTATTTAAATTTTTATTTGTTTCATGATAAAAGTAAGTAGATTGTTTGTGCTTGTATTTCATGTTTTATAAAATACTAGATGCGTACCCCATCTTGGCACGGAAAGAATCAAATATCTTCTTTTTCTCATATGATTGAGTCTAATATTTTCGTTGCAGAATCTGAAAAAAATGCTATTTTTTTATTTTGTTGTATAAACTTTGGATTTTAGAGATTTACTTCAGATGATAGAAAGCGCAACGGCAAAACTATGACAGGAAAACTAGGTCAACGTTACCTGTGATCAAAAAGAAAGTACGTAAAACAGCGTTTTGCATACAAATTTATTCACTTTTACAACGCTTTATTAATACCGATTAAAATTGTGTACTTTAGGTTTAAGTCATAGCATTGTGCCTCTAAAATAATTATGTGCATCACATTATGTGAACAAGTGTTTTATTTTTTCCTGTCATTTACACAAAAGAATAACTTTGCGAAAAACCTTGCTTAAATCTGTCCTGTATTTTTTTATCTACAGAAGAAACAAAAATTTGAACATTGCATTTTATAAATGGATATATCATTCATCCTATTCATTGTGCAGAGATTCAAATTTTCTCCACATCTCGTCTATATTGTTGGTATTATAAACAGCATTATCGCTCTCCTAGGCAAGAGGCTTTCGCAAAAGCCAAGCGTGAATGTAAAAAGAACGTTTTGGATTAAAACTTTTCTTTCTATTTCCAGATTTCGGATTTCAATAGCTTTAAAAATTCTGCAGACAGCCGGAATATTTTACACTAACAGCCCTTAAATTGTACCAGTAGTTTTAGTAGTCAAAAATTGTTCATTGAGTTGGATTTATACAAGTGTTTGTTTTTAGGTTTATCATTTGGGCAGATTCGACCACCCTTTTACGATTGGAGGGTATTTTCCAAAGATCATTTTATTCAAACTGATTTATTTTATTATTAAGACTGCCACATATAGATACGTAATTAGAATTATTTTGAATTTCAATATTCAATGTTAACAGTGGTTTTCAATTGTATGCATATATTGTCGGATGCATACATTGCGAGAAATATTTTCTTAAATATATCAATGCTGTATCGTAGTACAATTTTTAGATGTTGTATATAAAAAAGTTAAAGCTCAGTGTAAAAAAATATTTGTATATTTTAATTAGTTAATGCCAAAAAATTACACGTTGCACACAACGTTAGGATAATAAATACATACAATGGGGCGCTTTGTGCTATATTTTTTGTATCATTTTTGAACTAATCGTACCGATCGAATATTCTCAAGAACTGATATATGGAGCACTCCACGCTTTTTTCACAATAATACTATTTTTCGTTCATTAATTTATTTCTATATTAAGAATTATTTTTCCCTTTTTAGTTAGTTCAATTTAAAGCGTGTTTTTTGGTTTTTTAAACTACATTTTTATTTTTCACTTTTTATTTCGATTTGCTATAAAAGCGTGTTTTTTTAGTTTTTTAAACTGTATGTATTTAAAATTTATTTTTAATTTTCGATATCTCTCATAAGACACTAAGGAACACTAAGTTGGAAAGTACAAACTGTGAGATAATTTATTTTCACTGTGCACCAGTGTTGTAGCCAGGATTTTATTTCGGGTTGTGAGATTTTATTCTCGGTTTTCGGCTGGGTATCAAATTTAAAGCTAAAGTTGAATTGTAAGCTAAATATCAAATTGTAAGCTAAGTAAAGGGTCCCATTTCGGGGGGGAGTACCCCCCTGAGCCCCCCCTCTTGCTACGCCCCGGCTGTGCACCAAAGTATTAATCAACCTGCAGTTAAATGCTACCTTCCTCACTAAAAAGGAAAAATAAGTCTAATCAACAAATAAAAGCGTTAAAAAGAATGGCCTTAACATGTTCTTGTACTCAACTCTTCCATAGTGTGATGGATCATGATATTTTGTAAAAATAAAAATATTGCCGTGACCAGGATTCGAACCTGGGTTATTGCGGCCACAACGAAATGTACTAACCACTATACGATCACGGACACAGTAAAAAAAAAAAAGTTTTCTTAAGATTGTAATCTTTGGAAGTGTTCTACTTTCAATCGGGATAAGAAATGAAGAAATTATTTAATCCTGGCGATCCTGATCAGAATAATGAGATAAACTTATAAAATTATTGTATTGTCACCGGTTCTTCATAAATGTACAAAGTTTAAATTAAATCTGACCGTTTAAAGTGTGCCAAATTTGAGTTCAAAGGAGTCGGTTGCAAACATACATACAGGTGAAGCTAATAAATAAAGGCGTGTTAAAATCAGGATAATGGGATAAACTTATCAAATTATTGTATTGTCATCGATCCTTGATATATCTACAAAGTTTAAATTAAATCTGACCGTTTAAAGTGGGTCAAAATCGAGTTCAAAGGAGTCGGTTACAAACATACAAGCATACAAACATACATACAGGTTAATCTAATAAAAGCGTGTTAAAAAGGACTGGACCTGTGATTATTTAAATCAAACTTACTCAATATATTTGGTCTGAAAAGTTATATATATATATATATTCAAAATTATATAAACCTTTAGGAAGGGTATGGTACTCGAGGACGGTTTAGAAATACACAGCAATGCTGGGTCGAAAAGGTCATCGTCATGTATCGGTTAATAATCACTTTACAAGAAGGATTAAAGTAACAGTGAACATCCCGAAAAAGATTTTTCAAAAACTAATGCATCTTTCCCAAACAAAATTTGATAAAAATTGCTAAATCAGAATTTTTTAATACATTGATGAAATTCTCGGAGAGGTGTTTATGAAATTTGGTTAATAAACTAGACGTACATTTCTTCCAAAGGGATTATTAGCAGGTATATGAAGATGACTTTCCGACCTCATACTGCTGTGTGTTTCTGAACCGTTTTGGTGCATCCTAACCCTCCAAACGTTTTTAATATAATTTTAAAACACCCTGCATATATATATATATATATATATATATATATATATATATATATATATATATATATATATATATATATATATATATATATATATATATATATCCTGTATATTTAGATACGAACCATGAATTTAATAAATACAGTTGACAAATCTCAAACCTTTCTACGTAATTAAATAACGTCATTTCAATTATCCTATATGAAAGTACTTCCATAAACTAATAAACGCATGATATAATAACAAAAAAAAGTGAGAATCTCTCCTCTCGTACAGAAATAACCCTTCCTCCAGTGGAGAACAAAGAATGATATCTTTGTTATCACGAAATTAGATTGAGGGAAAGTGCAGATAAATTTCACATAACTACCGAAGAAAAACTACAGAACCAGATAGGAAAAACTTATCGGGAGTTATTCGACTGGATATAATAACAAAGAAATCTTTGAAGAACTTTTGAAAAAATATAAAAAATATATAAAAAGGAAAAAGGAGAAAACGCTCTTGGCAGGTCTGTGTTCTTGTTTTCAATCACGATTTGTAAACTCTAGGAATATAAATATATAGAACTAAATTGTTTTCAGCGGATAAAAGTATAAAGAAATATATATTGCATTTATTTCAGAATAATATCGAGATTGCGTAAGTGTACCTTATATAAAATCTGATTTTTCTTGTTTATAAGAAAATATTTTTTATATATAATAATTCGTTTGATATTTTAGTCTACTGAGTGTTCCTTACACAGTAGAATATTATGAAACGTTCTCTGAAACAATGATGGAATGCTGAGGATGTGAAAGAATATTTTAATTTTTCTGTTCAAATATTTATTTTAGTTTCATATTTAGCATTTATAAAGGTATCATCAGGTAACTTGCGTGACACCTTACGATTCAAATACAGCAAAAGTTTTTGGGCCACTTTATTTGCATTACGTATTTTCACCAAAATACTCGAAAATATGCATAAAATAAAAACAGTCAAGTAAAATTTTACACCTGTTATTGAAAGATTAAATTGCAGCCAATGTTATAAAGCTGTCCCAAGAAATAATGTTCTGAATTTTATCATCCAGTGGCTTTTCATTCCTTTTCTGTTTTTCTTTTTTATGAATGTAACTGCATTCTGAATACTAATTGCTGTGTGCGTCAACTTAGCCTAAAAATAATTTCAGTAAAACAATAAATAAATCCCCTGAATTTGTCTTGTATTTAAACATCACAAAATATGCATTGTTTAAACCATTTTTTAAAAACCATAAATATGCATGCATACATATTCTTTTTCCTCTGATATTTAATGATATTAAAATGCTCGTTTAAAATTTAGCTGCATAATAAATATCTTTCCTTCGAGCTAAATAACGTCGATGATAGCAAGGAAAAATTATCCTTAAACGCATGATTCTGGTAAGACAATGCATGCAGGAAAATAAAATAAAAAGTGTTCAACTTTCTTTGCCTGTAAAACTACTTTTTTAGTCACACTAATTTTGATGCAAAGAAACTACAAAAAGGAGAAAAAAAAAGCTCATTTTTCTTTGACTGTAAAACTACTTTTTCTGTCACAGTAATCCTGATGCAAAGAAACTAGCGAATAAAACAGCTCATCTTTCTATGCCTGTAAAACTACTTTTTCAGTTAGAGAATATCTATTGCATGAAACAAGTTCAACTTTCTGTGCCTGTAAAACTACTTTTTCTGTGCCTGTGAAACTACTTTTTCAGTCCTTTTACTTCTTATGTGTGTTTTTTACAAAGTTTTTTAATTACTTTACTTTTTCAGTCACAGTACTCTTGATGGTACAAAACTAGCACATGCTGTTATTGCGGGCTTTTCACTGCAAAAAATTTCGGGATACCAGTAAACTGAGCCTTTCAACATTTTCAGTCTTCGAAATACTAAGTCTAAGAAAAAGAATGAGAGAGAAATAGCATTTGAAGTTTAATTTAAAATATGTATTCTACAGTCCAAAGTACATTTAAAAGTGAACTAACAAAGACATAATTTTCTCTGCGACAAAACATGTTTGATTATGGAAAACTAAATGTCTTTGAACAATCGATTTAATGAAAGTAATAATGGAATGAAAATGGTAATTCACTCAATAACTAAACCTAAAAATTCAGTTATACTTTACCTGACTGTAAAGCAATGTCTTCTTCTTGGATGAAAAGATACATGCTCTATCTGACGATAAACAGTTTCCACTGCTTAGAAAGATTAATACAAAATCATGAGGCGAGGAAAAGGACCAGTTTAAAATGAGAACCCTGTCTGCATGAATGTATTACGTCTGTGATTTTAAATATTTTACCTTTTAAATAGATATATACATGCATATCTATCTATCTATCTATATATATTACTAGGGGAGGGTGGATGCATATTTATTAATTTATATTTTTAACTTTAAAATTTCCAGTACAAGTGCTTGTGTTTTATTTCCCTAAATCTATTTCAAAAGCCTTGTTCAATCGCCCCTCCCCCCACCAAAAAAAATGATGTGCGGGTTATATAGAGCTAGCTATGACAGTACATAATATTTAGATATTCCGTAAGATAGCAATGTGTGGCAATCAAATATATTATGATTTGGCGAGTAATGGTCATATTTTCATGGTCGAAACAGAAATAAAATTGTTTTTCAGGGCTGCTTAAGGATATGAGTGTTTCCGTTATGAGACTTTGTCTCCAGATATAGTATTTTTTATAATCTGCAGATTTTCAACATTTAATTTCACATTTTAAAACTATAATTATTTTCATAGTCTAAAATAAAGTCTTATAAAATAATAATATGATAATTCTTATGAGAATATTTAAATATATCACCCACATGCGAAATTCTATAATCTAATAGCTTTCAATAATTCAGATGAGATTGTTTCAATGATATAGTTCAAACATGAGCCGCAGTGGAAAAAACACGCAAAATACTGGTGTTAAACACACCTATATCATCTTAATGTGTCTTTTTTACAAAATTTTTTATTTACTTTATGAGTCGCAATATTTCGCACTGCAACCAAACATTAATTACGACTATCAAATAAATTTATGAAAGCACAAATACAAATGAATCCGTTACAAAAAAAAATGCTGGACATTAAAAAAGTACCGCTAGTATCGACGACCTGGTGTCTGGAAATTAACTAAAGAAATAAAATATAGCTCCAGAGCACGTTTGGCAAGTATAACAGGAAAGACAAAATTACAGTGAAAGTACCCGCTTGAACAATACCGAAAATACATTTTTGTACATTACATATATATGTATATATATATCTATATCTATATATATATATATATATATATATATATATATATATAAGCACAAAACCAAGTGCAAGCATTACCTAAAAATAAATAATTCTAAGCATCCAATACAAACTCATTTCTCTGGTGACATTGAAATAATACACAACCAAGATACCACTATATGATCATTATCCTCACACCATTAACTCTAACGAAAAATCTATTGTTCCATTCCTAGAAGTGGAAGTAATTTCCACACACATTATTAATTAATTTAGGAGAGATATATACATACACGATACCCTTCCAAAAATTCCTCCGCACCAATACGCGAGAGATGTCACCGACGGATAATCAAATTACCATTCCCTTTCCTCGATCACCACATTTTTTTTCACCCTTCTAGAAAATTATGAAAACGCGCCAGAGGATCTCTCTTCGTACGCCTTCTCACTCCACTCCCGCAATAAAACCCCCATCCACTAGTCACACGAGTTCCAATTACCGAGAAATAAACAAAACTACTCCACTCTTTTCCCTTGCATTTGTTCTGTGATAACAAAGACCGACTCGGCCCACTTTGTAATTAGGCACGGATCTCTCTCTTATCAGTCACACGAGCTTGCTTTCTCCTTCTTTTCATGTGTGGAGCCCTCTGTAAATAACACCCATTGTTTTAGGGTTCGTGTGTTGGCTTTGTTCCAAGGGAAAGCTGAGTAATCGTTTAATCTATTAAATGAACGAACCTCCCGGGCAACTCCTATTCTTTTGCGTGAATGAGGAAAAGTGAGTGATACTTAGGGGATGGGCGAGTCCCTGTGTTATATAAAGTTTTGTTTATCACTTGGCGCTGGCGCTGACTTCGGTGCTCAAGATTTCACTGTCCGGTCAGATGACTGCCTTTTATTGATGCTGACGCTTTGAGTTAGAATATGCCTGGACTTTCTATCAATCCATTGAGCGTTTAACGGCCAGCGTCCTTTATTGAAGACGGTAACAAAATTTGTCAGCCGCAAGCATCAATTTAGGGCGAGATGCAAGTGAAACGTGCGCAATCGATGTCGAGTCGAACCATTCTCAGTCCACAGTTCGAACGTTTTGGCAGAATGCTTCCAATGAGCAAACCTATCGCGTTGTCACGTGATCAAAACACGATTGGCTTGTTTCAGTTGAATAAGAAACATTGATATCTCTCGAAGTTTCCCCTGTTCGACGTGGAAAACGTTCGAATTGTGTTTCACTTGAATCTCGCCCTTATTCTCCTTTTTTGGGACGGCATTTTCTCTATCAGTCAAAAATGTTAGTTATTTTTCCTAGCTTTTATCCCCGAGTATTGAGCCTCAAATCCACAAAATATTTTAGCATGTCCAAGTAGGATGTTGACATTTCAATTTTTATACATAATGACTAGCAGACCCGGCCACGCGTTGCTGTGGCTGAGTGATTTCAGCAGAATTTGAAAGACAAAATTTAACACAAATTAACGTAACATTTTAATAACATTTATTTAATAAATACTTTAAATATTTTAATTTGATATATATAATCTAAATATCTTTAATCGTGATAAATCAGAGTTGATGTTCAATGAAGCGCCAATCGATGTACAATATTTTTGGTCAATCGGTCCTTTGTTAATACAAATAAACTTGATGGTCTTACTACTCTTGAACACGCCATGTATAATTGCCCATGGGAGAAACATGGATTTTCCAAGTCTAAGCCACAAATAGACATTGTTTGGCCTTGAGATTTATTTATAGTCATCGCGAAAGCTAAGCGAATGGGAAACTGTAGTCTTTTAAATGGTATGGGAGAATTGGATGGTATCATCGGAATACGTGGTAACAAAACATTTTCTCCTTTAAACTTTCCTGTCAAAATATTTGCTTCAAGAACATTTCCAGTGATTCTTTTGATCACCAAACTTGTACCGTTGCATAGTTTAGGAGAGTTTAAATTACGCAGTAGAATAATCGGTGATCCAATTTTCAATCGAAGATTGTGTGGTGGCATTCCTGATATGTCTAAAGAATTTAAAAATTCAATTGGGAAATTCACTGCCTCGTTTTCTTCTACAGTAGCATCAATAGACTTAAATGACATTAAATCACCTGGTAATAATTGTTGTATCTGGTAGTTAATCAGATCAACATCAACATTTTTCGCTGCCAAAATTGCACGATTACTAAGCCAGTCATGATTTAAATAGTTATTTAGTATGTCTGGGAAGACACTCTCAATCAGTTCATTTTCAGTTTGAACAACAGTACAGAAATTATCTGGCAATCTAATATGTTGAGTATCTTGATGAAATTCTATTTCACCGTTTCCAAGAGCCAGTAATTGTTTAGAAAATTCTTGTGCTGTTGGATCATTTTGGAGTTGTACTCGCAGGTTTTTTGTCAGTCTGAGCGTTTCAATATGTCTCCATAAAATTGATTGTTTTAGACATGCATTAATTTCATCTGTAAAAGTAGAGCGAGGAATAACTGGCAATGTTTGCCGGAAATCACCAGATAGTACACCACCGAAAAGTCTGTCACTATTGTTTAAATCCTGCATAGTCCTATTTAATGCTTAGAGCGAATGCTTATGAGCCATAGTACACTCATTCCAAATTATGATCGAAGTCTTAGGTAACAATGCTGCCATTCCGCTTCTTTTTTTGATATTACACATTGCATTTGGATTGTTATGAATGTCTAATGGTAGCTTGAAAGCAGAATGTGCTGTCCGCCCACCATCCAACAAAGTAGCAGCTATGCCTGATGATGCAACTTCTAATGCAATTTTTTGTTGTGACCGTAGTTTCACATGGATGAAAGATAACAAATATGTTTTACCGGTCCCACCTGGTGCATCTAAACAGAAAAAACCTCCTTGTTTGGCATCAACAGCCAACATAATTCGATTGCATATGT
Source organism: Cheiracanthium punctorium (assembly GCA_038373885.1). Taxonomy (NCBI): domain Eukaryota; kingdom Metazoa; phylum Arthropoda; class Arachnida; order Araneae; family Cheiracanthiidae; genus Cheiracanthium; species Cheiracanthium punctorium. The sequence goes on from JAWZYV010011619.1 coordinate 1,628,424, forward strand.
TCTTCTGCTCGTCAGTTAATAATGGTTCATTGTTAGTAACAAATGTATTTAAATCACGATTATTAAATTGTTCTTCTCGCTGCAAATCACTATTTACTAAGTCTGTAGCTGGGCGATTAGGAGATGGAATACCATAATGATTAAGTGGTGAATTTGAGATCATAATAAATAAATCTTCAATCATTATTAAAGCTTCGTTATACATATCTTGTGTGAAGTCTAAGTTTGGAGAGTGGTTTATTTGTTTATGTCGGTAGAGTATATCTTCAGTCATGTAGTTCTTATATTTTTCCCACAATGTAGATGACTGGTTGGAAAACATGTCGTCAAAATAATGGCAAATAGTTGACGAATATTACTCGGCGAGGACGTTAAAGCAGCATCAGCAAGAGTCAGATCCCAATGGTTGTCATCTTCTAAAAGTTGCAACGCGGGACATGCATCTTTATATGTACTGAACACTTGGCCATTAACTGTTCGTAAAAATTGAAAAGAGATTGGTCCAGGAACATTCACCAACAATAAACGCAGAAAAAAGCATTCACGTTGTTTTGGATGTACAGTATAAAGTCGTCCCAGTGTCTTATCTTTAAATATGCCTGCAATTGAAGGATGTGGTTCTCCCTTTTTACGTGGTTCCCATTTTTTTAGCTGACGTGTTCTATGTAAAATAGCATGGAATATCAGTGTATAATAGTGTTTTTGCGAATTGACCATACACATCAGTTTTTTGGCAAAGAGTGAAAAATTCGGTTAGCGTCATTTTTGGTGGTTCACATGCTCTTTGGAGAATATTTTCTTCAGTGAAATACACACGTTGTCCATTTTCAAGATGCACTGCAAGATGTTGTATAGCAGGTTCTCTGTGGTGTATGGGGAAGCTAAGTATGCGCCAGATACCTTCATTGCTGCTAATGTATCTACCCATTTGGTAGCGTGCTATTTCATCATTTTCGTTTATATTTTGTACTCCAAATACGGCCGAATCACTGCCCTTATTAACGTACTTGCAAATATACTTGATGGATTTCACAGAACTGCAAAGCTCAACATTAATATGAGCCTTGTGCATTTTGGAGAGTAGTAGTGAGTGTGGTACTACCCATTGATTGTCAATTTCTAATTGGTTAGAATTTGAAGTTCTCATTTTATATGTATGACCACCATTATCAGCGTTTCTGCGGCGATACAATGGATAACCATCAATATCAGTAATGGTATCATTTGTGAATTTCTTAGGAAAATGTTTCTTACATTTCCCATTTTCCATGCATGGTGATGTCATGTTAAACGCTCCACACGGTCCATGAATCATATGACTTGTAACAATATTAAATAATTCTTGATCAATTGAAGAATCTGGAATTTCGGCTGAAATAATTTGATCAATTTCCTCTGGACGAATTTTATCTTCAAGCCAAATTAAAATGTGAGCATGAGGTAAGCCTCGTTTCTGCCACTCAATTGAATACAACCAACAACACGTTTTGCCAAAAACTGAATATTTTACTATAAAATCAATCAAAGATTTCAACTTCTGTTTAAACACTCGTGCAGTAATATCGTGACGATGTATTAATTGTTGACCTGGTAATAGTAAAGATTGGATTTCCTCCCAATTTGGATTACACGTAAATGTTATAAACAAATCTGGACGACCGTAATGACGTACATAAGTCATTGCCTCCTGTATGTATTCTTGCATGTTTCGTGGGCTATCTATGTAGCTGGAAGGTAAAATAACAGCACTGCCGATTTCATTGGTGTTTAAATTTCCATCGACGTTTCCAACAATAGCATCTCGTAAGTGAATGTAATCCTCTGATCGTAGTTTAGCTTGGTTGAACCGAATGAATCGCAAACGTTCGCTTTCAATCTTAGCAAACATATCCACAACGTATTGATGATACAATTGACGATATCGAAGGATATAGTTGTCCTGATTGTGTCTAATCATTAATCGATACGCATAGTAGTTCATTGAACTAACCTTTTTATTTAATTCATTACCATTGACTGGATCACACTGTTTAATGTTGATATGATATTAATAATTGTCCTTGCCAGAATATCAGTGGGTACTGGAGTGCATCGTACGAACGGTGTAAATCTGAAATTCTACTCACTGAATTTTCTCGGCGTGTAATTTTTATGGATCTGTTGTCAACTGGATCACCGACCATAATAATAGCAACTCCATCAACGGTTGGTGCATTGAATCTGCCGGCGTGTTCTCCCAAAGGTACTTTGTTCGCGTTGATGACAATTTGATAATTGTCACTTTTTAATTGTGGTGACACTCTTTTAAACAATTGAACCAATTGATTACTGTTCTCCAAAAATAATTCTAATGACAATACAATTGCTCTCTTCTGCTTGTTCAATGAAATTATACTGGCATCGAGTTGTAACACGTTCTTCACAATTGCCCATAAAATAGATCTGAAGAAATTTTGGATCTTCATTTGGCATTGGCATCAATGACCCAATTTTATGGTATACCTGGCCTTGAATTTTGAATGTTGTCTCAAAATTACGACCATCAGATGACAAATCACAAACTTTGGATGCTCCAAACGACGTCATTTGGAAGCAAGAATTAAATTTTCGTGTCTTACGCAAAAATAATTTTGATTCATTTGAAATGCCAGAAAGAAGGGATTTCAAAGGTTCAGGTGGAGTAGGGAGTGGTGACAATACAACTTTTCCTGATGCGCAACACATGCCGGGTGTTTCATTTGCGAAATTTTAACGCCTGACAATAATTGCATGTTTTGTCCATCGCACCAATAGTAACCTTGGAATCAGCCGAGTAATTGATGTCTGGTTCATAATTAAATGCAAGACGAACAAATGAGCCACGTGTTACTGCGCGGTTGGTCCGATGATTTTCTCGGATTTGTTCTCTAAATGAATCTATGTGTTGTTGACGTGCCACCCTGGTTCTCAATGCATTTTCTTGTCGACGATTATCACGCTGTTCTCGTGATTCTCGTGCATGAATTTCAGCTGTGTGAATTCTTTGAGCTGCATTTCTTTCTGCTGCTCTCTGTTCGACTGATTCATGAGCTCTTTCAATACGTGCATATCGAGTCTTCTGCTACGGGCAGTAAGGTTAGATTTTTTGGGTCGCATATTACTAAAAATAGTGCGTGGTGTAGGCAAAATAAGACATGTAAAGTGTGTAGTCTAGGAAACTATATCACATTAAGGTTTGGCGCCATCTATGAGATGCAAAGGACAATGTTTTACAGTTCTCTGTAAAGAAATTCTCTTAAGGCGCCATCTGTTCCAGACTTATGGAACCTACGGTTAATAACAACAATCAACGTAATCAGAATATCAGTTGACCCATTTTTGAGTTATTTCGGAACATACACACGGAAACTGGATTTTTATATATTAAGATAAGATATATGAAAAATATATAATACGTTATTTTAGGTTTCTTCCTCTGTAAAATGAGTATTTTTCTGTAAATAAAACATACGCAAATAATAAGATGTCGTTTAAAGCAAGAACTGTTAAACTGTTCTTTTTTTTCAAAACAATAAAAAAGTTATTTCGGTTGCCAATTTCGGAAAAAATAAAATAAAACGCTTTTATGCCTTTAGAAGCAGACGATAAGCTATGAGTTGAGTATTTCAATATCACAGATGTTATTAATTTTCTTCGTAGTAATGTTCCAATATTTTTGGCCGTGTTCGTGACTGCCGGTTTGGATAAACACTTTTTCTTGAATTTATGCAGTACACAAATACATATTAAACTACAGTTGTACATAAAGAAATTCTCTTAAGGCGCTATCTTTTCCAGACTTATGGAACATACGATTAATAACAACAATCAACGTTGATGATCAGTTTTTTATTAATTATTAATTATTGAGACCATTAATTTGAATAATAACTATCCTATTATCTAAGTTGGACCAAATTACATATATATGCCAACTTTCATGAATATCAGTTGACCCGTTTTTGAGTTATTTCGGAACATACACACGGACACTGGATTTTTATATATTAAGATTTTAAAAGAAATCATCCCTTGTTCAAGAAGTTGACATCAGAAAGTTATCTATTATTGCTGGTATTAGCAAAAATCGACGAAAGTTGCAAAAATATTGTGGAACAAATGGGTTATGTATTTTGCTCTCCTAATTAAATTCCTCGTAGAAATTTTATATCCGCAAAATACTCAGCGATAAAAAGTTAACCCTTTAGCACCCGACTTTTTTCAGCACATTTTCCAATTTACGTCGATGCCAGAAGTGATAAATAAATTTTCGACGTTTGTGTGGTATGAGGAATGCAATTCTTTTTCAAAAATATGAATAAGACACTGAAATATTCTCATTTTACTTCATTATCCCTAAGTACTTTGTGGAAATTTGATGTATTATTAGAGAAATTAAAACAGGAAACTAAATTAATGGTAAATATTTTTGCGACTTACAAATTTTGCGACCGTCTATAAATAGATCGCTGGGTGTTAATGGGTTAAAATGCGAATCTTTCACAATTTTTCATTTATATTTTTAGGAAAAAGAAATACATTTTTTATGCTCCACAAATATAGAAATTTATTTATTACGTCAAGCATCAGCATAAATAAGAGAATGTGGTGAAAAAATCCTGGCACTAATGGGTAAACGGCCAACGTTCTTCTTTGAGGATGGTCGCAAAGTTTGTTGGTCCCCAAAATTCATAATCATTAATAGGAGTTCAAAATTCTTCAAATTGACGTGAGGGGGGGGGTAATCGATATTGTACTAGGAAGCTGCATTTCCTTTCATCCCCCTTCCTCACAGACGGCACCATCTCTGAATAGAATAACGGACTTCTTTTCGAAGTCCGATTGCGACCTCGGTTCGACTGACCAAAAATACCTGAGACCGTGTAGTATATGAAGGAAGTTAGCTGAGTTTTCTCCCGAGGTCGGCGGTATAGTTTCAGCGGACGTTAAATGTGTGTGGACGTCGAACGAAAATTCACGAGTACGAGCCGATGAAATAGACAGTCGGCCAGCATTTTACAGAACTCTCTTGCTGTCTGGGTAATGATAGTATCCCGTAGTCTTTTTTAACATATTTATCAGTAAACATACAAACTACATTTTAATACCTTGAATATTTTATGTACGACTCGAGAATTATCGCATTCTTCGTATAGTACAATCTAGTATCATTAGCGATTTCCTTACTATTATGTTTCATTATATTTTTATACCATACAATCACTTACTTATTTCTTAAAGAAAGAAAAAAGAGCTTCAGTTGGAGCTTTAAGACCGGCTCAGCTATTCTCTCGAAGTTTATTTCAAGCCACCTTATCTCCTACTTGTACAAATTCACTAGGCTAATTCTATCATTCCAACTAATTACCTTTTAAAATCATGCGACCATTAAAACAGTAGAGATACCCATAAGTAAGGAAGCCGAATGCATGAGATCAGGAAGCAAGTTTACTTAAGAAGAGTGAAATGTCTTTATCGGGCCCTCGAGAACGGTATCTCTTATTTCTTTATCAAGAAGTCGGAACACTAGATTAATCACCCGGTTATTAATGAGGCTTTGAGTGCAAGGACCAGAAGTAGCTTTAAAGATTGCAACAATTACCAGGGAGTGATTCCTGTTGTACATTTGTGAAGTCGAACGGTTTAGGTTTTACTTATTTCGCAGTCACAGAAAAATTCTTTCAATTTGATTACGAATTATGATAGAATGCATATTTTCTTATATTGTCATTCTTGCACATTTTAACAGTACAGGGTGGCCATAATTAAAGCAAAAGTGTTTAGAGCCCGACTGTGAAAAAACTGTTGAGCCAAACTGAACCAAATTTGCAGTAAATACTAATTACATCATGAGGCTTTGATTAAAAAAGAAGAAAGAATAGTTCGGATTTTCGCCACCAGGGATCAAAGTGGCGCCGTAGGCCCATTTTTGGAATAAAACTGGAATAGAACGTACAGAAAGTTCACACTTTAAAAGCATTTTGATACTGACATCACATTTTATATTTACCTCTGCATTTTACATTTTATCAAACATTTTAGCAGTGGCTTTCATTTGCCGTTACGCGTTGTAGTGAATATGCAGATTTTCACGGACAGAAGAGGGGGTAATGCTAATTATGGTATAATAAGGGAAAAGTTAATATTTTTTTTAAATTATCATTAATTTTTTTATTCTAAATTAATCTCACGTTTCCCAAAAGTGCTCACAACGTATAATTAAGGAAAGCTCATATCAGATTATTACAAAGCATTATCATAAGGAGATTATCACAAGAGGTTATTACAGAAGATTATGTCTCAGCGTTTTATGTCTCAGACATAAAATGATAATATTTTAAATGTCTTATGTAAAAACTTTTTTCTTAAATTTTTAAGAAGCTCCAATAAAAAATCAACAAAACCGTGTTAGTAAGAGAGGAGAAATTTTAATGTTGGAACTGTGAGAAAAGTTACGTGCTGACTTTATAAATACATTTTAGTTGAAAGCCATTTTATTAAAACATGATGTTTCCTAATGTTTCAAGCAATTACTAGATTTTAAGGGGTCAGGTACCTTTGGGCGTTGAAAATCTCCACGAAAATTGACCATAACTGCATTCGCAATAGCTCTACAAGTAACAATACAGTAAACTTGCATTTTTTACCAGTTATTTAGAAAGCTTTTATGAACCTTTTACAGCTCTTGGAATAGTTCTACATATTAAATTAAATTTTGTATAATTAAAAGTATTCGAGCTCATTTTTTGCTTATTTACAGTCTTGCGCGCAGCATTTCATAAAATATATTTAGCACAAAAACTTAAAAATTTCAATACATGAAGAAAAATATCCTTAAATTAAAATGACGAAAAAGAATTTTGTCGGGATGCATGTAACGTTATAATTTTTGCATTTATTTGCATAATTATACAAATGATAGTTATAAAAATTGCAATTATTCTTTTTTTTAGAGGAAAGAAGAATCCCAGCAAAATTATTTTTCATCATTTTAATAATAAGCTATTTTTCTATGTCTACAACTTTTTTTAAGTTACTGAGATACATATATTTTATGAAATGCTGCGCGCAAGACTGTAAATAAGAGAAAAATAAGCTCGAATATTTTTGGTTATACAAAATTAATTTTTAATATGTAGAACTATTCCAAGAACTTTAAAAGATTCATAAAAGCTTTCTAAATAACTGGTAAAAATTGCAATTTACAGAATTATTACTTGTAGAGCTATGGCAAGTGCAGTTATGGTCAATTTTCGTGGAGATTTTCAATACTCAAAGGTACCTGACCCCTTAATGTATATTGTGATAAACTATATGAAGGGTATTTGCCTAACAGAGAGATAGCTTGCGCGGAGCACTTTTTTAAGTTGTTATAACGTCTACCAAATCTTTACAGCATCCCCAAAAATCTCACTGTTCTTCATTTCAAGCCTTATAACTTCAAATCATTTCTTAATTATAAATTCATTCTTACATTCCTTTTACGAATTAAGTAAATTCCCCAGCAGCCTTTGGGCTGACTCAAAGGTTTCTTTGCAGAGGTAATTTTCGCAACGATTTCATCTTGTGCTTGTGCAAATTCATGAGCCTAATTCCGTCAGTCCGACTAATTAACTTGTGTAATCATACAGACATTAAAATAATGAAAATGTGAATAAGTTAAGCATACGGAGAAGTACAATCAGGAAATAAATTTATTTAATGTTGGGGGCATGCTTTTAATGGACCCTTGGGGAGGGTATGTGTTGTTTCTTCATCAATAACTGATGAAATGCGGATTAATCACCCGGTTATTAATGAGGTTTGGAGTAGGAATCTGAGGTGCAGTTTTAAATAATGCAATTTTTTTGCAAGTTCTTTATAATGTTCTTGTTAAATCCCAATTTATTTTTTATTCCATTTTCAATAATATTTAAACACTATCTTATTTAGCTTTATGAATCATGAGAATTGCATCAGAATTGTAAACCATGAGAATCATGAAAATTGTAAAGGATGCACAATGAATCATCAAATTCATTGTGCATCCTTCTTCAATGCAGATCTTATGTAGTAAACTATATAAAGATCTTATATAGTAAACTAGAGAGACATACAGGTATATAGAATTGAAGCAAAACGTGTAGAAAAATTTATAATTGCATTTAACGTGAAAAATTTAATAACTGTTGTTGTTGTTGCTAATACCCTCTGGCAACCGCGTTGCGGTGACAAATCCCCCTATATAGGCAGGCGATGGGCTGAAGGAGCGGCTTCCATTTCAATGAGCCTCAGTGGGAGGAAGTCCGTCTTAGCTCGGGGTCCCGTAATTTTGAACCAATTCCAGAGGAGGGACCAACCCCCTGAAATCGGCACCCCCAGAGGTATCGTTTAACAACTTGGAGGACTTTTGGAGCCACGACGGATTTTACGTGCACCAGCTCGCATTAGCGTACACGGTTCCACAGCGGACGGGCCGAGAGGGGGAAGTCCCTCCCAAGCACTGGCCAAGCCGGTTGCTGCTTCACTTGCCGTGTTCTTATGGGAACGGAGTTTAGCGCCCAGTCCACTGCGGGACTTAATAACTGTAGTGATTCATAATGTATTTGCTACGTGTTTTTCTTTTTTACAGTTTAGTCTTCTGAATCCATCTGTAAACCTGATTATGAGACAGCGTATACATTAAGCATATACAAGATATCCCTAAATTATATCTAAAAAATGTAAAGGTAGGTAATAGGGACTAAGATGGTCCAGAATCATACAACAATGTGGTGTCAGAAATGTCGTTTTCATGTACTTGTGAATAACCACTTCGGAAGAAGAATGAAGGAACTCTGAAATTTCCGACCATTTTTTGTCGAAAAAGAACACATGCGGCTATAAAATTTTGTTTCTTAAAAAGTATTTATATAAGAAAACTTTTCTTACAATATTAAATTGCTTGAACATTTTAATTTCTTTTGCCTTTATTTTTTGCTTCATGTAGTAAGTGTTTTATAGACTGCATGTTTTAGAATCATTCAATATTGAAGCATATAACTGAAATTTAAACACAAAGTAGTAAACGTAGTTTTTAGTTTCATTCTAAATAACTATGGAATTTCTCAAAAATAGAGAACTGCAATGATATTTTAGATAAAAATACAAATATTCAATATTGTTTTGTTACAAATATTCAATACAAATATTCAATAAAATTTTGTTTCTTAAAAAGTATTTATATAAGAAAACTTTTCTTACAATATTAAATTGCTTGAACATTTTAATTTCTTTTGCCTTTATTTTTTGCTTCATGTAGTAAGTGTTTTATAGACTGCATGTTTTAGAATCATTCAATATTGAAGCATATAACTGAAATTTAAACACAAAGTAGTAAACGTAGTTTTTAGTTTCATTCTAAATAACTATGGAATTTCTCAAAAATAGAGAACTGCAATGATATTTTAGATAAAAATACAAATATTTTTTTTGAATTTAAAATTAAATTTGAAACGTGATTACGCAGTAGTGCAACATGTAAAAATTTAAAAATAAGTTATAATAAGAAAACCTCTGTCCTATGCAACTCCTTCCTTAGTCAGATAGTTCTCGAGTAGCTTTTTCTTACCGCAACACAAAAAGAATAAAATACCGTGAACCCACGAAATCTCATATTATTTTAAATATCCATCGAGTATGATGATGATAATTCACTTTTACATTATCTCGCTGTAATTTCGAATATAAGCATAGCATAAATAATCCACTTCAGGTAAATTTAATAACACGTTCTGATAACATTATAGTTATGATGTTATTTATGAGCACTTTCCTTGGCATCTTAAAATCTGAATCAAAGGTTTCTCTGCAGAATAACTTTTTCCCGCCCTTTTTCTTTCTGCCAGTACAAATTCCGGGGACTAATTCTATCATTCCGACTAATTACCTTTAAAACTCATGCGACCATTAAAACAGCAGGGATACCAATAAGTTAAGAAACCGAATTCATGAGATCAGGAAACAAGTTTATTTAAGCCGAGAGAAAAGTCTTTATTGGACCCTTGGGAGCCTCGTCTGTTTGTTTCTTTTATCAAGAACTCTTAACGCTAGATTAATTACCTGGTTATTAATGAATCTTCGTGAGTGCACGAATGAGGTGCAGCTTTGGAGAATGCTATAATAGTATGCATTTCGTGATGTCAAAAATTTTAGCTTTTATTCCGTGTACAGTTACAAGCAAATTCTTAGAAATTGGTTGAAGACTTTGACACAATAATTCATGTTTTTATATGAAGAAAATGCATTGGAAAAAGTATAAATTCAAACATATTTTACCCATAACCCAAATGTAAAAGAAATATTTCCCATTTTCTTAATTAATAAATTCCATTCAACTGAAAACTATTGATACTTTTGACCAAAGAAAATACACATCGTTTACTTAAAAACGAAAAAAAAAACATATATTTTTCGTATTCAAAGAATTTTGACCATAGGTAAAATATGTTTGAATTTATATTATTTCCTGTAAAATTTTCCTTCGATTCGTGATGTCAAATATGAAAAAAAATCATTTTGGCGGACTTTAATTTCAAAATCAAATTTAATTTTATTTAAAAATTAAATAATCGGTCAGAATTAATTTTTTACTACATGTAAAGGATATTTTTTTCCCAAAGAAAAAATGTCTCAAGTAGGTTTGGATTGGGTATATCAACTTAAAGAAGAGATGGCCGTGCGGAAACTGCAATAGTGATCATTTTTATTGAATGAAATGCTGTGCAGGCTTACATTGAGGCCTGTATTCTTATTGGTTTTAGTTGAATACCTTTGAAAAGAAAATCAATTTACAAATTTACTTCTTTACCATTGTTATTGCCAATTCGTAGGTAATTTTCGAATGCTTATGTTATTTTTCGTGCACCAATCTGGTCAAATCTTTCTCATACTTATATAGAGAGCATGATGCCAGTGCTCATATGAATTTATTTAACATAAAATTTTTCAGTCCTATAGATACTGGGTTAAAAATTACTAAGCATGTATGACTAATTAGAGATTGGAAAACATGGAGTATATTTTTCATTAACTTATCATTTCTAATTCGTCTTTACAAGGTAAAAAAAACCCTTAAATTCGGTGTATTTCCTCGAATTACATTAGTTTTTGGACAAAAATTTACCTCACGATAACACAAAATTTCCAAAAAGGGCGGAAATCTGGACAAAACATTAGATAACTAACTTAAAATATAATTATTATTTTTAAGCATTAGATTTGTCTGGTTCTGTTAGTTAATTGGCAAGATTCGGTACAAGATTTGTTTAACAATGAAGGTGCCTACAGCGAAGAGACAGACATACAAACAGACAAACAGACAAAAAAGAGATTTTATATTTTTTAGAACTTAAATATAAGTAATTTCCATAGAAATTCTGAAACTCGATGAAGAATACTTTCAAGAATTTATTCCGATATATCATTTTCAATTTTTACAATATCATGAGACTAATAATTCTATCATTCAAGTTAATTAATAATGAATCACAAGTGATCACTAAAACAGCAAATATACTTATCAGTGAGGAATATTAGGAAGCAAGTTTATTTAAAGCGAGTGAAAAGCCTTTATTGGGCCCCTGAGAGAATCTCTGCTGTTCCTTTATCAAGAACTACGAACTGTAGATTAATTACTTATTTATTAAAAAACTTTAAGAGGCAGAATGAGGTGTAGCAGCTTTAAACAATATAATATTCATCTTCAAGTGTCTTCTATTGTCCATTTACGAAAACAAATGCTCCAGTTTTTAATACGTTTACAAGAAAAGCAGAAATACTCTAAGGTTGGCTTAGTAGAATCTGCAAGATGTGATAAAATGTTGCAAAGAATTTTGAACTTCAAGCATATTTAAGAAAACGAAAAAAAAATGTTCTTTATTTCTTTGGTTGGTTGGCGCGTTGTCCGCAAGAGACGAAGCAGCTGCAAATAGCCTTGAGCAGGAATAAAACATTTGGCAATGTTAATATTATCCAAGTAGAACTGCCCACTGAAGGGAAACTCTCTAAGCTTTTAATTTCAATTTTAAACGCTTTTAAATCTTCATACTGTCAGAGATCTCCAAAAGGTAAAGTCACCTTGTGTAGATGATATTTGGTTAGTCTATATTATAATTATTAGACTGCGTTGTGACGAATGAATCCAGGTTCGATACACTTAGTTTTAATTTAAGAAAAATACATTAGAATACTTAAAACTGTTTTATTTAAAAGAAACTATTGAAGCATAAACTTATTACAGCGGCTGGTGGTTGATCAGCAAAATAAAAATATGTCCTACAAGGACAGTGATAAAAATATGGAATGATTTAAAAATCACGATAGCACAGAATTACACATTGGCGTGAATAAAAACATGGTCGAGATAAATAACGCCTATTACAGAGAAACCCTAACATTTAATCCAAGAAAATTAAAGAAATGAAACCGATAACAAATAATTAACACTATGCCAAAGAGGGGTAAGCAATAAGCCGTTGCTATTGCTAACGTACGCAATGTAATCTATTTATAGACCAGAACGGTTCCAAATGTCTGATGAGAAAAATAAACAATTAAGAATAATGCATACGGGTAAAAGCGAACACACAGATTAAAGTCGAAGTGATAGAAAAATCAAAACATAAATGTACTTTAGAATTCTTGATTTTGTGTAGATTGCATTAAAGAAACACAAATTCAATGATAATTAAAATTATATATGATATGTGATCTTCATCACACACCTGCTCATTAATAAAGCTTTGAGAGCCCGAGTGAGGTGTAGAAGCTTTAAACAATGCAAAAATCCTCTTCAAGTGTCTTCTGTTGTCCATTTATGAAGCTCTAGCTAGCAAATGCTCTAGATTTTAATACTTTTAAAGAAACTGAAAACTACTTTAAGGTTGGCTGAGTAGAATCTGCAAGATGTGATAAAATATTGCAAAGAATTTTAAACTTCAAGCACTCTTAAGAAAAATTTTTAAAAAGTTCTTTATGTTTTTGGTTGATTGGGGTCGTTCCCTGGGGTTGACTGGGATCGTTATTTGTAAGAGACGAAGCTCTTACAAATAGCCTTGAACAGAAATAAAACATTTGTCAAAGTTAATATTATATTGGGTAGAACTGTCTAATGAAGGGAAACTCCCCAAGGTAAGCCAGAGATTGTATGCTGTTTTGATACTTTGCTTGTGTATACAGTAATCTTGAGAATCTGTGCTGTATGCTTGGTTCCATAGGTATTATATCTAGTTCCAGCAACGAAATGGAATCCGTGGAAACTGAAGGGTGGCTTTCCTTCACTGATCTTATTATTTTACTTAATTGGAAAATTGAAGTGAGTCAGTTCTCGAATGTAACGCAAATATTACTTTGATGAATACTCCAATTAGTCTGGCTTTGCAGCTGTACTAAGTAATTCAGAGCATACGCCACTGCTTGGATTAGACTTTCTAGTGACGTTTCGTTGAATAATAATAATTAACATAGAAACTACTGATAAGCAAGATAAAATTCTCATAGTTTCAAGGACTGCTTTAAGTCATATTAGGAATACAATTTTTGGTATACACAACTAGCTGCTGTCCGATACCAGTGTTGTAGATCACCATATTTTTTGTCGGTTTGTCCCAAATACTGAATATTGATCTATAATGAGTTATTCACTATAAATTTTATAGCCAGTTACCGCGATTACCACTTAAACTGAGAGGGATCGAAATATGCTTTCAACAAGAAAAGATTGCCGAATGAGGAATAGCTTCCTCTTATGTCAAAAAGCGTTACAGGAGACTGTATATATATTAAAACACAAAATCTTTTATACGGTCCCTTCTTTTCTACCACTTTGGACAATATTGCTCTGTGTTTAAGAAAGTAAATAATAAGAGCCTATGTATCTGAGTGGAGTAGTTTTTAAGACTTCGCAAGATGAAAATGTCAGCATTTGTCTCCAAATACTAAAAGGATGTCTCAAAAGTATGAAAAATATAATTACTTTTCAGTTGGCGTTAATTTATGGTAGTGGTCATTCCACAACTAGATTTTACTTTTTGAAATCCTATCTTAGTTAGAATTTTTGTGGAGTATGTTTCTAGTAAAAATTAATCCATGCCATTTTCTTTGTCATTCACTGTTACATTTTGAAACACCTCTAGATACATATGACGTAATTAGTGGATGAGTCCTAAGACTGAACTATCGATAATTCACTATGCAGTACTGATCTGTTATCGTAAAACCAAACCAGTTAATTTCACGAGTTTGAATGTGTTTAGTTGGCCTTTTCCAACAATGCAATCATTATTTAACCTTCAACCACTCGTAATTCTTAAAGCCTTGCGTTATTTAACAGTTTTACTTCTACATGAACTCAAAATAAGTGTCAATACCTCAAGCTTTTAAAAATCTTATATTATTTTAAATTAAAATAAGAACATTTAACAAACTTTTGAAGTATCTCCGCCAATGATCGATAAGCTATAGATTGATAAGATGGATTTGTGTATTGCAATAAGTGTTTGGGCTTGAAAATTTTCTCAAAAATTGTTTTTATTTATTTTTTAATTCAAACTTTGAATAAAAAGGTTTATTTTAGAAACTTTTTTTTAAATCATACATTGATTGAATGTTTTATTTTAAATTGTATTAATTCATCTTTACTTGTTTAGTGTTAAACAGTGCATCGGAAATAACACCAATTTTGTTATGGCTTGTAAAAAAAGCAAGGTAATCTAGATTATTATAAATAAGCCGTGAGTACTTATATCTTGATTTAAAACTCTTTTTTTGCTAAATTTTTATAATTATAATAAAAATGACATAATTTATTTATCAATAGAACTTGATGCAACTAATAAAGTATTAAAAATCGTTAAAAGATATATGGATTATATAGCATTAAACATACCTTAAACATAGCTAACGACATCTGAAATAGTTTAAAATATTGATATTAAATTTCATAGTTTTTTAATTGGAAAGTTGCTGATACATTCGAAAATTTGAAGCTCTATAGACGTTCATGCACAATTTAATACATAATTTCTATGAAAGATATAAAGGGGTAATATCATGTTTTCGTGTAGTGAATACTTATGATTATAAATAGGAGAATTAAGGCAAACTGAACAGGAAAGCTAAAATTATACCAACATTAAGCTGAAATTTAGAACGGAAAGCCCAGTTTGCAGGATATGCCAAAATAACCGTAGGCAAAATGACTTACACCTATTAGTTATATGAAATTTGTACGCTACTAAACATGATGCTTATAATAATATCTCCAACAGGATAACATGCGTTTAAAGGCAATATTAAGTAATCTGAAAGGCTATATAACTTTGATGATATTATATATAACGAAAAATATCTAAAAGCCTTTTAATATTAATTATGAAACAGTAGCGAAATTTCATGTTTATATTATTGTTTAGCTGAAGAGTGTGGACTGAACAGGAAATTTAGAATAGTTTTTAAAAAGCTTTATTTTAAAAACATTTTTTTAAAATCATACATTGATTGAATGTTTTATTTTAAATTGTAATAATTCATCTCTACTTGTATAGTGTTAAACAGTGCATCGGAAATAACACTAATTTTGTTATGGCTTGTAAATATGCAAATTAAATAATAACACAATGAAATTATTCTTGACTGCCCAAAAAATAATTTTGATATTTTTGAATATTATTCTATAAATAATTAACCGGTAAAGTCTTAGTTAGGAAAAACCTTTTTACCGATTTTTCACAAGCAAGCTTGTCACGTTGACACAACGTGCATATTTTTTAATGAAAAATTATTAACACAAATCCTAATTAATATTGTCTAAATTTAAACTAATAATCTATTCTAAATTTAATTTAAAAGTTTTTAATAATAACTATCTTTTAAAGCTTTCATTTTTCCTCTTGGCCTTCTCAATTACAGCGCATTAACGTACTTCTGAAGCATTTCCCTTTCAGCTGCTTTGAAATAAAATAACAGTTGTCGCCAGTTTTCTATAATACTAAACGAATAATCATAACATCCCTTCGCTCGCATATTTCTCTGCTCTGCTGAAACAGATGCGTCTCTCTTGCGGTTTTGCTCTGATACGCAAGAAGCATATTGCTCGAAAAACATCTGCTAAAATTGTTCCAGAAAAATCGAGCTCCCTTTTTCTATAGCAGTAGGTCTAACGGTCATTTTTTAGCAGTTGCGGAGTTGGTACTTGTGTGGCGAGGTCCTGACTTCTAAGTGGGGAACCTTCGCCACCGGAACGTAGGCACGAAATGCCATGCACGCCATAATAATTTTAGAAGAATGCTTCCCCAGTTTTCCTTTTTTATTTGAGGGTGTATTATAAAGTTTCAAAATGTTGATCTTCAGATGGTGTAAAAATAAAAAGATATGACTAAAATGGAGACGAGTCCTGCCAATTATTTATAGTCGACTTACTGATTTTTGTTCGCAAAGTTTGTGCTTTGTGTTCCAGTTTTCTGCGTGCTCTCCTCAAAAAGAAAAATGAAACGACGAGCGCTAGGAAGACGGATCCCTTTCCGTAACAACATTATGGGTCAACAATTAGTTGACCGCCTCCTTCTTTTCTTTTGCGAACCTGCTTTGATGTACCGCTATCTGTGATGATTCCCAGCATTCTCGTAAAATCGGATTTAGTTTGCTGGCGTTCGACATTTTTTTATTTTTAATACAGTGACGCAATGCTCTTCACGATTGTTTATACCAAATGTGACAACGATCTACATACCACATACCTACCATCGTCTCCTTACGATCACCGCCTTCCACCGTACATCTCCATAGGATAATTATCCTGATTACTTTTCACGTCTTGAAGAAACGCCACCACACCATGACATAAATTCTCAACCAAGTACTTTAAATTTAAATAATGATGTACTTCCTGTCATTGATGATGCAATTTCTGAAAAACCTGATAATTTTGAACATATTAATTATTTAAATGTTTCACAGTCTTCGCCACAAGACCCACTTTTAGAAATTTCTTGTAAAACATTTCTTGATGAACAACAAAAAGACAAAACTACTTTAAAAATTATAAATGATTTGAAATCTAATAATAACAGCAACAACAATAAATGTTATTTTCTACATCCTCATACTAAATTATTGTACTATGCTAAAGAATCTTCATCTTTGGAAATTCATCCTACTATTGTTGTTCCTAACTCTCTAAAGAAAAAAGTTTTGGCTATTGCCCATTTACCACATTTTGGTATTGCAAAAACATATGAATTTCTTCGACAGCGTTATTTTTGGTTTGGTATGTATGCTGATACAGTTAACTTTATTAATTCATGTACTAAATGCATAACTTTAAAATCTCATGCTACTCCACCTATTCCTTTGCAAAATAATCACATACCTGAAAAACCTAATGAAGTAATTTCCATGGACATTCTTGGACCTCTAAACAATGGAAAACATATTCTTACAATAATTGATCATTTTACTCGTTTTCTACAGCTCTATCCCTTAAACTCTATTACTACTGATGCTGTTGCTAACTGTTTATTTTCATACATTTCAACTTTTGGCAGACCTGCCATTATACTTACTGACTTAGGTACTCAATTTACTAGTGCTGTTTTTGAAACCTTTAACAAAGTTTTTGGAATTAAATTAAGACATACTACTTCTGGACACCCACAGGCTAATTCAATTAGTGAGAGAATCAATACCTCAATTAAATCAACTGTAAATGCTCTAATTAAAGATGGTTACAACTTTCTCATGCTATAAACATTCATGTAAATATGTATAATGCTTCTACACATTCTTCTACACAATTTTCTCCTAATGTAATACAATTTGGAAGAGAGTTGCCTATGATTTTTGACACGTATGACTCACAGCTACAATTTCAACATTTAGATAAAGCTCATTATCTGTCTCAAGTAATGTCCACGCTGAAGCGAATTTATACTGACACATATTCTAATCTAAAGTCTGCACAATATGAACAAAATTTAAAGAAAAATGAAAATGCTAAGCTTAGATTTCTTTTCCCTGGTGATATTGTTTACTTAAAGTCTAAAGATAAATATAATAAACATCTTACTGGACCTTATAAGGTTATACAAAAATATTCTCCTGTTATTTATTCAATTCAATTATTAGATAATCCTGACACTTCAGTTCGCAAAATGCATATTGATAGGTTAAAACTTGCTCCTCCTCGAAGGTCCTTACTTAATGACTTGCCTGTTATTGATAGTCACTATCAGGTTCCTACTTCGCACTCTTATAATTTTAGGCCACGTAAAAATTAATTTAACTTTTTTGTTTTTTTACTGGGCACTTTCAATGCGAACAGCCTGATCAACTGTTTGTATTGAACCTGTTCCTTTCTTATTTCAACTGCTGTAATATATTTAAAATAATTTTTAATTTACCATAATTCTCTTGTGACATGTTTGTGCGGCAGTTTACATTCCCCAATGTG
Organism: Cheiracanthium punctorium; assembly: GCA_038373885.1. NCBI lineage: Eukaryota > Metazoa > Arthropoda > Arachnida > Araneae > Cheiracanthiidae > Cheiracanthium > Cheiracanthium punctorium. Next base: position 1,646,908 of record JAWZYV010011619.1, read on the forward strand.
GTAAACATTGACATTTTTCCTTCTACTGTCCTATCCTCCCTTTCTCCTCTAGTAATTGGAAGAAATCCCGTTTGATGTAAGTGAAATCAAACTACTGCACTCATTTTTTCATTTTTTTCCTTTTTTTGCTTTCCTTTTTGGGAAGCTAACTCAGCGAAAAGTTTTAGACTTGAAATGCTATAATTGCAATTTTCATTTGGTACAATGCATACCAAAGATTTTTCAGTTTTGAAATATAAATTTCTTTTGTTCACAATATTATTAAAAAAAAAACAATAATTAAATAAAATAAAATAAAGACATGAATAAGTTTGTGTTGTTTCTATAATGTGAAATATGAGATAAAGTAAATGTATATATTTTGTATGTCCCTCCTTTTTCTTTCAAGATGGCAAATTTTTTTACATTTTAAATAAGAACAATGTTGTATTGAAATCCTTTTGAATGGCTACAAGTGGTACCACTTCAAAAAAAAAAAAAAAAAAAAAAATCAGAGCTCTTTCCTTTTATATATAACAAATCCCGGGTTACCTTTTTATTGAAAATTTTATTAAATTTTTTGTGTGAAATATTATCTTTATTTTGATATCAAATAATATTGAAATATGTATATGCAAGAACTGTTGACAATCTTTTTCAGCTGACAATATCAGCAATGCAGGAACCTCCGCACAGTTTTAGATTTCGTGATCTTTTAGTATAACAATAGACTGAATCATGTAAAATCAAGACGGACAATTTTAAGGTTTTCTGCAAGAACTTTATGCAATTTTTTAATATTACTGGACTTTGATTGATATACTGTTTTAATATTTATGCTGAACATGTATTTTTTTTCTGAAAACTTGGGGGAGTATATGTCACGTTGACACAACGTGCATATTTTTTAATGAAAAATTATTAACACAAATCCTAATTAATATTGTCTAAATTTAAACTAATAATCTATTCTAAATTTAATTTAAAAGTTTTTAATAATAACTATCTTTTAAAGCTTTCATTTTTCCTCTTGGCCTTCTCAATTACAGCGCATTAACGTACTTCTAAAGCATTTCCCTTTCAGCTGCTTTGAAATAAAATAACAGTTGTCGCCAGTTTTCTATAATACTAAACGAATAATCATAACATCCCTTCGCTCGCATATGTTTTCTCTGCTCCGCTGAAACAGATGTGTTTGCGGTTTTCCTCTGCAGTGCAAGAAGCATATTGCTCGAAAAACATCTGTTAAAATTGTTCCAGAAAAATCGAGCTCCCTTTTTCTATAGCAGTAGGTCTAACGGTCATTTTTTAGCAGTTGCGGAGTTGGTACTTGTGTGGCGAGGTCCTCACTTCTAAGTGGGGAACCTTCGCCACCGGAACGTAGGCACGAAATGCCATGCACGCCATAATAATTTTTAGAAGAATGCTTCCCCAGTTTTCCTTTTTATTTGAGGGTGTATTATAAAGTTTCAAAATGTTGATCTTCAGATGGTGTAAAAATAAAAAGATATGACTAAAATGGAGATGAGTCCTGCCAATTATTTATAGTCGACTTACTGATTTTTGTTCGCAAAGTTTGTGCTTTGTGTTCCAGTTTTCTGCGTGCTCTCCTCAAAAAGAAAAATGAAACGACGAGCGCTAGGAAGACGGATTCCTTTCCGTAACAACATTATGGGTCAACAATTAGTTGACCGCCTCCTTCTTTTCTTTTGCGAACCTGCTTTGATGTACCGCTATCTGTGATGATTCCCAGCATTCTCTTGAAATCGGATTTAGTTTGCTGGCGTTCAAGAAAAATGAATGTCGTGTTGCTTTAACTGAAATTTTCTTTTACAGTGCTACACTTCGCTGACGTATATCTTAATACGCAATATGGATGTCGACACTTTCTTTTATTTTTAATACAGTGACGCAATGCTCTTCACGATTGTTTATACCAAATGTGACAACGATCTACATACCACATACCTACCATCGTCTCCTTACGATCACCGCCTTCCACCGTACATCTCCATAGGATAAATCTCTCACTCACTGAACGTACCGAATCAAGTTCAACAGAGCAGTCTGTCATCTGTATGATAATGAATGTCTTCTATCTCAAAAGAGCTCCTGTAATATAGGTTAACTATCTAGTTTAATTTAAATTGCATAAAATTATTCTTGAACGTAAAGTTACTTAATACTATAATTTACTCTCAAAATTTGCAGTTTTACAAAATTTTATTTGTAAAAACCCTTAGGTACAAATATACAGTAATTTTAAATAAAAAAGGTGATGGCTTCCATAAAATTTCTAAAAAGGTAACTTTAGTTTTTCAGATGTAGCTTATATTCATATTACGTAATCCATCCCTAAACCCGAATTTCTACAGTTTTCTGCTATTAGCATCAGAGTGTTAATCTTTGAAGAGTGTTATGGCTCCATTTCTACTTTTTAATTTATGAAAGTCATGTAGTGATTGGTTTAAATTCGTGTTTTTCATTATTTTCTCCTCAACTTTTAGCACCCTGTGGTCTCCAGATTCAGCTAATCTGCGATTTTGAAACAAGTGTAGATCCGAATGATATTGCCCCGACCTCTCTCTCATATATTCGAAATATTTACATTAGTACCTCAAATTTTATCCTTCTTCAGTTTACAAATCAAATTTTTTTTTGAGCACTGTACGTGAATTTCATAATTCTTGACTATAATCATAGAATACTGACTAACTTATTGCAAGAGTTTCTTTTGCTTTGTATTCTGATTATTTGACGTAATAAAGACAACACAGATTTCAATAACAGTGTTAGATGAATCTTATATTGTTTGGTTGTAAGTCCCTTTTACCTGGACTAAAGCTTTTATTCGACGCAAAATTGACTATATAAGTACCTCTAGGTAAGCTCTGGTATTTCTCCATCATACGTACGCACACACATACGTACATAAGCCAAGACGAAACTGATCAAAATTGAATTAAACTTGCACAAAGCACACTGTAAATACATATCTAAGTAAAGACATATTGAGGAAACTTTTTAAAATAGATTCAGGGTGGTTAAAATCTGAACAACGATGCTTTTCGCGTTTACAAAATTTCCTTTATTTCGTATATAATGCAGTAAAAATTTAATGTACTAATCCTTTTGCAGTTTGTAATTCCTACAAATTTTAAAACGATATTTTAAAAAATTATTTTATATAAGTATATTATAAAAGTATTTATAAATTTATTTTTCACATATATAAAGAGAAAAAAAAAAACCTAAAAGCATATACATATATATATATATATATATATATAAGTGTGTGTGTATGTGCGTGTGTTTTACTTTTTAAAATCCTTATGTTCGAATGTACACATACTTAACCAAAAAAGGAAAGAAAAAATTAAAAGAAATTCATTAATTCATTAACTTATTTCTTTATGAGAAATATATTAATTATTTCTAATAATCTGTGGCTGATTTTTTTCATATCAATCTTATCCCCCCCAAAAAAAATAATATTTTTGATATTTTTGAATATTATTCTAGAAATAATTAACCGTTAAAGTCTTAATTAGGAAAAATCATTTTACCAATTTTTCACAAGCAATCTCTCACTCGCTGAACGTACCAAGTCAAGTTCACCAGAGCAGTCTATCATCTGTATGATAATGAATGTCTTCTATCCCAAAAGAGCTCCTGTAATTAAGGGCCATGCGTGAGCAAACTCAAGCAGCGTATACTTGAAATATCCTATCCGCAGACATTTCCATGTGTGCAGAGGAACTGGCCAAAGACAGACGAGAATTGTCACATCAGGGGGAATAGCGTGATATCAAGATATCATAATGTGATAGCTCTATCCCCGGGTGATATATGCTGGCTTATTCCTGTTACGGATTTGATTAACTCAAACCCAGTCTCGCGTCTAATTTACAATTGTATAGATAACTAGTACTAGAGGTGAAAGTACACACACATATTTTGAATAATATTTAAAATTTTTATCGATAGATTATTTGCGTTCAAGGAAGTATTTTTATATAGTCTGCTCTGAAATTATAATATGAAAATATATGATCAAACTTAATAGCCTAAGATTTACTATTTAAAAACTAAACTAAAATTATCCGTAATAATAAGTCACAAGAACTTTTGTAATTGCAATTAAAAAAGTCATTAGTTTACGCAACCAGTTTATTATTTTTTTTCTACTTCCCAAAATAAAAGCATCAGTTAGCGCTTTGTACGAATATGAAATTTTTGCAGAACATCATTGAAATAAAAACTTGTCAGATATTTTAACCAAAATCATCAGATCAGTAACAAAAAAAGAGAGTTATTTTCCCTATTAACACTAAACTATCCTGGTAATACTGTGTATCTGAACGTTTAATTCCTGGATCTGAATGTCGCTAGCATTTCCCGAACGATAATAACATTCTCTGCTTTCAGAGTTGGGTCTAAGTTGTTCCAGATCTCCAAATAGGGCTCAAACAACTGAATAAACCTAGACTCAATTAGCCAGTATTTTTCCTGTTATTTTATTTTACCGTAAAATACAGCAAAAGCACCATCTCTAATGAAGCACCCCCCTCCCCTGTTTTTCTAGTAAATTCATTTGCTCCTAAAAGACCGAATAAACGCCCGCTTAAGGTGGATTCATACTGGCCGTTCCGTGCCGCCCGGGACTCCGCTCTGCCCAACCGTTCTTCTCCGTTTCGAAATTCTGGCTGCCCGCGAGGGAGCTTGCGGAGCCGAAGTAAATGCACCAATGAAATCACGTCATATGACTGCGAAGTGTGACGTCAAAACAATACTCTTTCCTTTGCTTCGCTGAGTGATGCCATTGGGGGGTCTCAACGGTACGGAACACAGAGTATGAATCCAGCTTCACATGAAGATAGAGGGGACGCTTGAATGGTATATTTTCCCGATTTTCACCGTTTATCAGCCGCATTAAATCGGGATTTTCCTTGAACGTTAAGGTGGGGGGGGGGGGCTTTTGAAGTTTTTACGGAATTTTATTTATTTATCTTTTTTTTTTTTTTTCGTGGGGGTGGAGGTATATTAAAGCCAGAAAATACGGAAGTTTCTTAAGGTTTCGAAAGATATATTTTTTTTAATGAATGGTTTCCTAAGCAAAGATTTGGGGAATGTCCTTTCCCAATGGTATGCTTAGGATTGGCCGGCTGCAAATGTCACATTCAGTGACGTGAACTTCCCTCTAGTGGCATATATACTTTACATTTATTTTTTTTTCTTTTAATTACATTCACTGATACCTTCAAAGCTAGTAGAAAAAAAATTTACACTCAGAGATTTCGAAGTATACTGATTCGAATGAAATTAACATTTAAGTATGATCGAATCCATGAATTTTTTTCGAAGTAGAATTGATTTAAAAGAATCAATTGAAGTCCAAAATACGTCATTTCCGTTGTTTTCGGGAATTATATTTGGCAAAAAAGCATAAAAAATTGAATTCGGTATTTTAGGAATAGTGACTTGAAGTTTAACATTTCTCGTAAACAGAGAGATATTTTTTATACGTGTTTTTGCAATTGATATACTATTTCCCCATAATGAATTAAAATTTGTATTTTGGGGGGTTTTGGTATGACAAATTCAAATACGAAGTGAAGAGATATAGTCAACATTTCTTATGGAGAGCTTTGATATGTGGCCCTGGCACTAGCCTAAAAGTTTGTCTGTGTTACCTATAAAACACCCTTTCACAGTCTCTACGCAAAAACACTCAAAAATGGCTTCGGAGTTTCTAATATCAATTTTAATAATGTTTTATTTTCAAAAACTTAATACTTGTTTACTACTATTACTTTTTCCCTGAAAAGTAATTACGTTAATTAATGCTATCGCAGTATGCTAACTATTAATTATTTTCACGATATATTTAACGATTTCTTAAAATTTGTAATAGTGTCTACTGTCTGGCATTTTTATAGAAATATTAAGAATCTTGTACATAAAGTTTAATGAAGTTTAGTTTATTTACTGTACAGCCACTTAAATTTTTGTAAAGTGCTGTTTTCTTTTGCTTGTTTTAATTTTCCTGTCTTAATATTAGTTTCACATGACATGTTCAAAGGTGCAAAAACAGGAAAGAGAAAACTTAATTGAAAGTAACAAATTCTTTTTTAATATTTAAGGATTTTCATAACAGCACACATAAACATAATTTATAAAACTCTAAGGAAATATTTCTTTTTCTTTTAACTATACCTATTATATTTGTAATATAAAATGGATTACTGAAATTTTGAGAAGCTTGACAATAAAACTTTTAATTGAAAGGAAGAGGGCTTGCAAAGTCCGTCCATTTAATGCACGGTTCGGAAGCGAAGCGAAAATATGTAAATGCAAAAGATGCCAAGTTGTGTAAGAATAATCATAAGCGATCGTTTAAATTCAAGAAGTGTCGAAAAGAAACTACTGATCCTTAAAATTTACTATTTAGAAGAACTTCTAAAACAATAGCTGCATAACACGAAACACATCTAAGTAAAATTTACAAATATATGTGTTTATACAATACGACAGTGGCGTAGACAAGGGGGGGGGACACTCCCCCCCCCGAATAAGGAATTTTTTGCCATAAAATGTATATTATTCACTTCCTTATCATATACACATGTACATGTATGTGAATTGCAGTAGTCGTAACCCATCCCCCATGAAATATTTCTGGCTACGCCAATGGAACACGACCATTCAATGGCTGGCAAATTTTTAACGTACTGTTTTTCTGGAATTTTTAAGTATTATTGGTTAGAAAACGGATACAAAAAGTGTAGCAAAACTCGTATATTTTTCATATTCTGAATTATAAAATGCATTTTTCGCTGAAAAGAGAAAAAAAAATGCGTACATTCATTCCACTTCTACATATTAAATTGAAAAAACAGAAAAAATGGAATCTGCTAAAGTATTGAAATTGTTACATGTTACTTTGCAGGTGACAAGTGTCATAAGTATGTCGTGTAACATAGGAAGCACGTGATCAAACCATACACTAATGAACATTTGTCCACTCTTGATTATGCAGTGAATTTTCTGTTGAAGAAAACAAAACACGATTGATAACCTATACTGTGAATAAACCACATTGTACGAAGCATGTTTTCTTGTTGTCATCATTTTAAAAACATAATTTCAGCATATTTGTCACAAATAGCGCTTTCTGAACGCGTGTAGTTATCTCTGTTTAGTGAGCACTGCAGCATACATTGCATTCCTCGACAAGGGATAGCGCGCACAGAACAATGTCGAACATTCACGAAAACGCATAACTATTGGAATAAACAGGTAAGGTCCATTCCTGGGACAATAAAGCACCTCGTTTAATTACGTAAAAGCATTATACCTTGAGGAACCTTTAATTCCCATTTAAACCCGAACGGGGAGCAGGGCGTCCGGTAAACAACCGTTCATCATAACATGGCATATTCCATAAATTTAATTAGATTATTGTTGAATGTCCGGCATGAGGCGATGCTGTGCTTGTTTCTACAAATAGGTCGCATTTACTTCGCGCACGTGAACAGACAAGAAGTTTAATCAAGCAAAATTCTATGGAACTATTCCAAAGCAAAGAGCTTATCTATTTATCGTTGTTGTTGCTGGAACGTATATTTTCGAACTTGTGAGCTTGGTTGAACAGGCTGTGTATAAATTCCCCTCAAGTAAAAGTGGACACTAGCAGAAAGAAAGGAAATTAAACAACCAGGATATGAGTGGGAGTCAAACCCAGGATCGTACGCTTAGGTGATTGGAGTGGAGTAGAGTAGGACAGGCGCTTCATCTCCAAGACGCCGGTCCCCATATTGCCTGTTTATTAACTGTGGAAATAGTAATAACAAGTCATGGCAGAATTAAACTTTGTGAAAGCATACCTGATGATTTACGAGTTATCTGGAAGATAGTATAAAATATTTGGATGGTTAACTGTACTTAATTTTTAATACATTGCTTTACTATTTTTATTTGAGCAACAATAATATAACTTCTATATAAAGGTTCGGTAAGATTCAAAACTTCAAGGATTTAAATTTTCAAGTAATTCTAAATAATCGAAGCTTTATTTGTAAAAAATAAATAAACGGGACATATTATAATTTCTTTATTTATAGTCCATATAGTAGTATATAGCACAAACAAGGGATTAGGTGCCTTATAAACTTTAATCTTGGTACAACTTAAAATTAAAAAATCTAAATTTCCTTCAGATTTTATTTACGCACCAGACTGCTTGCTGGGTCCAGTTTTACCAATTCTACCATATAAAGGGAAGTTATATATCGGTTCAAAGTATGAAGTATGTCTCACCAAGGCACAGTGGTTAGCACCATGGAAAGATCCCATGGAGGGCGCCCTACCCTTGAAAAGTGACACGACGCTATGTAGAAAGAAAAATAAAGTAGGGCAAAAAACCCCATAAAACGCAAGAATACAGATTGGAACCTAAAAAAAAATTCACAAGTCCTTAAAAAAACAACACATTTGAAAAGTGATACGACGCGCTCATGTCTACACACAAAAAATCGTATGTACAAAATAGGGTAAAAAACAACTTATAAGGTGGAAAGAACCACGTAAACCGCAAGAATATAGATTGGAAACTGAAAAAACCCTCACACAAGCCCTTACAAAAACACATTTGAAAATTGTGCCAAAATCGTGTCTACACAAAAGCAAGGTTGAAATTAATAGCACTCTGGTGCTAAAAACATTATCATGAAAACAAAAAAAAAATTATTACTATTATTATTGTGATTGTTATTATGATTGCTTCATAATGTTTTTTATTACTTTAAATACTGTCATTTGATCCAAATGACCTCACGAGATTTGCCTTTTTTATAAGTTGATAGTATCAACGGGAATGCAGCTACAGTTTTATCGAAATTACAAACTGAAAATAATGTACGATTTAAAAAGAACCAATGTCTAATAGTGCACTGTTATTTAGCTTTATCAGCGTTAAATCCCTTTATTTTTGGGTAAAATATATTGGTGAGAATTATCGACTGGTGGATACGAGTAAATATTCGCATTTACGCACTACGTGACTTCCTTCTCATAAATAATACATATTTTTAGTTAAAGTTATTTCGGTTGAAAATTAAGATAGGGTACTTCAATAACACTGGGGTTTGGCGATTTCACGTCAAATCTAGGAGCTATCACCGAACTCACATCAGTTTAAAGAACTTATTTTTGGTGCCAGATTTGGGAATATTTTACTAAATACCAGCAAGCTTGACTGTAGTTAGCAAGGTTTTGGGCATTGTACAAAAATGCCTATCCATAGTATGAAATTGGAAATAGAAATGCAGAACTTGATGCTGCAAAAGTAGAAAATACAAAATCTCAACATTCTGCAGATGATTGTTTTCTGAGTTCTACATACATATGTGCATACGTTTATACACACATATAGCCGTGGAGACCTCATGCCAAATTTAAAAAAAAGGATGTTGAAAATTGATTTTGAATGATTATTTGTAAACATACATTCATATACACGTTGGAGATGTCATGTAAAAAATTGGAAAAGTATATTCAAGGATGGTCGAAATTGATTTTTACGTCAAAATGTGTATATCGTTTTCTTCTTCATCTAACGAATAGACACAGCATTTGCAAACTCCATGATATTACGTTTGAAAAAAAAGACAGACCGTGGATAAATTCAAGTTCTGTCTGTTGGGTCTATTTTAGAAAAGCCATTTACATTCATCATTTGGAACAATTTGTAACACTCTCAAATGTTCTGTAAAGAATAATAGGTAATTTATTTTCCAGAGAATAAAATTTAACTGTACAGATTTCTACAATACAGTAGTTGTTGATGAATTTAGTATTGCAGGAAATTTATATAAAATAAGTGTAACTTAAGTTCACTAACTAAAATAATTTTATTAAATACATAATGCTTTATAGCATAAAACTGTCTCAATCATTAATGTTGTTAAAACCAAAAATGTCTTGTATCTTGTAAACCCTCTCAGTTTAACTGCAAATATTGCATCATTTGCTCTCCTTTGTAGACGGAGTACATTAAGCCATTCACTACTTATTGCCCCCAAGGTTTTCATCACATGACACATGAGTACGGAAAACAATACCCTGAATCCGCGAAAACATATAACAGCGCCAATAAACACATGCAAACTATATCTCAGACAGGCTAATGCCCTGTTTAATTGCGTAACATCTCTCTCAGCCTTTAATGCCCAGTTAAGCACGAGGATATATAAGATGAGTTATAAACTGCTTGCTCGTCAAAATGCATGGTAATTCCCAGCTGAATATCCCGTGGTACATAATTTTATAGTCTATAAAGAGATAATTCACTAGTTGTTTGTTACAGGATTTATTTATGAACTTCATTGATGATTTGAAAAAAAAATCAATTTTAAGAAATAAAAAATGATAATTACGGGAAGGACGACTACAACGATCAACTAAAACTTTGCCATTTTGCTAGTATGTTTTACACTATATTTTGCATTATAAATATATTTGAATTATATTTTTAACCCGCATTGAGTAATTAAAAAATAGAATTTTGAAAATATGTGCAAAGGATCATTTTACCCTCTACCAAAGGGCAAAAATTTTCTGTCTAAAAATAATTGTAAATTGTTTTTACCGGCAAAATAAAAGATGTAAAAGTAATTATGACCATACATAATGAAATGAAATAAGTTTTGGAATTAGATAGCACACATAAATTTATTTTATGAAAATATTAAAATAAAAATGTGTCACAAACAATAGGATAGTACATTTGAAAATTATTATTCAAAAAGTATGGCCTACAATAAATACAGGAATAAATTAAATAATGTATTTTTCCGCCAGATCAAAAACTCAGAATATTTGAGCACATACCACAAAAATTCACATGATCATTATTCCCAGGTATCCCAGAGAATGACCCACCTAGCATGTGTGACACTGCATCTAACCTAAATAATAACCTAAACAATACACTCCATTCAGTAAACCGCGCCATATTTATCTACTTGTAAGACTGTTTCTAAACAAATAGGAAAGTTATTGCTTACCTTATGACAAATATCATAAAATCCAATTTTTCAAAAAATTTCTAATTAGACGTCCAATACTGTGATCACATTAATACCGCCATTGCTTCTTCTTCCCTTGGCACAGCTAGTTTAGGTGTTTCCGGTGGAAAGCGCTACTCAATGTTACTTCCCGAAATTATGGTATTTTCGATACGCATGTTTCTTATGTGTAATACTTTACAAAGTTTTTATTTTTTCTCTATTTATACTTTTTAACGCCAGATATTTTTTTTTAGTTTTTGTTAATCTTCTCTCTCTAGTATTGGACTTGACTTTTTTTTCTTTAAGATTTAAGCAGCAAAGTTTTGCTTTATAAGTATTTTTTTCACAAAATTAGATCGAGATATAATAACTTAAAACCTTAATATTTTCTTTTGAAAACGAATAAAAAGATTCAGGCCTTCTTATTAATGTTCGCGATTGCTGATTTCTATTGAGCAACCTATGATTTAATTTAGAATACTAATTTAGATATACTAACTTAGAATATACTAATTTATAACTTAATGATATATATATATATATATATATATATATATATATATATATATATATATATAAAGTATTTAGAACTTAATGTATGTTATCATTAAGTTACTAATATAAAACTTAATGATAATATACTAATTTAGGACTATGTACGTAGTACTAAAACCTGTTTCGTAATTTATTGTGTCGATTCGTCTTAGTCTTAAAACTATAGTACGTGATTTACTACCTAAATGAAATTATACTGCGATGTAATACCTCAAAAATCAATTATATACAGGGACAGTAACATTTTAAAATGAATTTCTATAGAACGCAACTTTGAAAGCCGTCGACCATGTAGCATACCTTCAAAGCACGCAAAATAGCAAAGCTGCAATGTAACGCACGCACGCTTTAACATCCGTCTCTTAAAACCAAAATATACTTTACTAAAATAAGAGTCATTTCTTGTTTGGAAGAACGATGTCCTTTAAAACGGAACAAGAGCGCTAATGCGATGTCTTTGTGCCCCGTTTAATCTTCAGGGATAGTCGGTCCTCTAGCAGACCACTAAATCTCCATGTTAAGTTACGTGCTTCGGATAATGCCTCGGGCGTTATAAACAACAAACCAAGAATATTCAAAGCTACCAGATAAGCCGAAATCTGTGAGAGATAAAAGTAATAAACTAACTCGTGTTTAATCAGGGAAAATGGAATTATTATCTGGGTTCAGATGCTCCGCAATCTTCGCTTTTATTTAAGGGTAATACGACGAGCATTAAACCTAGCTGTTGTAAAGCATAATATTTTTGGATAACTTTATAAGAAAGTGATTATGTAAAGTACTTAATCATTATTAAGCAAATTGCAGATGTTCTGATTTAAAAAGAATGTGTTCTTAGGATAAAAATTTATTGTTTAAAAATTGATGATTTGAAGATGCGTCTATTCAAAATTAGTTTTGCAGAAGCTTACAAAAATGCAGAATTAAAATAAAAGCATGCATTTAGTGTAGACAGTTTCCTTAGAAAAAGTATTTAATTTCTTTAATAAAAATTCAAATTTAAATATCTTCAAGTATTAAGTAAACATAAATATAAACAGACTGTTACGTAATTTCATACTGACATTCATTTTAATTAAATACAGTGATTAAAATGTATACCAATAAGAAATTAAGTAGTAGTCTGTTTATTTATCTTTGCTTCATGGTTGAAGAGATTTTGTTTCAATTAAAATATTTTTTTTTACCTGAAATGAATACATATTTTCTAGAAATTGTGTATATACAGTACTCGCAGATTAAATGTTCATGTTTTAAAGTTCATTAAATCAGCTGCTTCGTCTGATCTAATCGCCTAGAGTAGAATCAACTCAACATAAATGTGTACTTAAACCACCTTTTAATAAAAAATTGAACTATATTAAATTTTTTGATAAATGCTAAGAAATATGGAGTAGTGGTTGGAGAGGTAAGGAAATAACGTTTCCGGATAGAAGTTCCTGTGAAAATCTTGCTTATCATGCTATGAAATAAAGAATGTTAAGTTTATAAACGACCTTTTGAGACTACCTGCTTATATATATATACTACATATATATGTATATATAAGCTTAATATCGGAGAGAAGACCTTATAACTGTCCCCCTCCCGATGATGACGTCACTGCTGTCGTTCGTGGTGACGTCACAATTCGTAGCAGTGTCCTTCGCCGGGAATTCATTTTGTCCTCTTTCCAAACGAATTGGGTGGGGGCAACCGGGATTTTGCGGTATATATTTACTATAATATATATATTGTATATATATGTATACCATACATACTATTCATACATATTTGTTTATATGTATATTATATGATTTTTATGTGTTAGTTTTTCAGATTCTCAGGTTTCGATGAGTTATTTTTTTGCCTTTCAGCATAAGAGTTTATTTCTATCTCCTTTATTGCTGTATGCGTTAGTTTGATCATTAAAAGCACTTTAATACTCATTGTCTGTCCAAATGTCGGCGTAGCATTTTGAAAATTTAATTCCAATATATTTCAAGTTATTTTCATTGTTCTTATATTCTATCCTTGTCATATTAAGTTGTTCTGTCGCGTTCCCTTATATTTTGCTTATCTGTTAATTGTTTTCCTGAGCGTTTATTTATTTATTTATTTATTTAGTTAGTTAGTTTGCTGCATTCATTTTCTCTATATATGAATACTTATGTGTTTGTATAGCATTTATTACGTTTTTAACTATGAAAATTCATTTGTTTGTATATATATCTAAATATGTATACATACATACTATTAATACATGTTTGAATGTATACTATATGATTTTTATGTGTTAGTTTTTCAAATTTTCAGGTTTCGATGAGTTATTTTTTGCCTTTCAGCATGAGAGTTTATTTTTATATCCTTTATTGTGTTAGTTTGATCATTAAAAGCCTCATTGTCCAGATGTCGAAGCATTTTGACAATTTATTTCCAATGTATTTGAAGTTATTTTCATTATTCTTATATTCTATCCTTCTCAAGATCCTTGTCTAATCTGTATCTGCTTATTATATTCCTGAGCGGTTTTTTTTTTTTGGTGTCTTCATTTTGTCTATATATAAATACTTATATGTTTGTATGTGCATTTATTACGTTTTTAAATATGAAACTGATTTATTTTAGTATCTAAATGCATGTTTAGTATCTAAATTTTCCATTCTTCTTTACATAAGCAGTTTTGGATAAAATACTGCATGATCATTGTTGTTTGATTAATTTATAGCACTTACTGTAACATTGGATAACAGTTAAGAGTTTTTTGTGGTTCTACTTGAATATTACTTTTACGATTCAGATATTGAAAAATAATTGAAAAATTCATACATTTTCTTGTATCTAAATAAAAATGCACCCACAAAAAATGACTTCCTTGTCACCTTCAAAAAATGACATCCTTTTCTAAAAGAGGTTTTTAGAAAAGGATGTCACACATGCGTTATTGATAGCTTTTAAAAAATCAAATAGATTTTACGCTTTACTTAAAACGAATAATTTAATTACTATCATTATAGCGGCGCTAATAATTCAGTGAATAGTGGATAAACTGTTCAGCAATATTTAGTTATGTTAAGAAATGGTGTGCAATATACATCGTTAAAAATTTATTAAAGTTTCTACATTTTCACGTTAATAACTGTTAGCTGTACTAATGTACATAATAAACATTAGATAGTGTTCTACTTATCAGCTGCTTGTGTTGGGAATGTAGTATATTTTAACTCATTTAAAACTATCATTTTGTGAGCAATACCATTTTTGGCAAATAAATATTTCACGTGTGATTGAAATAGCGTAGGAAATGAAATGAAATCTCATATTTTGTCCAGTATGATGATTTTTATTTCAAAAAACCTATTGCACTCTCCAAAATCCTTTAAATAAATGTACACATTCGACATCTCTGCAGAAGTTTAAAAAATAGCTGTATTCAAATTAATTTTCAAGTGCAAAATCATCTCATCTTATCAATAATTCATCTTTAAGCTGTTTTCCGATAATGAATGGTAAATCAAACTACTTGCTGCGCTGCTTGCAGAATATTTAAAGGTGTATAATGGCATTTAAATATCTAAAACTTATTTTTTTAGAAAAGACGGATTTAATTTAAATCCGTATTTCCGGAAACCTCTGCCGAAACTAACTACGTAAAATTACGAAAAGCAGTATACATTCCGTGACATATAATACCTGATGTCTTTCAAAACTGCAGACATTGAATCAGATGGAATATTAAAGGATTGATTCTACGATCGTAACTTCACAGAAAACGACATATCACTCCCGAATAAATGACATATGATTGCAATGTGTACAGACATGCATACACAAAGCCGAGCAAAACCTACATCTCCTTGACTATGCCTGTAAATGCAAACAGTGCTCAAGAACATGTGAAATCGTTTGATATGCTCGTGTGATTGAAACAGGATAGATAAACGTTTACTTAATCAGTACGGATCAAGTTGCTATCTGAGCCGGAAATTATAACCCTATATTGATTACTAGAATCTAACACGATGCGAATATTAATAATTTGCGTATATTTACTAGTGAATTGTAATCAGAGCTGGAAACCACAATGGAATTTGCAGCTATGATTGAAAGATAAGTGTAATTCACATTTGACTGAAATACACGCGTATCTGCAAATTAATATTTATTTATTTAAATACATGTACATGCATATTTACAAACATATATATATATATATATATATATATATATATATAATGTTAGAGGTACTGTGTGTTAAATTATATCATACTTATACTAATACTGTGGACTTTTTCGAAATCATTTCCGTATCATTTAAACAATCTTAGAAATAAATGTTCTTCTTAATTATCAAAATAGATTCAAACCGTTCCGTCAGTGTTCTTGGGAGAGTTTTTCAGAAACTTTATGGGGGTTGCCTGAGTAAAGAGTAAATCCAACCAGATGGCAAGCAGAGTAAATAGAAGGTAAACAAACAGCATTGTCCATCCCAATACAAGCCTCATGTTCGGTGCAAATGTGACCAATCAACGCCGCTGACGTCGTTGCGAGACTGCCAATGGCATTTCTAGCGTATCATGTTCTTCCTCATATAAAATGCATTACACGTTAAAATACATTTCACACTGTTTGTATTGCCAATTAAAAGTGTTTCACCCTCTTGTGCTTTCCCGAACTCTTCCGTAAGTTTTGATTTACACTATGATAGAATATACGGCTGTTGATACTTACTGATGTAATTTTTCGGAAAGAAAAATTTTACCGCTCACTGGGACTGCTCGACTCAATTCGTTTTTACAGCACCACATAAACAAACACACACACATGCGCGTGTGTGGATTTTACAATATTAAACTAAGCTCTAAAATAAACCTACTGCTACGCACAACGGTCCAAACTTCAAACATAAAAAATGAGCAAGAATGAAACACCCAAGATGAAAAATTGCAATAATCATTTCGTAAAATTACTTTATCTGCCAATTTTAATAGAAAAATCCACGATTCTGCTCAAAACGCATTGACACTGATTATTCTAAAAGATCACTTATAATATGGAATGGGGGCATATTACTTGTATAAGAAATTGAATTTTGTCTCTTTAGCAAAGTACCAAATAGTCAGTGTTGTACTAAACTGATAAGTTTAGTACAACATTGACTACTTTCTCATAAATAATCACGTATAATAGTTTAAAGGATTTTCTTTTTGTTAGCAAGCACTTTCGATTTTTAAAATTATTAATAAAGTTTTGACCTACAAAAATATTTGGAATTATACAATCACTTTAATTTTTTTTTATATTTTAAAGAATAGTAAAATGTAAATACAATTGTACAAAGCATTTATATTTTAAAGATATGGACTTGGAATAAACATTATGTGTGATGATAAAGTTCCATAAATTTTGTGTTTAGGAATTTATATTTAGCAGCAACATCAAAAACACTGTAGGTAAAATTTTAGAAAATATTAGCAAATTGACGAATTATTTTTATTATAAATTAAAGTATTTTTTTTTTTAAATTTACGTAATTTTAGACTCACAGTCAAACATTCTTGTATATGTACACATATATGAATCAGATGCTCTGACTTTTGTATGCCTTAAATTATTTATTTGTAATTTAAACTAATTTGGTTGCTAAAGAAATTCCGTAAATGTTAATTGAGTGTCAGAGAAAAGGAAATCGCAAATATCTGTGTTTTTTTTTAAACTCGGGTTTTGTGAATATTCGAACAGCAAATACACATGCATCTAAAACATAACGAAAATCGTTTATTCTGCTCAATAATCAAACGCTTTAACAGAAGCATTCAATTTAATTAAGAAAAGCTTTATAGCTCCTCCGAATGAAGCACTTTTGAATCTAGAAATTTTCCTTTCGAATAATCCAAACAAAATATTTCACAAATAACTGAAGATTGAATATGTTTACATTTTAATTTAGTCTTTTGAGCTGAGAAATGAAATGATTAAATCTATTCTGGACTCAAAGCTCAAGGAGGAGTTAATTTTCTGTGAATAATTGAAGAACATCATGGAGATTATGCTACATGGAGAGAGGTAAAAATATAAATTTCTCAATTCTTTCCATCAACATCTCTGAGTATTTTCTTAGGAGATTAAATGTGAATGTAGAATGCAAGTATTTCTTACGTATGTGCGTTTGATTCTAGATAAGAAGATTAAGAGAAATGATGTTATAAAAAGCTTAGTTCACCAGTGACAAGTGTATATTGAGAAAATACTAAAAAAAATATATTAACAATATCGAGTTAAGGAAGCAAACTAATCAAAATTGAAACCTTTATCTGTGTGCATTGTATTTATAAAACGTTGTCCTTGTGTTTTATTTAATCCTTATATGAAGATTACATTCCAATTTTCCTCTGTATTTTGTTTTTTGTTTCCTTATAATTAATAGTAAATTTTTAACAGCAGATTGTCTTATATTAAATTGGAGCATAGTTGCTAATGGATATTTTTGCCACGCTAATGATGTTTTTTTTAAATTCTTTCATAGTATTAATTTTGTAAAAATTGGATAATACTTTCGTCCATTAAATATATATTACAAAAGCATTTACTTGTACACTTATTACCCAGAAATTGATACACTTAGTTTTTTAATGGAATGCTGAGTTTATCTTGCATAATTATTTTAATAAAAAGTTATAGGAACAACATAAAACAAATTTGTTTATATATTTTGAAATAAGATTGACCTCTTTACCTCCAGACACCCCATTTTAAAAATAGGAATTAAATCTGTCTAGAAACATTCAATGACAGTTATCGTTGCAAAATAATAATCATGATAATTTAATAAAGAAAATTAGATTGACACCAATGCATTAAATTCTTGGATTCTATATCTTAAGTGATAAAAAGTCTTAGTCCTAAGTCTTGTTATTCAAAATAAAAGAATTGATGAGAGGCACGCACACAGGTACGCCAGCAGCTTGAAAGTTTAATGCTCTCACTAATTTTAGAACTTTCTATTAAAGATTCAAATTAAAGTCAAAATTGTTTTATTAAATCTAATAACAACACGCACTTTGATGAAAATTTTGTATGGAAATATTTCCCATTATTAATAACATTAACTAATCTGTGAATAAGAAACGTACCCATAACTAAAATGGAAATTATCCTTAAGTTTTATCATTAATGTAAATAGACACCTCTAAAGGCGTGTATCTCTTTGTGATTCATAAATGTGACGTAGCAGTGTTCTTGGTGAAGACACTACCTCAAACTCATAAATATGTAGTTTTTATAACATTTTCTGAAAGTCGAAGCTTGTATATTTTAAAGTCACAAAAATTGGAACTGTGACCCTCTTTTTACAAGGTAAGACACAGCAGTAGCATCGTTACTTAATAACTCTGTGAGTTGGAGACTGGTCAAAAATGAAGCGTTACAGTGATCGCTCAGTCACATCATGTCGCGTCACTTCCACCCACAATATTACAAATTGTAAACGCTCCTGTGACAACTGTGACCCTCTGTAACGTCACAGAGATTCTTTTTGTGTCCGTTCTACGGGAATATGTTTGAAATTCCCGTAGGATTCCCTATATCATGGGTTTCCATATTATAGGGAATACATGACATGCTAGATCTTTGGAAATTAATATATCTGTTTAATACCTTAATTAGAAAATATTCCCCAAATCCGCTTAAACAACCTTTTACTATGCAATAACGTTCCAGTTAAAAATATGTATTTTTGGTCAAATGAGAGCTGACAACTAAAATTCGATATTGTCTATAAAATAATTTTCAGGACATATAGTTTCCTTACTTAAATAATGTTCGCGTGTTTTCATCGTTAAAATAAAATAAGTTTTAAATGATAAGAGGGGGGGAAAAACAACAACTTGTTGACAAGAAAGGAATAAAATTTATAAATTATCAACGCATGGAGGACACAGTTTTGCAACAGAAATATTTGCGTAACTAATTAGTACCATGAAGTTTCGAAAGGGAGAAAATTGCGTGCTCCAGAAACTTAAAAAATGAAGAAAATTAAAAAAAGAGTTTTAAGCCTTCATTTGCGTGATACGCTGTAACAGAGAGAACATATATTAAAGCGATATTAACTTCAAAACTGTAGCTAATATTTAGAAAAAATCCATATTATCGGCATTTTGCAAGACTATTTCAGAAATAATGAAAGAAGCATCAGGTACATATAATTGCATGCAGAAAGAGAAAAATAAGAGAAACTATATTTTTTATTGTGAATGTGCTTGCAACATAGCATTAGATATATTTTGTTCTCCTTATTATTTAAATGCGTTTATGTAGAATAGTTTTTGAGATCTTTGATTTTGTTTTTGTATAGAAACTGGAAAATTAAACACTATGCATTCAGATACGTGAAAAAACACGATATATTTTTACGAACGTTCTGGCTCTCTTTAGCACAATACTTGTTAATACAATTATAAGTTTTATGACATGGATATCAATTATGCGATGGATGGAAAGAATATGTTTACAAAAAGTACAATAAGTTAATTTGCAAATTTATTTTTCCTTCAACAAAGTTTCACCAGATTTTTTTCAAAAAAAAAAATGAATGCATAAAATATTTATTTTTTGTTAGCATGTAGATGTATATACTAGTAAAGACTGAAATATTATCATTATAGGAAATGCAACGCTAAATAAAAACAGAATTTTTATAAAAGCGTAGTAAACAGAATTTTAAGTGCTAATATGGGTTTAAATATTTTTTTAACCTACATACCCTACATAAGGAAGGAAATTAAGTAATTAAATATATAAAAGGAAATTAAGTAATTAAGTATATAAATGGAAATTAAGTATATACCATATACTTAATTTCCTTTCATGCTTCAGGTGACCACTATATATTTATTGTCTTACAGAAAATTAAATGGACTTTTATCAGTTCATGAGATGTTCATAAAAAATTACTTGCATTGTGAATGGTTTTAGTGTGAAGTGAATTAGAGTGAATTTCAAAGTCGAAGCACAGAGAAACAGGATTAAAACGACAGTAAAAAATTTGCCTTTCTGTCTGGCGAACATTAAGTATTTAAAACTCAGAAAAGATGTGTCTTGCGTAGCAAAAATATCTTTCTTATTGTTAATCGCAGTGACACAAATAGCAATGAATGCATTCTGTAATCCTTAACGATTGTTTCCAAATTATTTACCTGTTACTTTTTCTATATTTTTTTTGTTATGGCAGATTTTTTTATCATATATTGTATTTTATATTATATAATCTTTTAAGACATAAGAATCTATGTAAAAATAAAAATGCGCTGGAAAATATCAGAGTTACGGTTCCGATTTTCCTTATTTAGGGTTCTAACATGATGTCAATATGGTGTCAAAAATTTGAAGGTTCGTTTGGAAGAATAGAGACCTTATAAATTTGATTTGGTAGTAATTTGTAAAGTAAGTATCATATATGATAATAAGTAATTCGACTTACGGTTTTTTCCCCAAACAAGAACTTTCCAAGGTTTTCCAGTTGTATGCATACATGTTTGAGCTTTTCACGACAAATATTGTGTCCGATGTGGGCACAAACAAGAATAAGATGTCAGCATGAAAGAACATTTTCTGTTGAACTTAACATAAATTCATGTGTAAATGTTTACTTACCATACAATAAAATAAAAGAAATTTAAAAAAAAATGTGTGCCCCCCTTTGTAAAATAAAAATAAATAAGTAAATAAAAAATCGAAAATATCTATTTTAGCATGATTCCAGGTTTAAAAAAATGTTTCATATTTCTCTAATGAATTATAGAATTTCAGGCAAAATATTATAAATCAATAAATGGAAATTCTGTTATTTATAGTAGAAGTTGTTGGTGGACAAAATAGGAAATGTCCTTAGGCTGGCTGAGACATCGAGTAGTAGAAGTTAAAATCCAAAGAAACGCTGAAGTCCAGGAAAACAGAGACGACTTCAATGCTGAACAGGCTATATCTTATTTTACGTTGAAAGCATAATAACCGTTTCAAGCATAATTTCACTGTTACACACTGCTTTACTAAAAGTAACAAGAGGAACGTATCTAACTGTTTCTCATAGCCACACGGCATGCTGGGTTCCATAATTAATCAAACCAAACATCCTCGAACTGAGAAATAAATATGAAGAAGTGTGAAAAAACTTTTACAAAACGGCAACCACTGAAAAATAATGAATATAGCAAATACTTTTAATTTCACGAAAAAATTATGAGCACGATATACCCATGTTAGCGTTTCCCTCTTTAAATGCTGGATATGACATAAATTGTGTTGCAGAGTTTACGAAACTCAAGCAATTATTTATTCATGACGTCTTGTTTTTAACTGCCGTTAAATAAATCTAGTTAGTTGCCACAGTTCATCTGTTTGCTTCTCAAACTTATTTTTCAAACGAATTAATATTAAAAAGGAGGACGAGGTCGAAAAGATAGACAGTACAATCTTGATAATCCGACATATATAAGTAAAGACAACCGTCGGATTATCGAAAGATTAAGGATTATCTAGATCTCTTGTTCTTGATACAAACTTAAAGCCATGCGCTGCCATTTGTACGACAGTATAGTACACTAGATAAATGCACTACAAAATAATGTTTGACTGCGTTTAGCGAGGAAGATTGGCAAGCTGCCAGTAAATTAAAATCAAAATGAACCAGCCGAAGAGTTGAGATAGCGATCGGAGTGGATGCAGGTCTATAGTCTTGTTCATTGAATTCTTAGTTCAATATCCATCTGAATTTTGTGGTTGTATTAGTAAACATAGTATTCATAAAGAACAAAATGGCTGTAACATCTAAGAGTAAATCGTTTCGAAGTTATTCGGCAAGCGCACATCTGATTGGCAACGCCAACCACTGATGAGCGATGAGCGTGCCCGTTTCCGCCTATAAACCGGATGTTTACGGTTTTATCTCATCAGTAGTTAAACAGTACATTACGTAAACTGGAAAACAATAATGGGAGGGAATCAGAATAGAAAATATGATTTGCGTTTCCCAAGAACGCCGGATAATTGAACGTGCCGGACCGTCATATTATTAAGAGTGTAATGTACTATTTTTAATTTACATGGGATCGTTATTTGAGAAACGCAATACTACATTAATAAATATACATGCAATATTCAAAGGAGTTAAAAAGTCTACATCCCATATTCTCAAACTCTCACTTTTCTCACCTGAAAGAACGAGAATAAAAAAAGAAGAAGAAGAAGAATCAATACATAATATCCTCGCTTCTTCCTTGATTCCTCACTTGAAACGGGAATCCGAGATTTAATTCCGCGCGCCTCAATAGGCACAAAAGTGACATCCATGTAAAACAGACCCGATACGCTGATAATACATTCTTGGTGAGGCACAGAAACACGATTAAAAAAAAAACATGTGCATGAGGTTGGGGCGAAAAAAGATCTTGTCTTTTGTGTACGGTACAAAGTGGCACGTGTACCCATTGTTTGCTGTTCCCACCGCTTCCCAATCAAGCTTGCGGAAATCACGTAGGTGCCTACCGTTGCGTAATAGGGAACGCCTGCACGTATAGAACGTATCGATTTTTTTTTTTCCTATCTGTCTCTGTGTGATTTTTCGTTATTTTCACAGATCGAGATCAAAGCTCCTTTCCAACAAATTATTATTATTTTTTTATACATACATCTCCTGCCATTTCTTTTCTTTTTTTTTTCTCATTACTGCTTCTCTGTAGTGCTGACTCGCGCTTTATCCAATTCGGGGAGTTTGTTAGGTCTGGTGAGAAACTTTATATGCTCTTCGACCGGAACGAACGTCTCCGCGCTATTAACCGAATAAAGGTGGCGTAAGTGAAAACAAAGTTATTGGAATTCGCTCCCTCCTCCCCTCAAAATATGTGCTTTGAAGGATATCACTAGTTTTCGTTCATTCTGCCAGAAGTGAAAATTACTCACTTGGAACACCCAAAGAACTACTGGTGTTTAAAGGATAAAGTTAATGAATTACTGGGATTAATATGGAAAATAATTATATATACTTAAAATATTAATAAAGTCTGTGTTTTTATGTTATTTTACTTTTATTGCCCTATTTCTGTTACAACTTTATTTATTATTACTTTATGTATCTTTATTTTTGTTAATTTTATTATTTAATTTAATTTATTAATTTATTAATTATTTTGTAACCTGCTATGCACTTTTTGTTATTTTTTAACACCCCCTCCTCTTTCAGCTTAACTACATCCTCTACTTACATGGGGCTACTTTTACGTCTATTAAATTATAATATTTTCGATGCACTTCCTCTAAATTGATTTCATTTGAAATTGTGATACAATGCTTCAATCATTTTAGTTTAACAATTTCTATCCAAAAATTAAAAAGACGTATCGCCAAATTGCGTTCAGTTCCAGAAACTTGTATCTTGACGCGATTTCGGCAATATTTCTTCAAAAAATCGCTAAGCTTGGCAATAGATTGCGAGATTAAGGTCATAGCCCAAAAAAGTGATTGGCCACAGAAATAATATAATTTTAATATATTGAAGATATCCATAAGCCTTAGACCGTAGTGTATGGAAATCTTTCGGTGAGCTTGTAAATAAATTACCCAGTCAATTACAATCAAAACGGAGATGCTCAACTAAATGTTTTAACAGTTTTAGACCCATAATGTCAACATTTGCAACAATTAATAACTTCAATCAACGTTATACCCCTTCAAATTGAGGTCAAGAATAACCAAACGAATTTCAAAAATATCTGATTATAACTAATAATTTAGTAACTTACTGTAAGTCTGAAATAGCAATGAGTACAAATTATGAGTAAAACTGATTTGACATTAATAACCCTTTCGAGATTTATGGCCCATTCTCAAAAACAATGTACTATAAAACTGTTTTCATATTATTTAAGTATAGCATAAATCAATTATAAATATTTCATTTTTTCAATCATTCAAAACTTTCCTCATATTTCGCCAACATCAAGTTTTTCTCTTTATAAATAATAATTAAGAATGCGAATAGTGTTGGGCTTTAACTAAGGTAAATATCTTTATAGTACTGATAAAATTTCAGTGACCCATCCTTACTTTGATTAGATATCTATGTATATATCAGGTTGTAACGAAAGTTTTCCGCCAAATCTGCTTGACACAGCTCATGCGGCACCCAGAGATTGAACTTGTACGTCATAGTCCTTGTTTTAGAACTTTTGGTACCAAACCTTCACAGAGTCATATGATACAACAGTAGTACCTAAAGCTGTACACATAATTCGTTGACGTTCTGTAGCTGACTTTTTGCAACTGAATTGGATGTTTTTAACCCGGTTAGTTTCATTTGAGACACCTTGTACTTAATGATAACGATATATTTTTTACAGATTTCACTGCACAGTGTTCTAAAGTAAAGCTTTTTTCGAAATCCCAAAAAGAGTGTGGAAAGATATGAGCAAACACGCCAACGTGAATTGTTTGCGCAGATCATATTTGCGGTGGCGGGAAACTTTCTTTACAACCTAATATAAATACGCTAAGGAAAACCCTTGTATCCCTTTTGCAGCACATAGCACGGATGAGCAAAAAATTCGGCACAGTAAAAGTTCACTCCACAGAAACGCACCAATTCGAAAATTTCTTCTAAATATCCCGCCACGCACTAACGCTAAAGAGAATTTTCTCCAAAAATATTATTGAAGAAATACCTCAGCAATCAACAGGGAATGTAAATAATATTATTAATGAAGTTTATGGAAATATTTCCAAAACATTCTCTCAGGTAACATATTGAAGTCAGTTACAATAGAACCAAAAAGTGATGATTGAACTTTTATTAATGCTGACTTAATCAAATATCTGATGAATAGAGAACATACCAGCGTAGCTATGATAAAATAATTTGCTTTGATAACAATGAGATGAATAACTATACCAGTAGAGTGTTTAAATTCTTTTACTGTGAGTGGTTTGTTTCTTTTCTTTTCTTTTTTTTTCAGTTAGCCTGGAGCAAATGAAAAATAGCCAAGTAATTCTGATCTGCGCCAAATGCTTACAAACCTAAAGTGATTTCCAGTACACTGTTGTTTAGTCATTACCATATTTTGGAAGTTTAATTTAATTTCGTATTTTAATTCAATTCCACATGTTTTAACCAATTCCCCGTTATGTAACCAATAAGCAGACAAATTTCTTTTTATTGATATTTCTGTATATATTGAATTCTGTATCTGAATACTATTTTGTATACGTATTAAAATTTCCGGTATAGCCTTCTTTGACAGAAGAGCTTTATTCACGCTCGAATTAAAAAAAAATGAATGCATTATGGTCGAATTTCGACCACTGACAGAAAACTAGTATGTATAAATATGGGTTTATGCATCTATGTAGATAAAATCGTATTCTGAAACATTCAAAAAATTGGATGAAACACTTATGAAATTTGTGGAAAACTTCACTTTTTCACCTTCACACACACACACACACACACACAATAAAGGATTCCTCTCTATTTTATACCAATAATTTATATCCTCACTTTAAATGGAGATCCAATCCTAAATATAGAGGACCCTCATAACAAAGTGCACTTGAGGGTTGCACTATCCTCCATCTACTCACTAAGAACATAATTTACGTGCTTTCTCACAGCAAAATTTCCTTCGACTTCCTTTCACTTCTCTCCCATCGAAATATTTTCGAGGGAAAAAAATAATAATATATATATATATGTGTGTTGGTACCCCCGATTTTACGATCAGCCCAGCGGGTCTAGCTAAAATCAAAGATTGGACGGAGAATGAATAAAATATGAACTTTTAAACAAATGCCGTAAAAATGTTGACGTGTGGGGAAAAATGATGCTCGCCTTTGGGGAATAAAATTATAAGCTCCGGGTAAATCCCTAACATAGTATTTTTTTTCTTCTCCCTTTACTTGTTGTACATAACTTGGGAGTGAAAAGACACGATGAGTATGCGGGTGAATGAATCAGATGCGCAGAATATATTTTATGGTCGTGGAATATTAGAAGTTAAAAGAGATATCGTAAAAAGATGTTTAAAGAATTGCGTGCGGAAAAGTCCCGAGAAAAAAAAATCGATGGTTTTCTTTCTACATTTGAAGGAGCCACGGACAATATATCCTCCCTGTAAGACAAGAAATTGGTATACAGACGCTGGTTTAGGAACTACATAAGATTTCGATTGATTTATTAAAAAAGAGAGAGAGGGAGAGAATGAGTTGATAAAATATATATATATATATATGTTTTGATACAATACATTTATTTTTATAAATCTTAATTATTATATTTTTTGTTATTTAAAAAAAATTTGGAACAGATACACAAATTTAATCATAAAGTTGAAATAAAAAAATAAAAATTAAACTGTTGTAGATGTTCATTTTGAACTCTCACAGTAAGGTCAAACTCTTCTGTTACAAAGACTCGCTCGTCGCTTTGTAAATGGAAAGTTGTAAACCGGGATATCTGTATTAAATTTTTCGAGTAATAAGTCTTAAAAGACAATTTTACTGAACAGACATATGTGAAAAATAGCACAATATTAAAGTTCGTTGTGGCGTAAAAAAAGTCCACACTTCTTTAGCTGCAATAATTTCCATTTCTACGCAAGCAGGGTGTTGACAGGCCAAAAAGTAAACGCGAAGAAAAAGACGTTGCCATTCGTTTGGTCAAATAATAAAAGTTGCTTAAAAGAAATAAGAGAAAAAAATAGCAAAAAGAAGATATTATTAAAAAATAAAAATATATAAATGAAACAAAATAATGAAATATATAAAAATACAGAAACACAAAAAATCTTTAAAATTGAGATTTTTAGTGCTTTTATAAATAATTGAGTATTATTTTCAATTCTCTAAACATCCATATTATTCTTATTCACAGGCAAAGAAAAAGAGTTATCCCTGAGATTAAATAAATTACGAAATGTAGTAGGAGAAGATTGGGTGCAATGAAACAAAATTTACTATTATTTTTTCCTGGTCACGCATTGGCGTTTACAAAAATTCCAAATATATTTATCTGTTGAAAGTACAGCTCAATGTAAAAAAGAAACCTCTCACACAAAAATATAAATTTTATTACTTGTTCTTTATAAGATGTAATTAGCCCCATCATGGCCGAGTGAATAAGGCACTCAGAATGGTAGACGTTCGAAGTGTGAAGCTTCCGGGTGCGAGTCGTTTCCAGCGGCTGTCGATCTAACGGTCCGGTTTTTCCTGGTGTAAAGTGAACGTGATTTAGATCCCCTTAAAATGTCCTCCGAACAAGACATCCGTCATCCTAGACAGATACCCTTCGTGCAGTTTTGCCTTAATACCCGCAACAACAAGACGTAATAATTAGACTTGGACTGGTCCATATATAAATTATGATACCTAATATACCTTAATAAGATAACCTTAGAGTTTTCATAGTAAGTACTCATTAAGTAAGTTATCTCATTGAATGCACAGTGATTATAGTTATCAATGGGGTGATATGCTGCCATTAAAAAATTCCCTTAATGTGGCCTATAAAATATTTTTCAAAATATAGGGATGTTTGTGTCAGCAAGACACCTGTTTTTCTATTGCAGATGTCAAAGTCAGATGTTGAAATGGAATGCTGACATCAGCATCTTTTATTTATAACAAATCTTTCAAGGAACCGGGAAATGTTTCACTTCCGCTTTTCTCAACATGCGAATCTAACGTCAATAAAATTTATTGTTTAGAAATGCGTATAAAATCGGTAACTTTCACTGTTTCAAAAGTCTTTTGAGCGAAATAAAAGTTAGGAGCTTAATGGAAACAGAAAGGGCATTTAAATTTTCATATTGCTTCGCCGAGGAGAATGTAAACTTTGAAAATATGACAGTCTAAGAACGATGAAGTTTTTTGGAGGGTTAAGAGAGTAGAAAAAGCAGGGTATACAGATGAAAAAATATATAATATAAACAGCACAAATAGAAGAAATATCGATAGAGAAAATTGCGATTTTAACGTATTTCATTAAAGATATTGCCATAGATTGCGTACTATATAATAAATGTATAATAATTAGAACTTTCCAAATCTTTTATTGCCTATCATCTATGGAATTCTAATCATTCCTTTTCAATTTTCTAAGATAACATCTTGCGCACTTCTCAATTCTTCGTCACATCTTGACTTCTTCTAAGGTATTTCCGTTAACCAGCTCTTGGAGCAAGGATGTGAATGATGTTTCTTTCTTTTCATTCATTCTGCTTGGAGGCACTTTTAAGTATCTGTTTACTTTCTTCCTTTGTCATGCACATATATAGTTTACATAAAATTATTGTTTATGTGATTTTTTTAACTGTTTATATGCTTTCAGTCATTCACAATATATATTTTTTTATGTTTCTATATTTTTTTTAATATTTCGATATTTTTGTTAATTTTGTTTTTAATTTATTTTCATTTTTATCTTTCTGTCCATTTCTTCTGCCGACGCTTCCTAGTTCGACTTCTATGCTCTCTGGTTATCTTAATTTTTCATTCTTCCTATAAAAAACTTGCCTTGTTATTTACTATCAGACCTAACTTCCCAGGTGTGAATAGTGATACTTTTTGAAGCTGAATAAGGTTGGACTTTTCGTATCAACCGGAACGATCGTTCTGTGGTACTTTTTAAATATCACTGTCAATTTACAAGTGGATGATTAGTTTTAAACAGCATATAATTAGTAATAATTATCATTTTATATATTCTAATTAAATAGAGTTAATTTTGTCTTCATTTTTCTAACCCTTCAATTGTACTTCATCTCGAATAAAAGTAAGTATTTAGCTAGCTGTAAACATCATTTTATTCGCTACAAACATTACAAAATCATCTTACAATAATTTCTTGCAAACATCTTTCACTAAAACTTTAGAACACCAAAAATTAGGCGAATTACTGGATAAATGAAAATCGCGCGCTCGCGCCATGGAGTTAGTTGGGTGGATTGTAACTAAAAAGGATGACGATGCTTTGACGTCATTTTACGATTGTTACATCCTCCCCCTCTGGTTCTGACGACTTCCCGACGAAGAACCAGGAGGCTTTTTCGGTGGTCTACCTCGTTTTCTTATCGGAGCCACTGGTGTAGCGTCCGAATTATGACACAATTTTAATGCTGATGAATGATATGTTGCAAGCGGTTCATGTGGATTATCCAGGCTTGCAATTTCAAATGTAGTAGGCGATCTTTGAGTCAATATCACATATGGTCCATCACGCTTAGGCATGAACTTTGCAGTTTTGTGATTGGAGGCTTTACTCACAGGATGTGAGGTTACCCATACTTTATCTCCCGGTATGAAGTTAGGTCCTTGCTGCCTTTTACGATCAGCATATTTCTTTCTTTGGTCTTGTTTTATTTCCACTCTTTCCTTAATTTCCTTAGAAATATTAGCAAATCTCTTCAAATATGGTGTAATTTCTGGCACAAAATTGTAGTTATAAATAACTGCACGTATGTCATGCTGTACGTCATCGACTGTCCGTAGTTCTCGGCCGAACTGCAAATATGCTGCACTTTGTCCGGTGGTATCACATTTGGCAGTGTTCATAGCAAAACGAATTGTTGGAAGCTTTTCTTCCCAAGAGTCATGTTCATTACCCACAAGGATAGCCAATCTCGGTTTCAGATCCCGATTTTTCCTCTCTACAGGGTTAGCTTGAGGATGATAGACAGGAATCAAACTTTGTTTTATATCCAAGAGGAAACAGAGTTGTTGCATTACACCACTGACAAATTGGCTTCCGTTATCACTAATTAGACGTCTTGGGAGACCATATCTCAAAATAACTTCTTCTAACAACGTCGTTGCACACTCCTTTGCAGTGGCTTGCTTTAAGGCAAACAATTCTACCCATCTAGTTGCACAATCTTCAACAATAAATATCCACTTTTTGCCACTTTTACTTTCTGGTAAGGGACCAAAAAGTTCAATAGATAGGACTTCAAACCTTTGAGAATAAACAGGAGTTTGCAACAATCCTGATGGTTTTTGATTTGACGGCTTGTACCTGTTGCATTCAGCACAGTTCTTTACATAGTTTGCAATACATGAACGCATTCCGGTCCAATAGTATCTTTTGGAAATTCTATCATAAGTTCCTTCAGCACCGTAATGACCTGCTGTTGTCGAATCATGGTATACTTTCATAATCTTTTCTTTCTCGTGCGATGGCACAACAAGCTGTGCCTCTTCCGAATCTGAACTTGGGGAATATCTGTACAAAACACCTTGGTTCATAATGTAACCACGTTCGGTCCAGTTATAATAGTCAACACTTTTTTGGTCACTTTCAAAGCTGTTAATTATCTTTTTCAATTCTTCATCTTTCATTTGGTTAAAACGTAAATCACTTGGTTTACTTGCTGGTATGTCCACAACGACCGAGCAGAGCTCACAGCTATCTTTAGGAGGATGTCCACAACTAGGCCGGGACAACATATCAGCTATAACATTCGCCTTTCCAGGTATGTATTCTATCTTCAAATTGAATTTCTGCAATTGCAAAGCCCATCTGGCAAGTCGTCCAGATGGAGACTTAAGACTCATGAGCCATCTTAAAGGCTGGTGGTCTGATGCCACAGTAACTTCACTTCCATCAATGTACCCTCGGAACTTGTTAAGAGCCCAAATTACAGCAAGTGCCTCACGCTCAGTAGTTGAATAGTTACGTTCTGCAGAATTCAATAATCTACTAGCATACTCAATCACTCGTTCTTCAGAATTCTCCCCCTGGAGGAGCACTGCTCCAAGAGCATAGCTGCTTGCATCAGTTCGAACAATGAATGGTTTTGTTTCATCAGCCTATTCCAATATTGGTGCCGAAACCAAGCAGCGTTTTAAAGCTTGAAATGCATTTTCTTCATGGGTACCCCAAAACCACGTTGATTTCTTCTTAGTGAGATTGCTTAACGGTCGAGATAGTTCTGCAAAGTTAGGTATGCATCGTCGATACCATGAACAGGTTTGTAGGAAGGGCTGCAGTTGTTTAATATTCTTGGGAGGCGGAATCCGAGTGATGGCTTCAACCTTTTCAGAGTCTACTTCAATGCCATTAGGGGTAATCCAGTGACCTAAGTACTTTACTTTGTTACATGCAAAATTACACTTTTCTCTATTTACAAAAAGTTTCCATTTTTCAAGTCTCTGTAAAACAGCTTCAAGATCTGCCATGTGCTGCTCAAAAGTGGATGACAAAACTATAATATCATCCAAATAAGTAAGTATATTTATTCCAGGAAGTCCCTTTCGAAAGTTATCCATAAGTCTCTGAAAAGTTGCTGGCGCATTACGCAGACCAAAAGGCATTCTGCGATAGCGAAATGTTCCTAGAGAACACACGAAAGCTGTTTTGTCACGATCAGGTGCATACACATTTACCTGGTGGTAACCAGAACGTAAGTCAAGCGTAGACATGAATTCAGTACGTTTGGCTTGATGCAAAAGATCGTCCATCCTCGGTAAAGGATAAGAATCAGGTATAGTCACAGAGTTTAGCTTTCTGTAATCGATACAAAGACGTACGTCACCATTCGGTTTTGGAACAAGGACAACTGGTGCCGAGTATGGAGATTCACACTCCTCAATAATTCCTTTCACAAGAAGGTCATCTATTTTAGCTTTCAGCAACTCTCTTTTCGCTGGGGACAACCGATAAGGTGGAACTGACACTGGCGGGTGATTTCCTGTATTAATATGATGCTCTACTAGTGGAGTGGCCTCTTCCCTGCCTGAAAGATTTTCTCATATTTGCAGAGCAAATCATTTAAAATTTTCTTTTCTTCAGAATCTAATCTTGAACCTTCGCTTTCTCTCAAAGAATAAGAATTTACTTCGATATTTTCGACAGTTTCTTCCAGATTTGGATCCTCTTTTGCAAACGAGAATTTGTGACGAGGTGTGTCATCAAAGTTCCAAAACCCGCTCTTGATATCTAACACAATACCAGATTTTTGTAAAAAGTCTACACCCAACAGAGTGCGATTTCCCTTAGCATGGGGCAAGAAAATAAGATTCGTAATAAATGTTCGGTTTTGTATAGTAATTGGCACGTCAGCACTCAACACTCTAGACGTAGTTCGATGACCATCAGCTAACTGCATAGAAAGTTCTAGATCTGTGAATATTTGGCCTCTTTCCTTGAGAAATTTATATAAGGATTCTCCACCAATAGAACGGCTAGCACCAGTATCCGCGCAAACAGCTCCAGTTGCTTCAAAAATGGATATGTCTAACAAAACAGTTAGAGGGGGTGAACCCAAACAAGTGTACATATGTACAGAATTAAATCTAGTTTGTTCTTCTCTGTTTTTAGAACAATTAGGACATTTTGCCTTTATGTATCCAGGGTTACCACAACCGTAACATGTTAAAGGATTTCTATCATCTGAGACAGATTTTATTTGTGTTCTTTCAGACCATTTAGACTGGTAGTCTCGTTTTGGCGAACTAGTTTTATATCCACTAAATTTCTTTCTAAAATAGACAGAGTCTTTTCCTAAATTATTTCGAATATTTACATAAGCATCAAGCTTTTCAGCTAATTCACTAGGCGAATTCCAGTCTGCCCATTCATCCATAAAATGATCTCTCATTTCTGATGGGGTTTTTCTTTTTATTTGGTCGGAAATTATTAAGTCTTTAAGGCTTTCGAAATCACTGATACCCAGTTCTGAAATACGACCTTCAAGGTATGTCCTTAATTCAAAATAGAAATCTCGCCAAGTACCGTCAGGCGATTTGTTATGCTGACAGAATAACTGTCTGAATTTATCTGCCGTAAGCTTAAACCTTTGTAATAACAAGTTTTTAACGTATTTATAATTCTGAGTCTTCTCATTTGGTTCCCTAGCAATAAGTTTGGCGATATCGGCTGGTAGCACACCGATCAAATAAGCAACCCATTTAGAATCAGGCACATTAAAGAAGTTTAACTGCCTTTCAAACAAATTCAAAAATAAACCCATATCATCTTCCTTTGGACAGAAAACTGGTAAAAGTTTTTGTACTTCCAAGATCGACTGATTCATTTCTACACTAGCTCTATTAATTTCGGTTGGCAAGCCTAACCTATGAGCTTCGAGTTGGGACCTAAGCCTTTCTATTTCGAGATTCTTGTCATTAATTATATCTTGTTCTTTTAATTTCCGAACTTCAATTATATTTGATAGGACATCTTTTACAAACACTTCCTCATAATTCTTAGACTTCATAATTAAATTTCTAAGATCTATAATCTTTAAGTCTGTACTAACTTCTTCCTCCCCAATTTCTTGGGCAAGCAGGATTAAATCTTCTTTCCGCGCTTTTCCTAAATACGCCATATTTCCTGAATTTAAAGTAAAACGTCACTCACGTAAAAATAAAACGTCACTCACTTATCTGTACCATTTTTTACGTTGGGCGCCACTTTTAGCTAGCTGTAAACATCATTTTATTCGCTACAACCATTACAAAATCATCTTACAATAATTTCTTGCAAACATCTTTCACTAAAACTTTAGAACACCAAAAAATTAGGCGAATTACTGGATAAATGAAAATCGCGCGCTCGCGCCATGGAGTTAGTTGGGTGGATTGTAACTAAAAAGGATGACGATGCTTTGACGTCATTTTACGATTGTTACAAGTATAATTTTACAATTTACTTTCCATTTAAAATACATTTTATACACCATAATAAATGTTGTACAAATAGAGAGCTATTTATTATAAATAATTGTATATGGGTATATATTATACTTATTAATTTATGTACACTATTTTTGCTTAGGAATTAATAAGTTGCCCGGGAATCTTGAAATTAGAAAGAGTTTTGCAATTCTAGTTCCTAATTTATCCTTAAAGGGAACTAAGTTTCAAGAAAAATAAATTTATATGCAATGACATAGTATAATTTTTAAATTCAAATTTGCTTTTCAATACACAAAAATATCCGATTTCAAACATTTATATGATGGGTATTTATTTAGCATAAGAAGAAAAATGTATTATGTGCTTAAACGAATAAATACTAGGAACACAATTATTTTTTCGAACTGATAAGTTGGATTTCTGCATTTTCTTGAGTTTTCTTTCAGGTGAAATAAATGGGAGAATTAAAAAAAATAAATCAGCTCACTTACTTTAAGATATACTTGTTTAGACAAAGAGAAGAATTAATAAATGATATTTATCATGAATACTTTTTCCCCCAAAGTAGTTAGATATTTTGTAAAACGGGAAGTGTTGTCATATGTTAAAATGCTTGTTATCAGATAAATTGTTAATTGTTCTGTTTTATTTTTTTTCTATAAAAATGATGATAAAGATAATAATAATAAAATCAAAAATAGACATTCTTTTGATTTTGTTTACTAAACAATGTAAATGACTTTTTTTTTTACTTTTTCGAACTCAAAAATCTTCTTTGCACCGACTGAATTTATGTATTTACGCTAGACAATTACATATGCTTTACTTTTAAAGTGCTTTTAAAAGATTGCTTTCAAAAGCATTACTTTGAACTGAACCTAACCAGGCGATATTGCTATAGTCACGCAATTGAACATTTCCACATATTTTAAGGATGTGTATATATCTTTCATTATTAGTAACGAACTTCTGTTTTTTAAACAGTATTCCGTATAGTAAAAATACGACATCAGAATTGATCGTTCGGTTGGGTGGTAAGAGTTCAAAGTAGACAATTCCTTTGTAATCCCACCAAATTGATAACAAAACCTTCTTTTGATGAATATCAGCTTTTGATGTTGTTTGAGTTGGTTCACCTGGCCTGCTCCGCGATCTTTTCCGCTTGATATTGTTGTAAAAAACCCATTTTTCATCGGCAGTTATCAATCGTTTTAAAAATATGGATCGTTTTCATTACGTTTCTTTAGCAAATCGCAACTGTTAATGCGTTGCGTTAAATGCGTTTCTTTCAGTTCGTGAGTGAGGAACCCATGTATCGAGTTTTTGAACAGCCAAGTTGTTTTAAGTGATTTTCAATGCATGTATGTGATACATGAAGCTTCTCTGCAATCTCACGTGTTGTACTGTGACGATCCGAATCGATTATTGCTTTGATTAGGGCGTCATCAACTTCAACTGGACGACCAGAGCGTTTTTCAACTTTGAATGAAAAATTACCAGAACGAAATTTGGCAAACCAATTTTGACACTGCCGTTCTTTTAAGGCTTCGTAACCATAAACAGCACATAATTTTTTATGAGCTTGCGATGCGTTTTTCCCTTTGCGGAAATAAAAAAGCAAAATATGACGAAAATGTTCCTTTTGATTTTCCATTTTTCAACGAAGGCCAAGCGAAAACTACGCAGCCGATCAATGAACTTTTTTTACTGATTGACAGCTGAATTGCCAACTATCAAATAACAAAATGTGTTTTACATTTGTAAATCGTCTTCAAACCTAAAAATTCAACTGAAGCCATCTATGAGTGAAATCCGCAATTACTTAGTTGCCAACCCAATAGTTAACGTATTAGATATTAGGTTTAATCTCTAAATAGCAGAAAATACATAAAGCATTCATATGATTAATCACTATTTGTCATCAATCGAAAGTGCATGTCACAAAACAAACATGCTAGTAATTTAGGTTCTGCAGTATATAATTGGGATTCTTTTCGATGAAACCATAAATCTTTATGGAATCACTCAACTGGAGCAATCAAATTCTTGTGCTAAACCTAACTTGTCTCAATTTTTTATTCGTACAGCAATAAGGTTCTGCTGCTTTCAAAAAATTATTTCCTCTGTTGGAAATAGTTAACGTAGAACTAAAATACGTCTTATCCATTAAGAGCTAAACTAATGACTATAATGACTAAATTATAGAATATTTGCACATTTGTGTTAGTTAAATCTATCTATTATATATATATGTATATTAGTTTTATTATTTGTTTGTTTATGTGTTTCTTTCTTAGTCTGTTGCTATAGGGGTCAAGTCCGTTCGTCAGATATTAGTCAAGTTTGGCATACTGACTCGGGGCCGGATACAACGGATCCCAACGGCCTTGAAAATATATATAAATGGCGAATCACTTACATTCTATTCTGAACACGGATACACAAGTATACATAATATATGCGTGAAAGTGACCGACCAATCAGTAAATATTCATACTTCCTGGTGGACTTATCCGAGCCTGGACCAAATGAATAGAACAGGAGAAAGCTATTACTGAAAAAAATTCAATCCGATTTTTAGTTTTTTAGTTATTGTATGATTTGTCCACTTTACGATTATTTTTAGCTCATTTTGCGTTATCGAAAACTGTATTTTCAATTGAAAAATATATTTCTTATATCATCGGAAATCCAGAGAATGCATAGCTAAGTTTTTCTTAACAAATTTTTAAGAATCATGAAAGTAAAAACCATTTTCAGCATGCATTGACTTTATAAGTCCGCAAAGAAATTATTTATGAAAATATCCTTCAGAACTTAATAATTTTTTGGAGTCAGAAATTTCCTCTCTATTAAAAAAATAATTGAAAAAGGACAAAAACTTATTCTTAAAAAAATTAAAAGTTAATATATCTTCTGAAATATCTAACGGGTTTTCTCCCATTCGGTTATTCTTTTCCAGTACTCGGCACACCATGCATCAGTTTGAAAGACTTTTCCCCTCTCTCTCCCCTGTCTTGAAGTCGCAAACTTTGAGATCACGGGACTGGGTAATTTATTTATTTGTTCATACTTTTAGTTCAAAGATTTAAGTATCGATAAGTGAATTGAGTCTTTGAAGAATTGCACACATTTGCAGACTAATTTTTTTTTAATTCATACTCACTTTATGCATTAGTTGGTAAATATAAGCCACGTGAATAGCGAACATAAGTGGAAAATTCTTTTTCGCCAAGTTACGCCAAGAACGTATTTAGTACTTATTGTACCCAGACAACGTCGGGCGATGCAGATAGTTTTAGAATAAAACTCACCAAGTTCTTTTTCGCCAAGTTTCGCCAAGAACGTATTTTGTACCTATTGTACCCAGACAACGTCGGGCGATGCAGATAGTTTTAGAATAAAATGCTATGGAATTATCCCCGAAGTGCGATGTGGCACATTTAAGACATTTTGACTAATCATGGCTTCATTTCATTTTATAAGATATTAATTATTAGTAGTTTTACGGTTTCATCAGAGCGATATGTGAAAGAAAATACACAATAGATTATTAATAGCACTTTCAGTATAGTTAGATTAGGTTTACCCAGAATGTATCCCCACAGAATCAAGAGAGACCTGCATAAAACTGCATTTGGTGCAGATCAAAAAGATTTTCTCTCCATTGATGCATGCAACATGTTGAAAGAATCGCGTAAGAAGCTTTCACATCTACTCATGTTGACCTGGACACTATTACGTGAACTGATAGTTACAGAACACAGAATTTTTCCATTATGTCATGGGAGGTTTACAGTTTGAGAACCCCGAATAATTTGAACTAATTCTCTGTCAAGTCCCTTTTTCTAAAGCTATCACTAAGTAAGTATAACGCATCGGTCCATTTTTAAAGGCAATTTTTGCATTCCTGAATTTCTTTTGAAGCTTGCATGAGCCGTATTGATTGACTGTTAATATTAATTTATAGTACAGATAGTCAAGAAACATTACAGGTTTCTTCAAGTATTTAACATGATTAGTTTGTTTATAAAGGTTTTCGAGAGTAATGGCTTTTCAGGTGTTGTGTCAAGGGTGTCGGCTTTTCCATAGAAACACCTTTTAAGTAATGACAAGCGATTTTACTCTCTAATTTTTTTTTAAGTAGCAGCTGGAGCAAAGGAATAAATATGAAAACAATATTGTTCAAAACCTGAAAACGCTCTAATTCAGGACAGAAAAGTTGATGGGTTCGTAAATGTAAGAATGTGTTGAAGCTGAAGGAAGCATTTAGAAAGTTTAGGATTAGTGAATACGTCAAGACAGAACGCAAATTTCGTTGCTTTTAGAAATTCGTCGAACAATCTTCTGAGCGTTATTATTAAATAGTAATTCACTATAATAGAGTCAGTCGAACAGAAAAAAAACTTCATCAGAAACTGCATCTCGCATACAAAAAGAGCAAAGCACAAATAAAATCAGTCTTACAGATGGGCAGAAGCTTAAACTGATTTACAGTGTAAAACATTACACAATTTACAACCTTTACTACAGTACGTCACATATGACCGATAAGAACAGTGCTACGTGCTTCACAAAAAATGTTCTAAGTCCAATGAAGTACTGTTGCAAAGTTTGAACTGTCTATATCTTACAAGAAATCACATGACATCACGCCTCTTTGACATTAAAGACCACAACTCTCTATATGTCAATCAGTATTAACATATTTGCACTCTAATAACATACATCCCTTAGATGACGTTTACACTGGCAAATTGTCTTGGGCACAGAGATAGAAAAAGTGCTCAAAATAATAAAACACAACTGACAAAAACATGGCAAACACTTCTGACAAATAACTTTATCGGGCAAGTGAAACGCGGAAAGAAGTTGTAGATTAAAACAATTAAGAACTTTTTTCAAGCGACATACACACATAAAATTTTTTACAATACGATTTTTTCAGGTGGTACAGAAGGTACACCCTTCGTCATCTGCAAAAAAGCTCCACCTTCATAGAAGCAGGAATGGTGGAACTAAAAATAGTTTACTACCAAAAAACAATTTTTTTATGAAATGCTAAAAAAATAAACAGTATTTTTTTATAGATTACATATATTTAAGCTTCTGGTTAGATTGCTTCTCTGTGGCTAAAAAATACGCTATTATAGCACCATTTATGAAGCTAATTACAAACCTGACACGCTGCAAAAAATAAGATGCATTACGTTGTGAAAAATTATTAAGCAAGCGAAGCACAAAAAAAATCCGCCCACAAATATAACGTTTTGAGATCGCCGAAGAAAGGCTAAATTGATTCGTCACGTAAAGTTATCTTACTCAACCGAAACCAGAAAGCAAATAAATGAAATCAATTGGTTTGCGGACTCGCGTCACGTGACGACTGACCAAGGGCGTCGGCCAGGGCACGTGCGCCGGCGGAGAGCCGTTTCACAGAGGAAAGTAAATGAAACACTCAAAAAAACATACACACACACGCATGTGTATGTGTGTATCTCAGCACCACTACAAAAATGCTTTCGTGCTGATGAAGGGAATGTCATTCCAGAAACTCCCAGTTCACACCTTTTGCTTTTAATGCTTTGACGTTTCTCGTCAAAATGGGTGTCCGTTAAAAGGGGAAGGAACAAAAAAAGTGTACGGAATAGGAGGGTAAGAAAAAAAAAAAAACGACATTCTGCGTTATTAGGCGTGGCACTCATTGGGAAAGTGCTGTACCGTGAAGAATCGATAATTGAAAAGAGCGGAAAAGAAAAGTAGTTGTGGTTTTTGGAAAGGGAGAATTTTCAACTTTAAAATATCCATCATTTGTACGACAAATGTTTTAGCTGATTGAGAAAACTGAAGGGGTGTTATTCATTCGCCATACCTTTTTAATGTTAATTGTACTTTGGAATAGCTACTTAAAATGCTCCAAACATTCCTCTTCTTATTATTAACGTATTAACGATACTGACATTCGCTATGAAATACATGTATATACAGTGGTGGTCAAAATTTTGGACACTTATGGAAAGTTTTTTTTTTTGTTTGTTTTCTAACTTCGTATTCGTATAAAAAATGTTATGTTTCACAAAACGCAAACTATTTTGCACCATTTTGAAGATATTTTAATACTGATTTCAATACAAAAAAAAATTAAAATATTTGCAATACAAAACGGCAATAGTTATCGAGATGTATTACATATTGAAAATTGCAGTGATCTAACAGCAGTTTGTAGGGTAGCCTTAATTTTTTATTGCATGTTCACATCGATGTTTCATCGAGATGACGAGAGTTTTAAGCTCAGAAAAATAACAGGAATTGACCTGAAAACTTATAAATTACAATCTACCCCATCACTACATTTGATTTTCAGATTAAAGTAATTATAACTTTTATTCTATTACACATACTTAAATTTAGTTTTGTGTATTGGAATCAGTATTGAATTCTCTTTAAAATGATATATGAGTATGCATTTTGTGAAACGTAGCACTTCCTATAAAAATACAAAGTTAAAAAAAAAAAAAGTGTTTACAATTTTGGCCACCACTGTATATATTACCTTTACGTGTTGTAATGCATTATGGTTTAGCAAATTCTTATTTAAACTAGCCGTTTATTAAAAAAAAACACTCAAAAGAAAGTGTTTAAAATATAAAAAATTAAAGTTTTGTA
Source organism: Cheiracanthium punctorium (assembly GCA_038373885.1). Taxonomy (NCBI): domain Eukaryota; kingdom Metazoa; phylum Arthropoda; class Arachnida; order Araneae; family Cheiracanthiidae; genus Cheiracanthium; species Cheiracanthium punctorium. Next base: position 1,687,833 of record JAWZYV010011619.1, read on the forward strand.
AAATTATATACTTCAGAGGTACTTATCAATCTGTACATGTTTTTTTATCGAAAGCAATTCTATCTTCGAGAGCAGCAGCAGAAATTCATGCACAGACTTTTTTTCAGCTCCGAGTCACTATCTGTGTATGGACTTCTGCTGCTGCTGACGAAGATCGAAATTTTCTCAATTGAAACGCTTGTACAATTACATAAAGACCTTTTATGTGTGTTACTTTCCAATTATTTTACCCATTTATTAGCTTTTTATGAGATGATCTTCTTCGGTAAGGTCTATAGAAAATAAGTATTTTTTTAAACCGAGACGTCATTCCTAATGTTAATGCAGATATCACTTAAAGTTAAAACACGTTTCACGGCTTCTTCAGAACATAAAAAATAAGAATAAATAAAATAAACGAATAAGCATAATAACAAATAAACTTCATTAATACGGATTGCATTTAAATCTAATTATTACAACCGTATTATATTTCTTAATATTGTACTTGTGAACACTAGCAACCAGTATCTCGGTAAATATTTGCGTCAAAATTTGATGAATTCTCTTTTTACCCTGGTAAGACTCCCACCAATGAAAAATTTCAAAATGATGGCGTTTCTTGGAATTCTATAGAACATACACATCACCTTCCCCTTATTTGATGATTGATGACAATTCAGAGAATTTTTTTTTCCATCCCACCCCGCTATTTCTATAACACGCTGTCTACTGACTCCTTTGTCAAGTTCCTTAGCTCAAGCAATAAGATGTATTGCCCACCAAAAAAGAAAAAAAAATATTGGCTTTAATTTTTCTTAAGAATTTTTTTCATAAATATATTTTTATATAAAAGCGCAATATTTAATGTGAAAATTTTCCAAATTTAAATTTTTCTGATTGCAGCTAAATGTTAATTGTTCTAAAATGACTTTTTTGTATCATAGCTTTATCAGCTACGCATGAAATTATGCTCAGATGATAATATAAACATAAATGTTTTAGAAATATGATTATTCGAATTAATCTAACCAAAGTACGAAGGTCCCTGTCCTATCGCGTTTTAGAGGATTTCCTCTAGATTTAACGTAAATACGTGTTAGAACCCCTTTAAAAGTTCTCTTTCCAAGGCACCCCACCAGTAACCAGATTCCGCTTGCGTAGGCTTGCCATAATACAAACAAACAAGCAAACACACTTGTATGATTATAAAAATTTTATTTTATAAAAATAAACCCTAAAAATATCAGTAACGTACTTTCACGTAATGTAGTAATGTGCTTGTTAAGTTAAAAAATAAATAAAGTTACAAAAATATTTCTTGAGGAACATTTTGTTGATTATTGAGTTCCTATTTTATACAATAGACCGGTAAATATATACTATATATATATATATATATATATATTTTACATGCTATCCAAATACAGTTACGGCAAAAATGCATATGTCCAATGCAATATTCATCATGTCTTTTAATTCTGTTGCACCTCGAAACGAAGTTACAACTACCTAACTGTTTATATATAACGAAATGTATTGTATCATACACGTACATTGGGCTCTCTACTAAAATTTAAATTAATCTACATTTAATTCAGGACCACTACATTTCGACATAAAAGGACACCATTTGAAACACATTTCATAGATTGTACTAAATACAAATATCCATAAATCGCACTCATTCAATTTCCTATACAAAGTTCAGTCTATATTGCCTATCAAAACAAGAGATTTCCACAGTAAATCCATAACAAACCGTATTTTATACGCGAAGGAATCTGAAAGCTCTTGGAGGGCAAATGCAGTAGATCATGGCCGTTTTATGGGTGAGTAAGGTAAACTCTGGAGCTTAATGTAAACCAGAATCATGAACAGGAACATATATTTTATCGATGCTTGATTAAATTTGGGATGTCTTGTGATCAAATCGGAGTTTATGTATCGTTTATGTCTCTTATACACTGGATGAACCTCACTGATAACGGAGTGTATTATTTAAAAGTATTGTTTTAACTAGAAGTAACTTAAACTACTCAAAATAAAATATAATGATAATTGATAAGCATAACTTTATGAAAGAAGGGATTTTTATGCTTTAAAATTTGGTTTCTGTTCTTTTAAAAAACTGTCGCCTCCGTTGGTTTTATCTTAAGAATCTCTAAAATGGAGCCATTTTAAAATCAGAATTGAATGAATTAGCTACAACAGTAGAGTACGCGGACTTTTTATGTTTGGTATTATTTTAGCGCTATTTTTGCTTCAAAAAACTAGGAAAAAATGACTTTTTTACAATAGAGGAAGGATTTGCAAACAGAACTTTGGTTTTCACTTTTATATTTCAATAACTGTGCTTCGCTTTCAAAATTTCGACGATTCGTGGTAATACATAGATTGTGTTTCTTCTTGATGATGAATATTGAGGATAGTTCATACAATATTTCAATATTGCAAAAATATTCGAAATTAAAGCATATAAGTAAATCTTCTTAAAGTATTTTAGTTATTGTGATATCTGATCATGAGGCAAGTAGATGGGAAAACACATTAGTCAAAACAATTGAAAAATCTTGATTATGAAAATTATTGGTAATAAATATTCAAATTAACTTGGGCCCTGGCTTTGTTAATAGTTGCATTTTTTTCAATTTAAGTTATTGTATTTGACGTGAATTTATTTAAACATGCCTTATTTAAAAAAATGCATAAAAATAGTTTTTAAAATACATTCTACATAACACATTGTTTCATAATTTAAATATTTTTATTTCATGTGCAATTATTAATTCATAAAATGTATAAAAATAATAAACACTTTGCAAAAACATATCGTGAGGTCAATGGCAACAGAAGCAGTTTGGAATGAAAAATAAGATCTAAGAACTTTTTTCTCTGTTATGCGCTACCAAAGTTAAAATAAGTCTGTAGGTAAATGTGTAAATAACTGGTACCCGTACCTTCAAAACAAAATATGAGTTTCGTATTCAAAACTTACAGTGTAGTATTATATTAAAAGAAACCATTTTTTAATATAGTAGCTTATACCTTTTTAAAGCAATCTATACTACACGCAAAAATTACAAGTAAGTGGTTCAGTGGTATTTTAAAATATATTCTATTTATATTGCTTATCTTTATGCGAAAGGAATTTTGTCACTAAATTTAGGCAAAACTAAGCATCCTAAACACGATGATGTGAATATCCACATATCAGACCGTACTAACGAACAGAAAAATAGTCAATATAAATAAAAAATGCATGCATTTTTAAAATTTTTAATTGTAATAATAAGATTGAACCAATACCGTAAAATGAGAAGTGAATAAGCTTACTTACCTAACATTTAATGAAGAATTCAATACGTTTTCAGCAAATTCTGATTTTACTATACAGATATACTGATGTCGGCGCATAAAAAGCATATCAAGAAAATATATTTTTGAAGGCTGTATATGGTAGTAGTTCACACAACATTTTCTCTTAACAATAAAAGAGTAGAATTCGGAGACAGTAAATTATCTGCAACAACGTGCAGTGCTTTCAAAAATCTAAGTTTCTAAACCAATCTTATTATATAGAGCACACGGAAACGTAAAAGACTACTTCGTGATTGAGCAACTTTTAACAAAAGAATATCGAAAAACATGAAAATATTTTTTGTGTTTTCCAGCATTTGCCATATTTCACAGGTCAGAATTATTTTTGAGCTGCCATACTCCCTTTGCCTTTCCTGAAAACATTTTAATGTTCCTTCCTTTATATGCTTCAACTTCACGGACGTAAACGAACTTACATGTCGAATGCTGGTTTTATGATCATTTAACATATGCAAGCGCGGCACGTTAACCCATATGTCAACAGCTGCTGTCATATTCTAACATAAAATTTTCGCTGGATTTCTCGTAAAAGGAGCTTAACTAAGCTCCCGAGTTCCTGTCCCAAGGGTTAGTCATAGGTTTATGCTGCCGTTAAGCTTTGCAGAAGCTCTCCCAGCTATAAAAATGATATACCGAATTTTATGACTCCTTTCATAAAATCCAGTCTTCCATCTTAATTATAACATTACGATCTTTATATTCTTTTAATAAGTAACATGAATAATATTTTGTATTTACGGTTTTATACTCACACTGCTGCATTTATGTTTTGGGTAGAAATTATTAAAATGCATGCTCGAATTAATAAAATTTCTTCATGCATATTTTATGCGGCGCCTAAGCACAGGCGAATGTTATGATGGAAATTTAAAGATGTAGGAGTAAATAAGTAATGCTATTAAATGATTATCAAAAATTCAAATAAAACACTTAGTTTAAAGAAGTTTACTTATAAAAAAGTTAATTTAAAATTATTCATGTCTTTAAACTACTTTCCTGTTGCATTAATGTTGGAAATAACGTTTCGTAAAAATTTAAGCATGGGAGAGGAAAATAGTAACTTGCTATTAGTGAATTAATGTATTAATGAATTAATGTTTCTGTACAAACTCCCCTTGAAATAAAATGAGTGGATCTAATGATATAAAGAAATAATATTTTAATTAATATTCTAATATAAAATTTTATGTCCCATTTTAGTGTGCCATTTAATTTTCATTATGTATGCATACTTTTTACATTTTAATTACTACAACCTTTAAACATGCTAATCTCTAGCTATTTCATTTAATCAGTATTAAACGGTTTTATGCTTACGTACACTTATTTAACTAGTTACGCTGATACACATATTGACATTCTCTTTTTAATAATATTACGAAATTTTATTAAACTTGAAGTAGGCTCTTAACTAAAATATTGGCACGTAGATTCCTGTGATGCGTCTCCTGGAGTTATTTTGCTCGCTAAACCCTTGCGCATCATGACGTATATGCGTACGTCATAAAATTCTCATGACCCAAAACCGTGACGTACTGTACGTCATTATTCTATTTTAGTACGTTAACTGTGATTTTTGGTTTGTTATTACAATATGCATGAACATTGTTGTTCGGTAGTATCAGCTGTATCACATGTTTAATGCCGAAGTCAACGTAAAGCTGCAGGGTTTATTCATGCTATTTGCGAAAATACCAAATTTAAGTAACGAGGTCTATAAGTTTTAACATTTTGCAATGTAAAACAGTACATAACAGTTCAAAACAGTACAAAGAAAGCAGTTACATAAATTTATCTGATCGTATATTTATAGAATGATTTGCTTTTTCGATCACCACTACTTAGAACTATCAAAGACCAAACGTCATGACGTCACACCCAGCATAAAACCTTTAAAATTCATTACGACATAAGATAAAGATCTACAAATATTCCGGTGAATTTACTTACTTAAAAAACCTTAAAAAGCAATTTTTATACATCAATAAAATATAATGTGATAAGGTAAGGAATAACAATAAATTACTTTATAACGAAAATGTATTTTTTTATTTTCACTCTTGAATTTGAATATTGCTAATTCAGTAGTTTTAATTTGTTGAAATATGCTTTTAAAAGTAAGTTTAACTATGACGTCCAATTTCCAGATGTTTCGTTTTCATATATACAGCGTATTCGCTTATAAGTTAATCGACTTTTATTTCGAAACGATTAATATTATTAAAAGTACAGATTGAAAAGTTTTAAAGATATTGAAAGTTCGAAGCAAAGAAAACAAATTTAGTGGGAAAAAGAAACGCAATGTAAAATTATGTGAAAGATTTTCCTTTGAACATAAGCACTTGGATTTGTATAAAATTTTAGATTGTGCATTTTTCAGTAATGTTTTTTTCGCATAAAACATTTTTTAATATTGTCATTCTACTAACTTTGAATATTTTTGTGATTGAAAGTATGCATCTAGGGCAATGTTTCTGCACTTGCGTGCTACGGCATACTGTGCCGTGGAATAATGTTTAATATGCCGCTAGGACTTTTGAAAAATTATTAAAACTGGGTGGTGTCATATGAGCGATATGACATTTTCTATTTATAAAGGATTGTCGTGTTAACTTTCATTCAGCTATACACTATGAAGCGTGAAACTTTTATTTTATAGCATGGGAAACCGTCTAGTCGATTTTTGAAAGAGCTGTTTGCAGTAAGACCCATTAAAAAATACAGACCTCTCACTAAATAATTATTCATATTTATCAATTTTTTGTATCATGCAGCTTTTGCAATTTTTATATTCAGGTGTGTCGCAAACAGTTCTAAATATTTTGTGTGCCGTCAACCAAAAAAAAAGGTTGAGATGCTCTGATCTAGGGCAAACAGTTGAGAAAATTAAAATCGGTCAGCTTATACATTTATATTCTGTACTAGCTGAAGTACCTGTTCTTCGCACGGGAATGAACGGACTTTTTGGTATTACGATTTGTGGTGATTACTATTTATTGTAATAAAGAGATATAGCAAAATGGATATCTCATTATATTGTGTTCAATAACCATGCATACCGAATTTCAAGGCAATCGTTTGTACGGTGCAGAAGGCCATGCGGCGTAGCGCAATCTTGTGTCGAGTTTTAGCAAAACGGATACGGCGAAAATATTCTTCGCATTCAGATATCGATGAATACGAAATTTCAGGACGATCGACTGGACAGCCCTGAAGTTCATGTAATGACGCGACATCTAACGCGAAACTCTTCCCCGTGTTGAAATATCTATGTATACCTATTTTCATAGCGATCAGTTCCACAGTCAAGAAGTGATACACTGCAGCGCGATCTAGTGGTTAATTAAAATAATGATTTGCTACAGTGCCGTCAAGTGGCGAGTTACAGCAAAATGGATAACGCCAAAATATTCTCATTGTTCAAACAGCTATGTATACTGATTTTCATAGCGACCGTTTGAATGGTCAAGAATTTGGCCTGCTGCAGCATCATCTAGTGGCGAGTTAAAATAATAATGCATTGCAGTGCCATCTAGTGGTGAGTAACATCAAAAGGAACACAGTTAGAATATATTCTTCGTGCTGAAATGTGTAAGCATAAGAAATTTTATGCCGATCAGTCGGACGGTATAGAAGTTGATGCGTTGCAGCGCCATTTAGCGGCATTTTACAGCAAAATGGATACTGAAAAATATTCTCCGTGTTCTAATATCCGCGTGTACCAAATTTTATTGAAATCGGTTGGACCATATTCGCATAGTAAACGGCTAAACGGAATAGAATTCGACGTTCTGCTGCGCCACCTGGTGGCAAGTTAGAGGAAAACGGATAGCATAAAAAGCTTCTCCATGATGAAAGAGTTAGGTGAACCAAATTTCATGGTGCAACGGTGCTCAACGGTGCTGGAGTTTTTCATCCTCATACAATCATACCAACATTCATTTTTATCTATAACCAGTGTCATTATATATCCCAGTCTCAAATAAAATCCAGTTTCAAATCTAAGCCTCGCTAAAGTGCCAACATACGCCATTTCGCAAGCGTTTTTTCAGGAAATCATTCGAAGCATTGACTTAGCAGCAATAATATATGGGAAATGGTTCGACCGCGAAAAAGTAAAGCAAGCCTTTATTTGAAAAGTTGAATCCCTTAATACAGCCGAATTTTTTTTAAATTATCAACTATAACGTGTTTTATTCATCATTACTCCGATGTACTAAATGAGAAGATTTCAATTTTCTGAAATTTGGCGGAATTCCCCAAACTTAAATCAATGTACTCATTTGGCGAGAATTCTGGAGATAGATCAATTGAAATCCCTCAATAACTGCATTATTTCTTCACGGATCATTAAAATTTAACGCTGTATTCTAATAAAACCTTTGCACTTGTTTTCAAAAATCTATTTCCTTAAGCTCTCAATAAATTGCGCCAAGCCGAAATCGGTGCAAACCGCTAGAACTCACTCTCACAAAATCGGCATTTGAGCCACTTTATTTTTTCGCCAAACTAAAATAATTTACCTATTAGCCTCGGAAATCTTCAATTCTTATTGTTTTGCCTATAAAACATTTCATTCCTGCTCCGATTTCCCATGCACACGATATTATAATAAAAAAATAATAATCTTACAAATATAAACTAACAAAAAAAAATCATTCTTATTCTTTTATTTTTACTTTGAGAATTTAAAACATTTTATTCGGCAAAATCGCCACACATGGCAACCACGATCCTTATTTCACACTTTTTTCACTACAGGGGTTACAATTACGGAAAGATTTTTGCGTGAAGAGCATAAAAAATCTCTTAAATTCCGGGAACGGGTGGACTTTCAAAGTTTTAAAGTGGACTACGATTTATTCTATATTATTTTACATATCTGTGCTAAATTTCAGGCCGATAGGTCCATTTTTGTGGATTTGTATACGAACGACATTTTATTCGGCAAAACCGCCACACATGGCAACCATGATCCTTATTTCACACTTTTTTCACTACAGGGGTTACAATTACGGAAAGATTTTTGCGTGAAGAGCATAAAAAATCTCTTAAATTCCGGGAACGGGTGGACTTTCAAAGTTTTAAAGTGGACTATGAGTTATTCTATATTATTTTACATATCTGTACTAAATTTCAGGCCGATAGGTCCATTTTTGTGGATTTGTATACGAATCAAATCCACAAACAAACAAACAAACAAACAAACAAACAAACAAACAAACAGAATTTCATTTTTATTTATAAGATTTATTTTGTGCATCGATTTAGTTTCTCTGATTACTATAAGAAGGAATAAATAACAACCACCTAAAATAACAGTATTAAACAAAATTCTAGTTGGATGTTTTTGAAAGTAACAATTTTGCGGAATCAACAGTATTATTTTTTTCAATTTGACGAAATATTTTGTTAAATTAACAAAATTTTGGTAAAGGCGCCAGTCAATATTTTTTTTTTTTTTGAATCAAGGAAATTTCGTTCAATTCAACCAAACCCTTTCCCCCGTGTAATAGTTATGCAATTTTTAATTACGAAAATCCGGAATTTTTTGAATCATTGGCAAGATTTTGTGGAGTTTTTTCGCGGAGCACTATACATTAAAAAAATATACTAATTACATGAAAATACTGAAAAAAAATTAAAAAAGTGTAATTGTGTTGGACTTCGTATGGGTTGCGTGCACCAGCTTTCTCAAGCATCCGCCGCCCTACGTCAGTCCAGTTGAGAGAGGTTGACCCCTCTCAAGCACAGACCAAGCCCCACGTTAATTGATTTTCATTGTTCTAATGGAAAACGAACTTCCACCCACTGGAAAACTGCGTGGGGAACGCGCTTTTAAAAACCGAACTCTAAAGCCCAATACAAAGAAGTCGATTGGAGGTAAATCCTGTGACTGTGGTGGCCTACAAATCGGTCCACTGCGACTAATCCATTGTGCTGCAAATTTTCTTGCCAGGTAACCACTCGCATATTTTCCGGAATGTTGAAGAAGTCGATTAGACTTCTTTGTATGGGGTTGATGAGAAACATGACGTACGGTACCGCTGTTGCTGGTTAAGTTAATTTTAACAGAGCTAGTACAGTACGTGAATGGGAGTTGTGGACATAAAGCGGGAAAGGCTCTACCCCAGAGTTCCTCGAGCCACCTCGCAACTCCTGAACCTGACGATGTGATGACCCTACGCCTCGCCTCCTGCTTTAACACCGATGGTGATCTTACGCCGCGCCAAACCCTACGACGCTCCTTCTCGTTTTCTTTCATATATATATATATATATATCATACTAGCTGAAGTACCCGTTCTTCGCACGGGAATGAATGGACTTTTTGGTATTATAGATTTGTGGTGATTACTATTTATTGTAATAAAGAGATATAGCAAAATGGATACCTCATTATATTGTGTTCAATAACCATGCATACCGAATTTCAAGGCAATCGTTTGTACGGTGCAGAAGGCCATGCGGCGTAGCGCAATCTAGTGGCGAGTTTTAGCAAAGCGTATACGGCGAAAATATTCTTCGCATTCAGATATCGATGAATACGAAATTTCAGGACGATCGGCTGGACAGCCCTGAAGTTCATGTGTTGACGCGACATCTAACGCGAAACTCTTCCCCGTGTTGAAATATCAATGTATCCCTATTTTCATAGCGATCAGTTCTACAGTCAAGAAGTGATACACTGCAGCGCGATCTAGTGGTTAATTAAACTAATGATTTGCTACAGTGCCGTCAAGTGGCGAGTTATAGCAAAATGGATAACGCCAAAATATTCTCATTGTTCAAACAGCTATGTATACTGATTTTCATAGCGACCGTTTGAATGGTCAAGAATTTGGCCTGCTGCAGCGTCATCTAGTGGCGAGTTAAAACTATAATGCATTGCAGTGCCATCTAGTGGTGAGTAACATCAAAAGGAACAGTTAGAATATATTCTTCGTGCTGAAATGTGTAAGTATAAGAAATTTTATGCCGATCGGTCGGACGGTATAGAAGTTGATGCGTTGCAGCGCCATTTAGCGGCATTTTACAGCAAAACGGATAGTGAAAAATATTCTCCGTGTTCTAATATCCGCGTGTACCAAATTTTATTGAAATCGTTTGGACGATATTCGCATAGTAAACGGCTAAACGGAATAGAATTCGACGTTCTGCTGCGCTACCTGGTGGCAAGTTAGAGGAAAACGGATAGCATAAAAAGCTTCTCCATGGTAAAAGACTTAGGTGAACCAAATTTCATGGTGCAACGGTGCTCAACGGTGCTGGAGTTTTTCAACCTCATACACTCATACCAACATTCATTTTTATCTATAACCAGTGTCATTATATATCCCAGTCTCAAATAAAATCCAGTTTCAAATCTAAGCCTCGCCAAAGTGCCAACATACGCCATTTTGCAAGCGTTTTTTCAGGAAATCATTCGAAGCATTGACTTAGCAGCAATAATATATGGGAAATGATTCAACCGCGAAAAAGTAAAGCAAGCCTTTATTTGAAAAGTTGAATCCCTTAATACAGCCAATTTTTTTTTTTAAATTATCAACTATAACGTGTTTTATTCATCATTACTCCGATGTACAAAATGAGAAGATTTCAATTTTCTGAAATTTGGCTGAATTCCCCCAACTTAAATCAATGTACTCATTTGGCGATAATTCTGGAGATAGATCAATTGAAATCCCTTAATAACTGCATTATTTCTTCACGGATCATTAAAATTGAACGCTGTATTCTAATAAAACCTTTGCACTTGTTTTCAAAAATCTATTTCCTTAAGCTCTCAATAAATTCCGCCAAGCCGAAATCTGTGCAAACCGCTAGAACTCACTTTTACAAAATCGGCATTTGAGCCATTTTATTTTTTCGCCAAACTAAAATAATATACCTATTGGCCTCGGAAATCTTCAGTTCTTATTGTTCTGCGTATAAAACATTTCATTCCTGCTCCGATTTCCCATGCACGCCATATTATAATAAAAAAATAATAATCTTACAAATATAAACTAACAAAAAAAATCATTCTTATTCTTTTATTTTTACTTTGAGAATTTAAAACATTTTATTCGGCAAAATCGCCGCACATGGCAACCACGATCCTTATTTCACACTTTTTTCACTACAGGGGTTATAATTACGGAAAGCTTTTTGCGTGGAGAACATAAAAAAATCTCTTAAATTCTGGGAACGGGTGGACTTTCAAATTTTTAAAGAGGACTATGATTTATTTTAACTAATAATTTCGTCCCCATAAATACTTTATTTCTTGTAATTTATGATACTACATCAAAATGAGGCATTTGTATATTTCAAAATACACTGGTATCAAAAATCGAACAATCTGTGTGATCCTCTGTAAATATCCAAAAAAGTAATCCTAGAATGTTCTACCTCAGAACAACGATTCCATTTTCATGCTCACATGTTATAAGTTTTCGTCCTATAAACTAAAGCCTAAACGTACTCATATTTTTTATCTGCACCCGTGAACGTATAGATGTAAAAGGTGCTTCAGTTGTATGGCGCATCTGAAATTTTCGATGGAAGAAAATTCTGTTTTCCCCCTTTTAAAGGCCAGTTGAAAACCATCCTAAAATGAAATTGAATAAGAGAAAAGTGTAGAATATCATTTTCTTGTTCCTTGTGCGTTTTAGAATCAACATATGTCGGAGAGAACCTAATGAAACTGAAGAAGTGGAAGAGGTTACTTAATACCTCTAAAGTTCTTCGTGCGTATATGTTGCTTGTCTAACGGAATTCAAAATGGAGGGCGCCCTATATTCGAAGCATTCAATTTTGTTTATCACCGATTATCCGTGAACGGAAAACTGTATTCCTTTCAGATAGAGCATAAAGTAATCGCGTATACTTTTGTATGACGTAAAATTTATCATTCTCTAGAAGATTGGGAAAAAAAATAATTATAAGATTTTCATAGATGTTCACCGTTGACAGAAGTAGTCTAAATTAGCTGCAACCTTTCAGTGGAAAAACGTTGAACTATGATTTGGCTCCACTGACTAGCTTAGGCACCAAATAATGGTTCAGGGTTTCTTCATAAAAGGTTGCAGCTATTTCAGCCCCATTTTATAGTGAAATGCTAACTATTTTTATTAGCAGTGTACGTTTTTAGTAGATTCAGTGTTACATTAAGTATATATACTGATATTTGTTGAAATCAGTTGATCTTTTTAACTACTAGCCGCCAAGGCGTCCAGCTTCGCATCCCCATGCCTTACTGTTCTACATACTCAGAGCAGTTTGAGACAAATCGGAGTGATTTTAACGAAGATCATGTTTCTCTGTTATAACAGTATTTTTCATTAAGTTTATTTAGATTAGGGTTGCTAAAAAGTTTGGGTGTCACGTTAAAAGCTGATGGTGGCCATGGGGGAAAAGCCGAGTACTAAAACTGTAAGATGCATGAAAAGATATAATTGGTGACATTTTCATTCATAAAATTATTTTTAAAATACTGTATTGGGTGATAACGTATTGTACAAATTCCTACAAATTTTCTTAATTGCAGAAGCTTCTGGATTAATGTGCCCAAAGTTAGCAGTCTGGTGTTTTACAGTACTTTTGCATTATTTAATACGTATCCTGGGTTACAAAATTATAAAAGAAACAGAAAATGGCTTAAATATGCTTCAGCCCACTGCAAGACGATGTTTTAAAAAATGTTCGATAAACGCGATGTGAAAAGATTCGGAAGATTTTGCTTTTTTCCGTATGTTGTCATTTTGTAATCTTGCTACTATGTGACATACGTAACCATTAACGAATATGCTTGCTTCACTCGACGTCAATGAACTGTTAATTTGGATTTTTGCGCGTGTGTTATTGATATTAAGCTAATGTTTACATCTAGTTTTGAACGTACCCAAGATAGAAATATCGTCGATTTTGGTACCGCATACGTTAGCGCATTATACTTGTGGATGGTTTACGAAAGGCAAAATGCTTGCAGAACTAAGATAACCCACGCGAAAATCAATCGCACAATTTTTTTACACGTTCCTCCATGCCAAAACTACCCGTTTACCGCTTTGTCTATATATCCCAGTGATTTACCGCCATGCTTAAAGATTTACTCTTCTAGCTATAATTAGGATATTCAGCGTCCTTTTGTCAGTATGAAAAATATCGCTCTTCCTTCGTATGTAAGAGTGAGATATCTAGAAAGACACTCCAGGAAATTACTCTTCCTGAATTTAACAGCGTATTTCACCCAGGGTTATTCTTAGAGATTTTATATACCGAACGTGTGCTTTAAATTGTTCTTAGTCACGGAAGGGATTTTTTTCGAAGTCTTTCTCACAACGGAAAATTTTAAATTTTGGACATAAATACTTATTTAACTGTGGAAGTATTTCTGGAATAGTATGTTCTGACGTCGTAATTAAAGACGTTTCACTCACTTTTTTTCATACTTTCGTCGGATGTTTAAGAGAATTTCCTTACAAGTTTACAGAGTAATATCTTGTAATATTTAAAAAAAAAACATTTATTTCACTCTCTCAGAAAGAGCATTTAGGATAATCATGAAAAACATATAACTACGAAATTTGAAAATATAATTTACTTTTAAAGTTTAATCGACTACCAAAAATTCTCCGCGTTAAAGTTTAATCGAATACCCACCGATAATTTCCGTGAATGTCACCACCCTCCCCCCTACAGAAAAAAAGAAATGCAATTATGCATCAATAAAGAAAAACTATTATTCAATATCCGGCAAATTGCTCCATGATTTCACCAAGAAAAGGACTTGGCACTCAAAAGATTGAACCGGTTTGACGCATTGACTGTGACCGGTGGTTAATTTCGTAAGCAGTCTCGAAAAAGTGAATTGAATTAGTAAAACTATGTATGTACGTTCCGATATATTTTTGTAACCTAAGGCAGGTTTCATGCAGAACGTGAAGAAAACGCTGTTAGTTAGTCGATATCTACTCAATGAAGAAGAAAATTTATAAAGGCATAAAAAAGTGTATGCATATATTTGCCTATACATGTGTGTTCATTCTTATATTTAGAAAAAATGCAAATTAATATTAATGAATATATCGCGCATACCTGGAAATACAGCTTTTCGAATGTATTATAGTATGGAATATATACATTACATGGTTTAGTTAACCTTTTGAATCGTGTAGGTAAAACAGTAGTACCAAAAGAAAGGGTGACGAAAGGACAACGTTGCTACTAATGCAACGTAATAATAAAAACTGGCGATAAAAAAAGTGAAGAAATTATGCTATCCTTAAATGACACCAAAGACCGTAGAAAAACGAAGAAAACATTCTAAGCCTCTGTATTTAATGTAATGCAAAGGTAGATACAAAACATGGATAACTTTGGATGAAGCATTTTCTCATGTGCCATCGACAACTGGCAAAGCGAATATTTAATATATTTCACGTGCACAGCGTCGCAAAGTCTCAGCTGTTTTCCAAAAAGGCAGGTTGGCCGTCAAGTGTTACGGTATCGATGGGATTGTCCTCTCAAGGCTTAACAAAATCATTTTTTTGTAGAACAAAAGGCTAAAATTGATCCTAAATACTATTAGAATAAGGGTTTGAAGCATATGATCAAAGACGGTAAACTTCGCTACCCCCAAGGAAACTTTTTTTTCATTATGTACTATGTCATACTGCAAAATCAACTATGGAACGGCTGAAAGATAAAAAAAATTAATTTTCTGCCTTCCGTGAAATGGGTACCATCATCCCCAGACTGTGCTCCTTGGGATTATTTTTTTATGGGGATACTTAAAAATACAATTAAATAGACATAAAGTTAGAACGATTCAAGGGCTTAAAAAGCAATCTAAGAGGAAATTGGAAAAATACCCCCAAAAATGGTCGGAAAAGCTCTTTTGGCTTGACCTAAACGTTTACGTAAGGTTTACCATGCTAAAAGAAATCACATTGAAATTTCATGTAAATAACTTAATTCAATAAAAATTTATTATGCTCTGAAATTGGTCACATTATTTTTGAATCAACCTGTACATCATTTAGGATGCTTAAACATTAGCTAATTCGGAAGGTCGGAGTAAGAGGTTTAGCGTTTGGCTATATGTTTTTCAGATGCAGGAAAAAACTGCAAAGTATGCTACCAACTTAAAATAATGTATCATGTAGAACTAATTGGTTAAAAAATTTTTGTTTTCATGATTTTAGTTGTATATTTAAGAAATTTTATAATCAAGCATGATATAAATAAATGCATCACAATATATTTTTTCATCATATAAATAAATGCATCACAATATGTTTCAGGAGAATATACTTTACATGCTTCGAAGCACTGTGTTCCATAATTTGCTTAAGTTAATAACGTTTCATCAGCACAGTCCTTCGAATAATCATTTATATATACATGTATATTACTTATGTAATGATAATTATTTTTTAAACTTTTTATTCATGTTCTGGTGCGCACATTAAAATAAATTTTATCCATCGAAGCCTTAAGATGTTTAATGTATTCTATTTGCAAGTGCTATTTACGTAAATTGAAGTTTAGGGCATTGGAATTTCACTTATTATAATCAATATCATTAAAAATATACTACAATAATTAAACATCACAAGATTTATTCCATCTCATATGCAAGGTAAATTATTTACATGAAACATATTTCTGCATGTTTCATATTCCGAGCTACTCGCATTCTAAATTGTCATAACAAGACCTCCCAGGATAACTTATATTGACAAAAGGATATGTTAAGTAATGAATACTTCTCAATATGCTAGCTTTGATTAATTTGGATTGTTTGAGTTTACAGCTACGATATTCAGTAAAGTCATCGTTTATTCAAATGGATATGGCATATTTCTATTGATATTCAAATAAGACCGGATAGTTACATTGTGCTAACAAATTTGATGACTTAAATCTTATTGGAAATTGTGGAATTATTCATCACTTAATTGAAGGTCGCATGTGGGTAAATTGATTCGAAGTTTAAAGGTAAATAATGTGAAAATACTTCTGCTTCTAACTGTGAATTGTAAGACATGGATATACTGTTTACATTATTGGGTGTAAGCATTTTAATTCTGTTGCTCGTGAATTTACAAGATATGCACAGATCAGTATTTTACAGATTTCCGCTACGTAATAATGACATTTTGAGTAATAATTGCAAATACCTCTTTTTTAAGATGTGATATTTGAAAATCTGATTGAAATATATGTAATGAGGTATTAATGGAAATTATATCTAAAAAATAATATCTGCAATAACCTTATTGTTTTCTTTTCTGAAAATGTAGTTGAAGGACTTGTTGCTGAAAGTAAGTAGCTCCAAGTACTCAAGTCTTCATATACCCTTCACAAACGACTAAAATCTGGCGTACCAAATTAATCTGGTACCTGGCGTACCAAGATTAATCTCATAATTGTTTTAACAAACTTATTGTACTAAAAATGACAAGTATAAAGCGTATTTCCAAATAATTTTTCGAATGAAAGCCTGATTCTGAATTGCTTTTTCAGCAGTAAAAAGTTATTTTCACTCATAAACGAAGACTGTCAAGATATTTTTGAAAGTATATGATGCCCTACAAATTCTTTTAGGCATTATAAATTTCGGAAAAGAGCAAAAAATATTGAAAAATTAGGAAATTTCAAAAACATTCAAATAGTCTTTTGTATAACGGTAAACAAACATAAAATAAATCAAAACAAACATTCAATCTGTATGTCAGTGTGTAGGATTTACGCATTCACATGCGTTAAAATCATTTATTCAAAATTAAAGCATCGAAACATATGTACATCAATTCAGAAGTACAAAAAACCTTAAAGAATCGTTTTAACAGTGGAAATGTGAACCTTTGGAACGAAGAGGGTAAAGATAAGAAAAACGCGTTTGCACGAGTATATTGAACACAAAATATCGACACAGGTAGCTCCATCTCTTGAGTAACACAAAAACTAATGATTAGAGCTGCGTCCTTTAGAAAACAAACAAAATACATTTTTGTATGAAGATACTATACATGTAACTCGAAACTTTCGTAGGAGGAAGCTACCTCATTTCTGAATCAAACGCTTCAATTTATGTTTATAGTTTAGTTCTGTGGTTCACCATCCAATCTAAAGATTTTTTTCTGAAGAAATGACGTCTCACATTTCATTAATACCAATCTGTGTAATATGTAGAGATATGAGAACGGCATTATTAAAGGAAAAAGAAACATACAATTTTTGAAAGATGAACTACTTGGCAGTATGGAACACATTTTTGGGGGGAAGGGGGAAAGAGTTTTGTTACGTGACTGCTGACAGTGTTTCATTAGTTCAGTTTAAGAAACTTCCCTATTTGACTATCAAGTACTCTTAAAATTAGTGCAAAAATGTTTTTATGAGAGACGGAAATTTCGCCTTCGTCACTCCTCTTGCTGTATACCTCGATTTGAGCCCATGCTAATTGGCGTCATCAGTCTTAAAATTTTCAAGAAAACCAGAGTCCATCATTGGCTATCAAGCTAATTAATAAGAAATAATAGGTATTAATACTATTCATTTCTTTAACACGTAACTGTTGTTAAACTTTAAATATAGTGTCTATATTACGAATTCCGAAAATGCTATAAAAATTTCGAAATGCAGAAATGTCTGTTTTATTTTATTTGCAGGAGATGTTACTGTAAAATGACCTTGAATAAAACTACACTTTTTAGACAACTTAAAGCTCAATTCATTAAGTGAATTTTTAGGTTTGTACTGGTCATTAAAAACAATTCATTAAGTAAATTTATAATAAGGACTGTAATTACAAGGTTTTACATAGTAATCATACGTTTGTTTGTAGTAAACCACAGCATGTAACTTTTATTGATAGGGTGATATGTTTTAGTAAGTACGAAAGTAATCTGTAATCTTGGTTACGTTTTCCAGAAGACCCACTTGCTTGTGTATTCGAATTTATAAAGAAGCTCTTTTGATGTTACAGAATTTTAAAATCTTAGGACAGTTAATAAATCTTAATGAATAATATAATAAATAAGAAAATATCACAAATTACTATTGCATATTTTAAAAGAATGCAGAAAAGTTTGGAGAATTGCTTGCTAAAATACTGCAAGGAAGGAAATGCAGCAGAATCAATATAATCAATACAAATATTGTAGTTTATTTAGTGAGCCTATTTCAAATCTTTCAGATCAAAGCCTGAGAGTCAACAATAACTCTGGGGTCAACTTTAAACTCTCTGGCCTATAAAAGAACCGACTGTACACGTTTGATAGCTTTTGAAATATTATCTACGGACCTCTTAGTTAAAAAAATTGAATGGTATCAATATTTAATATTATGATAATTAAGCATATAAATGAAATAATTTAAGTATGCAAGCAATTTAAGTATAATTTAAGTAATAATTTAAGCAATAATTTAAGTATATACACTCGATCTTAGAGTTACTTTTTGAGCATTTGATAGCCGTATTTGTTTTGCTTTAATAAATTTTACGAAATAATTTTCATTTACGAATATAAAACTAAATTCGAGTATTTTCGCAACACTTAGGAAAAGACTAGCCCAATAAAAATTAGGCAAGTCTCTAAAATTTTATGCTCAAAATGATGTTTTCTTGTATGGAGCTTTATTTTCACTTTAAAACATGCTTTATTTTCAATAATTTATGATTAAATACTCATTATTAGTATATGTAACTAGTATCTTCGTTACGAATAATAACAGTTTGAAGTTTATAATTTAAAAAGAAAAGTATTAAAATATACATACACTAAATATTTTTAAAGAAGTTATGAAAAGTACGAAAAACCTCCACACCCCAAATATCAACAGATATTTCTGAAAACTGTAAAGTAATCATTTCTTACGTTTAAATAAAACCAAATTAAGCATTATAAATCAATGAAACCAGACATTTATTTTAGCAATTGTAAATATTTCTCCAATCCTCCGTTTGTGTAAAACGCAATACAAACAAAACGTGCCCGTCTAAGCATTCTAAAAATATGAAAGTTGTAACTGTAGATGCGTACTTTAAAAGCAAATTCGTATTTCCAATGTAAAGAATTTTAAAGGAGTCACTGCTAAAGTGTCCACAGTATCAAGTTCGAGGCAAGAAGAATGAAGGGGAAAAATTTTCTACGAGAGTAAATGTTTATGCTTTTTAGCTCAGCCGAATGTAAAGTAGATACGTGTATTCAGAAAAATTTCTTTTTCGTTCCAGGTTTTGTCAATAAATGTAGGAATCAGTTTCCTTTGATATCTGAATAGAAAGTATGTTGGTCTTTTCTAAGAATCCATCGATGTTACATTTTGAATTCATATAGGATTCCCTTTAAAAATGTATGCTAATGATATGAGATCTTTGTTTTGCCTTTTTTCGGCTTATAGTAACGAGCAGTTTAAAGTTTGAAGATATATGTAACTTTATCATTCTGAAATAAAATGCATATTTTATACTATCCGATTCACTGGAAAATAGATTTTAAATTACTTGTGTCCCTGTGAGGTATATTTTAATGGTGTATGTCAGAGAAACAAAATCTGCCTCACTGTCTTGTACAAAAATTAAAAGGAAGTACTTGAAGCATGGACTCCATAATTTTAAGAATGGTTCTGTATGAGTATCAGCACACAGATAGAAAAGAAAAAAACGTATTTTATGAACTATTCAGAAAAAAATAAAATAAACAAGGTCGTTTATAGCAAAACTTTTTGGAAAACTAAGACATTATACAAAATTTTTGGTTTATGAATTTTTTGTAAAAGTTTGGTAACAGAAACATATGATAATGTCCAAAACTCTGCTGCACTGGAAATAAAAAGTTTGGTAACAGATACAGGTATGTTGTTTATTTCTGTGTACAGTACCAATTCTACAAAGAGGCATTTTAAAATTTTTTAAGTGCTCGGCATTATTTCTTTTTATAAGTATGTACCAAAATGACTTGATTTTTTTAACATCGTGAAGAGGAAAAATCATGAAAATATGGAAAATGTGCAGGCAACTGGGACGCCACCGATATTTCCCGATATTTACGGAATTTTTTCCCTTTAAATTTCAGAAGAAACTCCGTCCCGGAGAGGATCTGACTCTTCATTTACGGAAATTTTCCTGCATCCAAATATAAATGGAGAATTTCCGTAAAACTGCACTGCAACTTTTCATTAAATGTATGGTTATTTTTTACAGTGAATTACTCTGCTAACATGTTTATGTCTAGAAAATAGATTTTTGATTTGTTTATGCATAAAATGTATGATTTTGGACGAGTCTTATCACACGAAGAGGTCAAATCCATGCATTTTTGCAATAGATCCACATTGGGAAGAGCAAAGCTGAGCAAAGAATCACAATACTTGATGTTCCGTTTCTGCAATTATTAACCCATTTATGCCTAGTGTCCCTTTTTTGGGAAGGCATTTTCGCTATTAGTCGAAAACGTTATTTATTTTTCCTAGACTTTATTCATGAGTATTGAGCCTCAACTCTACAAAATATTTTAACATGACCAAATAGGATGTTAGTATTTCGATTTTTATGCATAATGATTTTAAAAGAAATCATCCCTTGTTCAAGAAGTTGACATCAGAAATTTATCTATTATTTCTGTTATCAGTAAAAATAGAAGAAAGTCGCAAAAATATCCAGGCACAAATGGGTTAAACGGAGCTCATAAAATACGTGGGAGAGGGAGGAGCGGTCCTTGGAGACCGGAAGTGAACTTTACGTTTGACGGCAATAGTTTGATACTGATGGTCCCTGGGGACCATTACAATGTTTTATTTTATTTAACATTATGAAAATGCTTGAAATTATAATTTTGAATTTTAATTTCATATTCCTCGGGATATGTTATATGTTATGTATGATCGATATGTTATGTATGATCGAACATAACTTTCAGACTACTTTTCTTTCACTAAATTTAATTTAAAAAAACGACGAAAATTTTCATATTTTCCCTTTACGTTGTATGTCTCAGTCATTTGATTATTTTGTGACAAAAAGCTTTTTTTTAGAATTAAATGAAAATAAGGCTTATAATGCAGGGAGGTTTTAATTAAACTTCCCCTATAAACAGTGTTTTACAGCTGAAACGGGTGAGCAGATTTATACGAAATTTCAAACATGGATGATACACGAGGTGCGCTGAAAGAGCTTTTTTGAAAAAGTTGAATTTTTTAAAAAAGGCCAATATGTGGCCCTTTGCGTCGCGACATTAGCTCAAAAATTGAGTTTAACTGTTTAAAAATGATGAAAAAAAAGTTAACATATGCATTATCCTTTGTGCATTTTGGATTAGCCATTTCCATTGTTTAATTTGCTCTTTTTTTACGCAAAGTGCCGCCTAGTGGTCATTTTTTGAATTAAAGTTTTGTTTTAAAATTCCTAGAGAGCACCACATGTATAGTATATGTGCCGAATTCGGTTACAGTCTGATAACACTGTTCTAGAACACTGTTTATAGGGAAGGTTTAACTACAGCCACCTTGTACATGCATTCTCTATACACACAAGGTGGTTATAATTAAACTTCCCCTATAAATAAAAATTCTACATCTGAAACGCATAAGCAAGTTGTAACCAACTTCGGCATTTGGACTGTACACAAGATGCGCTCAGAAATTTTTATTAATGTTTAGTACAGCAGACGTCCACTAGGTTGCGCTTTCCATGTAATTTCCCCTCAATAAATCCCTCATTGCAGCTAATGAATGCGTCAATAACTGTTGAACGAATGTTGATATTGTTTGAAAATTTGGAGTTACTCTTTTCCATTGTTAAATTTCTGTTTTCCATGCACAGCGACACCTTGTAGACATTCTTTTAACTATTTTTTTTTGTAATTCCTTGAGTGCAACTCATTTACAGTCTTTATACCAAATTTGATTGCAAACTGTTCACACGTTTTAGCTGCAGAGCCATGTTCATAAGTAGAAGGTTTAA
Source organism: Cheiracanthium punctorium (assembly GCA_038373885.1). Classification (NCBI taxonomy): domain Eukaryota; kingdom Metazoa; phylum Arthropoda; class Arachnida; order Araneae; family Cheiracanthiidae; genus Cheiracanthium; species Cheiracanthium punctorium. The sequence goes on from JAWZYV010011619.1 coordinate 1,710,144, forward strand.
ACAAACAGTATATAACAATTTCATTCTTAGTATTTTTTTTTATATTATTGAAAATATAGGTGCATTTCAAAAGTGTAATCTGGTACGTTTTACTAAATGAATTAAAATTACAAAAATTTTTGAAACGTTTAATAAGTACATTTTATACCAAATTTACGATTGCACCAATACAAATCCAAAGCTAGTGAAAATCGCACATTTGTATCAAGATTTTCATGGCTTTCATATGCCTATTTACAATTATAGAATATTTTTGGCTGCCACTAACTCATAGATAAACTAAAGCTCTTTAAAACAACAGATAAAGCGATTTAAAGCGTCTTATAATGTATTATCTTCACCTTTAGAATGTATAACTTTAATAATATTTAACGTAAGTCCATTATAATGGCTAACAAACCTCGGCATTCTGTCATACATAAATCAAATAGATCTGAATTTTAACCCAACAAAGTTTTATAGCATGCGACACTGAACTCAGGAAGTGTAATTTCCTGAGTTACTCCTTTATGTCCTTTAGTCTAAACTGAAAGGAAAGAGTTATTTTATAATCTGACAGAAAGTACGATAAAAATATTTTAATTGTTCAAGTTAGAATACGTATCAAATATCCGGAAAATTAGAGGAAGAGCGCACCTAATAATATGGATAAAGCAATGTTTGATGTGTTTAGATAGGTATTTTATTTTGTTTTTCATTATTTTTAAAACAGTTTTGTGTTAATTTTGTTATACAAGCCTTATTTCACATAATTTCGAACATCCTGCTAGTTTACATAACCTGTCTAATTTCAATCAATAGTTAATACAAATAAAAACAGCCTGTAGCGTGGGGGAGAATAAAATGTTAAAATTTGCTTAGGTTTGCAACTTTTGATGATTTATCGCCAAGTTTGGGGCCAAAAAGTAAGTCGCCCAAAATTAAACACTGTTCAAACACTTGTCGTAGCGAGTTACCAGCTTTTCAATGCCAGCTTCATAGAAACTTCCCACCAATGACGATAACCACGTCATTGGTGGGAAGTGGTTATATGGTGGCTATATGACTTTAAGAAAACTACGGCATGCTATTCAAAATAAACGTTGAGGAATGCTCAGTAAAGGAATTATGCTTCTCCATGACAATGCTCTGCCCCATACTCTGGCGATCACCTGCCATACAGCCCAGATCGTCCGACTACCGCTTGGAGCCGCCCGACTATCACTTGTTCCTGCACACGAAGCGCGAGCTAGGCGACAAGCTCTTTGGATCCGAAAATGAGGTGAAAAATGCTGTGGAGTCTATGGAGAAGTTTCTATGGAGAAGGTAAAGAAAATCTGGTAACTCGCTACGACAAGTGGTTGAATATTGGCGAAAAGTAAGCTTTCTAAAAGTCAAAGCTATGTAGAAAAATAGTTTAAGGTACGCTATTTCATGTAAAAATAAAATTGACTTGAAAAAGAAATGTTTACTGTTTTTTTTTTTTCAAAACGGCACTTACTTTCTGGATACGCCTCGTATATATGGGCAATTTGTTTATGGCCACCCTGTATATATATGTTACAGTTATTTACATAAAGAATGCATAACTAAATTCACGCGTGAATTTTCGAACCATGTTACATACCAGACTTATCCTATACATTTAGGAAAACGCTTATATCAACGCATTTATCCTCTTTCGACTTATCCCACTTTTCTACAAATTATACTAACAATGATTTTCTTTCCAACTGACTTAGCTCTCGTTTCTCGGTTAGCTTATATTTCAAGCCCAGCACGTTTGCCGATATGTCAACAGTTGCCGCACAGCCCTGACTATTTCCTATGGAAAAAGAAAAAAAAAAAGACGTCGGTCGTTCCGAATCCCATGGGAGTTTATAATGTTGGAAAAATTGTATTTAACTTTCTGTCTTTCCCGTTCGTTGTTATCTCCCGTTAAAATTCTCCCGGGAATCCTTCATATGTAATAATGATTAAAATAAAATGGATATATTTACTTGGTCTCTGCACCACAACCTATTCTCTTAACCATTCCAATCTATTCAACAAATTTCTTGAGAGGCTTACTGTTTCAAAACATTTGGGTAGTATAGTACTTTCCATATTAAAAAAAATGTTCTTTATAGATTAGGAATATTGTTATTGCAAATAATGAATATAAACCTCTTCTGAAGTAAAACTTTTTTTTTGAGGGGGGTTATATTTAGAAACCATGTATAAAAAAAACAGTATTGAGCATTTCGAAAAAACAGAGTAAAATTGGATACTTTTTTATCACTTAAATACTTATTTTAACGAAACATAAGTATTTATTACTTCATAATTCAATAGTTATTACTTGAAAATTGTTATCACTTTGAATCTAATTGTTATTACTTTTTCAATTGTTATTACTACATAAAATATTACATTTTTTTACTTCATCAAATCATGACGAAGCTAAATAGTAAACTAGAATTGGGACTTTGAAGTATAATAAAAATTTATACAATTAATTAAATTAATACAGGTATAATTTAGATACAATTATATTGAAATTTAACATGATTTCATGAAATTAACTGTCTTTTAACATTTAGTACATTTTGAAAGCTTACATTATGTAAAATAGTCTTGCATTTATTATCATGGGTAAATAATGCAGTAATTTATTGCAGAAAATTTTGATATAGTAAATTTGTTATAAAACATATGGTCAGATTAAAAACATTTAGTCAGTGTGTTACCAGAAAATGCATTCATATAACAGATACAAACAAATACAATAAATCACATTTTTTGTTCTATGATTTTAAATTTTCACTATGATTCTTTAATAAAACTAATGAATTCATTTATTGAAATAGTATTATAATGCATAACTTAAAAATATACCTTCGTGCATTTTAATAATTTAACAATCCAATGAAAAATAACATATTTGGAGTAATGTAATTTAATCGTATAATTTTACCTTTTTATGAAAATAGCTCTTTAAATAATATCTGTGAAAAGATATGTGCAGCAAATCTGCAAAATCACCTTACCTGAAAAAAAATAGAAAACATAATTACAAAATGAAAAATAGAGTATGGTACTTTATTACAGTAATATTATAGATAACACAATCTAAATGCAGACTTCATCCAGTTTACAATACGTTCTTCCTTAAAAACTAGTTTTCAATGTATTAGTAAAAATGTATTTGTTTATCGAGCCCTCCAACAATAAAATAATGTCTTATTCATGCTGTCATATATAAACATAGAATTTAGAAAATTATGCACATAACAATACAAATTTATATGAAAAGGTCATTTAAGTAGAAATAAAATTTAATCATTTCAAAACTATCTCTCTATGCTAAATTTAGAAGGGTATATAAATTTCAATTTACATATACCCCGAATATGCAGAAAACCTGAAATCAGTAACAATTTTGGTGCTCTACTAAAACATATTAATGGTGCATATTTTAAAGCATCTACTTTTCTGGCCACTAAAAGCTTTCTCTTAAAATAAACTTTCAGCGATTAACAACATATTTGCCACTGGCAAGGAACTAACATTTAACCATCAATCTACTTTAAAGCAAAAATATATTAACTACCTTTTGTCACGCCAAGTTGATTAAGTAAGCTCCGTGAATGTAATAAAAGAAAAGAAAATCCACTTAGGTTACGTTATGTTAGGTAAAATGTACGTTTACCGTGATTTATGCTCTCAGAATCATTTTGAATTTTTTAATAATAAACTTTAAAAACCGGGTGTCCTTTAACAGCTTCTAAAATTTTACTCTCTTTCATCTAGTAAGAGAATATTAATGCAAAAAATAATGCTCTATAAGCAGTAGGGTTAGTTTGGGAATTTGTTTAAACATTATATTGTTGTATTCCCCAATTACATAATTTTCTTCTTTAGTGTATGCATTACATGTCGGGGAAGGTAGCCCAAAATGATCCTAGTGGGCAAAATTTTCCACATTTGTTTTCTTAGATACAGGTAGAGCTATTTACAGGATAAAACATAAACTAGTTGTGCCAAGTGAACAATAATAAATGGCAGTATTCAAACGGTTACAGTACTACGTGTCTAAATAAAATTCTTCAAAAAATTGGGTTTTATAACATCTGTTATAAAGTATGTACTGTCTTTCCTATTTATTTAGACATGCAGTCTTTCATGTACAAATATATGACCTGTTCTAATGAATGGAGTATATTTTTAGATGAGAATTACAAAGTTTGTACACTTGGTTTATGTATCTAGACGACATCCAATAATTTGGCCTAAAATGGACAGCCATATTGCCTGGTAAAACGATCCATCGATTTAAGAAATTTAAGTAAAGGGTCTTAGCTATCATAGCAGCCCATCAACTGTTATTAAAATGCGATGCGCAACAACAGTAAAAACTAATTGCCAAAGAAAATGGAATCCCGCACTTCGAACAAAAGGAACTTTATTTGTTTGAGATATTTTTTTAATTTAAAATTTTCACACGATAAATTATGTTAGCTATTTTTTGTATAACATATTTTATTTCATTATGTGTATAGTCTTGCTTTGTCATTATGCTTTGCCATTAAGAAGGCGAAGGAAATGTAATTTCCGAAAGAGAAAGACCTTACTAGCGCATTATGATAAATATACATAAATTGTAACATAATTGTTAATCGTAAGTTATACAACTTAGCGTTATTCAAAGAATCAAAAGAAAACATGTATTTATTTTTTTCTAAAATTTATTTATCCATTAAAACATTTCAAAAATTTTAAACTGCCATAAATTAAAATTCACAATGCTTAAATCCTCTTCTTAAAATTCGCATATCATTATTTTCTGAGTATACTTACCCAAACTCCAGTTCGAATTGAACTGATATTTAGTATTTACTTTATAATAAACAAATATAGCGCAGAAATACCAAAGGCATAAAGGCAAAGCGGCTCCCGGGCTTTTGTCTTATTCACTCATCGACATAGCTTTATTTACGATTATCTTTATGGAAGCTCATTAGTCCTTTGTATTCCTATGATTTATGGTGAAAACATTGCAAACCAGTTTAGCTCGCATTGTTCCTACGACATAAAACCGTTTGGACGAATGAATAGGCCATTACTTGCGTACGAAAGGGCAGGGACAATTAGTCTGACGAATTACTGCTTCTGTTGTACATCAGAAAGAAACTCTTTTTTGTTTCTCTGTGAAATTAGGACGATGCGGAAATGGACGCATTCTTTTATATTTGTTTTGATACTTTTTTTCCGTTTTCTAATTTTTCATAGGACATGATTTTTTTTCTTTTCTTACTGTGCGCCAGAGAAAAGTTTTGCGCATGTTTAGGGGAGCCTACACAAAAGTGGTGCTTTTTTCTGTGGCATCGAAGTGCTACGTGAGATTAGATCCTAGTTCCCGGTCAATGATGAATTTTAGCTTGTGGAAAAGTCTTGACTATATATATATAGTTAAGACGTCTGCAAAATTTGATAGACAAGTATTGGGGATAGCAAGAAAACAAGCAAAAACAGAAATTTAGTTTTTCTTATTGGCAGTTTTCTGTATCGCTCATTGGATTCAAGAATCGAACTGGAAAATATAATAAACATATCCCTGAAATTGATCTTGGAAATTCGATTCATGAATCGAACTGGGAAACATAATAAACATATCAGTCAAAACGATCTTGGAAATTGCAGAAAATATTTCAGTTTTACAGTATGAGCCTTCGATTAACGACAGATATCGCACACAATCGCGTCAGATTTTAAAAGTTTGTAGAAACTTAGCTGATTTTATTAGAAAAAAGTCGTGAATGAGTCTTATTATTCGTATAATTCCAGGTTTTAGTCTAAAATTCAAAGCTAAAAAGTTAATTTCTCTGTAGCAATTAGTATCTCTATTCTATCGGAACGTTATTAAATTTTGAAAAAAAGTAATTAATAAGCCCATTGTTAACTAAAATATAAAATAATGTAATTTATTTGCACTTTTAGATAAAATAGATATAACATGTTCCATACCTATTTTTAGAATAACACTGTGAAATTTGTATCAAAAAGCAATAAAAAATGTACATTCTTTTAATTGATGCTATTTCAGACATATATTTGGAGGGGTTTTTTTGTGAAAGTGTAATGTGATCGATATTCAATATTCTTGATGCTATATTATGTCGTTTTTGAATTGAAATATATTTGATATAAAATGTTTATAAAAATGTTATTTCACAATATTAAAATCTCCACTGCAGAAAACAGTAGCTATAGACGAAAGAACAGAAACATCTTAAATAAATATTTTAGTTATATGAATTTTTGCAAATGCATTTCATACACTTTGTACAATTAAACTTTTTATATTACGTATTAATATTTACAAATATGTATAGAGAGCTAATTTTTTTTAAGAATGTCATGTATTTTGTATCTTCCTTATTGCTAAAGCAAAACATATTAAATCATATTTAAAGTAAAAATACTTTCAACAGTTATCTAAAACCATGTTTATTATCATGTACCAGATCAACGATATACCTTACACATTTTCTTATCATTTGATACATGAAATTCAAGTATTAAAGAAAAGAATGCTATCGTTTACTTTACGTCTACTGAAGGCAAAGTTTCAGCTTTATGTGAAATAGGGGTGCTGTTTATAGCTGGGTTTTGCCGCAGATGCTGTGATATGGCTTAACGTGCAAAGCTTGAATATCACGAGATATCAAAGTAAATTCCTAGAACACGAAATTCTTCTATGTATCACGAAACAATTCTTGGAGAGAATAGAAAATGCACTCTTATTACAATTCTGAGATTTACACAGCTCTTTAACGTAGTTTCCTTGTATAAAGTAATTAATCCGTGTTTATATGTACATTAGTTCCCCGTAAGTCTGAAAACAATATATTAGTTAAGTTATCTAATACCACATTTATCAAAGAAAATTAGATTTTATCGTAAAATAAGCGTAAGATCTGAGGTTCGAAACTACTTAGATAATATATTTTCAAATTGCTCAGTCTGCTTCACTTGGTGAACAACAAACGTCATAACAATGACGTTTTATGTACAAATCACAATTTTCCACTATAATGAGAAAATAAAAGAGATAAGGCAAAGAAATAACAAAATGTATGAGTTATAAAAGATCTTGAAGTTACTTCAATCGGCTTAGTGTGTTCGGCCTGGTGCAAAAAAAAATAATTGCATGACTAAAATCTGAGCATTAAGTATTTTAATGTATAAAAATATGTATGAAAAAAATATATAAATGAATCGGTGAAAGAAAAAATTATTCTCTTTTTCGCATACTTACAAACAGCTTAAATTTATTTTTCTTCCACGTACTGTCTTTCAGATATATCTCAAAATTGAATGTTTATAAACGTGCCTCTAAGTGAAGTAAAGGAAATAACAGAAAGTCGCACTAAGTACACTTGCCTACGTTTCATCAGAAAAGTAATTTATTTAAGCACATCCTTAGGGTTGAGTTGTAGGATTCCTGTTACATTATTTTTTTTCACCAGGTTTAATTCCAAGGGCCATTCGGTGTGTTTTCAGTAAAATTGAAGCTGCATCTCGTAAATGTATTACATTGATTAGGTTAGGGGATGATAGCAATTGATCTCTGATTTTTTTGTCTATTTCTTTTTTTTAGGATTTCCTTTTAGTTTGTATTGTGTACATGAGGCTGGAATTGTAGATGGAAGTCAAACAGGAAAAGGAAGGAAGAGCTTATGTTAATCCTATCTTACAATAAAAAATAAGATCCCTGTAAATTAGCTAGAAACTGTCGTTGGAAATATTATTTTTTCAAGTTTACGTTAAAATGCTACGTTTAAAATATCTTCGAGATATGTTTTAGTATTTTGTCTTCTATTTAGATGTGTTACGCATAAGAAACTTACTCCAATATGCAACATCGAAAAATGAAATGACCAACATCTGCGGAACTCGTAGTGGTCAAGCCTCCATGAGACCGCTCACCCGGCCATTACAAAGAAAAACATTGTGAATCTGTAGAAATAATTCTCTAAGACAAGCTTAATATTAGATAAAAAGAAAAAAATAGGGATAAATATTTGTTACCAGGTTACGTTATATCTGGAAGATAAAAGTACTAATTTATTTTTATCTAAAAGTGATAGATCTTTATAATTATTATTAAACTGAGTATTATCAAATCATAATATTTTTCAGTTTTATGCAAAATGAAGTAAATGAATCCTCTTGGAACTATTCTGATTTTTTCCGTAAGTTTCTGCTTGATACGTAAATGAAACTGACTGTATCTGCTGTATCCCATTACCAAAGGAACGGGAATTTTCGGCAAAATCTCAAGATATTCAGAAATATCGTAATGCTTACTTTAGTTTGTGTAACCACTTATCGTGTTCCCAAATTCCTTTACAATTTCTATAAGATACGTTTAATAAAGTGTCATAGAAGCAGAGAAAAGCAATTTTTTCCCAAAGCCTGGATTAGGCTACTTTAGTGCAATTAACTAAAATGTATCGCACAGAGTTTTACTTCCAATTTATTACACTTGAAAATAGATAATTTGTGATTCAACAGTCATGAACGAGAGTCACATATTTGCTGGATATTTTTGATTGCTTATAAGAGTTTTTTATGATTTCTTTCTAAGTATTACCAAGTACAAGTATTAGTACCAGTACCAGTACCATTAGTACCAGTACCCAAGTACCAGTAAGTTACTAAGTATTCCAAGTATTACCAAGTACCTACTTTCTAAGTAGTAACAAAGATTTCAAAATATGTATGTTTGAAAAACAAACAAAAAAAACTACAAGTATTTATCAATTTAGTCTCAAAATTATCAAACCATCATTTGAAAATTATTAATGCTATTAATAAATTTTTGAAAAAGCCTAAAATTTAATATTTCATGCAGTTCTGAGTTACGCAAATTATTACAAATAACACACATGAAATTAAACGAAACAATTCTAAACGAAATATGTTCTTGAAGAAGAATCAAAAATATATAGTTAGAATAGTAGTTAAAATAAAAATCAGAAAACAAAAACAATATATATATATATATATATATATATAATGTAATTAAGAGTACACAGTATTCAAAATATTTTGCGAAATGCATAATTCATTCAAACATTTAGATAATTTAAAAATAAATTAAAAATAAAGAACTATAGAATAAATATTTGCTCACGTTATCTGAAACAGCAAGGGATAATTGCTTACATGTAATGATATGTAGTAGTTCAGGGTAAATAAATCTCTGATCAATATGCAAATCCTCAAAGTAAATCAATATCACATCCTTTTTCGTCCACCAGTTTTCTGGAGAATTTAATCTTAAGATTTGAAATATACCCCTGTCAGCAAATTTCTAGAAATCATACTTCCGAGATACAGGAACGGACAAAATGCCGGCAGCTAATCGTTCCATCGTATCTAATGCCGGAATTCTCTTGTAATATTTACAGCCTTCTCTATTTGATTTTATTTAGATTGGACTATATGTAGCTTTATTTGTCAGCCGAAGGAATAAGACTTTATCAGAAATTAGTTCCTTGTCAAGAGTTGCAGAACTATTCTGCCTTAAAATATTTTATGAGCGTGGATTGGTGCTGAATGTTAGTATTAAGTGATTTGCATTGAGTATAGTTTTACACTCACATATTTTAGATACTTTTTGTTGCAATTATTGTTAATGATTTTAATAATAAATAGTTTTATGTTTCTTAAAATTTATTTAATAGATGTGTGTTTTCAGTGAATAAATGTTATGTAATTTACAATAAAGTAATTTTTCAGTGGTAAGCTATTATACCTGTCTACGTATAGTAATTTATTTTGAAAATTTTCTCCTCTAAAGCAACTGGTGGAAAGACAAACTTTGTACAAGAATTTTTTTCTATATTAGAGTTTAAACAAAATATTCAGTAGAAAATAAATAATTATCAAACTGATGAACACATTGTTCCATTTTTTTTAAAATTTAAACTTAAGGTTTTATGCAATATTCATTGTACTAAAACATGCTATATTTGCCAAGAATGATTTTATATCTTAAATTAAGATTTAAACATATTCAAAATGCTTATTATATTTTTTTATATTAACTAGTTTTACGTTCCATAAAATTTATTTAAGAGATGTGTTATTTCGAACAAAAAATATTTCGTAATTTAAAATTAAGGATTTTTTCAATGGTAATGGTCAATGCAATTGTGCCCGTATAGTAATTTATTTTCAAAAATGTACCCCTAAAATAACTAGCCGAAAGACAAACTTACCAGAACAAAAATTCTTTCTATGTTAGAATTTAAACGAAATATTCAGTAGAAAGTAAATTATCATCTAACTGATGAATAAATTGCTCTATGATTTTTATAATAATCTGAAGCCTCGATGCGATATTCATTGTACTAAATCGAATATGCTATGGTTGATAAAAATGATTTTGAATCTTAAATTAACTTAAGTTTTAAGCATATTCACCATGCACATTATATTTATTAAAAAAGTTTATTACTCTATCTCCACATTATTGAAAAGTTTGTATCCTGTCCGTAAGTCGTAGGTGTTATACAAAAAAAAAAAGAATAAAAAAATATAAAAACCTCAGAAAGGTACAATTTGAGTTGTAGATGAATAACTGTGAAAGATCACCTAAATGAATAAAATATAATTTAGTTACTAGCAACATCATGTGACTTAGTAGCAAAAACATTAAAATTATGTTTAAATTTTGAATGGTTTACCGTTTTGCATAAATATTGTTTAAAAAAAATTACTGTTCATGCTGCCTAAGAAGACCTGTGCAAACTGGATATTTTCGCAATTAAAAAGGTATACACACACACACACACACACACATATATATATATATATATATTGGGTTGGCAACAAAGTAATTGCGTTTTCTTGTATAAAATTCAAGCAAATAAGTTTTCAACAAGTTTTTTTTTCGTCCACTAAAGATGGCCACCCTCCCCCCTTTTTCGCTTCTATCCTCCTTAGAGGACAATATTAAAAATGTCCTGAAATTAATTTTTAGGTATTCGTGACTGCTGCATTTTACAGAAAGAATTTCACGGATATCTCTATTTTTATTTGAGATCACGCGGGATATGTGAAAGGAACTTTTTGGCCCCTTACCACCCCTAAGATTACGAATTTTGGGAAAATGCTCTCTGATCTAGCACCTATGTTGAAGAACTCACGCACGTGCCAAATTTCGCATAATTAACTTCAGTAGCTTTGGCCAGGCGAAATATTGACATACGGAAAAACGCAATTACTTTGTTGCCAACCCAATATATATATTGAAGTTTTAAAAAATCATAATGTAGTCTTTAAGTAATGGAAGAAAAATTTATGTATATAAATTGTGTATATATCTCTCAGAACCCAACCTTAAATTCATATTATTATTATTATTATTATCATTATTATATATGTGCATATATTGATGTTTTTAGCAAACTAAATCTGCTATAATTTAGATTGACTAACAGTACTGATAATGATTTAAAATTTCTATAGAATTTTATGAACAGCTGAGAAAAAAAAGGTTCGCTTATACTTTTTTCAGCCGTCGGTTGTCCTACAGCAAAGTTACAGATACCAATCGTTTACGATTAATGTGCACTTTAATTTTCTATGCGTAAAAATTGCATAAGAGGCCATCTACATATTAAAATTCGCACCAACTTTTTTTTCTCAATTGTAACCCCTAGATTTCACTTCATATTTCAAAAATTTAGCTCATTTTAACCCAGATTACCGGGATACCAATTTTAAATAACTTTGAACTGAAAATGTGTGAGTTATGAGCTTTCAAAATCCCCCTTCCCCTATGTTGAAATATTTTCTCATACTTTAATTCATATCTCATATAATACTGATAATGAGAAGCTGATTTTTATTCGTACTATTAGACACTCGTCTTATTAACATGGGCTGTCCCTGGGCAGAACTGTCATTTATCTACTACTGGCCATCTACATATTAAAATTCCCTCCAACATTTTTTTTTTCAAAGCACCCCTAGACTTCAATTCATATTTCAAAAATTAAGCTCATTTTATCCCTGGATACATATTTCCAATTAATTTGAACTGAAAATGGGTGAGTTGTGAGCACCCAAAATCCACCTCCCCACATGTTAATTTTTTTTTCATACTTTAAATTATATCTCATATAATATTGATAATAAGAAGCAAATTTTTATTCGTACTATTAGAACTAAACGACCCAAACATAATTTAATGTTATTATGATTTTAAATAAAATATTAATATGAATTATGAATTATTAAATTAATATTCAAAAAAATTATGAATAGAAACATAGCCAAATTTCGATGGAAATAGATGCAGCATGCAATATTACATGACTGTGCAAAATTTCAAATGTTTACGTTCAGTAGTTTAATTTACATTAAATAAAATATGCTATTTTCATGACTTAAGGAACCATATATAAATTTATTAAGTGAAATTGTTTTGAAAATTGCTTAAAATAAACGTAAATTAGATTTCTTTTGTGCAAAAACACAGTAAAATACAGCGGTATTAAAAAACATAAAATTTTGAAACAAACAAATTAGAGGTTTTTACAATTTGATGGTAAATTTTACAAAGCGTCTATTGTTGCGTCCGCTACCATATCCCCCCTAATAAAATATTTTCCACGTAAAGATTTAGATGAAGTAGATGTATGTCTTCTAATACAACGTCCTGTTTCTGAAAAACTAACATCCCCAAAATTCCAGGCATGAATTTGACCTTTTTAAATATTGAAAACATTGGTCTTTGGACCTGACCATACTTTAACAAACAGTCAAAAAACATTCAAAATCACGTTTTTCTGTCTAAATTTTCATCTGACTATAAATATTAAAATACCGACAAAACTCTTACAAGAATATTGCACGTTGCAGACGATAATATTAAACGAACAAAATGAAATAATAAACACAGTGATAATATTGGGTCTGCAAAAAAGTAATTGCGTTTTTTACATGAAATTCAAACAAATAAATTTTCAATCTTGTAAAAATTGTCTTGTAAAAAACTGTAATTGTCTTGTAAAAATTTTGGTCGAACTTGTAAAAGTTCGACCGTAGCTGAGTAACATTCACGCTTATAGTCAGAAGAGCGGAGAGCAGCCTCTCACTCCTGCCAACATTTTACCTGTCTAAGAGAACCATCAAGGGAAATAATAAATAACAATTTAAAAATTAGAATGATTTTCAAAATCGTGAGCAGTCGTTTTGCATTTTTTCTTTAAATCATGTGAACCAAGGTAGTTATGAACTCATGGGTCATTTGGACCACTGACTAAATATTCTAATTTCTACCCTTGATATTCTCAGTACAAAAAACTTGAAGAGAGATGGAAACAATATTTTCCTTGAAAATATTATTTATTTCTTTTATCTCTCGTGAGCGAAATTTATGAAATGCGAAAAGTTCGGAACCTATAAATAGCGTTTTTCAATTAACAGAAAGTCCCTTAAAAAGGCGCAAAAAGGGATTCGCAATATCTCCGGAAATTATCGTAGAAAATTGGTGAAAATTTATATTTAGGATAATTTGAAGGTGATATTTTGTTTAATAAACTCAAAATACAGTGTTGCCATTGAGAAAAATGAAGTTGATGCAGAATTAAATATGAAGACGACCCCTTATGCAAATTAAATTTATAGTAAATTAAAGGATGCGTTATTTGCAAACGAATGGTATATATAACTTAGCTGCACGACGAACGACGGCGAAATAAAGAGCAAGTGGGCCTTTGTTTAATACACTTTGTTTAAAAATTGCAATATAAAACAGTCAGTCTCTGGATTAATCTCATTCTTTAATGTTTGTTTTTTTGCTCTCTTACATACATCTATCAACTTATAATTTCGCTTAATTCCTGAAATCTGCAAACCTTAGAGTAATGCGAGTTTTAACTAGAACGTAATAAAGGTAAGATTAGAGATAGTTCGGACAGATTGTTTTCAAAAATCGCTGTGGTTTATCCTAATTATATGCTTACAGTCATGAGTATAACAGTGCTGAATTTGTGACTTTATTGGACAGTAGGGCTCGAAAAAAGTTGCCTCAAATACGGCAAATGCTGTGAGATTATCCCCAAAAATGCCTATGACCAACAATTCCCGATGAGTTTAGCAACAAGTATTTAAAGCTCTGTTACTTGGGTGTTCTTTCTGTATAAGCACTTTTGTTATTGATTTTCTTCTTACCGTATCATTATTATTTAAGCTAACCGATGTAACTGAAATTTTTCATTTACAAAAATTCCCGATTTTGCTGTGAGCTCAGAAGTTTTTGCTGACGGCTTATAAAGGTTCACCGTATTTTTTGCTACCAGCTCTTAAAAGCTCGCCGTATATTTTGCTATTAATTTCAAATTCTTATTTCGAGCTATGGCACCGTGCTGTGACTTATTATCAATTACATAGAGATGTCACATGTTTGGTAAGAAGGGACGCCCCAGAAGGTGTGCATTTATTTTTTTATGTGACGAATGTGACAAAATGCATGCGTGAAAATATCCAAGTAGCATGACATTCGGGAAAATATCCTGCTAAGTTACAACGTCAATTGCAACATGATTGCTGTATGGGCAATGATTACCTACGAAAATATCAAATCAATCATTACTCAAATTGAAAATATTATATATTTATATTTTTATGCCTATGAAAGTACATAAAACTTTATAACGCTATAAAAAGGCGAACTATATCAAATTTCAAATAAAGTCTCATTCCCAGAAAACACATTTTGATGTTGACACACCATAAAGACTTGCACACTATTTCGTTTCCACCGAAATTCAACTCAATCGTACTTAAAATAATTCCAAAATGTAAAATAATCCGTACATTTCCCGAGCGGAAGATATCGGGATTATATCCATGGAATTTAATTAAGATTCATTCGTGAATTCAATGCTTGGGAGAGTAAAACCCCTTGAAAACTTTACTTTGATGAAGAGGAAAAGGCTGGCAACGCCGCCGGCTAATATTTCATACATATATCGAGATTCTGGTGCGTCTTTCCTTCAGCAACGTGTCCATATGACACAATTTGTGAAGCAATATGCTTCCGTAATGCACTAGGAAGGAGATATTAAAATCAAAATTGCTCGTTTCTCTAAGAAGGAGAAGAGTTTAGAAGTATTTTGAAAGATGCACTATGATTAGAATGACTTCCTGTGCGACATTCTTGTCTAGTTCGTAGTAATTTTATGGATTTACAGACCGATACTTTACGGATACTTATAACTTAAGGGGAGATATTTTATGAATAGGGTGCGGAAAAGAATTTCTTTAGTTGAAATACTAATATATTTGATGAAATTGAATTGCCATTTTAAAAATTTTGTATGGATGGTAATTTCACGGATTCCAAATTAGTGGTTTGTTACGTTTTTAATGCAGACAATTATTTTTTCCACAAACACAAAATTATTTGTATTTACAAAGTAAAGAAATTCATTAAAAATGAAAACTATATATTTATTTAAGAAATTTCCGTTACAATGGTGAGGTGGTTTAAAAACAATCGGTTGAAAAAAATTACTAACATGTAATGACTCAGAAAAATTGGCTGGCGTTTTCCATAGCAGCTAGTGATATGGAAGACATCATACTGATGTTTTCCATATTCCTATACTTTAAAGCAGGATTTCTTAAACTTTTTTTCTGGTGTAGCACTTTTGAGGGTATCTTAAATTTTGGCGGGCCTGCTTGCGTCAATTTGAGACTAAAAATTGAAAAAATAATCGTGGAACACAGTATCAGGAAAACAGGCTAAAGGGTTAACTTTTTAAAAACTATGTCGAGATAGAGTATGTTCCATCAGTGAATACAGCTGGAATAAAAGAAAACTAAAATAGTTTACTCTGACTTCTGAAAATAAAAATTTATTTATAAAAAAAGTATCTATATACATTTGTCTATAAAAATATTTTATTTTACTTATATATATCGTCCAATTAAGAAATTCATTACGAATGAATTTAATGAAAGCTTACAGATGAAATAAGCGGATTGAAAGTCAAACGTTAAGAATATCCCAAGGGTACACTCCTGGGCAAAATTATAAACCCTTAAAATTTCCGATTTTTTAAATCATAATATAAATAAGCTTATTTTATGTTAATAAAGTATCAAAGAATATTTAATAAAATACTTTTAATTTTAATATGAATCATTTATCGAATGGAGCAATGTTCTTTGAATAAATGCATTTAATGCTAAGAAGAAATTAATAAATTGGGATTTTTTTTTAAAATTTTTTTAAAAGAAGAGGTGTCAGACAGTAACATGTGATTTAAAAATAAAAAATCATTAAATTATTTCTTACATTGGTATTGATTTCAAACGATATTAATCAAGATTTTCATTTTTTACATTGTTTTTATTAAAAATATCGGTTGGAGCATTGTCGAAAGTTTTTGCTAATGGGAGCTGGCACACGTAAAATCTGTTCGTGTTTCCAATGTCCTCCATGTTCAAACCATCCCTCTGGGGGTGCCGATTTCAGGAGCTATGTTTCTCAAGTGAAATTGGTTCAAAATTAAGAGACCCCTCATATGGGGTTGGACTTTGGTCTGCCTAACAGGCGCACGGATAACTAAATGACCAGCATCAAGGGCCCTCATAGCAGTCAAGCCTCCAGTAAGTTGCTGACCCGCCCATTAAAAATAGTCGGAAAGAAAAAGAAAATAAAAACATACATTAATGTATTGAACGGAATTGATCCGTAGAGACTTCATTTATTAGTTTTTTATCATAAAATCTATTCATTCCGACAAAAATAAATAAATAAATAAATAAATAAAATTAAATACCAGAATATAGAAATTCATAACTTTGAGTTTTTCCAGATTTCACTCCATGATCTTTTTAAAGTGATATATTTTCTTATTTAAATATTATTTAAATATTATTTTGATATTATTTTAAATTTAAATATTATTTGCTCCATTTTATTAGTGACTTTAAATTTAAAAGCTTTTTATTCAGTATTAATCATTATTCTGTTACTATAAACTAAGCTTATATTAAGATTGAAACAAATTGAAAATTCTCAGAGCTGCTTTTTATCCTGAGTTGTAGATATAACATTTAAAGTCGTAACATTGCAGCTGCACCCATTTCCATTTTCAATATTGTTAGATTGTTTTTGTCTCTCACTAAAAACTGTTTAAATATTTGTTAATTATCGACTGAATAAAATATCACAATAACTAATTGTATACCTTTAGCACAACAATGTTGGTCAGTATTGCCAAAATTCCGCCCATTTGAAATTTAAAAATAAACTTTATAAAGGTCTCTCTTATGTGGTGTATAGGTACGGTTTAAATGTGCACAAGCAGCGAAACAGAATATGGATTTGCGTTTTTAATATAAATTAAACTAATCTATAGATCTAAATACTTATGTTAAAACAAATTTCAGTTTATATATGTGAAATGTTTTAAAAACTGGGAAAATGTAGTAAATTATTGTGTTTAAAAGTGTTTTCCAATACATTTATTTTTAAATGTTTCATATCTAAAAAACAAGGATAATAGAACAGCATGCATACCACATCAACATATGTGGGAGCAATAAACTTTAAACATATAAAATGTATTTACTCTTATAATATATGTTCAGGAAAAATTCGATTTCACTGCAAATTCCTAAAAAAGAAATCCTTAATTTTCAAATATTTAATAAAATTACCCATAATAACTTTTGTAAACACTTAACATGTATTTTAAAAATTTCGTGTATTACTGTGAAAAGGGAGTTTTCATAAGAACTTTTTAATTACATGTCTGTCATTGTAAACATAGCATCAATTAATTTTTTTTGTATAAAGTAAAAGTGCAAAATAAAATCACTCGTCCAGGACTGAAAACTGGAAACTATCCAAGCACATTTTACAGTTATCTGCGTTTTATTACAAAATCTGCATTTCCCCGCAGTTTTCCTGAACATAAAATAAATTTAGTTTATTTCTGAAACGAAATAAGCACGATTTGCATACTTTATTATAAAATTCTGTATTCTAACTGGGGTAGTCTTTGTATAGCTCAATATTAAGAACAGATTCAGCAGATAAAAATAAAATAAACTCTAAAGAATTCGATATTATATTGAAAATCCTATTTTACCTTAAACTACTAGAAACGAATGCTAATAAAACGAAACATATACAACTTCCCTAACAGAAAATATGTTGCTTTAAGAGGTCGCCACTATTGAATTCCCAAGTCACAGTATTACAGAATTCGAGTTCAGAATGGTCCATAAATGCTATTCCATCAGCTTTGAAGTAAACTTATAAAATATAAAAGTCGTAAAAACTACAGTAAATTTGGATTTTTCGGGCCGTGTGATTATCTGCTTTAAGTCGCAAGGTATAGAAAATTTTACGATACCTGGTAAGCTCCGTAGTCAGAAGAGTATAGATTAAAATTTGAATTCGGAAGAACCATAAAATTTCTTACGTGGAATAAACTGCAAATTAAAATCTTTACTTTATATCTAAAATATGTCCGTTTCTTGCAACTGAAGTAGACGTGAATAATTTATGTTTTTAATTTAGTCACAACTACAAAACATTTAAGTATATCTAACATTTAGTGAAATGTATTATCAGAAAGCACTAGTTTTATGAAATTAGAGTTATATTTTATTTTATTTAGTACAAAACTGCAAAATATATAAGCAATTATTTTTTCATCTCTTCAGGTTTGGTGAGAGTAAAATCAGTTTGGAATTTAAAAAAAAATCAAATGGTAGAAAATCCTAAAAAACCATCAGAAGACAGATGGACAAATGTAGTGATAAAGCATGTATTAATCTTCACCGTATCCGAGTTTAATTATTCAGTAAAACAATACATATAACACAAGGGTAGAATCAAAACAATGTTTTAAAGCCAATGGCTGATTCTGGTAAATTTCTGCATGCTGATTTCCTCAAAAATAATCAGAAAGTTCCATTACAAATCATTTTTTCCCCAAATTGAAAATTTTGATTTTAGTTATCACACATTATGTTATAATTACTAAGAAAGGGAATGGACATTTAGAGTTGTAACTCGTCACTACTGTGAAAACTGAACATTTTCAAGGAAGTCTGTCGTATGCAATAAAGTGTGCATGAAATCGTCATGTTCTTACGTTTTTTGGTCCTCCAAAAACGAAACCTAAAAGTAGTCCTTCACAAAGTCAATAAGTTCGCCACATAATCAGTTGGTCATTCTGTTCATTTAAAAGAAAGCTACGAAGACTAGGCTGCGATTCTTTTCGAAGTGGCAGAAATACATGTTATTGTAAATGTCAGGTGTCTGAAATTAAACCACCCTATTTCATAGTTGTCTTCAGACGAAACCATTGCTGAGAATGTTATGAAATTTATGCGGAACATAATGAAGGCATGGGATTTTGTTTGAGCGAATACAAAAAATAATAGTCAAATAAAATAAAATAAATATTTCAAATATTCGCCACGAGGGGGGGATTAATTAATTACACACTTATAGTCCCCAGACCTCAATTCATGCGACCTTTGCATTTGGGGTAGTTTGAAACACTTGGTAAGTCTTGACAATCCAAGATCATTGCCTGATCTGGAAGGCAGCATTTCACAGCACGTTCGTAACATTTCTCCGAACACACTGCAGTCATTTGTGTAGCATCCTTTCTGGTGATTCTAGATGGTATCTGATTATGATGGCCGTCAGGTTGAATATTTTTTGTTGTAATGATATTTGTAAACTATCATAAATGTATGCTAAATGTGCAATTCATTGAAAGAAACGTCACCTGCTGGCAAACATTTCAGCTAATTTTTTTTTTTTATTCGCTCACACACTAAAAACTCACAGACTAAAATGTATTATCTGTAAACATAAGAATATGAAAATTCAAAATAGTAGTAGCAAAAAAAAAAATCATTTTGTAACATGAAACTTAGAACTTTCACTTAAATTGCATTATATTCAGTAAAGAAATCAACTGCTTCCAAAGAAAAACGCTCAAAAAACTGGTGTTAATGTATGATATAAATAAAAATTTGCATATTAACACACATAAAAAGGTACTTTAAGGGTACTATTAAGTACCTTTTTATGCGTGTTGTTATACAAAGTTTTTATTTAAGCTTAGAAATTCACTGCAGTATAACTCTTTGTGCAGAAAAAAATAGTTCTGCAGACAAAGTAAGTTCAGGAAGCATCTTCGAAGTGTGTGAGCGTATATTTTTATCAAGAGACTAAAAGTTGTTGTCTGTAAACATCTAGGTATGATGAAAAATTCAAAATGGTAGTGCAAAGGATAAAATTCTTTGTTTGAGACACGGACATGAAAAATTTCACTTTATATTCAGGGGATAAGTATGGTTTACATTTCACTGCATCGTAACTCTTTAAACAGAAAACGGAGTCTTACAGGCAAGGAAAGATCAGGAAGCACCTACAAAGTGTGTGAGAGTAATCATTACAAGTCTAATGATTGTTTCAATCAATTTTATTGTTAATTGGGATTAAAACTTAATGCGTATCAGTGTCTAGATAAGATCAATGTTCAGAACGATTGTACAAAGTTCAAATTTCATTGAAACACGAAACTTTAAAATTTCATTTCATATTCAGAAGAGATAAGCACTGTTTATATTTCTCTTTTAAAAGAAAACATTCTGTTTAAAAAAGTACTGCTTAAAAATTCTGTTAAAAAAAAGAAAGAAATTCAAAATGGTTGTATACGAAGGACAAACTTCTTTGTTTGTAACATGAAAACTTAAACTTTCAGTTCCAATTCAATAGAAAAGCACTGTTTACGTTTCACTGCATCATAACGCTATATGCAGAAAAAGTAGTTTTACAGGCAAGTAAAGGTCAGGAAGCACGTTCAAAGTGCGTGTGAGCGTAAGTCAGTTCAAGACTAATGACTGATTTAACAAATGTCGTTATATATTGAGATTTAATATTAATGCGTATCAGCGTCTAGATATGATCAACGTTCAGAATGGTACTACAAAGGACATTTTTTTTTCATTTATGAAACTAAAATTTCACTTCATATTCAGTAGAGATAAGTACTGTCTATATTTCAGTTTAAAAAATATCGTATTCCAAAAATTCCGAAATGGTAGAAAAAAGGACAAGGTTCTTTGTTTGTAACAGGAAAATTTGATAAGCACTGTTTACGTGTTTCACTGCATCATGACTCTTTATGCAGAAAAAGGAGTTTTACAGGCAAGGAAAGATCAGGAAGCATCTTCAAAGTTGGTGTACGTAATTTCGATTGTGATACTGTGTTATTGTGTCTCACATCGAATGTCCATTTAATTGATGCTAGAGTTCCGGGTTTTCTTCCGTTCCACATGCAAGGGCAAAACTGGTTCCAAATAAAAATTCTTATTGAAATCAACTAACTGCACATATTACATATTTTGGGAGGGCCAATAAAAGTTCTAAATAACTTCTTAATCGCAAGTTTCCTATTATTGGGTACAAAAAAAGAATAGTCTTTCCATATATTTTCATCACTCAAAAATTTTTAACAATGTATAGGTTATGCATACATGATTAGTAGTTCTATTGAATGCTACAGAACTAATTACATTCCAGAAAAATATTTTCATGTATCTAAAAGTACTACAACCAATTCTACCCTAAACCTTGTGTACTTCTAGTTCTTCAAGTTAAATCTACTGATGAATCGAACTAATCGAATTCCCCTCGGTTATTCTAATCGAGTGCATTCGCTTCTTGAAAATATTGTAGGCATAAACAAAGTTATGGAACCTGAGGCTGCATAAAGCTCAATCTAAGTTCCTTCTTTTATGCGATATCTGCGTGTGGTTTATGTCTGTCTTTTGTGACAGCTGTTGAGCTATAGGTTAACGTGCTTGAACTGCATATCTCGTACGCCAAGAAACTGCCGTTCGGCACGAAACGTGTTTTGAATAACAAAACGTCATAAAGAGAGAATGGGAGAATTTATGCCCTATGTTTTCGTCTAGTTTCTGAGAAACAAAGAAATTTACGGCCAATATTCGATTTAGAAATATGTCATTAAAAACTAATAGGATTTCTTTGAAGAAATGTTTCTATTTTTCTCTACAAGGGACAATGCTATGCATATATATCATTTTATAAATCGTTTTATGAAAAATGCTATAGAATTAACCCCTGAATGAAATATAAATAAATAAATTAGATTTCGTTAAAAAAATAATATTTCACTTTATTAACACTATAATGATATTAACATCTGAGACGGATTTTCGTCTATGGCGGAAAGGCGAATCACTTTTCAAAACTTGCTAAATAGTGGATAGGGTAGGTTGGCTATTTTTAGCGCCGAAAATTAAGTTCGCATTACTAAACACATCTTGGCGATATCTTCCTTACTTGGTGAGAAAATGCCAAACCCTACAGTATAAACAATGGGAATAATAATTTGCGCCTATAAGGATATTAATATTAGAGTATATAAAAGTAAGCCTAAACCTAAAGATGTCTCTACAGTTTTAGTAGGAGATTTTAATATAGATTTCAATTCTGAGAAAGTGTTCTATGGAATAAGAAACACAAATACTCCCACTCACACATATGATAAACTTTCCAACTTAATAGAACAAGGAAGAGAAATAAAAATATTGTTCATTTATGATATTTCAATGGAATATTGTACACTTTCTAGCGTAATGAAGCAAGAAAGTCAAATATGACTAACAAATGGATTAGGAGACGCTTTATATATATAGCACTTTAGTACGTATTTGAAGTGTTTCAAATTTTCTTTATTTTAAAGTTGGGAAATACATTTATTAATGATGTTTCGTTACACATGATTTACCGAAGCGAATAATTCTAATGTTTTAAAATACCATCATCTGGTTTTATTACACATATATTTAATAAGGATAATTTTTGCTTCTACATTTGTTCTCAAATAGTTTTTTTTCGTTAAACCATTCCGTTAAACCAATTGAGTAGACTAAAATCTTTACCAGTAGAAAATTTCTGAACCACATACTAATGAAAAAAAAAAAGTATGATAAGAGCATTCGTTGCTCCTTAAGAAAGTATCACAAAATGTTCACCATTGTAGATTTTATGTATAGGTCGTACTAGAGAGTTTTTAACGTACTTTTATAGTGAGTAATTTTTCAGAGGGAACATAATCCAGGTCAACGTGTACATAGTGCCAATCTCTAGCAAACAAAGGCTTTATTTCCAGAGCAATTCACAATATTTTATCCAGCAGCTGAAGGATTTTTGGAAGATATGGTACACTGAATTTTGAAAATAGTATATAATTTAGACTCAAAATGCTATTACTGTGTCTCATTCCTGTTCCTATTTATTATTATTGCGATTTAACATCTTACAGAATAATCCTATAGGCCGCCAATGGGTAATATACAGCACAAGCAAAATAATCTTGATAATTTTTAAATATTGATAAACATTAAATAACACTAACGATCATAATAAAAATCATAGTACTTTTGGTTTGTTTGTTTGTTTCTATTACAAGTATGTCATTACAAAAAAGAAAACCAATAATGACTGATGAATGAATCTAAATATGTTTAACTTATGGCACCTGCCTTTTTAACTTAGAAAATTTAATGTTTCCTCAAGCCTTTTACGCACTGTGTAAAACCTACCTGTTGTTCCTTTGCTGGGGTCTCAGACATTTATTGAGTTGTGGGTCTTACGTGCCCTGAAAATGAATATGAAAATTTGAAATATACCTCTCTTACTCTGTACGTGTTTTGAATACTCAATCAATTATCTAAATTTCAAAGATTTTATTGGATATCAGCTTTTACTGTGATAAATGCACCGATTTCTTTTTAATAAATCCTCCATAATTCAGAGCTTAAATAGGATGAACTATTTTGCACTTAGAAAATTTTCCAAGCAGAGAAAAAATAATACTTTTTCTTAAATTCTAGTTAGTAACAGCTTAAACTAAATAAATAACTTTCGTATATTGCTCTAACTAGACAGCCTTAACATATTCTAGTCCCAAAGAAAAAATTAAGGAAATTTAAAATATAATTAATATGCATATGTATATTTTATTCATATACAGAAAAATAATATTTTAATTATGAACAGATAAATCTGAGTAATTCAAAGAATATGACCAAATTTAAACTTTCCAAGTAAATTGAAAGTAATTGAAGGTAATAATCTACACCTAAAATTTACATCATTAAACTATTCATTATATAATTCATCACTAAACATTTAATTCCTGTTTATTTCATTGAGTGTAGTACCTAAAATGAGTTTCAGTCTGAATGCAAATTAAATGTTTTTCACTTGTTCAAATGTAAATTTCAAAAATGAGAAAGATGAGTTTAATATATAAATAAGTGTCTAAATTTAAAAATGTTTACTTAAATTAGAATTATATTTTAATATTTGCTTTATTTTTATTTTGTATTTTGGTAATAAATTTGCTAACAAATTCTTATGATTTATATTTGTTTTGGTTCATATAAATAAATATTTACATTTGAAAAAAGTGATGCATTTATTTGTAGCTGCGGCTCATGACCTATTTTCGTGGTGTGGCCGAACAGAATCGTTTGAGTTCAATTGGTAAATTGTATGTACTACTGCTAAACTGTATGTACAACATTTTATTTCTCGTGAGAACAGCGTTAAGTATTGAAAATTCTTCAAAACTGAAAGTGGTTTCCAGAGATATTAGACAAATTTTGCCAGTCGTATAATTTAAAAATGTTACGCTTCTAAACGTTTTTCTACTATTAAACTAAAATCCATTTTTCCCTGTGCTCCTAATTTTCATTTATTATTCCTTACAAATATTCATTCATAATTTTAAAAGGTACTCTTTATTATAAAATCAGTTTTAGTAAAATAAAATATAATTACAGAATGAATTTTTTAAATCAGATAAATGCATTACATGCATTATACAATAAAATATCTGACAAATTAAGATCATGCGAACGAAAAATGTTTCTTGAGATGAAAGGGCTAATTTCACTAGTAACCACATCGTTGGCAAAATCGGCTTTGTTCTAGTGAAGAACGCCAAACTAGTGCCCGAAAAAGTGGTCAGTCCTAAAGATTTCGCCAAGTAGACCACTCTAAAGCCCAGAATACCACGCTTCGACATAGTTTTTGTGCTAAATAGTCAAATAGGGAAACACTATTCACAGAAAAGGGCGCCAAACTTCGGGCCGCAAAGACCTAAACCGCGAATGCTTGAAACATGGGGAAAAACATATCTGGCTTCGTTTAAGATATCATTTACTTGATAATTATTTTCAAGTGGTATAAAATTCGTGCATTTTTTTAAATAAAAGGAACTGATTAAAATAAAAAAAATATAAAATATTTATTTTTTATTACAAGGTGGCGACAGGCCCCTTTGGCCCCTAATGGCGAATTCTTACTTTCTGCGTGTTTATTTATTGAAATTGATAATGGTTATAAAATAGTACATATATATTTTTTAACCAAACATTATAGTTATATATATATGTATATTATATTATCATTATACTTCAACTAATATCTAACACTACTTACAATTAGCAGGCATAAAATAGTTTAGTCAAGTAAATTATCACTATGAACAATTTTTTTAAATCTACAATTCAAAAGTACATTTAATTTATCACCAAGATAAGATGCATATTGCAAACAAACGCTAAACTGAACTCCTTCTCATAAATATGAACATACACTTTTCACAAATATTTCCGGCGAGAAATTTACACTCCTTCTAAATATAATGAGAGAAAAGTTTTAAGTAACTCAATTTTCGAAGTGCTTTGTAAAATTTAGTTTGAGTCTTTTCGGCCGTGACTTTTACACTGTTTGGGAATTACGCAAACTTAACTGCAGTTAACTTAGATCACTCCCGTTTAAAGACACTTCAACGTGTCATATAAAGTTTTGTAAATTAATGTGTTTCGAAAGAACGTGTCTGTATTGAGTGTAGTAAAAATGTACTCAGTGGTACCACACGACTTCTTTGTCGTTAACTCTAAAAAGGTTTTAAGGAGGGATGCATATTCAACCTTTATTTATGCAACCAATGGTCATAATATTTTTGATCTCATGAAGATTTTTAAAGGAATTTAACTATACATATTATACTGATTCCTGAAAAAAATTAGTCCCCATAAATATATAATTTATCACTGATTGTGGTTTTCTGGTTCCTGAAGAGAGTATTAAAAGAAAATATTTTACTAACATTTACTATTACACAATTTATTAGGATATTTCTATTAAATAATTTACAACTATTACACAATTTATTAGGCTATTTCATGTTCTTCAGAAAAAAGTTAGGGAAATGTAGATAAATAATAATACCTGAATATGCATTTTCTTTCACACACTTAGTAGAAAAATACTTCATTTTGTACGAAATTGTGCAATTTAGGGCAATATTGGAAATACTCTTCTATATAATGTTTGAAAAATTGGGAAACATGTTATTGTATTTTAATGAAAAAAAACTGAAATTTAATTTCATATTAAGAACTTTTAATTCAAAAAGATTTAACGCTATGCACTAAAGCTCTAAAGCACTATGAACTATGCACTATAGATACACCAATTAGGAAAAAAAATACTTTGTGGAATTTTAAATTGAAACGACTCACATGTACAGGGTTTTCAAAAGCACTGACTTTGGTTTTTATTTCTTATATATTGACACAGTATATTTATACAATAAATTGCAATATTACGAAAAAAGTACAACATTTTATCGTAACAATCAAAATTTAGAGAAAATTAAATATAAATAAATACAAAATTTAAATGTGTACAAAGTCCCCGTACAAAAAAATTCCAATTAGTAAAATGTGTCCCGTACATTAATTAGTGGACGTACACAATTTGAACATTTTATAGTTAAATATGTCAGAGAAATGAAAATAAATATATGCTGACTTAAACCATTTTTCAATGACTCTTGAAGGAAAAATAAATCATGTAGGATAATAGAATTTCAGCGGTCGTACACAAATTTCAAAGAAAAAAAAACAATGGCTGTATAAATACATAATACATTTGCTGTTATTGGTATTATGTATCACTTCACAAACTTTTTTAAAACACATCTATGAGTCTTTCTAAAAATGAAAGACTAAAAATTTTTACATCGCCTCATTAATGAATGGGTCACATTATACAAATCGGGATTTTTTTATTTACGGGGGCAGTGCAAAATATCAAATTTTGAATGCATTTATATTTGATCTCCCGTAAATGTTAATCAAAAGTATAATATTCTGCACCCCTTTTTGGGTAATTTATTGTACATGACTATGATGAAAATTTAAGGAACAGAAATCTAGATCAGTGTTTATTTAAGACACCCTGTATACGCGTTTGCATTGAACTGATTCAAAAATTCATTGATGTGTTCGTAATTTACGAAATTTATATCGAATTCTCCATAACAAATGACGAATCCTGCATTCTACACCCGAAGCAAAGAGACTTTCGCGAAATCATTCGAGGTCACGAAACTGTTGTTAGGAGCGAAATAAATCGTTAGGCAGCTTTAGCTGAAGACCTTTTGCAGAGATTATACATTTCGTATGTGACCTCATCACCACTAATGACATTAGAGGAACGGGGCATTTGCAAGGCATTATAATTAGCCGACCGGGCAGGTGGTGGTTTCTCTTGTGACTCAGGGGTCGAGTGCAGTCGTTTCAAGACCATCTGCTGTTGCAAAGGGGTGGGTTCAGTCGTTTGTTTACACATGGTGACAGAATTACCACTTCGCTAGGTTTTCCACTGAATTTAGCGACTTTTCATTGCACTCATAGAAATTCCAAGCTGCAGTACTGCAACCACGGTTGCAACAAACGCGCTTCCCCACAATTTGGCCAATCGTCTTCTACTGACTTTACCGCCAAAGTCAAAACAGGCCTCTTGAATGTATTTCCATCTGCTAATTCTACGTCCCCTGTCCATCTCCATATGGTACTAACTGAACAAGAATTTTTTCGTAAAGCTCGAGTCAAAAATAAATAAATAAAATAAAATAACCACGATGATTGTGCCCACTATTGTCGCAGATATGGATTACGTAATAATGAAATAAACAGAATCCCTCGCAGGGGTTGGGGTCTCAATTCTTCATTTGTCAAATGTATCTACTGAAAACGATGGTAAAACGTGATCATTGAAAACATTCATTCATTGACATTAAAGTCTATTTTAGTTCATTTAGTTCAATTTATTTCTTCCATTTTCAGTCAGTAAGGTCGCATTTTCAGGTCGTGGTTTAGATAAGTTTAATTTAGATAGGTCAATGAGCACTTGGATGTATTTTTTTCTCATTAATAGAAGAATTTCTAGTTATGTTTGAAACCACAGACGAACAAAATATCGAAACGTGTGAATTTAAAAGTAAAGCAGGTCTTTTCCCCCCAGAATTGGGATGATTTATTCCAATCACTGTATCAGATACTTTCAAAGTTCTTCAGATATTTAGAAGGATACTCGGGAACTTAAAATGTACTCTGGATATTAATATATTGATGGATGAATTGAACTTATAATTAATTTATCCAAACGATGCACCATTGAACTGCTTTTCTTAAAGCCGATTATAAAAACTATTTACATAGTGTGTTGTGGGAATTGCAAAACTTATCAGAAAACCTACTACAAGTAGAATTATAATAAAATTAGAAACTTGGAAATTGTACACTTTACAGAGCACAATTTTTAACTTTTAGAGTAATATGTAAGTAAATTAACTTTACATATTCTGTTTATAAAGTTATGTTATGACTTTTAAAAGAATAATTCAGGTAATTTTCAATAAATATACGTCGACATTTAATTAATTCCTGTAATCAATATATTTTAGTATTTCTATGGTAGATTGGAGTGTGGAAACAAATAAAACCCACTCTTCAGGCTTGAATAATTTTGCTGCGCGATAAAAGTTAGCGGTTTGCTAAAATTTATAGGGCTCGGAACCAGTATGATTTTATTAAGCGGCAGATACTGTATGCTTTTATGAAAATATTTGAAAATAACGGTCTGTAAATCTTTGTAAATAACCCTATAGATCTCAAATGTAGAAAAAAAGCTTCTTAAATGACTTCTCTGACACACAAAAACAAATGTTTGTAACCTTAATTTTTGATACCAGTGTATTTATATATGTATAGACCGGGTGATCTAAAATTGATCTTAAAGCGCTTATCTCTTAAACAAACAGTGATCGAAATGCCCTTTGAATTAGAAAATTAAAAAAATGAAGAGTATCTTTCAGACATGCCAGTTTTTTACAAGGGGCTATATATATATGTATTAACCCATTTATGCCTAGCGTCCCTTTTTTGGGACGGCATTTTCGCTATTAGTCGAAAATGTTATTTATTTTTCCTAGCCTTTATTCATGAGTATTGAGCCTCAACTCTACAAAATATTTTAACATGACCAAGTAGGATATTGATATTTCGATTTTTATGCATAATGATTTTAAAAGAAATCATCCCTTGTTCAAGAAGTTGACATCAGAAATTTATCTATTATTTCTGATATCGGTAAAAGTCGAAGAAAGTCGCAAAAATATCCAGGCACAAATGGGTTAAGATGCAAAATTTATTTTTTGTACTGTCTCCCCTTTCCTATCACTTACATTAGTAAAAATTGATCCGAGTCAAATTTGTAATGTTTTTCTATGAGAAATATTTTATTAAACGTGAATGTAAGGACATGGTGCTGTGCACAAATTTACATTATCAGTATTTTCCCTTTTTGTTATCGCTTCAAAATTTTAATATCTACATTTTGCATCTAATTTTCAGCACTTTTGTAATGGAAGTATGAATATATCAACAAAGGGTTGCGCAAATGAAGCTCGGTCAAGTTATTTGCGGATACGATGAATATGTATACAAATATTCCTAAATAGAAAATTGCGGTACCCATTCACATAAAATAATAAAATATATCAAAACCCAATACAGCATTAGAGCTTATATTGTTACTCTTATTATACATTTTTTTCAGATTTACATTTACAATTTATGGCTTTTATTTGATTACTTTTGAGAGTAAAAGTATAAACTCTTTAAAAGATGTTAGCACTAATAGTAATAATAATATATTAGCTCTTTTTATGTATACACGTATTTAAAATGTTAATCCTCAGATTTGAACTTTCCGATTTTATTAATTTATACACACTCTCCCTTTTAGGGATTTTTAAACTCTAGTCTTTAATACTTTCAATAAAATTATAAGTATTTCTATTGTATCCGCTTATAAAAGTTTAGTACAAAACTGAAAAAAAAACGTTTTTTGTAAATAAATTTTCTGAATCTTAGAAAAAATTTATACAGCCAAAGTGAACGAGTTTATTAAACGATTATATACTTGATATTTCAATTTTAGTGTTTCTTTGAGATAAAATAAAAATCCCTAATAGTAAAGGGTCTCCTTTTTCAGGACAGAATATCAAACATTAAAAATATTGTCTTCTGAAAAAGCTGCCTTCTTTATTAATCTCATTTTGTTTTGGTAATTATAATTACTGTTACTATGATATTCAGTAACATTAAATTTGGTGCAAAAATATGTTAAAATTAAATGCAATCGATAAAAATGTATTAAATAAAAGTTTTCCCGAAACGAAAATTTGCGGCTGAATATAAGCTGAAAACAGCTAGACCAAGGGTCAAAATTATATATATATATATATATATATAAGAGGTGAATTTAATTTGAGAAACTTTTGCAGAAAACTCTCAGTGCTTCAGCGAATTGTACAGAATTTTTCTGTTTCTCTCCTAATCGATATGTTACAACACAGTCATCAATGGCAATCATATCCAACATGTTATAAACTGAATCCGTTTATTTACAGTTATTTTTAACTTTCATTAACTTTTCTAGCTCATACTTTTATAGAGAGAAAGGCAGCTATATACATAAAATAGCTATGGATTATAATTATTTTGTTGAATGAATAAAAAAATTCCTTTCTATATCCATGCAAGGTAAGAAAAACGGATATGCAAAAGAACAAAACCGCTCCTCGATAGAGTTGAATCTTCTCCCAGAAGAGTGAAAACGTTAAAAGGCACATCTCTCGCTCTCTCTTTTTTTTCAAACTATGCTGTATGGGAGGGACTTTCCCTTTTCATCTGTCTCCTTCCACAGAAGGGGGGGGAGGCTCTCTTGCGTTCGATAAAGGTGTAAATGGGTGCTACTGAACTTAACAGGTGTTACATAATGTCATATTTTTCTCCCCCAACAACAGTGAGCGAAGCACAACCGAATGTAAAGAGAAATGCTTGTGTACTACAAAAATTTGTTTTTCAGTCAAGATTCAAGGGGGATGCCAGAAAGAAGAATAGGGAGGACTTTTATGCTCACTGTAGATATCTGCTAATGTCTGGAGGAAAGGTGATGCTCTCTTAGGGAGAAAAAAATATGACAGTTTGAGGAAAGTTTGCTGCTGTAAATGCAAAAGGAGTGCGGTACTGCCTAAAGAGTGCGGAACAAGTGAAACAATCTCAGTGTTTTCTCAAAGATGTATTATTTAAAGCAGTGCATCTAAAATGTAAGTTTCAAAGTTTTCATTTTTTTTTTTTTGTTCCATGTGAGAAGTAGAATTTCGTTAAATTTAGTGTATCTGGGTACAAAAATGGATCAGGTACAGCTGAAAAGATTTGGGATGGAAAAAATAAAATTTTGCTGACTGTACTTCCTTTAATATTATAATTTATTTTTAAATAAAATATGAT
The DNA here is from genome assembly GCA_038373885.1 of Cheiracanthium punctorium. Lineage (NCBI taxonomy): Eukaryota > Metazoa > Arthropoda > Arachnida > Araneae > Cheiracanthiidae > Cheiracanthium > Cheiracanthium punctorium. Next base: position 1,741,926 of record JAWZYV010011619.1, read on the forward strand.
GGTTTTTTTTTAATTCCAGTTAAGTCCAATTTTCTTCTGTAAATATAATATGCATGTTAAGTTTATTACTTTAATATTTCAAAAATATATGGTTCATAATGAATTAAGTAAGTTCAAGCATGCTAATCAGTCATTAAGGAAGTATTTCACTTATTCATTATTTTAAAAATGAAGCACGTTTTAAATAATTAAAGATTTGGCATGCATTGATTTATGAAGATTCTAAAAGTATACTTCTATGATTTTATTCGGTATACCAAAATAGATAAATCATATCTGAAAATGATTCGTGAGACTTAAGAAAGAACTATTCTACTATACCACAGGGCCGAGATAGATTGAGCTTAGGTGTCATTACATCCTTCTCTTCTTGGAAAGGAACCTTGGACTACCTATTAAGACCCTACATCATAGAGTGACCCATACACCATCCTGAATAGGGGACTAAGATCATCTCTCGCTCTTAAACAAACAAAACTTATAGAGAAGTAATATGAAGAGTAGTAAGAAAGTAATATGAATAGAGAAAGAAAAATGAAGAAAGAAATAAAAGTAATACTTTTTTATTAAACTATTCTTTTCTGAAATCACTCTATTCTATTTATTAGTTAACTCTAATAACTGTATTTAGGCAAGTTGTGCATTTCCTGCTTTAATGTATTTTCATTCGTAATTCCGATGCGCATTTTTTATGCAATGGCAATGTATGATTTTTTTACGAATTCAGCGATAACCTAAGATCTTCAAAGATATGGAAACTCCTCAAGTGAGTAATACAAATGATGCTTATTCAGCCAAAGTGATATATCAAACAAAATTAAAAATTAATTAAAATAATAATTAAAATAAATGCAAACATATAATGATAAAAATACTTTAAATATATTAGAAATCAATTCAAATTTAAATACTAAATGTCTAACTTTAATTAATTTTATCATTAATTTTATCGCATACTTATTAATTAGTTAATTAAAACTTTGTAAAATAACACACATAAAAGGCACTTTTCAATCAGGAAGCACATTTTGGGCGAAAAAATTTCGCTCTTCGTCAGCTGAATAGAAAACCTTTGATAACAATCACAGGAGTTTTGGAACTGAAAAAGTAAACAAAAACAGAAACGAACCGCTCGTTGCCACTCCGAAGAAGGAAAAATTAAGAAAGTAGACAAGGAAGAATAAAAATAAATAAATAAAAAAGAAACGAAGAGTAAGAATGGAAATGAGATAACACTAAAAAAAAAAAACTATGCATAATTTAATTTCGGATTTAACTCTCGGCGGGCGATCGGGGTTCGATCGGTCGGTCCAGGACTGTCTTTGTGTCCTCTCCTTTATAGAGGGCGTTTATATCCATATAATTTATTCTTATGTGGAAACTTCTTTTAGATTGTTCTAAACCCAAAATGTTTTCCAGTATTTACATATTGCATCAAATGATATTTTTTTTTCGTCTAAAACTTACCTAAAAATTATCTCAATTTTTTAATTTATTTATTTATTATTTATTTTTTAATTTCAGTGTAGTAGCACTGATTTAGAATAAAAATAGCATATTTGATATACTGTTCATGAGTGAGGATGTATCATTTGGTTTAAAAAACACAGGACGTTTGCTTGTTAAAAATTATTAAACCTTAACACTTGTTTATCCACTTTTAGGCCTTCTTTTAATGTTCTAAACAATGCAACGTATTTTTTTCTTTTGCTTTCGCGTCTTAAAATCTCTTGAACATGTGCATGCCTTCTAGACCTGGCAATATCTACTGTTCTGTTCATAAAACATGAAGACGAAGCACTAAAAATCCGAGAAGGAATGGAAGGAAAACCGAAATTTTCTCGGGCTCACGAAAGCAATAAAATAACCTTTATGTAAAACCGATTTCGCCCGGACCGTGTTATTCGAAAATATTTCCAGCGTCTTGACGAACCATGTTTACATAATGCCATCGCAGATGCGACGAGAACGTCCCTGATTCACTCCGCCCGTAAAAACAACTGAGATATATTCCGAGAAAGAACCATAGCATTATCCGCAAACCTCCCTTCTCGTTTCGTTTTGTTTTTTTCTACAAAAAAAAAAAAGAAAGAAAAAGAAACGCGGATAACAGGTGAAAGGGACAAGGCATAACGTTCGTCCGCGTCTGGAAATGCATTCCCTTTTCCGCCTATCGATTGTTTTTGGAAAAAGGAGAACTTCTGTGTTTTGTTCGCAGAAATTTGCATTTCTGGAGACAATGGGAAAAAAGCAAGATTGTCGAGCGAGGGAAATGAAACCAATTTGCTGACAACAATACGAATTTCTTTCAGTTGACTTCTGTTATTTTTATTTTCAAATATTTTTATGGGGTACTGGACGGAATTTTGAATAGGATTATCGCTAGTGTCGATTATTACCAATGTTGCAATATTTAACCGCTGCTATTTTTTTTTTCTTCAAGAGTTCTACTTACGCTTTTTTATGAGCAAGCAAGTTCATTCATGCCTAGAAGATTGTGCATCAAAGGAAAATAATACCGTAAAATACCGCAAAAGCGTCCTCGCCCCCTCCTGCTTTTCTTGTGTATTTCGTTTGCCCTTAAAATACCAAATAAACGCCCCCCCCCCCAATGAGGTGAATTCATACAGGCCGTTCCGGGCCGCTCAGACTCCGCAACCGTTTTTTTCCGCATTGAAACTTTGGCTGCCCGCTCGCGATCTTGCGGAGCCGCGGTAAATGTACCAATGAAGTCACGCCATATGCCAGCGAAGTGTGAACAATGCTCTCCACTTTGCTTCGCTGAGTGGTGTCATCGCCTCGTCTTATAGGTACGGAACGGACAATATGAATCCAATCCAGTTTCGCTTGAAGCTAGAGAGGGAGCTTGAACGGTATATTTTTTCCGATTTTTACCGTTTATCCGCCTCCTACTGTTTATCCATCCCCATAGATAGCGATTTTCCTTGAAGATTGGGGAGGGGCGCTTTTGCAGTACTTTTCGGTAATCTAAGGAGAGTAGCCCAGGTGGTGCGGTTGCTAAAGGACCATTCTATCACGCCTTGGGTCCGGCTGTTAACTTGAGCGGCCCTTCATAGTAGGTAATGTTGGCCAAATAGAATGGCCAATACCCCCGGGACGTTGTAGTGGCGAATGTCTAATCCGTAAGTGTCCACCCGTTATTAAAATAAATAAACAAATAAATAAATAAAATAATCTTTGAAGAAATCACCTGTTACCCGAGGGGTGAAAATAAATACAGGGTAATTCGTAACACTTTGCAAAAAGTGTAAGGGTTGGTAAGAGGTAATTTTGTAATCGAGTTTTACAAAGAATGGGCTTATGCTACGCCAGTTTCATCAATGAAATGGAATTGAATTTGTGAACTATAAATTCAGTCAAGTGCTTTCTCTGAAGAATGCATTAATTTTTGACAAACGATGTATGGAAAGTTCACTATTTCTTCAACCTATCTTCCAAAGTTATTAATGACGGTTAGTGGAAGAACACTTTTCCGACCCCATTTTTGTTACGTAACTCTTAACTGTCTTATTTCCTTTTTCTAACCACTTATGTTTAAGTGTCACAAACACCCTGTAAGAAAACAATAAAAATGATTATTTTGTTTAAAAATTAAATAAGTGGTACTAGTAAGTTTTCAGCAACCTCGTATTTGGAAACACGAGAATAATTTGTTTGTTATTTATCTGGTTAATACAATTGAAGTAATTACTTGTAAAAGTGTATACATTTTATAAAAGAAAATATACATATATTTTTATTTTAATTAAATAGACATATTTTTTAAAGCTGTAGTCTTAAATGATCGAGCTATAAATATACCGATTTAATTATACATATGTTAATAATACATTTATATGTCACGCTTAAACTAAACGAGCGAAATTCGATCAGTCGGAGCGAAAAGTGAGCCAGTTTTCAAGTGAGCTTCTCCTTTAGTAGCGTTTTCTCAAGCGTAGTAGCGTTTTTTCAACTTTGCCAAATTTAGTATATATATATATATGTTATAGACAATGTATAAAACGCCGGCATTGCATTCTATAATGTCCGGGCTTCATAGAGAATGATAGACTCTGTTTAGGCAAAGCATGAAAAAACAGGCGATAGCAAACCTTTGTTTAAAAAAGGACGCTCAGAATATGCTCAACAATTTCTTGACTTTCTTCAAATGCTGAAAAAATTCTGTCTTTTTTTTTTTACAAATTATGTCAAAATGTTTGAATCACTTTATTTTGGACCTATAAAAAAACAAAAAAAAAACATCAGTGGGTCTATCTATCGTTGTAGCCCTCCCCCCTCCACTCCTCGAACACATGTCACTGCTAGTGGTTTAGCAAACTAAAAAAGCATCTGTAGGTCCGTCCATCGCTTTAGGGGACCCAAATGCTAAGACTGGTTCTTTGCGAGGAAAAAAAAAAAATTAAGTGGGTTCATAGATTGCTGTAGAGAGGCCCCTTGGAAATATGCTACCCCTGGTCTTTGACAGAAAAAAAAAAAAAAAAAAAAAACCTCTATTGGGTCTGGTCTCGTAATACAAGAATATAATTGATTTTTTTTCTCCCTTTTATAGATAAAAAAAAGAGAAACAGAAAAGATGGTACTTATTATGATATAAGATTTATTGAGATATAAGAGATATAAGATTTATTTTTCAGATGATAAAAGCATTGTAATTTAGCAATAAATAATAATATCAACGAAGTCCATGCATCCGAAAAGTGTTTTCCTTTTTAAATATATGTAAACCAAAACTGGTTAAACTTTTTAAAGGATGTGAATTAGACCTATGCCTAAAATATAACACAAAAATTACAATGAAAACTAATTCGTTTCATCTTAAAAAATAATATATGCCATTATTTATTATCAATGTATATATAATGCCAATATTTCATTTATTAAGATTTATTTTTGTTTTTCACGCAAATAATTCTTCTTTTATTTGCATTTATTTTGCTCTGGAGTAATAGCTACGAAAATGAATACTAAATTAACAATTTAGTATATATAATTAAATGTATATATAATGCCAATATTTCATTTATTAAGATTTATTTTTGTTTTTCATGCAAATAATTCTTCTTTTATTTGTATTTATTTTCCTCTGGATTAATAGCTACGAAAATGAAAACTAAATTAACAATTTAGTATGCACGTTATTATAATTATCCACAAATTAAATACTCGTTGTGAGAATTACTTAACCACAAAAAACATTGGTAATAGTGCTTTATGCTATCAATACCTATGAATGTTATCTACAATATTTTGGCATATTGATGAGTCCTTTATGTGGGAGCATATCTCAATTATACTCACATTTAGAGTATATTATTTCACAAGCAGAAAAGTAAATAAATCATAGGGTACATTGAAAAGGTTTCTCAATGTTAAAACTTTTCTTTAAAGAGACTTCACACACCAACAAATGTCTATTTTTAAGTAATGTTATGTACACCCTGTATGCATGACCATCTTTATCATTTAAAATGTAAATTTAAATACCATACTAGTAAAAAAATCATGACAATATATCGAGCAATAACTATTTAATTGCGTTATTCTAATTTTATAACCCCCTACCAGTGGCTGAGAGGCTATGCTCTCGAAACTGGAAGGCGGGAGGTGCCAGGTTCAAACCCCGGTACCACCTGTCGACCTAGCAATTCGGTGTTTTCCCGATGTTCTCTCCGAAACTTCGCGGAAATTCGGGTTACGATCCCTTAGAAAGTGCCCCCACGTAGGGCATTCCTCCTATAGGCCTTGGACTATAGTGCAGTCAATTGGCGTTAATCCACAAACAAATTTTATAAACATCATATTCAATCATGAACTTCTTCTTATCGATAACATTTACGATGCATTTCATCTGCATATGTCGAATAACTTGTTTAAAAATATTAAATGCTAATTTCCTTTCAAGCCTGCTACCCCTGTGTAAAGCTACATTTCACTGCACAGCCTCCTATGAAATATTTAATAATAATACCACGTCAGGCTTCAACGTCAAACAGTTTTACAAATGAGTGCTGCCATATCACTATGGACGTCCAAATTTAAAAATAGCCACCCGATATTGAAACAGATAAATGTGCCGCCCAAAAGATGTAATTATAGATTTTAGAATTGGGTTTTATCGCTCTGTTGGTTCCCTATTTCGGAAAACACTGTGATTGATGATGTTCACCCATGCAGAGCCAGAACATTTCTGACCAATGTGGAACGAGTATGATTAAAATACGGACCTATATATTTTCTACACTTGCTGCGATCTGGAAACTGGAATTGGGATTTAGTTAGCAGACAATTTCTGCGTTCGTGGAAGGGAATAATTTTGAGAATTGGGAATTATTTTTAGAATTTATGCTTACACAGAGGTTTTGTTTGAAAATTTACGTAGTTTATGGAAGCACTTACGGTTTAATATACGGACGTTATGTTTTAATCACACTAAATCTCAAAAAAAAAAGGGGGGAGGAATGCAAATCTTCCGAAAAGATTTTGTGTTGTGTTAAATGCAAAAGTCAAGCTTATTTTAAGGAAAATCATTAGATTTATCATTATTCAGATTTAAAAGGTTTAGGTTGTATATTTACTGTGGGATTGATTTTAGTAACAATTTTTTTTTAATTTTTTTTTCGCATACATTAAACTATAGAAATTTATTTTACAGATTTCAATAAATACTAGCCCTTATATGTTTCTAAGATGATATACGCTGTGAAAAGAGTAACATTCAATGAATCTTTGTAATAATTCTGGGAAATGTGCATAAGTATATTTATTGCTTACTTATTTTAGTATAATTTTTTACTACATAATTTTTAAATTTTACTCATCGAAGAATAATTCATTCCATCTATACATACATGTAGTAATGCACAAGATAAGACAAAAAAACTACTAGAAATTTAAAATGTTTGTAATTGAGAATGAACAACCAGAAACATAGTCTGCTGCAAATTTTTTTAAATAAAATTTTTATGTAAAATATTTAATCTATTCAACTCATTACAGGACTGAGTAGAACAGCAAAATTACTAATAAAATATTTAAAAGGGCTTTCAGTTTTGATTCCATTAAGCATAATTTTATTTACAGCGTCTGTAAAAAATCATACACTGTAAAAATAAATTCTTACTGTCACAACTGAGGTTTCATCACTCAAGGGTTTGGCAATGTGTCTATAAATTTTAATGCGTTGTTGTAATATTTTCAAATATTTTACGATGGTAGCACGCGGTGAATAAAATTATTATTTAAAAAATAAAGAAAACGCAGGAGCGGGATTTTTGCTTTGTACATATTTGAAAACACTTGTATGCGCGCTTATATTTGCATGTTGGGTAGTATTCCATAAAGTTCTTTAATGCGCCTCTATCAAATATTTATTAAAGCCACCCCAGTGCATAATAAATTCTGGCTCCATTTCCAATAAGGTTCATAAAAAGCAACAATTTTTACCCTCCTTCACTCGCCCTCCTTACCCTTAATTGCATCTTAACTAGGTACGCGTGTCTTTCAATTTATGCTTCCCCCTCGAGGGTCACCCATCCACCCTCCCCAGATCCGAACCGAACCCAACTCGTGACGATCACCACCCTGCGATCTGGATGGGGACACACACAAACAACTCAACCCTCCTCCGCCAACTACCTTGGGAAAAGCCTACTCTCCCCCCATATCTCAACGCATTTCTCATATTCCCGTTCGCTATATCCGAGCAGCGCCTACTGTTTAGCTTCACAAGGAACGGGGGGGAAGGGAAGGGAACGATATGCAATTAAACTGCCGATGGCGATTACAGCTGTCCCTGATGTACGGCAGTAAATGGGCGGTTGGGGCCTCGGTTTTAAAGCGTTCTCTCCCACACACCCCCCAACCCCGATATGACGTGTCTTCGCATTGCTCCAATAGTTTAATCAGCTCAAGTTGTGTGGGGGCAGATTACAGGAATCCTGGATTTTCAATAATTTCATTTCAAACGGATGATACTTTCCGAATGACCGAGCAGGATCAGAGGAACTTTGCTCGGAGATTGCTCGGCAAGTCATCGTGATTCGAATGCGATGCGTGCGTGATTAAGGCGATGACCCAAATTGTTTGGTGTGGGGAAGGAGGGTTATAGATTAGCTTTGTTTAATTTTATGGACGGATTGATTTGATATTACACCGTTTGGTGGTAAGGCATCTATGCGTAAAAAAAAAAAAAAAAAAAAAAAAAAATCTACAGTTGAACTTGCATTTTTTTTTTTCAATATATAGAGAATTGTGGCATCATTGTTATCACTTGGAGATTCATAGGACAAAGAAACTTTAAACAGTTTTCTTTTTATTGTTGTTTATTTCTTCAATTAATGCCCAGCCTGAAATACCGCCTTTCTTTCTAATGACCGGGCCAGTGGCTTACAGCAAACTTGACCTCTACGAGAATTTATTATGGGGACGCCTATTAGGCAGACCGACATTACCCTGTATGAGTGTTCTCCTGACATTGAGTGAATTCCTGATGAGACCTAGCACCTGAAATCGGTACCCCCACAGATATCGTCTGAACATGGAGGGCAGTCGATCCAGGAAAAGATTTTGCATGCACCAGCTTTCATTAGTGTACTCGGATCCATAGCAGCCAAGCCCAGAGCGGTTTTTCATCCTGCCAAGCCGGTATTGTAGGGATGGACGCGAGATCATGCCAGAGGAGAAATAGCTCAGGTCTCTTCTCGTCTCGCACTTTCACATCGAAGTATCGTCTCGCGGTCTAGTCTTGCATCCTAAGGTATCGTCTCGCGGTCTGTTTTTGCATCCTAAGGTAACGTGTCGCGCTCTCGTTTCGCATCCGTGGATATCGTCTCGTGGTCTCGTCTCACCCGAGACCGCAAGACCAGTCTCGTATTTTGTCTGACGCTCGTCTTTATTTTTACTTTCTTGTATGAAAGTATATAATCTACAGTCGTCTCACGTTTATCGCGGTTTCCTATGGCGGATCTAGAATTTATTTATTATGATTTTTTTTGAGGGGGTGCAAAACTTTAACCCATTCGTGCCTGGATATTTTTGCGACTTTCTTCGATTTTTGCTAACACCAGCAGTAATTGATAAATTTCTGATGTCAACTTTCTGAACAAGGGATGATTTCATTTAAAATCATTATGTATAAAAATTGAAATGTCAACATCCCACTTGGCCATATTAAAATGTTTTGTGGAATTGAGATACAATACTCGCGAATAAAGGCTCGGAAAAATAAATAACGTTTTCGAATGATAGCGAAAATGCCGTCCCAAAAAAGGGACGCTAGGCATAAATGGGTTAATATCATCAGAATTGCATGAAATATGCCATTGTGAGGGGTGAAAGCCATTTTATCTAGTGTAAATATATCTCACTCGGAGGGCACGCGCGACCCCTGGACTCTCCCCTCGGATGAGCCCTTGCTTCATATTTACTTCCGGGTATGAAGCATCAAAATATAATTGCATACAGTGGAATCTCATTGCAAATTATTTTCAGCACGAATTAGGGAAGATTGCGAGACATACTTGAGAACAGGGCCGGATTGGGGAATCGATCGGTCGGCTGAAAGCCCGATGGGTCGGTAGTTTGGAGGGCCGCAATGGGCTCTCCTTGGTAAGGTCTAGATTCGAGCCAAGGACAGCCTCACGAAGCTCTAGATTCGACAGCGACCAGTAAAGTCGAGATTCAAAATGTGCAAGGGGACATATCTTTGAACAATGGTACCCACATCTAGACTACCTTTGTTCTAATATATAAATATTTATATATTATACATATAATTATTGTTATATAAATTATAATACAGATAGTTTGTTTGTTTTTCCGGTGCACAATTCTACACTGTTAGAACGATGGGCTTGAAATTTTTCTCAGGTATGTAAGATAAATGGTATAGAGAAACCCTGCCCTAGGCTACTTTAAAATTCTGTAAATTCACCCGGTCTCCAATTTTCCATAATTTTCAGCTCTGGAAAGCTTCTTCCTAAACCAATGAGAAGTGATGCATTCAAAACTCCATTGTTTTGTTCGGTTCTCGTCGTACAGGAAGGAAGATGAGGGTTGATCTGATCGAATAGCCGGGCCGTTTCAGCGGTGCAGATTGGCCCTGTATGAGAACCAACTTTTACATCTGCTTGTTAAAATTATAATTTTTTTTTGTAATCTTATTGCAAAAAAGGCCCAGAAAATTCAGCATAGGACACTAATTGTCTTTAAATACTCCGGCTGCAGGGGCAACTTTCTTAATAAATATATTTTACCTACACTCGACACAATATACGTGGAAAAAAGTTTCAATAATTCACTTAAATACGATGAAAAATTGTAATATAATTTGAAAAATGCATTTTTAATATTAGGATAATAATCAAAAATGCCCATTTAAAAGTTAATTGTAAAATTCCCGTTTCCTTGGAGTACCAATTTGTAAGCAATGTCTTATATACCTGAGGTACTCACTTTAACCATATTTGCCCGTTGTAGAACTAGACCGCGAGAGCTGACTCGAGGTATCGTCTCGCAGTCTCGTCTTCCAACCGGTGGTTTCGTCTCGCACCCGGAGGTATTGTCTCGCACACCGAGGTATCGTCTCGCGGTCTCGCGTCCATAACTGCGATATTGCTTCACCTTGCGTATTCTTATAGTAACGGCAGTTAAAGACTAGGCTATCGTGGGACGCTTGAATTACTGTTAGCTCCTTTGTTATTGAAGGTTACACTTTCAGAAGCTAACAAGCAGGAGGCACAGATTGATTGAAACAGATTTCAATCATCTTTGGCATAGTCGTAATATATCATGTGAATAGGCTACGTATAAAATACTAGAAAAGTCCAGTCTAGAAAAATGAATATTTACTTTCGAACTGCTTCTCCAAAACGTTATATGTCGGATACATGCACATTCATTGATCGTTAGTGTCGGATGGTAAAGCTCTCGACTCCTATCCTCGAATTACGGGTTCGAATCTCTAGCGGTGCAAATGTTTTATTTTCCTTTTTAACTGGAAAATAGGTTTTTATTTGTAAATAGGAATTATTTAGTAAGATTTGCTAAAACACAACAAATGTAGCTACTGAATGCTCAAAAAGCTATTCCAATTTTAGATAGTTTCATAAACTTTATTCTCTTTAATGCTGTCATTTGTACAGGCTGTCCCGTTAATTCCGTCCAAACCCTGCACAGCCAAATTACACAATGATGCCACATAAAAATACCCAAAGAACTGTACTTGAAAGACCCGTAGTTTTTGAGAAAAATAGGAATAGCAACCCTATTAGCAATTTTACTCGGGCTACCACCGGCCACGTAGCCGGCCGATGATGGCCCGAGCAAAATTGCCAGTAGGGGAGTATGACGTCACAACCGGTACAAGGAAAAACAATTAGAAACATTAAATTGGACACTGGATTAGATATACCGTAAATGCCGGCGTATAACGCGCACCGGTGTATAACGCGCACCTATAATTTTAAACTTCATTTTTACTTTCTTGTACGTAGTATAAGGAAGTAATGTGATCCCGAAAAATTTTGGGGGCCAAATTTCGACATAAAAACCGATTTTGACTACCTCTAAATTGAATTTTAAGAATTTTTTCGATGCATCTCATCGTAGGCTAGCATGCACGATCATATAAACGCGTCTGCAACTCATTTTGACCAGCGGCCGGTCTATTGTGGTCAGTTTTTCCATGCCGTCTGTACGTACGTACGTACGTATGTACGTACGTATGTACGTACGTACGTACGTACGTACGTACGTATGTATGTAACTCGCATATCTCAAAAACTATTGGTCGTAGAATGTTGAGATTTGATATTTAGGATTGTTCTATGATCTAGTTGTGCACCTCCCCTTTTGGTTGCAATCGAATGTATAGTTTATGTACAGGACCGCCCAAAAGATTCGAAAAACATTACGCTCTATGGGCCGAAATTCATTAAACTCGCATATCTCAAAAACTATTAGGCGTAGAATGTTGAAACTTTATATTTAGGATTGTTGTAACATCTAGTTGTTCACTTCCCCATTCGGTTCCATTCGACTGGATAGTTTATCTACAGAACCGCCTAAAAGATTCGAAATACATTACGCTCTATGGGCCGAAATTCATCAAAGCCATTTTTAGAGGTATTGGGCTATTTCAAACGACTCAGAAGTGATATATGCTGAAAAGAGTTAGAAAATGAATTTCTCCATTAAAAAAGGTGTCTTTATCATTTACAGTTCTGCTACAGGTACACTCAAAAGATTTCCAATACATTACGGTCAATGGCAATTTTAGGGGCATTCATCCATTTCAAGCACAATACCGTCTTACCACATAAGTTAGGTAATGGTCCGACCACGGTCACGTGCCTCCCTCAAGAACTGTGCCAAAAGTCGCCAAGCTTGGCGACTTTTAGTGACGTGTGTGTATATTTAACTCTCAAACCTCAAAAACTATTATGAAATTTTATATATAAGATTGTTGTAACATCTAGTTGTGCATCTCGATTTTTGGTTCCAATCTACTGGAGAGTTTATTTACAGGACCACCGAAAAGAATTTCAGTACTTTAATGTCTATGGACATCTTCAATATAATACAATTGCAGACAGTGATTGTTTGGTACATGCCCAAAATCTCGCCGACTGTCCTGGACTTTGGCGAGTTTTGACGAAATGTCGCCAAATTTGGCGATAGTCAGTCATTTCGTCCATGCCCAAAGTATCGCCATTTGTCATCGTTCTTGGCGAGTTTTGGCGAAATATCGCCAAATTTGGCGATAATCTGTCATTGTTGGTCCATGCTTAATATCTCGCCAAATGTCGTCGACATTGACGAGTTTCGCCGAAATATCGCCAAATTTGGTGCCAAAAATTATTTCGTATTTTGTATAACTCTAAAACTTTAACCCGTAGAATTTTGAACTTTTGTATTTAGAACTATATTATAATATCTAACTGTTTTCAATATCTATTTTGACAGCAATCGACTAAGAATTTATTTATAGGGTGAGCCAAATGACTTTAAATACATTAAGGTGTATGGATGCATTCAATTCATTGAAAGTCTGTGGTCAATGACTACTGTGGCTATCCCCAAAATCTCGCAAACTATCTCAAGTTTGTCGGCTTTTGGTGAAATATCGCCAAATAAAGTGTCAGAAGGAAATCTTTCAAATTGAACTCAGCTTGGCGATATCGAAATATTTGGCTAGAAATCGCTAAACCTTACTATTATTGATATTTTATCTCTTTCAAACAAATAAGTTTAGAGGAAGTGCGTAGAAAACATTTTTATTTAATAGACGTGCAAGGAAGTCATGTGTTGGACACATCAGATTTTTTAATTTTTATGTATATCCTCCGTATAACGCGCACCCTTTAATTTGCAATCACAGACTTGTCCTATGGAATCCAAAAAGTCTTTTACTTTGGGATATGTTCAGATCGCATTTAACGGATAATACAAATAAATTAATGAAAGCGTGTAACACACACATGGCAGTTATTCCAGGCGGATTAACGCCTTTAGTTCAATCTTTAGATGTGTGTATTAATAAACCATTCTAAGGAAATTTAAAACGATTTTGGAATGCGTGGATGTTGGAAGGAGGTAAAACATTTACGAAAGGAGGTGAAATGCATTATGCCAGTCTAGAAATAGTGTACGAATGGATAATACAAGCATGGGATGAAATTAAACCTGACATAACTAAAAAGTCATTTAAAAAATGTAGTATATCGAACAATCTAGATGGAACGCATGATAACTATTTATTTATGGATCAGAGTAACAGTGATAGTGAAGATGAAACTGAATTTGATCATGTGCCTGAAAATATGACGGAAGATGAATATGATGAACTTTATAAGCTGTCCGATAATGAAAATTGAAGATTATAAGGTGTGTCATTTCTTTTAAATAAACAACATTCAGGTACATGTAGAAATCTCATTTTTTTATACTCATCTTTTCCTTATTTTTAAATTTATCATTTTTATAACCGGCGTATAACGCGCACCCTTAAATATTGACCTTATTTTTTGTATGAAAAGTGCGCGTTATTTACGGTAGGTCATACCAGGGAGCATAAGGCCGGGCCAAGAGCTTACAGCTAGAAGCTCCAAAACCTCAAGTCGAATCCAGAACAACAACAACAACAATTAGATCTGCGGGACTCGGTTTTATGACCGCTACGCTCATCAGAACTGATACATTTGTTTGTTTGTGGGATTACGGCCGATTAGCTACGCGGGGGCTCTAGGCCGATGTGTGGGGTGCCCTCCGTGGGGGTCTTTCTAAGGGGTCCTAACCCGTATTTACGCAAAGTTTCGGAGAAAACTACGGAAAACTCCGAACCTGATACATTTGGATTCCTGCCAATGAAAACGTTTGAAAGAATTGATCCGTCGAGACCTAATTATAGCAAAAAGTGATTGAGTCCCTCCCCTACATGCTGTGTATATTTATGCAGTCACCAGATTGATGCAACGTCAACAATTACATGGCGCATGCAAGCAAGCCTCGATATGCACGGTGCACATTGTAAGCACCATTTTATAAAAGCATATGAAAAAAAAAAAAAAAAAAAAAAAAAAAAAAAACTATGTACATGCTTTTAACAAAGGCTCTTTTCGTTCACCGGATATGACGTTTCTGTTTTTTCTCGCACTTTTCTTGAAAACTATGGGTTGTAGAAGTACGGTTCTTTGGGCATTTTCATGTACTCGGTACTCCCAACGGCGATTCGGACTGTACAGAGTTTGGACAGTATTTACGAGACACCCTGTATATACTTTTGCAAAACACATGAGTTCATAGATAATACTCTAAAAGGTGACAAACATATGCTGCCGATACTTTTATAGCGCAGATAGTTTAATTTGATCAACTATAACTCTTGGATTTCGACTTCAAAGTCTTAATAGCGGTAAGTGGCCTAAAATGATCCTAGCGACCATCCACATATGTTTTCTGAAATAGAAGTAATGCTATCTACTGGGTGACACGCAAACTAGTTGTGCCATGTGAAGAAGAAGAAGTGGCGGTATTTAAGCGATAACAGTATATTAAGTCTAAATAGAATTCGTTGAAAAATGGGCTTTATTACATTTGTTGTAAAGTAAACACCAACTTTCCTATTTATTTAGATATACAGTCTTTCAGGTACAGAAATATGGCTTGGTTTACTGAATGGAGTACATTTTTAGTTGGAAACTATGCTCTCTCGCATTATTTCTCGCTGTCAATCAATAATATTACCTAAAATGGGCAACCACACTGAAGGGTAAAATGATAAATTGGATGAAGAAATGTACCGGGTACTAGACATAATGGCAGTATTTCAACCGCTCTCAAAATGCGAGACTCCCCTGATTCTTTCTCCAAGACTAAGTTTATACAAGCACTATATGGGCTATAATTTTTTAAATATAACTTTCAAATATTCCATCTTATGTTTGTGACACTTTTTTATATTAAAATGTTCATACAATAAATTATGGATATTATTTGATTGTAAAACTTATTTTACTTCATTATGTAAAGTTACAGTTAGTTTTATACATTTTATTATGCCGATAAAAATAATTTCGAATTATTTTTAAATTAAGGATCTTTTTGTCCTTTGGTGGGGTAAAATGAAACTTTGGACACTTTTCAAAATTCTATTTTTTCATAATGTAGGTTTAAAATATTATTAAAATATGTTTATATACAGAGTAAAGTATAAAACATACTAGCAAAGGGCTAAAGATTTATTCAAACATTTATGTTACTTTACACAAGTTTTCCCCTTAAGGGGATCATTTTAGGTCACATTTTCCTAATTTGAAAACTGTCGAAAATACTATGCTGCAATTACAATTGTTTTAATATAGCTAATTCTTTGAAAAAGCTACATTTCTTTCAGTGTAGGAGATAAAGGAATTTTAAGAACAATACATTGTAAAACATTTTTTTTCAAAATCACCTACAAAAGAGAAGGAAAAATATAACCCTTGAAATGTTAACACCAGTCATTTAGGTATTTTAACAAAGCCTAAGAAAAATTTAGATTTAAAAAGCCTATTATGGAAAGCACAGAAATTCAAGAACAACGATCTATTTTCTAGAAGGAAAAAAAACACCATTAATATTAAACAAAACATATTTTACAACATAAATAGTTTCGAAAATACTTTTAAATAAAACAACAGTGAAACTGTTTTGTTTACTTCTAAATTATAAATTGCAATGTAACAGTTAACGTGTAACACTACCCATTATTCTATGGTAATTTAAAACTTCATTTTCAAAAATTTCTTTTTTTACATTGTTCACGCGATATCTCAAAAACTGCACTTCGAATCTTTCTAAAGTTTCTCAGATACATTATTATCAGAAAGTGTTTAATAATTTGAACGAAATCTATTGTATTTGCTGCGTGGTTGGAACTATTTCCTAAGCAAGGTAGTTATGAAAATATTAAATAAAAATGTATTTGCCTAACAACATTTTCTAATTATGCATCAAATTCGGTAGTTTTAGCTAAAGTATTTTTCAAAGGAAGACGATACTCGAAAAGTTTTAGAAATATCTAAAGAAGACTAATTAAAAGGTATTGCTAATGAAATAAAAAAGTGGATTTAAAGTTTCACCCCCATCACCCTTTTATCATTTATACTATTTTCATAATTATTTAAGGGAAATAGTACATGCAAAGTTTATATTTGTTCGAAACTTTCAAACTTTACGATAAATCATAATAATTTTGTCTATTTTTATAAGGATTTTTCAGCGTTTAAAAACAAATAACTTTACAAAATATCTTAAAACGTATATATACGTCAAACAAACAAAGAATAAATTCTTCTCGCATAACTCATTTGGCACTATTATGTAGTGCTTGATTCTAGTAGCTCTAGTGTTCGCTTTAAAACTATTTTTGCTAGTGTGGAGGAAGAATATATTTAAATGATAAAATACTAATCATCAAAATCGCTTAAGTTTAATTTATTTTTTCATATTAAGGATGGAAAATTCATCAGCAGTTATTCCTCTATTAATTCAAATAGTAACACATATTAATAGTTTAACCAGTGGATTTTACTACATTTATGGAAGTAAGTAACTGCATCTTAATATTTAAAATAACAGATACCTAGACAATAATTGCATACATAGTCTGAAAATGGCAAAAGAATGTAAAAAAAAAGAAAAATGATTGAAACATGTATGTGAGTAATAAAAATGTTAATTTAAAAACGAAAGAAATGTGATATTAAGACCATGGTTCTCCATGTAGAAGGTGTTTACAAAAGAATTGTATAGAAGAGCTACGGTTACAAAGTCAAGGAAATTACACTGTTTTATGACAAAATAAATGAAAAATTACTATTTTAAAGTTTCGTTATGAATGCTGAATTTAATGATTCCAAAGAAATCAAATCCATGGTCAATTTAGTTTAAAGGGCATTAACTATTTTCCGGTCCCCTCCCCCGAATTCTAAAACGCATGTTCTACGTACGGAATGGTGTGCTTAGTTGCATGTTATAAATAGCTAGCGTAAAATTGCAAAAGATAAGTCTTTTACAGACAGGGATTTCTTTTCAAACACCTTATAATTTAGTAATAATAAAACATAAAAAAAGTAAGGCTATTTCATTCAAACTTCCAAGAAAATATTTCTAAGAAGAAGAAAAAATCTGTAAATTTAAGAGAGTTTATTATTAAACCTTGTTTAAAAGAGAACACTACCACTCTTTTATAAAAGAAATATCATTAATCATCAAAGTTTCATGATACATGGATTTTACATAGACTACGAACTTTTTCAAAAAAGACTGATTCTTCTCGAAAGGGTAACGGGTCTCTTTATACAGACGCACAAAAAAACCCGTCTTACTTTTTAAAATAGCCTTATGGGTTTTACAAATGAAGAAATCACCCAACCGTAAATTTTTGATTAATGATTTCAAATGCACGCGAAAACATGTCTGACTACGTTTTTCTAACTGTTGCTCTTGAGGCAGAACCAAAGAACGTGTTACTGCAAGTTTCTGGCGTATATGGACACGTGTTTAAAAATAGAAAATGTTTCATCAGAGAGAAAATTTTAAACCTGGAAATAGATAGAAAATCGTAACATTGTCTTTAACAAGGACATGCTTCCATTCTTTGGAACTAAAAATATTATTATAGTAGCACTAAAGAAATAAATTAATGATATTCTGGTAAATTTAAATTACATAAAAACACTTTTAAAAGTATATATATAGTGAGTATGTAAAATGTAAGATTTTTTATGTATTTATATATAACTTCAAATATAGTATGTTTTAAAACCTATTTTAAAACATCAGTTTTTCATTAACAGCTTCGAATCAACATTAACAGCTTTCACTTTTGAAATTTCAAATTATATATTCTGAAAAAATATTTTATATTTTTAATTTCAACATAATGAACCAAGGAAGAAAATTAGAGCCCACGCTTGGATTATAATGCACTCTTAAAGAAAAAAAGGAAAAAAAAAAAAAAGAAAGAAAGGAAGAGTGTCTATGCAAGGATTATGATGCATATTTCAACATAATAAAGCAAGAAATACAAATAATACCTGCGCTTAGATAACGATGCACTTTCATAAACAATGAATGAAGAAAGACAAGTAGGGCCACCCATGGATTATGATTAACTTTCCAATAATGAAGTAAGAAAGTTCATCGTTATCCGAAACATGTATAATGCTACATTTTTTAAAAAACTGAAGCAAGAAATAAAATTTGTTTTGATGGATTATGATGCATTTTCAAGCATAATGAAACATGAAAAACAAATTTCGCCTGCATTCATTTGATGAGCTTTCCAACATAATGCAAAGAAACACAAATAGAGCTGACACATGTATTATGATACACTTTCCAACTTACTGAAGCAAGAAAGACAAATACAGCCAACGCATAGATTATGATGCATAAAGTGCTTTGCGTAATATGAAAGTTCTTAAGTTTTTTATTATTCTGCTTCAGTATAAGGCGATTTTAAAGTATTTTAAAATTGTGAAGGACATACTTTTAAGCTAATTCAATCAAATTTAATAATTGTGTAATTTAATCAAAAGTATAAACTATAATCTTATATCGAGAGATGAAAGTATACATATGTATTTTTTTAAACACTCTATTTTAAACAGACTAGTAGGATGAACACATTTATATTAATTCCCATAAAACTATATAGAAACAGAATACATGCTGAGGAAATACAGTGATAGGTGTACATTTCGAATATTTTATTTTTTAGAGAAATTTAGTTGTGTTTAGCTTTGTATTAAACGAAAAAAAAAAAGAAAGAAAAAGGAAATTACAATAAATTACAAGTGCAATTTTTTAGGTAATTATATCATGTTACATGATGTTATGTATTATTATACATTGTATTACGCATTATGATGTCATGTGTTGTTTGCTTTGTATTATTGAATATTTAGCGTACAAAAGTAATTTTAAAATCATTACTTTCTTTACGAATGTAGTCTGTGTAAAAAGGTTGGATTATCATTTTTTTCACATAAAAAATTATGTCTTAATTAATAATCTCTTAATAATAATAGAAATAGTATATAATAATAGAAAAGAATATGTTGATCGTATTATTACGTTTAGCTTGTCGCATTAAAATATCAAGGAAAAAAGATAAATGCATTAATATTGAAGCTTTCTGGTAGTAGCAGTTCCTAGATATTAGAGCTTAATTTTTCATTGTCCACCAGTTTCTGAAAACCTTTAAATTTTCTCAATATATTCAAATTTATTTTCTTCAAAATACAAGCTTTCCCAAAACATCCTTTAGTCATTTACCCATTAGAGGTAAATGGGCCCATTAGAGGTAAACTGTTCAGAATAAGGCGGTAAAAAATTCTGCATTCAGAAAAATTTCCTCCCGTTAATTTTCAAAATGTGTCACTTTTTAAATTCGTACACGACTCCTGCACCAAAGAAGTTCGTAAAACAGCTCCATGCACTAATGAATTGATTTGCAAAAATTGAGACTTATATACTAAAAAGTTGGAAAGATATGAAGACAAATGTACAGCACAATGACTAAAACCACTTTTCAGTTGTTCTGAATGAAAAAAAGTGAAGTCATTTGATCAAGTTTCAGGGATCGCAGAGAAACTACAAACGAAAGTATTTTTTGTATTCTAACAATAAACGTTTACATTCAAGTTCATATCCATATTAGTTTAAATAGACGCTTATGATTAAAGAATGAAATTTCGTCCATCATGAGAGTGTGGTGAACATTTATCTACATGAAAATTTCTTTGTACGGAGGTCGTATAGAAATTTTAAAATGTGTCACATTTTGAAAGATAACAAGACGAATCTTTGCTTTACGTAATCTTTTTTAGAACCTTAATTCGAATTTTTTTTTTCAATTCACATTGCCCTCTTATCTAATCAACCCTTTCCCAATGCTGAAAAAAGGGCAGCCGTTGCATCGCTCGACATAACTACCAGCAAGATGGCGGACGATCGAAACGTTCATCGCGTGCAACAGATCTAGAGACCCTTTTTTGACGACAGCTGGCTGTGCGCACAGCCAGCTGTCTTCACCAAAAAGCTGTTGTCACCCAAAACCGGCTCTAGATCTGTGGCACGCGATGAACGTTTCAATCGTCCGACATCTTTCTGGTAGTTAAGTGGAGCGATGGCAACGGCTGCCCTTTTTTCAGCATTGGGCAATCTATCCAGCTGTTCTCGCATTCTTCCATTTTTCAGCAGATCTCAGTGCTGTTAAAAATGATCGTGATCATTTTTTTACGGGAAATGACGTGCTAAAAAGTAAAGGATTCCCGTGGAGCTATGTCACCCGCAACTATTTTTATAGAAATCAAATCTATTCTTCGTGACTGGCAACAGTCAAAACGTCAGAGTTTGATGTTCCCAGAGCAGGAACACTGCGTGTTAAAGGGTTGGGAATTATAGCGTATTACCATACTTTGCACAATGAAATTGATACATCTTTATCACCGATGATGTATTTTATTCGATATGGCAGGAAATGAACAAAAAACCTCTACTACTGACTTTTTTTTTGCTCCATAAGAAAAATCTGTTCTTCAAGTTTAACTTTATGACCTAGACCTCTATAAAATCCTTCTTACCGAATAAATGAGCTGAAAACAAACAGACCAATCCCCAAGGGAGAGATAATTGAGCTGAATTTTTCTTCATCGATGATCCACGTTTCCACGCTCCAGGAGGAAGAAACACGGCTCTCAACGATTAATAACCCAATCTTGGAAAATGAACTATCCAAGAAGAGGAGCCATGTCCCGGATAAAGAAAGAAAGAGAAAAAAAAGGCAAATGCAGCATCTATAACATTTCCCGATGAGACTCTGAACATACTTACATCAAAAACACAGCAAACACTTAGCAGATTTACTTTAGATTTTTCTATTTTTGCCCCAATAAATCTTCTAGAGGACGAAGGGAGCCTGTAAACGGTGAAACAACAGCATCAGACAGAAACAAAAAAAATGCACGCGGATTGCGTTTAATGGATGTACAAACATCATGTTTGTGCAGAAAGAAAGTACGATGAAAATTTTTGCTCTTCATTTGGCATCATGAAATTTTTATCAATGCAATTGCCTTGGATGCAGAATTATTTAAGTGTATGTACGTTACGAGAAGTTTCTTTTGGGGGTTTATTATAGTTTTTTTAAGAAATAAATATGAAAGTTTGTTCTGAAAGTTGTTTATGTTCATCAAGATTTATGGGTGTTATTTTATTATTGGCTGCATGTGAAAGTAATTATTTATGTATGTGAAAGAAATAAGGTATTGAATATCAGAATGTCTACTGTGTGCAATGGGCATTATTTTTAACAAATCAATATAATAATTATCTAATTTAAATTAAACTAAGCTAATTTTATTTTCTTTAATATTATTGCTTTTTCACTCAGTTTGCTTTTTTGTATGCGAATAATATCGTATCAATCCAGTATAGTAAATGGTGAAGAAACGTCTAGAATCCAAAAGCGAATCCGGAATGATTAATGATTCAATTATCTCATCTTGCAGTCCATGTAGTTTGATAGAGTTAGTCTCAGAAGCTCAATGTCTGTGGGTTGTGGCACATAAGCTTTATCAGCTGTTATGTGAGACAAATGTGAGTCTGCTTGCATATTCTGATAGAAAATTTTGAATTTTATTTGAATGTCTTCTTGGATAACAAATAGTAAGGAAGGTTAACACTTCTGTGGTTACCTTAATTAAAAAAATCATATATATAAGTCACGAATTGGCTGTTTGTTGCTCATAAGAAAATTTCCCCATCATCTACAAAGGATTCAATATAAGAAATGTCGTGAAAAATTGAACCATATTTAAATACATATTTTTAAAGTGATATTTCATGCAACACTAAACAAGTTTGTAGATAATGTTCATAATAAACTCATTCAAATAAAAAGCAAACTAAAAACTGTACGTAGAAAATTTAATCTTTCCATGGGTTAATAAACACATGAAACCAATTGTCAATCCATATCGTGTGCACATTATTTGTAATAATGAATGTATACTTTCAGTGACTCTTTCAGTGACTACTTTCAGTGACTCTCTATAAATCATATTTAAACATCGATATTTATATTAAACAAAGTTGCTTAGTAAGAGCACACCCGTAAGACCAACATCGGAAATTTGACGAGCGGTTACAGCATATTTTAGTAAGTAAACTAATTTACTCATGATGGTCAAAAACTCTGCAAATAAGTATGTTAATAAATGTTTGTACATGTCCTTTCAAGGATTTTTATTTGACCTAAAAGGTGACTCTTTTGAACAGTCACTTCACTGGAACCCCTTGATATTTTAATATATGTGTGATATAGAAATGAAACTCATTTATTCAAAATTTACGGCACGTCATAATTAATCAGTGAGTTAATGAATAATAAAAACATATTAATAAACATCATTCATTCTTTTTTCTTGGAATCACACACATGGGAATGTAAGTTTTATTACAAGAAACTTAGCCCTTTCTCGCAATAGTTTCCCCGAAATTTGATGAAAAAATTCCTTTTTTTCACAGCCAAGTTTATAATTTAATTTGATTGATTGGGTTTTAATTTTCGTTTGGGCTGAAAACTTTGACTTCAACTCCGAGCGTGAACGTTTCAGATTACCTGAGAGAATAAAGAACAAAATGTCAGTGAAATGCCAAACCTTTTCGGAAAATAAAAGTTCCTGCAGAATGATGAATTAGTTTTACTCACCTTTGACTAATGATATTTAATTGGAACCTCGTGGAACTTTTCGATCTGTGGCAGCTGAAAATTTTCCTTCGGGCACAAAAACAATTGGAATAATTAAAGAAGGTTGAGAACTGCCAGTCAATTTCAAAATTGCCTGATAATTGAATTTTGAATATCTAGTTAAAGATAGAAAATTCGGTAATGGTTGTCGGAATTTCTGTCACGATTCATGTAACATTTTTACTCTGCAAGAGGGAAGAATATTCTGCAACACATTAATTTTAATGATGTTAAATAACTTAACCATGTGTAAGACACTAATTAGAAGTTATCGCCTGTGAGATAAAATATGTATTTCTTTCAGATTATTATTATTTAGAGCATGCATTTTAAGAATATTTCGTACAGAGCTTAGTTTAAATGTGTTATTTAAATTATACTCATTAAATGTTATGCTTTACTGATCATCACGATTAAGGATTCACAGAAGTTTTATTTCAGTGCTCGAATCACAGTAAGAATGCATTTTCAGTGCAAGAAATACTTGCGAAGACAAAAAGGAGGACCCGAAAGCCTTTATGATATGCAAGACTTCTTAGAAGTACTAGTGTGGTTAGTGAGTGGAAAAGTACAACTTACGCACATCTATTTTATTTTTCACTTCTTTTACAATAATGTTTAATCTCATCAGTACATTCGTAGTATGGTGCCAAGCATTCGACTCAGTTAAAGAAAAGAAGAAATGCATTTGTAATAAATAACAAATGAATTTGGAACGGAAGTAAAAGATTGCCTCTTTCAAGGAATTTTCAGGTCACACCAAATGTTC
Organism: Cheiracanthium punctorium; assembly: GCA_038373885.1. Taxonomy (NCBI): domain Eukaryota; kingdom Metazoa; phylum Arthropoda; class Arachnida; order Araneae; family Cheiracanthiidae; genus Cheiracanthium; species Cheiracanthium punctorium. The sequence continues at coordinate 1,766,015 of JAWZYV010011619.1, forward strand.
GACAGTTTTAACAAACTACCTGAATTATATAAAACGTCATAAAACAATTAGTCCGGTGTAACGACACTATGCCATAGATAAGCAGAAAAGTAAGGTGTGATGTAGATTTCATATTTAATATTCACTGTCTTTTATTTTCAATTTCCTAAATTTAATCTGTTTAAGATCAAGCATTTTAACTTTTAATTCTGTTCTCATTGTTCCTTACATTATATTTCGCTTTTCCCTTCAAGCAATAGCTTTTTAGTGAAACTTCTGTAGTACAGAAAATATAACAAAAGAAGGTCATTTTCATGTTTGTTGCACCCCTTGTAAGAAAAAATGCTTTGAAAATCAAATTAAATCTTCATTAGAGAATTCTTTGTAAAAATCATGACAGTTGAATTTCTAGACGTTCATGCTTATCTTTTACATAGATGTCAAGATTGCAAAAGATTTAAAGTTGGAAACTAGACTTTACGAATTAAGTTTTACCACCGTTACCTACTTAGGTTATTTATATTTAGCTTACTGCAAAAATATTCCCACATAACATATAAAAACGGCACATTTAATAACAACAATAACTAAAAATGTATGATAACATTTTCAACATTTAAAAATTAGATTTGGGCTGCTTATTAACAAGTTTTTGTCCTTTTAAATTACTGTTTTTTTTTCATTTCAAACACCTCCTATTATATCTTTTAATTTTTTCTAAAAATTTAATGCGTACAACCCAAGAGAATATGCAGTAATTATGACAGGAATCCCTTTATTCATTTTAGCTGCCAGATATTTGTAGGGGAACATTCTATGGAACCGCGATATGTAGTACATAAATTATCACGTATTTACGACCTTGTGTGTGTTAAGGTAAAGATAAACGAGGGCTATCTGCCTTGAAGGAGAACTTTTAAGGTGTTCTAACACGTATGCACCCTATATCGTATGAAAATCTCCTAAATTCCAGAAAATTAGAGCGACAGCCATGTGGTAGGCCAGAACCCTGCATCTTCATACTTTATAAATCGACCATGTTTAGTGTCTTATCCACTCTGCCATCAAACTATTTTAAATTGTGCAATGGGTGGCAACACAAGAAAAGAAATAAAATCTTTTCGCAGATACTTTGAAAAGTGGATATTACTTTGAATGCCCAAATGAAATACATTTACAACATTTAATGTTTGATATTTTATGTTGTGGCAAGCCTACACTACGCTTATCTGCGTAAGAGGGGGTGCCTTGCGGTGGACTTTTAAAGGGGTTCTAACGTGAATTCACGCTGAGTCTGAAAAAAAAACGACCAAAACTCCAGATCGACAGCTCCGCGGTAGGAACGAACACGGAGCATTCATATTTACGTTATTTGCATCTGTAGGTTAAAAGTGGAATAGCCATACTAACTGAAACAGTAAAATGATTTTGTGTGTAATAATCTGACACGAAAACATAATACTTAACAAAAAGCATTCGGAAAAATTTTAACCACGTATTTAAGAAAAAAGAGCCTCTGATCTAAAATAAGAGAACCATATAGAGAAATCTCTAACAAACAGTGCATTGATTCGAAAAATCCCGTACGCAATTACACTAAACTAACTAAATGCAAAACAAACAATGTTCGTAAGATTTTGTTTGTTTCTTTGTTTTCTTGTGGGGGGAAAATAAAAACACGTCTGGGAGAACTTTTATGGAAAATGTGTTTTTCTACTATCGACTTATTCCAACCAATAGCGAATTCGATACAGTTCTCTGTAACATGATAGAATAAAATAGCTGGAAAATGTTTTCTTAGAAAACATACAGGGATAGTATATATTTTTGCTTAAGGTATTGTGTTTGTTTAATTTTCTTCCAGCGCTATAATGCATGTGAGTGCTCTCGGAAGTGAACTCTGTTAATTTTAGAATAGTGAGAGATACACAAGAACAAAAGAAAATGTAAAAAAAAAATTAATATGTGAGTTCATAAGAAGTGAATGAAATTTAAAAAAAGCATAAACATGCATTTGTCGTGGTATAAGCATTCATTGCTTTTGTAGATTTTCTAGAGTATCCTCTCTTCTTGACTCTAAACTTTTATTATTATTTTATCCGAAAAAAAATTGCTAAAGTGTTTTTTTTCTTTTTTGAGTGTACTATTTAATGAAATTCAGTTGTATCTGCTGTAGTTTAGTTAAATCTGAAAAAATGAGGGGTGGAGAGTATAATTTGTAAACTTTAGTAAATGTCTTATAACAGCTGCACTAGTAAAAAAGACCCTCCTCCGGAGGAGTAGCACTTACTCCTTCGCTTCCCCTAGAAGTAATTATTTTTTCAACTTTTACACTAAATGATTTATTTTTGGTTATAGTTACTATTACAAAAAATATGATTTACACATCGTACGACATTCTTTTACGTCTATTAAACTATACGTATTTTAGAAGTACTTCAACTAAACTTATTTCATTTCAAACTGAAGTACAAAACTCTAATAATTTTAAGATTTAGCGATTTCTCGCCAGGTATAAGAAATATCGCCAATCTCAAATCTGTTTTATAGGAATATTTTTAGCGTCAAATTTGGCGATGTTCTCAAAAAGTACAGAAAATTTGCCATTGTTTGCCAGATTTTGAGAATAACCAAAATAGTGCTTGACCATAAACTCTTAATGCACTGAAGGTATCCATAGACCTCCATGCATTGAGAGCTTTTCGGTGAGCCTGTAAACAAACTACTCAGTCGATTGCAATCATTAACATAACAGAGGTTACAACAATTCTAAATACAAAATTTCAACAGTCTGTGGCTGAAAGTTTTTTATTTATGTAAAATACGCGCTTATTTTTGGTCTCAAATTTGTTGATATTACGGTAAAACTATAAAAGTTCGATGACAGGTGGAAAGATTTGGGGCATGCCCAGGCACGTATCCAGAAAATACACTTTGGAAGGGGTCCAAAAATTTCCGAGGGGGTCCAACTGTTAAAAAATAGGCATAATTTTTCATATATAATTTTCATTTTAGTAACAAAAACTTAAATTTCGGAAAGATCCGGATCCCTGGATTCCCCCTTATATACGTCCTTGGGCATCTCGGAAGCAATGGCTGTCTATAGACTAAATGATCTTAATGCATTGAAATATTTTTGTGTGGACCTTAAATTAACCTGATAGTGGATTGGAATCAAAATGGATGGTCCAAGTGCACAAATACATGTTAAAGAATCCTAAATATAAAATTTCAACTTTCTACGGCTGCGTAATTTTGATTATTCAAACGTCTCGAAAAAAAATAGTCAAACTGGACTTGCGGTTGTCAAAATGAATCGTTAATGAAATGTTCGTACACATGTGTATGTGCATACGTACGTTGAAGCGTAACGCAAGAACTCGTGAAGAGTCAAATTAATGAGAAAGAGTCAAATTAATACGTGTAATAATAAAATGTTTCGATCACGTTGCCTCCTTTTATTTCGTACAAGGATGTTAAACTGTTGTTCGTGATAATCTACACACAAAGTTCTTATATGTATGTTTTATGTGAGAATAACCATTTTCAAGATGGAACCCTTTTCAAAATCTGTAAAATATTCTCTGACTCTTGAAGATCTTATGCACAACGTTACTGTGAAGAGAACATATTTTCAGGTCATTACTCCATTAAAGGGTACCCAATTTTTTGCGATTTTGTGGTTTTGAATGGATAATTATGAATAGCCCTTACATATTTAGAGAAGAAATCTAATAAAAGAAAATTTTAAATAGGTCTTCTTTAAAAAGCCACCCTCAAATTACTTAAAATATTGATTCTCCGGTTATAAAAAGAGTTAAAATTTAATGAAAATGAAAGACGTTCTAAGTGATTATAATTGTCCATTCCCTCATATTAAACATTTATCTCAAATCAATATCCTACATTTGATTATTTGTATGCTATGTCAATCATCATTTTTTAAGAATCGAAATATGCATATTTCGATAGCTTAACTTATAAATGAAAGTCCCTCTCCGTTTTGTGTTTAAAGTTTGATACTAAAATAATACGGAAAACGCAATAAACATTTCTTTGTAAAAAGATTTTGTTGTTTTGATTTGACTTTGATAATATCTATCTTCTTTGCCCGGTTAATTTTATTTATTTATACTCATCCTTAATTACATCAAGTAACTACTTTGTTCAATGTTAGTAAACTACGTCACCTGCAATGTATCTACAATGTATCTACTCGTTACAGCTATTATTGTTATAGAAAAAGAAATATTTCTACAATAATAAGTCACAGAATACAGCCCCGGACAATAATATAAAAGCAGAATTTTTTCAATTTTTAACTCGTTATATGAATATCCTTAGCTTCAAAAAATAAAATAAAGATTAATATTCATGACAAGAATTCTATATGTAACATAACTCATAAAAAAATGGGACAAATAGTTCAAATAAGGAATTATGTAACATGAAAAAAATAACATTATGGGATATCTGCACAAAGTTATAAAATCAAACAGGGGAATTTCTATATTCTGGCATTTTTGATACTCTCCGCCCGGGTTATGTAGTGGCTAGAGAATCCTTCCATGATACCACGGGTCTGGGTTCAATTCCCGGCATCGCCTTAGGTGTCATTTCACCCGTTTCTTCATAGAAGGCAATGATGGTTCATCTACATGGTGCCTTCATAATAAAATGACCAGTACTTCCAGCCTAGTAGTGGCCACTGCCTATAAATGGATAGTGCCCACCATTCGGGGAAAATAATCTTCGAATATGCGGCTTGGCGTAGATTTAACAAATTTTGCCAACTGCCAACTTGCCAAAGTGACAACTGGCTCTATTCTGAATATATAGGCCTTTTTAAAATAGTCTGTGTTTGGATATTGAATTCCAGTCCTATAGGCTATTCGAATCATTGCACAAACCTAAACAATTAACTAAACAACCAAATACACCTGCGGTACAAGCAAAATCTGCGGGCTGACCCTTTCATAGCATTCACATGCCAGCGCTCTTTCTTTCGCATCTTTCGCATTTTCTGCACAGTATATTGCTGCGTTATCGTGTTGAAAAACCCAGTGTACTCCAGAAGTAAACGGTGCCTACAGCAAGAATTGGTAATCTTCTGCATTTTTTCTCCTGAACCACAGTAGTTTTGCTATTTTGAGAAGAACAATTCCACCATCACGTATCCTCTACCAACGATTTGAGTGAAGATATGCCGTCTATTTAGCCTAATATCGTGGCAGTAGTACCTTAAGCATCTACCTCTAAAGCATTTGGAATAAGAAACAAAAAAGAAGTACCAGTACACTGAACCCTCTTTCACAGTTTTTCTTTTACACTGTTTTAAAATAAAATGGTATAGAAAAAAATTATCATTACTTTTATCAATATGTAACGGCAACACTATTATTTTTTGAGATATTTTAGACAAGTTGCAAATGTCTACTATTCGACGTACTATCACAGCTTGTCTCTCCGAGAGCTTTTCCTTGAGGTATTTGAAAACGTGTTGATTTTCACAGATCTAAGAATAACATGTAAAAACGCATCTAAAGAAAAATAAATGCACGAAAAGCGACTCAAAATTATTCACTTTTAATAAAACCATCAAAAATGTGAAAATATGTATAAACTTCGTTTGTAATTAATACCAAAGTGAAATATAATTTACTGGATATTTTTTTTAAATCGCATGTTATCGTTTAAAACCTTTTTTGGATAAAATTACGAAAGTAACAAACCCCAATGAATCTATTGAGTAGTTTCTTATTATAAAATGAATTTGTTCAGAGAAAATAAATATAAGAATGCAGATATTAAAGTTTGTAATTTTTCTCCTTATTATAACATCTATTTTCTCCCTAGATTGTCTACTGAAGACATATCAATTTTCCTTCCAAATAAACTTGTATATTTAAGCATTAACTTATGCAAAAAAAAGGGGAGAAAACGCTAAACGAAATATTGCTCAATATATTCAAGGCATTTTCCTGGTCGTCTCTATGTCTTATATAAAGAATGACATATGGTGAAGGTTTTCCCTGAGTAGCAATTGGATTTGCTGATCGCTTCAGAAAAGACAAGCAAAAAAGGGGTTCGCTAATCCACTTATATGTACTTAGCAAACAAACTCCACAAACTCTTGTGACACAGCTCTACTGCATGATTCAGTAACTAAGAGGTGTGTGCACTAGGGCCCGTCTCTTTCCCCCTTTCACTTCATAAGTACACTCATGTATTGAAAACATAATGTATATTGATCCCGAAGAAAGAGGCGTACGGGATGATTTTGCACTTATGTTCCTGTGAGCCGAAGGAAGATGAAGTAAAAATTGATTAATCCAATTAGTGGACATGATAAAGAGGTTAGTCTGAGTGGGAGAAAGCTGCAAAGAGATTGTCTTGAATGTGGATCAGTGCGGGGGAAGACAGATGAAAGAGAGTTTAAATTCTCCTAGATGGTAAATGTGAAACAAGATCATGTCTTAATAAAATGCTTTGGATGCGATTAGCAGTGCTGCGTTAAAAGCACATACATAAATAAGAGAATTGGGTTTGATAAAGTACTTTCATTAGTTGATTCTTCAAATAATATAATAACATCTTCATGCTGTGATCGAAAACTTGGGAATTTTTTAGAGTACGGCTTCCATTGCACTAAATTAATTTAAGTAACACCAAAGCAGAGTTCATTAATTATATTCAAACTCAAATTTTGTTCAGACAACGCATATTATTTGGAAAATTGTAATAAAGAAAACATAATAAGCGTAACTAACAACATATGTCTGTAAAACGAAACATGCAAGCGAAATTTGAAAAAAAGAATGTCGTAACAAAATATGTTGTTGTTAAATTTTATTTAATTAATACAATGTTGCTGTAAAATTTTATTTATTCATTAATTAACGCATGGATGCCACTTTACTAATTGAAAACATTTCTGAACTGGGGCCATATGAAAAAAAAATATATATTGGTTGCTCATACTAAATCTAATGAAAATTTTAATTCACGCCATAGCATTCTGTACCTTTCTTATGTAACTTCGTAATTTATTATATAGATGTATGATCAATATTTAATGAATAAAACCTTAGGCCAAAAAATTTTTGAGACATCCTGTAAATGAGTTCCCATTAAAAAACACGGTTTTAATAAATTATTTTCTTTGGAAACCTCTCGTTTACTGAAATTCTCGAAATTCTGTTCGTTTCACTTTATATATTTTTTTCATCAGATATTTTATTTCCTGCGTTAAAAATGTTAAGGCAGAAAATAAGCGAGAACAAATAGAAGTGTCTCAAGAAAAGTATAATTGAACGAAAAATGTTACTTGCATTTCTTTTCCTTTTCTTTTTTTCTTTATTTTTTTAAACTTTCTTTAAAAAGAACATTTGTAACTCCGATTAGTATCGACGAAGTGAAAAGATGAATGAACAAAAATATCAGTGAAAGGAGGAAAAAAATCTTCAGAGTAAATATCTCGCAGATTCAAATAAAAGAGAGTGATATGGTGTACGTATCGCACTGCCATTTTTAAAATTATATTTGTTTAAGGATATTTATTTTCTTTGACGGTTTTCAATTGTTTGAAATAATTTGTCAATGAATTTAACTTAATGATGTTGCATGTATATGCTTTTACATTTTATAATTCACAAGTTTAAATTAGACATAAATATGATTGCTCAGAATATAATTTTTATTGCTTTCATCCATTTAAATTAACCTGATATATACCTGATTAGTTGTCTTTCTATATTAGCTATTATACAAAAATGTAGCATTATGGAAAATGATAGGGTTAAACACTAACTAAATAAATATAAAGGCAATATTTAATATGTAAATACTTGTATTTAATAAATATGGATCTAAAAAAGCTTTACTAAGGACTCCTTAGTTTGTTTTTGATAACCATTACTAATAAGAGGAAAAAAATACTTTCGAAAACATTTTCCCTTTATTTTTATTAGTAATATTTAAAATACTAAATTTTATACTATGTTGTATATCTCTGTAACAATTGATTCTTAAACATTTTACATACAGTTTTTTTAAAGAAAGAATTTATTAAAATATACAATCGCATAAAAGCTCATTCATACATTCAAAATACAATACTTCTATTTTGTGCTTTCTTCAAAAGAAAAGGCACTTATAAAATAGCTAATAATTTTGTAGTGTCTTATATTAAGTATCCAATAAAATAATTGTTAACATTTATGCAAAACTATTTCCCACTATTTACGTGCGTGTGTTAATTTAAATATGTTACCAAAAATATTTTAAATATTTTTGAGCAGGTGTTAAGACTTAAAAGCATTATATACAAGCAATAATAATTTATTGTAACCTTCTCCCCCTCACACACTGGTGTAAAAGTTAAGAAAAATGCATGCTCTGATAGAAGCTTTAATAAAATTCTATGCTTTTCAAAAACATTCAACAAAGGCAATACTTCTCATTTTCCGTCAATATATCGATTACTCATGCGAAAAAAACTGTATGAATTATTTATATTTTAATTTTCTAATTCATTTTACTATATTTCGTTTATTTACCCTTTCTAAATTCATCCTATTATTATATCGTGAATGCGAACAATAAATAATAAATTTACCTAATCCATTAATCGTCTTATCTATTTTTTATGGGCTAACTGATGTAGAAAATACCTCCAAGGAAAAACTATTTCGCCAGAGTATCAGCAAATACTTTTCTGCTCTAGAGCTGAAGGGAAATTTTTAATTCGAAATCATGACAATGTAAGGATTTATTTCTCCATACAATGCTTTCTCAGGCACGATGATTGATTTTATCTCCTAAGAAAGTCACCATGACAACTCCTTACAGACACACTGGTAATTTTTAAAAGAATGGCCTCAGGTATGGGATGTTCTGTTTTCATTTCAGTTTTAATTTCTTGGTATTTGAATATGCGGTTTCATAGTTCTTAGGATTCAATATCAGCTTCAGGAACGAGAAAAGAATATAAAGAAAGATATTTTCATTTTTTCTGTTTGCGATAAAATTCTAGGCATAACTAGATTATAAAACTAGGAATAACTAGTATTATATAGTGAGTATCAGATCTGTTGAATCTTAGAATCTGTAGAATTTTTAATAGCAAACGTGTACTGAAAAATTTAATTTAAAAAAGCTACTTAAATTATTTACGGTTGTGTGCATAACCGAGGTTCGTTAAGCACTTCATTCGCAATAAACAAATGTAGTCATTAAACGCTTTAACTCTTTCGCTACAACGGGAAGGTATATGTCCCACAGGTAGTTTGAGGTGTACTCTATAAGACCAATATACTTTGTCTGAACATAGATAATCCTTGATATAACTGTCAATTCAGTGTAATTTCCTCCCAATAGATGGATGTACAGTAGCTTTCCATTGCATTTCCAGTCATTATTTAATACCACCGGCACGCATGTGTCACACGAAGCAATGCCAATGGGAAATATTTGTCCCACTCATTCACCCCCCTGGTAAGTAATTTTTCACTATTCAGCTTTTAATCAAAATTTGGATTGTAATTGATGTATTAAAATACGAATTCCATTTTTTTCTCAGGAAAATAAATTGTTTGTGAAAGGGTTAAACCTCTACTTTGAAAAAATCTATTAAAACGAAAATGTTTAATATTGATGTCTGGTTAGAACGCATCAATAGTACACATGCGTACGAGTGGAGAGTGCCAGAAAAATGCAAGAGAACTGTTTGCATTTTTACGAAGTGCTTGCATTTCTGCAAATTGCTTGCATTCTCTTTGCATTTCTGCAAATTGCTTGCATTCTGCTTGCATTTCTACGAAGTACATGTGAAGCACTAAAAAAAGAAAGAGAGATATCCATAAAATTATTGCTGTAAAATACAACCCTCACGAATACCTAAAATCAATTATAGGACATTCTGAATGTCATCCACCAAGAGAGTAAATAGGGACCGTGGTCATTGTTCATGAAAAAAAATATATATATCTAAATATATACATTTTTTCTTTGAAGTTATTGCTTTAAAATGTAGCAAATGTGGATCCTATGCTTAGCCCTATTTTCTTTCTTTTGTTTTATATTTAAAGACACAGTTGTTCTGAAAAATAGAAGTAATCAAATATTAAATGTGTTTTTTTAAAGTGTGCTATAAGCTAAATAAAAAAAAAATTAATACCAGCTTTTCAAATAACACATAATCCAAAGCTAGAGATAACCCGAATAAATGTCTTGAAACTATGTATATAGAATATGTAGTCACTAACGTTCTATTAATGCACCAGTTGGAAACTACTTTAAAGCGGTTTTAGAAATTTAGAAGACATTTATAGGAATTTCTTTTCTTTCTAGCAGTAGTTTTCTTAGAAAGTAATCTAAGAATCTTTACTGCATGTATATTTATGTACTTTTTTGCGAAAAATTATGCATTGACTCAGTACGGGTTTTTTAGCTTCCTTTCAACAAAAGGCAAAGCAATTTATGGGACTTACATAAAAACCTTTATTACTCTAACATCAATCATACAATTTCAACGCCAGTCTTATCAGGCGCCCCAAAACAAAAACAGTCCCAACAAAATTTTCATAAAAACTAAATTAAATCTTTAGAATCCTCGCACCTCTTATTATTGTAACGTGCCCTCATTCTCAAGTACATATTTTATATTTCAGCTCGAGTCAAATTTCCCAGTTTTATTACCATGGAGTTTGGTACATTCGTTAGTTCATCATCACATAATCCGTTGATAATACCTACGGAACTTTACTACTCCCATGGAGGAAAGCACATCCGTCACAGGAGTGACGATGCTGCTGAAAGAAAATCTTTGTTTACGATCTTTTATGGACATGTACCAGATTATCCGGATCACTGTATTATTAATAATTTCTTTTTTTTTAAAAACAGGTTCGAAAAATAAATAATTATATCCTGATAATACACAGTAATAATTCAATTTACAATAACAATTCAATATAAAAATTCATAAACCTGATCCCACATAAACCTAAGAAGGATCTAACTTGAGCCTGGATAATGCATCAGCATTTCCATGTTGAACGCCCCTTCGATAAGTAATTTTCAAATTGTATCGCTGCAACGCTAAAGCCCACCTTGTTAATTTGGCGCTGTGTGGAAGACCATCTGTCAAATATGTTAAAGGGTTATGATCTGATACGATCTGGATTTCCGCGCCAAATATCCAAGTATCAAATTTTTTTAGTGCTTCTAAAACTCCATATGCTTCTCTCTCAATCGTAGACCTTTTCGTTTGTCTGGGGTTTAGTTTCTTGCTGAAAAAAGCAATAGGGACTTCCTCTCCCTTGGCGTCCTTTTGTGCGAGACGCGCGCCAATAGCTGTAACCGATGCGTCACTGTACAACTGAAACGGCTTGTCAAGATCTGGGGTGTGTAAGATAGGTACCTTCATCAGTTCCTCTTTCAATCGAGTAAACGCTTGGTCCTCAGCGGAGCCCCACGGTATAGTAATCGGTACTTTCTTCTTGGTTAGATCTGTTAGTGGCAAAATTATTTGCGCGAATTGTGGTATGTAACTCCTATAATAACTTGCTAGACCGATTAAGCTTCTTAGCTCTTTCTTGGTAGTAGGCCTTGATATCCTCGTTACATGTTCAATCTTCTCTGGATCCGGTGTATGCCGACCGGAACCTACAATATGGCCCAAAAATTTTACCTGGGTTCTTCGGAACTCGCATTTTCCAAGATTCACAGTAAGCCCTACTTCCCTCAATGTTTTAAAGACTTGGATTATATGCTTTAAATGTTCTTCCCAAGTGTTAGAGAAAATGGCTACGTCGTCAATGTATGCACAGCAATAATCACGATGTACGAATAATGCTTTATCCATTGATTTCTGGAATGTCCCTCCGGCGTTCTTCATCCCAAAAGATGAAGACTTTCCATTGATAATGCCCCGAATGTGTTACGAAGGCGGTGAAATGCTTGGATTCTTCATGCATGGGAATCTGCCAGTATCCCTTCGTTAAGTCTATGACGGTTATAAATGCAGCTTGTCCTACTCTGAATATTAAATCCCTGGCGATTTTCATGGGATATGAATCAGGCACCGTGAAACTATTCAATAGTCTAAAATCAATGCATAACCTAACGCTTCCATCCTTTTTGGCAACACAAACAACAGGATGTGCCCATTCGCTATCGCTTGGTTCAATGAGGTCCATTTCAATTAGCTCCTCGATTTGGCGATCAACTTCCTTTTGTAAACTGATGGGTACTCGATACGGTTTGAATCGCTTTGGCGTGCAGTTCTCCGTAACTTTAACATAATGCCCGTCGACTTTGGCATGTCCTGGCTTTGAACTAAAAATGTCCATATATCTCTTCAGTACATCAAATAACTCTTGGGTTTGCTTTTCAGTTAAATTATGATTTCTAGTTTTCTCCAAATATTTTCGGATGTCCTCTACCTCTTTCTTGTTTTATCAGTAGGTGCGTAATGGATTACGCCAAATTCTTCATCCATTTCGCAAACAACACCAATGTGATTTACCCTCTGCACATACGGTCGTACTTTATTCACGTGTAGCTCTCTAGTACTACCATCCTCTAATTCAACTCTTACCGACTGTGGTCTGGTGATCTGAATTACCGTTGCCGGTCCAATCCAAGTGCTTAAAAGTTTGTGAGTTGATGATGGGAGCAATATCAACACTTTGTCGCCAATGGCAAACTGTTTTTATCTCGCACGGAGGTTATACCTGGAAACGTATTCTCTTTGAGCTTTCTCGGTTTGTTCGGAAGCGATCTCATTAGCTCTACGTATATTTTCAACTAAATCTTCCAGATATTTTGTGATTGGTCTGGACGCGGTCGTTGGGATAGTTCGTTCTCCCGTCCAAATACTTTCCAATAAAGATAATGGTCCTTGTGGTAACCACCCATAAACCAATTGAAATGGTGATAGCCCCGTGGTGCTGTGTGGCACTTCACGATACGCTCCCATACTCTTGTATGTTTTTATTCATCATCTCCTTAAGAGTTTTATTCCATCGTTCTACTGCCCCCATACTTTCCGGATGTCCGGGTGTCGAAAAACGTGGCGTTACCTCTAATAGATTTCCAAATGATTGAGTCAGCTTGGAAGCGAAATTCGTACCCTGATCGGAGCATATCACTTTTGGAAAACCGGTGTGGGTGAAAATCTTCATTAAAACGTCACACGTTGTCTTGGCACTAATCTCTTTCACTGGAATTGCCTCGGCCCACTTAGTACATAAATCCACGGCACAAATAATATATCGTTGTCCTATACAGTCTACGCTCCAGACTTCAAAAGGATTTTCAGGCCTAACGATAGGCTGTATGACCAAATCAAGAGGAGAGTGTATGATGTAACGATAGGCTAATATGATCCCAATAGGTGCTAGTTCTCCTCAATTGGCATTCTTTGCAACTTTAACAGTATAACTTTACATCTTGCCTGATACTAGGCCAGTAAAATGAATATCTGATTCTTTGTAGAGTCTTATTTTCCCCTAGATGTCTGCCAACGGAATCTCATGTGCCATTCTTAAAATAAAATTCCTTCTTTCTTTTGGAATTACTACTTGCTGAATTTCTTCTCCACAGACATAATCCTTATGCTGTAATATTCCCTGATCAGTGAGATACGAATTTTCTTGCCTTTTCGCCCAATCAAAGCATCTCTTGAGTGTCTCGTCATCGCCTTGAAGTTTCGCCAACTTTGAAATGGTATCTAGCTTTCTACTCGCAGACTCACTTGCTGTCAAGACATTCACATTCGGCGTAGTGGAATTCAAATCCGAAGATATTTGTACATTTACGTCCTCCTCTGATTGCCCTACAGCTTTTGCTTCCACATTTGAAACTGTTTCTTGCCATAATTGTTTATTATGATAAAGTTCAATGTTCTCATTTAGCATCTCAAAAGCTGAACGACTTATTAACATATCACTGGTAAGTTTGTTTGAAACGGCACACATAATTGCTGTATCGCCATGTTTACCATCGTGGATTTTCATCTCATATGTCCGAAGTGGAGCTGTTTCATTATTGCCAAATTGCGGACGAGAACTCTATTTGTCCTTCTCCTTCAAAAGGTGTATCATGTACTAATTCCTCGCGAATTACAGATATCTGTGCACCAGAATCCACTATACCATTAAAAATAGATTTTCCACATTTGATTTCAATCTCAATTAGGTCATCCAATTTTTTGTGATTACTTGATTGAGATAATGGAACGCAGATCTTTGCTGTCAACACATCTGTTTTCTTGGCTGTTTCAGCGCTTACAGTATTTACTTTCGGTTGTGAAATTTGTCGAGTCAAAGTATTGTTTTGAGCATTCGTCATATTGCTTTTAAATTGTCGTCCTTGCCCACAGAACTTAGAAATATGCCCCTCTTTACCGCAACTAAAGCATGTGGGGTTAAATCTGCGTTTAACCAACGTTTCATCTTGACGTTTCTGAACCCACTTAGGAATGGTTTGAGACGGAGACTTCGACGCCATCCTAGCTCCTTGTTCCATTGGACGCTCATAAGTTCTCTCATTACCTTTATTTTTCGAATCACCTCCCCACGACCTCTTCGCTAAATCATGGACGTTAACATATTCGTCAAGTTTATCTGCCAACTCAGACGGGATTATCAACTTAGACCACTGGTCCAAAAAATGCTCACGTATTTCATGTGGAACTCTCCTCTTGATTTGGTCAGCGATAATCAATTTCTTCAACCCGTCATAATCCTCGATTTCTAATCCCTTTACCCACTCTTCAAAATAGTTAGTTATTTCAAAACAGAAATCTTTCCACGTTTTCTCTGGCACTTTTTGATGGGTCATAAATTTCCTCCTAAAACGTTCAGGGCTTAATTTATATCGTCTTAACAAAATCGATTTCATATACTCATAGTTTTCTGCATTCTCTACCGGTTCTCTATTAATCAACTGAACAATTTCCGTTGGTAATAAATTTAATAAACACAAGACCCATTCCTTGTTATCTACTTTCAATCTATTAGCATGATTTTCAAACATCGTTAAATAGCATGTAATATCAGATTCGCGCTGGTCAAACTTAGGTTTGTACTTGAATAATTCTAACCTAGCTTTCCCAGCGTCTGTAAAATTTTCGTCTCTAACGTTTGTTGACAAGTCTATTCTACTATTTGCCGCGATTTCCAATTTTCTTACCTCAAATTCTCTTTGCTCTCTTTCTCTTCTTCTCAAATTCTCTTTGTTCCCGTTGTTTTCTTTCTTCAATAAATGAACTAAGCATTTCCTTTACCAATTCTAAATCTTCTTCATAAATATTGCTACTGGTAATCATTTTCTTTAGATCCGGTAGTAACAAACCAGGTGAAGGATTTTCACCGATCTCTTCCGCTAACTTAATTAAATCTTCCTTCTTTCCCTTATTTAAAAACGACATCGCTCTTCTCACAACTAAATAACTTCTCCACTTCCTAGGTTCTGATCCTATCGCTGCTGCGTCAGTACGGGTTTTTTAGCTTCCTTTCAACAAAAGGCAAAGCAATTTATGAGACTTACATAAAAACCTTTATTACTCTAACCCTTTATTCCTCTAACATCAATCATACAATTCCAACGCCAGTCTTATCAGGCGCCCCAAAACAAAAACAGTCCCAACAAAATTTTCATAAAAACTAAATTAAATCTTTAGAATTCTCGCACCTCTCATTATTGTAACGTGCCCTCATTCTCAAGTACATATTTCATATTTCAGCTCGAGTCAAATTTCCCAGTTTTATTACCATGGAGTTTGGTGCGTTCGTTAGTTCATCATCACATAATCCGTTGATAATATCTACGTAACTTTACTGACTCTGACTCACATTTTAATTTAAAATAGTTTTCGTACACAATATTGTAACTCTTAACATTTTCCAAATACCCTGCAATTGCATTGTTGCCATTTTGATATATACATCTAAGGAAACTGAGTTACTATTTTGAGGATAGCATTTAATAGTGACATCCTCAAGTTGAAACAGGTTTCAACTTTCATTTAACTTCAAGCAAAACTCCGTTACTCCGCCAATATCTTACTAGTTGATGTAAGCTTGGTGTCCTAGCATTCATCAAAACATACTACGTAAAAAATACTGGAATAGACCAAACAAGCTCCCAAGAAAAAAAAAAGTAACAATATTTCAGAATAATGCGACACTATAAACGGCTGATTTCCATTTATCGCACAGACTCTTCTAAAATCAAAAGCATTTGCAATACAAAAAGAAGAACCAAGCAGGCGGTTTATATTCAAAATCAGGTGCTAGAAAATACCCAGATCTGAGCAAGTATCACATTTCTGTGTCACAGCGTATGTCAGGAACACCGAGGAAGGAATATCTTGGACACATGCCAAAGTCTCTATCTCAAAGCGTTTAGAAAGATATATTGTCATCAAATATTTATCAAACTCCTTTAAGGCAAGACACTAGAAACGGCCGTGCTTTAGTATCTTCCGAAACGCTTTGAAGCT
This sequence comes from Cheiracanthium punctorium, assembly GCA_038373885.1. Lineage (NCBI taxonomy): Eukaryota > Metazoa > Arthropoda > Arachnida > Araneae > Cheiracanthiidae > Cheiracanthium > Cheiracanthium punctorium. The sequence goes on from JAWZYV010011619.1 coordinate 1,782,504, forward strand.
CCAGGAATTTGAAATTATGTTTCAGCTATGTTTGAGATTTCTTGAGCAGTAGCACTGATGTATTAGGCTTTAAAATAATATATAATATATGATATATTTGCACTGCATGTGGTAATGCATAACATATAAATACTATATCTTTTAAGAATGTGTATGGGTGACAGTACCATTTTGTTACCTGTCTGTACGCTAGTAATGCCTTGCTTTGTGCAATTTATCTAATGAATCTCTTACAGATAAAAAGATTTAAAAATTTTGTACTTTTATGTTCCCAGACGTAAATATAACTTTGCAATAAATATAAAATAAACTTTCGTTTATATGAATTAGATAAAATTTGTGTTAGAAAGCAAACTACTAGTTAGTCAAATATAACATATTTCAGGCATGCAAGTGCATTTTCTCTTAACTATTACTGAGGATTATAATAAAGACAAATGAGGATTTAAAAGGGTTTTAGTTAAAAAAGCAACTACTTTAAAATTTAAATTTAGAAACAGTCTTCTCAAAACGTAATTGCCATAACGGGATACCAGTTTTTTCGTGCTACATATTTAACTGATTTAGCATTATCACTAAAATTTTACGTAAATCAAAAACTCTATCATCTTTATACCGAATATTTCTAAGAATTTATAACAAATAATACTGCATTTCGCTATTTATCATGAAGGAAATTATTGCATATGCTTATGTTACTACAGGCGCAGATGAAAGCGAAAAGAAAAAAAAAATATTTTTCTCCGTATTGCTTATTATACTGCACTTCCCCATAGGCACAATTTAAAAAGAATATATCATGTGTTTTTAAATTTTAATTAGTTCGTTAGAAAGAGTTCTAAATTGTCGTACAGAAAAATGGAAGAAATACATATATATTCAGTGTCAGTTTTTTCAAGTGTATCAAAAAGTGGAAAAAAATAAATCCCTTGGGGCAATTTGATAATAAAAATATTCTTTCATTACTTGGGAAATCTACTCTTTTTTTCACATTTTTTTATATCTTAAACTAGTGCAAAAGTGATATAATGCAAGGACAGTAGAAAAATAGAAAGAAAATACATACAGCTATGTTTATTGAAATCATAATTAGTCTCAAAGTAACTAAGGTTTGTCTTCTAGTCATTCCGCCATATATATTCTGTTTTACTCGTTAAATAAACATGTTTTTCTGCATAAATATAAATATTTATATGTATGCATTTTATTATATATGTTATGCATGGTTATTTCAGCGAATTTGGCCGAAATATCAAGGTAATTATTGGATAAATCCGTTGACGTATTTGGGTAGTATATTATTTATTAAAGGAAATTCAGAAGTTTCTGTTTTTAGAATAAATAAGTGGCCATGATTTTATGTTAAAAATCTAATCAGATTAGTCTTGGCTGTCATGCACAGTTTGACGAAACTATTATTTATTACCTCCCAGAAGGTTAAAATTAGTCAAACATTCAGGATATAATAACTAGGGTATATATATATATATATGTTTGTGTGTGTGTGTGTGTTTCTGCTTCAATATACTTTTATAAAAATGTTGTCAATCATACAAAATCTTTTAAAAAAAACTTGCTGAATAAATGCTTTTTCTGTATAGATTTTTTTTCATCTACTTGGTGTCGTAAATAAGTTTTCAGACATAAAAAATAATGAGTTTTTCAGTCCATAGAAATTCTCTAATGCCAAGTTTTGTTTCTAATTTTTGTACACTTTTATCATTTTATGTAATTTAATACATGATGCAAGCAAATTTTATCCCTCTTAGTTTATATATTTTATGTTAATAATAGCTTTGTTTCTTTACAGCTTCCAAATGAAGCTGTTAAAAATACTATTTGACTAGCATTGCTTGAAAAATGGATTATTACTCTGCGCATGATCCAGCTCTAAACTCATCAATTCAAATCATAAAAAATCTCGCTTTACATTCTGGCATAATTTTTAAATAGAAAGACCAGAAATCTCGTGGGTTCTTTTTACATAAAATGCCCATCAAATTTGGCATATTTGTTTAATTTTTGCCATTTTAGACGTTTATTCTATCCTTTAGTTCTAAAAATCTGTTAAGTGCTTAATGTGAAATATACCATACTTTTAAGCTTCTCAGACATTACTCTGAATAGGCTTCTAAATTAGCATGCATTTGTTTTGGTGCATTGAGCGCATCTACGTGGTACGAAACAAGATAGCTTTTCCGAGATTCAGTCAGACTCCGATAAGTCTGTTTGTCTGTGTGAAAATGGCAACGCAAGCCAGGGCGATGGGGAGTGCCTTAGTAGGAGGACTTTCTTCGGGGGTTCTAACGCTTATTTACGTTACATCTGGAGAAAAACTACCAAAATTCCAGACTGTTAGATCACAGCCCGAACCCTAGACCTTCAAACTTCGGCCGTCTACCATTTTCAGTGGCACAACCATTGTGCCATGGTGTAGCCAGACTCCGATAAGTGACTGATCTTTTAGATTTCCCAGGAGGAGCTACGACATTTAACTCTTGCGATATATCTGCTTAAACAAAATCGATCTTATACTAACGAAGACCTTATCCAAACGGAAATATGATCTCTTTTTAGTACATCGAAATATATCAGTTGTCAGACTCCAGTTGAGATCAAGACATACATATACGAAAGTTGGATAAGAGCAGGTATAAGTCATAATCAAAACACTTAATGGTATTATCAGTGCAAAGTTATGGTCAGCGTTGTCGACTGCAATGCGCAGTTGCATCTGTTATAGGTGTCATAATAACTCAGACAGAAACTTTAGGTGTTGGATATACTATACATTTCAAGACATTGCTAATTGATGGTCCAGTGACGATTCAGCCAATAGAAATGATAAGGAAATATAATCAAAGACATTTGTTAAAAATGGTTAAAAACAGTTATTTTGATTTCCTGTTTTCTCTACTTAATTAAAATATTTTTTCAAGAAAATTTAGCATTTTCATTTTGACTGGGTGTCAGTATTAAGAAAGAAGTTACATATTATGAATTTGTAGATGGGCGAAAATATTCTGATCATTACCCACCTCATTTTAGAACTTTTTCTCCGTAGGATATCTCCGTCATTTTCTCTCTTAATAATCACTTCATTAAGTTAAATAACAGTCGAAGTGTACTTTTCTTTAAACGGATCCGGCAGCACTTAGCGGCAGTACATAATCAAATCAAGTTAGATTATCATTATATAAAATTTATAAAAGTTGTCTTTGAAAAATGGGAAAGCAAGCTACTTCTCATGCAAATGACTTATTCGTACTGACTTCTTCTAATAGGATAAAATTTGCTGAAAATCTGTTTTCTTCCTGTCTATAAAGAAGCAGTTTTACTCTTATATAGTATAGTCAACAACAGAAAACTTTTGTTACGAACACCTAAGAAGCGTAAAAGAGAAATTCATCTACTGTAGAAAACAATAAATGTCACAAATTTTTATTTTATCTTAGCTGATTGGAATATTATAGTTTTTTCTTTGGACTTTTCCATTGCTGAAAACTGTCGCTTCTAATTTTTAAGTATGCTTAATGAAGAAATCTCGTAAGCTGCAAAATACCTTGTGATTATGATTAAGCTTGCCTTCTTCATCGTCACATTGAATCGAAGACCATTTCTCTCACACCTTGAGGAGACATTGATCCCATAATATTTTGACATGAAATTTAAAGATTTTATGAAACTTTTCATAAGATTTTGTAAACAGTTTCACTGATAACGCTGCTAGTTGACCGAGATCTTCTTTTTATATCCAGAAATGGCAGTCAATCCATATTCTCCGTTTATCCAAATTATATTGTTTTCTTCTTCACTTGTAGGGCTACAATTACTATTCTTTGTAATGCTCCAAAATGTAAAAATAACAGGTTTAATTTCTAGAATGCTTTAAATTGTTAAAATAAATGTTCATTTTGTTGACCACAGTTGTTCTTTGCATGACTTTTTCAAGCATTTTGATTGCAATGCACCATCTAGCGGAAGATGTTTAAACTTTATTTTTCTTGTGAAATAGTCCGTCTACAAATTTTCGAATCAGTCAGCATGTTATTTACAGCTTCAGAATGCTCTGAATAGGAGTTTAATTATAATCAAACTGTATATGCAATGTATTTGTCAATATTCTTCAATAAGATTGTATTTAATGAAACTTCATTGCAAGCATCGCATTTAAAAAAACAAACCCAAAATATCCCAATAAAAAGAGTGTAACAAATTCCACTCCAAAAAAAGTCGCAGCATTTTTATTAATGATACCTCAAGACATTAATTACTTTATAGATATATTTGGCACGTTGCAAACGAGAATAAATTGTTTATGTTTTCCCACATTCACTTGACATTCCTCACGGGAATCCGAAAACAGTTGAAAGACATAATGCCTTAAGCAAGCGAAATTAAAAAGGACAACTATGTAGTCTCTTTCGACGTTCTCAATTAAGAACTGACATTGTTTTTTCTCCTGTTGTTCTTTCGATCTTTTCTTCAGTTAGTTTTTCCCCCCGCTGAATCAATAACTTAATGAAAACTTGTCGACGTGCTACTAGAAAATAAAGATCGGTAAGAGTAAAACAAAATCGATAAAACCACTGTTTTTTTTAAACGTATACAGGGTGAATGAAGTGTCATTTCAGATATTAAACAGTAAATAGCTACCATGGAAATCATCACTTGTTTGTTTTCGAAATTTTAACCCTAAACCTTTGGTATTTATACTATGGTAATTTACAAGGGTGAATCAGAAAGTTTTTCCTATTTCTTTTATTAGCGTAAATTAGGTACTCGGAAGTAAGTAGAAATATATGTACAGCTGCGAAAAAAAAAGTCCCACTTGTACTTTTTTCGGCCGTCGTTCGTCGTACAGCAAAGTTACAGATACCAATCGCTTACGATTGACGTACTCTTTAATTTGCTATGCATAAAAATTGCAGAAAGGGCCATCTACATATTAAAATTCGCAGCAACTTTTTTTTTCTCAATAGCAACCCCTAGATTTCACTTCATATTTGAAAACTTTAGCTCATTTTAACCCCGGACACCTATTTTCAATAAATTTGGACAGAAAATGAGTGAGTTATGAGCACCCAAAATCCCTCCCCCTATCTTAGAATATTTTTTCATACTTCAATTCATATCTCACATAATATTGGTAGTAAGAAGCTGATTTTTATTCGTACTATTAGAACTAAACGACCCAAACATAATTTAATGTAATTATGATTTTTAATAAATTATTAATATGAATTATGAATTATTAAATTAATATTCAAAAAAATTATGCATAGCGACCTAGCCAAATTTCGATGGAAATAGATGCAGAAATTAATATTACATGGCTGTGCAAAATTTCAAATTTTTACGTTCAGTAGTTTAATTTATATTAAATAAAATGTGTTATTTTCATGAGTTAAGGGACCATATATAAATTTATTAAGTGAAAATTTTTTTAGAATTGCATACAATAAACGTAAATTAGATTTATTTTGTGCAAAAACAAAGTTAAAGATACCAATATTAAAAATATCAAATTTTGAAGCAAATAAATTAGAGGTTTTTACAGTTTTATGGTGATTCTATAAAGCATCTATTGTTGCATCCGCTACCATATTCCCCCAAATAAAATATTTTCCAGCTATAGAATTAGATACAGTAGATGTATGTCTTCTATTACAACGTCCTATTTCTGAAAAACTAACATCCTCAACTTTCCAGGCGTGAATGTGATTTTTTTTTTTAATTTCGGAAACATTAGAAAACAGTGATAATATTGGGTTGGCAAAAAAGTAATTGCGTTTTTTACAGGAAATTCAAACAAAAAAATTTTCTATCATGAAACCATTCTTCAAGTTCGACCATAGCTGAATACTATTCCAGCTTGTAGTCAGAAGAGCAGAGAGCAGCCTCTAACTCCTGCCAACATTTCACCTGTCTAAGAGAACCGTCAACGGAAATACTCAATAACAATTTCAAAATTACAAAGATTTTCAAAATCGTGAGCAGTCATTTTGCATTTTTCCCTTAAATCATGTGTGCGAACCAAGGAAGTTATGAACTCACGGGTCACTTGGATCACAGACTAAATATTCTATTTCTACCCTTGATAATCTCAGTACAAGAAACTTTAAGAGAGATGCAAACAATATTTTCCGTGAAAATAATATTAATTTCTTTTAACTCTCGCGAGCGAAATTAATGAAAGGCGAAAAGTTCGGAACCTACAAATAGCGTTTTTCAATTTGCAGAAAGTCCCTTAAAAACGCGCAAAAATTAATTCGCAATATCTCCGGAAATTATGGTAGAAAATTGGTGAAAATTTATATTTAGGATAATTTGAAGGTTTTCTTTCGTTTAATAAAGTCAAAATATGGGGTTGCCATAGAGAAAAACGAAGTTGATGCAGAATTAAATATGAAGACGGCCCCTGATGCAAATTAAATTAATCGTAAATTAAAGTACGCGATATTTGCAAACGAATGGTATATATAACTCTACTGTACGACGAACGACGGCGAAATAAAGAGCAAGCGGGACTTTTTTTTCCGCAGCTGTACTTTTATAAGTACCTTTTCCACATAGCCTCACGCAATTACAGAAATTTGTGCCATGGCAGCACTGAACTTGAGATACTCCTGCCGTAAAAGCGGAAGTGTTTACAGAATGACGTCTTTGGCTTCATCATCACACGTGAATATGTTGTTCATCAACCGAACACGTTAGTCACACGTAAATGCGTTGATGAACTTGTTCAAATTATACATGTTAAATATAAAAGCACGACTAAAACTACGCAGGAAAAAATTAGGCAAATACACAATACACCGAATTTATCGTGTCGTCTCTTCGTATAAAGAAAACTCTACAGCTCTAAACCAAAGGAAAATGGCAACTTGCAAATCAAAATAAACAATATATCTGAACTAACTGAAAAACTGAGATCTATAGAGGAATCCATAAAGGATGACCATACTTCTGCTTTCTAACTTTGCTTACTTCTTAAATCATATGAAACACTGAAAACGGCTCTAGAAGGCAGACCGGAATTAGATTTACCCCAGGAATTCGTAAAAGGGGAATTAATTGATGAATTTAGTCGAAGAACTGAAACTAACTCTTTCGCAGCCTACGCATTCAAAGCATCATTTCCAATCAGAATTAAACAAGAATAATTCTGCAGATTTTGCCATTATACAAACCTTTATAAATCAGACCTTTCATTTAATATTGAAAACATCGAGAAATACACAAAATGACACTTTGTACAGCTCTCCTAGTAAAAATGGTAGACAAATTCGCCAACACCCTCATTAAGAAAAGCATGAAAATTCTAAAATTGATTATGCCAACCTAGCGATATTATAAATGCTAGTATAGAATATAAATAATTTAGATGTGCAAAGGGGAACGACTTTTCAATAACTAGAAAAAATAATATAGATTTTGTTATGGAATCAGGTTGTTTGTAGTCATATAGTTTGAAAAAAAATAAATATTTCGGCACTCTAAAAAGTACTAACTTTTCGAGAATAGTCGTTGCAAACGTGCCGAAAATGGAATGGGAAGAAATAGGAAATTCAAGTTTCTCTACAAAAGGTCTTCATGGAATTAATAAAAGATCAAAGGTGGGGAAAAATATCAAACGTAACCTTCTTCGACGCTTTTTACGTACGAGATTTAGCGGATAATTTAATTTCAGTAAAGAAAATAACTGAAAAAGTTCTATCAGTCTTATTTAAGTATAAAAAGTGCATCATTGCAAATGAGGATAAAATTATTTTAGAATGTAAATCTGATCGTAATTTATAGAAAGTCTACATAAATGAAACAAACAACAATACTAAAGCAGAAGTCACTTTGCAATGAAAAAACATTAAGTGTATTAATGTATGGAATAGATGATTTGGTCATAGAAATAACAAATCAATGAAGCATTCAGTGAATAACATATTATCTCATGGGATGAATTTAGAAAATTGTAATCATAAAGACGAATGTATTCAGACGATAAAAAAGAAACTGACTGATTAACAATATCCTAAATTTTGAGGTAAGAAATCTCTGTATCTTGCCCATACTGATGTGTGCTCAATGCAAGCAACTTCAGTAAGTGGAAATAGGTGTTTTATCTCGTTTGTAGATGATTATAGCAGATTTACTCTGATCTACTTAATGAAAACCAAGACTCATCGAAAATTAAACACAATTTGCGGTATTTACAAATAATAAATTTGAAACCAAGATCAAAACATTGATAAGCCATAACGGCGGGGAGTCTATAAGTAAAGATCTTTAGAATTATTTCAAGAAACTCAGCATTCAACATCAGATAATTGTTTCTTATTGTCCATATCAAAATTGAGTAACTGAAAGGAAGAATAGATCACTGATAGAAATGATTCGATGCCTCTGAGGAGATGCAGGCTTAAACTAATAAATATTGGGCTTAGGCTGTATTGAGTTCAAATTAACCTCAAAATCGTCTGTAAACAAACCGAATAAGAAAACCCCGTATGAATTGTGACACGAGAAACCTATTTTAAGAGATTCGGATGTAAGGTTTTTTTGCCTATTTACATAAATCAAAAGGCCAGAAGCTTGCTGCTATTGCTAAACAAGGTATATTAGTGACGGTAAAAGTAAGGGTTTCCGAACTTTAACAGAAAGTCACAAATTTTAATAAGTAGTACTGTTAAGTTCCTTGAAGATGACATAAAAGCAGAAGCATACATTCCGCTTGTGATAAATGAAAATGTAGAAGACTAGTACGTATACTTGTAAGTATCTGTATGTACTTTATTTTCTCTTATAAAAATAGTGACACACTTTCTGATTCGCCCTCATATTCAATTAAACAAAAAATAAACATTGAAATTGAAATGATTATTTTGTTTTATTTAAGGAGGCATCCCTCTAGGCTTGGAGTTTCTATTCTAAAAGTATTTTTGTCTACTTCTGAGAATATATTAGCACGTTTAATGGTTTGCCATACTTCACAATCATTAAATCTATGGTGCTGGTTTTGTTTCTATGTTCCGGTTCCATGAAAAATGCTTCATGAACAATACTATTTTGAGTACTCTGTTCCTAGGCCAATATTTATCAAGAAATTACAATATAACAGTTTCTTCAATTTTTCCCCTCAGCGACTTTTCATTCCTTTTAAAGAATTAATTAAATGTAAAAAAGAGGGTATCTTTTTGAAAAATCGCCTGTGGGGGGAACTGAAATATAATAAGCAAGAAGAAATTTTTTGTTTTACATTTTATCTTTCATATACGTAAGAAACATCAGCATACTAAATAATTACCTTCATAATAGGTCAAACAATTTATTATTTTCGATATGATTAAAAAATATAAATTGCGATTAGTTTATAACATTGCACAAATTGATAAATGCACCAAATATAAAACAAGCAAAATGTATTGATTAAAATCTCTAAAGTGGTTTTTGCCCCAAGATTTATTTTTCTTGTCAAAATATTGAGTATAGACATTGGTTTTGAGACGCATGCTTCTATTAAAGTACTTTACGAACCAAGGATTACAACTGGCTCTGAGCTACGCAAAACTTCAGCATGCTAAAACTATACAATTTTCAAAAGAGTTAATATAATTACCTTCTTATAATTTAAAGAACTTTTAAATAATTCTACTGATTCTCGCAAGCAAATTTGTAAAATAAATCTTTAAAAGTTAGATTATCAGGTGCTTACTTTACAAATAGGCTTCACTGCGGTGTACTTGAAACCTAAATGTGCTTTCAGAATCTCTCCACTTCCCTAGTAGCACAACTAGTTCAAAAAATGTTTAAATTACGTTGGAAACACGTTTTTTGACGTTAAAAACGTGTTTTAAACGTCTTTTGGACTAATTGTGCTACAAGGATTAAGGTTTATAATTTTATTTTTGTAAAATAAATATAGCTTGTTAACAACCAATGTCAACAATAAATGTCATCTGAAACTTATACTCCCATTCCCATTGGTAAATTTCATATTAAATAAAAGAAAATAATCACATTTTAATGTGACCAGCAATATATTTAGAGAATATTCATAAAAATTCTACCTTCTTGTGTTAGGGTGTGCTTGAGCAAGTATGTATTATCCGAAAATGGAATATCTAACACAAATATGCTAACAAGATATTTATGATAACATTCCTTATGTCTTCTACAACATCCATGGATAATAATAAATCGTCAACAATCCTCATATATTAACATCAAGAATGAATGACTTTGGAACAAAAGGACATACCTGCGAATTGTGCCAGCATGAGAAAAGAAAGAGGATCCTTACCTGTAACAAAAGAAAAATGATATTTAAGTTTAATAATATATGTATGTTATACGAATATTTAATCAGAGATTGTTTTTCACACAGTTTTATTTATATATTTATTTAATTATAATTTGTTATACTATTTTCTATATAGTTATTTAAAGAAAATGTGAATGTGTATAGATAAATTAAATAATTATTTATAGGTGTCTTCGTAAAAAAATTAATAAATAAAGATTGATTAACGAAACGAAAAACTTAGACGGAAATTAAAATAAATAACTTAATTTGAGTCATGCTGTATTGGGTAAAGTTCGAAAGTTATTTAATCCATAACACTATTTGTAATACATTTGTAAGGATTTACACTTGTATAGTGTCCTATGACGCACAAATTTATTTATCGATCAGTTCTTCTTAACAAGCTAGTATAATGTATTTAAGATCGTACAATACACACAAACACACCTCCCCCCCCCAAAAAAAAAAAGAAAAGATGCTACAAGAAATAACTTTCTTTAGTATTTTAATTAGAAAAATATTTTATGGTACGAGAAAGATAAACACTGCGACTTCATGGATTATGATGCCATTCCAAACAGTATGCTTGTCGAAGGTTGTAAAACAGTTTTCTTGGGCAATTATAATATAGATTTCGATTCTAAATAAGTGTTTCATGGAAGAAGGAAGAAAAATGCGACACAATCAGGAATAATGGTACATTTTCGAACTTAATGGAATAAGGAAGAAAAAAGGGACGACATGTGGATTAAGATTTACTTTTAATATGTACAAGTATCACTTTATCGTGTATATAAAATATAAAAGTGTTTCAGATTTTAACTTTATTTATTTTTTTTAACACTAGAGTGTTATTTTGTTCAGGCTGTTTTTTTTTTCTTGGACATTCAATTCTGAACACTTTTCAAGGGTTGCCAAATAGCGGCAGGTGATTAAAATGTCTAATGTTGTCAGGGCGGGCAAAATTGAGAACAATTTCTCGCCATATTTATTGGCAAAAATATGTTTTCAATTCTAAACCCAGCTTGGCGGTTTTCTCTAATTTAATGTAAATGATGTAAAAAAAGTGAATTATCATTAGAATATGCCTGACGAAAATTGTGAAACAATTTTAATTAGCGATTTTAATATATATGGAGGATGCACCTTGCATCGTAATCGGAAAAGGAAGATACATAGTGCCGGTACGAAGATTTTGGCGCACTTTTCATGATAATAGGACAAGGAAGACAAATAGGGTCAACGCATGGATTATGGTACACTTCCTTACATAATAGAACAAAAAGACAAATAAAGTCTGCACTGCACATGGATTACGATACGCTTTTAAAATTTCACACATTCTTGCGTATTTAAAAGACGAAAGTGTTTCAACATTTTAAAACTATCTTTGAAGTTAAGAATAATTTTTTGACAGCAAAACTTTCAAATTTCATTCTTCAAGTCGCTATTAGTAGGTCAAGTGAAAGGTTCCGTTGTACTCCGGTTGGGAGAAGCGTCGATCTCGCACCCTAGAAGTTGTGGGTTCGAACCTGGGACCAACCTAAGACCACCGTGCTCGCTAATGGCGACTGGGACACGTTAAATACGTCGTAGTTGCAATGCCTTCAAAGTTCCCATACAAAAACGATACCTCTGGGGATGACAAAACTAAACCTTGCGGTCTTCTGCTTGGTATTAGCTTCAAAATTAAGAAACCGTACTAACGATCAGTAGTGCTGCCTTCTATCGGCTTTCGAATGAGTTAGAAATGAATTCTTCGGAAGTCTGTGGTAGAAAATAACACGGTACTGCCGCAATCGAACTAATCTGGATTTGGGGTTGGTACAAAACTCTGTAAAAGCAGAAGTGCTTAAACCCCCATAATCTACGAAAGCAAGAAATAATTAAGGGGTCAGGTACCCTTGAACGATGAAAATGGCCACTACAAATGACCTTAGTTTCATACATGGTACCGCAAAAAGTAATAAATCTTAAAACTTGAAAATTTCAACAGTTGTTTATAAAGCTTTTATCTACTTCTAACAGGACTTATAAAAGTTCTACAGATTAAATTACAGTTTTAAGAATAAAAATAAAAGAGTTTGTTTTTTGTCGATAAAATATTACATATAGCCTTGCGCGCAGCATTACAGGCAAATGATACATCAGAACGACTTAAAATTTCTTCTGTACATAGGAAAATAGCCAATGATTAAAATGACGAACTATAAAGATGCTGTGAAGCTCCTTTCATAAGAAATAAGAACAAAAAAGAGAGAATTGCAAAATGTATGACTATTTTTGCTGTAATTATGTGTATAAAAACAGAAATTCTAATTTTAAAAAGTTAATAGTTCGTCATTTTATGTATTTTTATGTTAGGCAATAGCAGTTAAATTTTCATCAAATTCTAGCCAACCATTACAGAGATATTGTGCGCGCAAACTGAAAAATAACTATTTTGAGAAAAATCAATTCAAAGATGAAATTCCTTTAAAACTAAGAATGAAGAATATTTTCAAATAAAATAGCAATTTATACATTCATTTACTTTCATAGTAACATGAAAACATAATTTTAATAACATAGTTTATAAAGAAATAATGATTTTTGCAACTTGAAATGTGAAACGGCATATGTATCAAATCGTAAAATTCAACGTTTCAAAAAGTAACAACATAACATACCTTTTCTTTGGTAAATATGCTTTTAATTATCGAATTTACTTTAAAATTTAAGAAAGAAGAGTTTAAACTTCTGAAAAAAAAACTAAAACTTTAAAATTTTCCAAAAATTAATTAGGAAAGATAGCACATATACTTTAAACAATAAGCTGCATTGTAGTATATGTAATATTTCCCTTAGAACAAAATAATGGATAATACTTTCAAATACTATTCAATTTATACATTTATTAACTTACCTCATATGAAAATATTATTTTGACGCATTGTAATATAAAGAAATAATCACTTTGGCACTTTGAAAAATAAAACACACGGAATCAAATCGCAAAATTTAACGTTTCAAAAAACAACACTATAGCATATTTTTCCTCAGTAAATATGTGCCTAAGAATAAACTTCAAAATTTAAACTCCACTTCAAAATCCACCAGCACTATAGCTTTCTCCTTCGTCTAAAAGAAAATTCTCATTTTGAACTTTCACATTCATTCGTTTATATTTCCTTGCTTCTTTTGTATTTTGAAGAAAGCGTAATTGACTAGTTGCAATTCTCGCTTCATCTAATGTTCTCAAACATTCTGGGCCTTTTCCCCAACTGTCAAGCGAAATTGTTCCATAACCTTTATTTTGCCTCTGTTTCCCTCATTGAATAATACAACAGCTTCGTTTGTTGCTATTTCAACAATCCTTCTCCCATTTCCTTGTGTTTTTGGACATAATTTCCATATTAAAGAGTTTATTGACTCGTTATTATTTTGAGTTTTGCCGCCTAAGCATCTGGAAAGTAATTTTGGATGGGCCAAATCGCTAAATATTGGTTTGATCACATCCATAACACTCAATGGCAGAGTATCTTTATGAGTATAATTACTTACAGTACCTTGTGCAATTGCTTTATTGTAAGTGCACCACGATTCAAGTCCAGGTGGACATAAAGTATGTAGGGGCTCAGAATCCCTAGAGCGAGTGTGGAAATAAACACCCCACACAGCATTCCGCATTTCAATTAAATTTTCCTTATGCTGCCTGATGGCATTACCGTAATAAACGGTCAATTTGTCGATGATTTTATCAGTTAGGCGACCTTTTCCCGCAACTGATTTACCATCACTACATTTTGTTTTACTTTGCCGCAGTTTTCTCAAGCGTGAACCCATTCTCTTTTGAATGTGGCCCACGCATTCAATTTTTGAAATTGTTACGTCTGAGCCATAAGGTTTGACATCAGTTATGGCCTGAAAAGTTTTTGCGTCGCCATCCCCTATGTAGCCGATATACTTAGCGTTTCTTTTTGACTCAGATCTTTGAAAAATCCTAACCATGCCGACTAGTTCCATTTTCCCAGCAGAACCAGTATGGTTTTTCAAACAGTCTCCTTTGTGGCTTATTTCCCACTCATCATACCCTTTTTTGATTTCCAAGCATCACAAGCTTTACAAAATGACGAGAGTACTTCAACGTCAATCACCTTGCCTGTTTTGTCACCAATGACTGTACATACACCAATACGGGATGTGTGGCCTCTGGTTTTCCAGGTTCCATCTCCACTAATGTTGATGCACGAGGAACCAGTTAATTTGATTTCTTCATTAGCTGCAGAATTCATACATTCTTGTGCCACTGTGCTCGTACACTTCTGTAATTTCCTTACAGTTTCGCTGTATGATTTTTTTGAAACAGGTTTTGGTAAGTCCATGAGTCCACAAAATGTTTTCATTGCTGCATATCCCAAACCTAAGGATCTTATAGCATACATGTACCTGTGATTTATTTCTGCAATTTTGTTAGAAGGTCCAATCATTCTGGAATTTTTGAAAGTACATAGTTCGGCACACTTATTACAGTTCATTGAAAATTTCGAGGATAATCCACAAACGATCTCTTCAGTCAGTGATATTTCACCTCCACAGGTTTTACAGCATAAAAATTTTTTCAGGAACGAACACATTAAATTAATATCGATAATTCGATATCCACAAAATGTACTTCCGTTTTTATCAACTGTGTTTTATTATCTGTGTTGATTTTTCTTCCGGAAGCACTTTCATTTAAATTTTCACTTACACGTGAACTCATTTTTCTTGTGTGCGTATTTCCTGTAAATTTCCTTTTCCTACTCCTTGTACCAGACGCCCTCTTAGGCTTCACACATTCTATATTATTCATTTTACTAAAAATAATTAGATTTAGTATAAAATAATACGCAGTACGTTTTAGAATAGAGTAGCAATCAAGATGGAACTTGCAGGCGCGATTCAACGGCGTGATTCTAAACATAAACAACTCACTAATCAGCAGAAGTCGAAGTTACTTTTCTACCGAGCTAGGGAAGGGAAATAAAAAACCATGGAGTTAGTAAAGCTGTAAGTAGAAAGCTTGAAACTGTGTCGTTTCGAATCGCAAAGAGGTTGTTTACATTTCGGAATGAGCGCCAGCTGATTCGAAAACGTAAACAATCGTCCTTTTAAATTCGGCGTTGCCATTTAGACGTATAAGAGCTTACGCAATTCCCTTCATAACTTTGTAACTAATTCGAATTTTTTCATGGGGTTTGTTTTAAATTGTTCCTAATGAATCATATTTTCAAATTAAGTAATTTTTTAAAAATCGATTTTTTGATCATTTCAAAGGTACCTGACCCCTTAAAAAGGTAAAATGAAATCATGACGTATTGAATCTTTGAAACCTGTTTGTATCTATTCCTAGATTTCACATATTTCGTCCTGGTTGTTTAGTGGCTGGAGAACCATTTTCTTTTGTCACGGATCTGAGTTCGATTCCTGGCATGAGCTTGGGTATCATTTCGCCTATCACTTCATAGATGAATACACCGTAACACTTATTAAGTGCCAACATAACAAAGTGATCAATATGCAGCCTTAGTAGTAATTAATGTATATAAAAGGGTAAACGGACATTAAGAAAATAAAAGAGTTCAGGTACTTTTCAGAGGTGGAGTATTTCTTTAACAAAACTTTAATTGTTTGAAACAACTCTTATTTTTATACATTATCATTGATTTTATTATATAAATTTTTTATATAACTGAAATACCTCGAAAAAATATCTACTTGTGTTTTAAAAATAGTTACTGCAAATTTTGAAGTATGAGAAAGAACATATGTGTCTATACGTTTTCTTCATATTTCATGTGTCAAAGACAATACAGATTACGTGTACACACTTTTGCTGATTTAATACATTCTGGAGCTATAATGAAAACATTGCAAACAAAATCATCTTTTAAAGTTTTATTGAGGCCGCACAATTGGTTTAGGGGCTTAAGAACCATTCTAGCGTGCCTTCCATCTGGGTTCAAATCCCGGCTTGTCCATGGATGCTAACTTGTTCGTTGGGCGTTCATAGGGGGTAACGCTGGACGCCCAATGTGTGCCCCTATAATAAAACGTTACAACACCTTCGGGCAGTTATAGTGGACAATGACTAATCGGCAATGACCACTCGTTGAAAAAATAAAAAAGAAAACGTTTCCGTGTGAAAAAATATTTACTGATATTCACAAAATTTTATTTGAGTAAAGTAGTATTCATCTAAACTAACTAACAACTAAACTAAATGAAAACTAAATAACAGTATCATTTAAACATATCAAGAGATTTTTTTAGATCTCTCATCAATTTTTATGATAAACACATCTCCTTTAATTAAACTGATAATTTTTATTTTACAGTTTAATTATTAGAAAAAACTAAATAAAGTAATAATTACAAATGCTGCAAATAACAAATATCAAACAATTCATTAAAATCTACCTAAATATTATATAATGAATTTATTAATGAATCTCAATAATTACTAATGTGACTATTAAGCACTTGAGAAAAATATTTTTAATATTCACTTCATTATAAATTACTCTTTTTAATGATTCACATTATTAATTTTTCAGCTTTTTATTTTTGAAATATCCCTAATTTGTAACCGAATTCCATTCCACGCAGAAACTCCTATTCCATTAAGCGCAGGCGGCCGGATTTATTGAGAAAACCATTATTCCGAACACTTTTAAAATGTTTTAAAAATAAACCATTAATTTAATAAACGAAAGGGAAAACTCAATACGAAACGAATAGCTTCGGCAAAAGAAGAAACCCCGGTACTTAACTCCGTTCGCCCAAAAATCTTCTCCTTTTTGAATAAATGGAATATTAAACTAATCGAGTTAAAACAATTCGAGAGAGAGAGACAGAACCTATCAAAGCGATTACTGGAGAAAATGTTCCATTTCCCCAAAGATGCTTCAGGAAAATCATTTGAAATATCAGTATGCTCATTAAAAGTATTTTTAGAAGGAACAAAAGTATTCCTATAACTCTCTTTCTAGCTTGGCACGGAATCAATAACTTCACATCGTTTAACGAGATGTGACTGCAGGGAATGTTTCAAGAGTGGGAGAAGAGTTAACTTTAAAGAGTTACAACATCTCATTCCGGAGCAGTTCATATGTATGAAAGCTTATTTAAGTACCGGGCTGAGGAGGCGATTTTAGTTAGAGCTAGCTGTTCGTTGTCTTCCACCCTGGGAACAGGAGCATCAGCATGCTAGGAAATGCAGAGGATGCTAATTGTCGAAAGTGGACTGTATTCAGATTGTTTCTGTATACCCTGGTGTTTTATGTGGTCGGAGAATTGTTAGCAGTGCAATATGTGTGTGTGCTTGGTTACTTCCTTATTTCTTAATTTACTGATTCGAATAACTTCTAAATTGATCAATAGAAGATGTTTTTATTATTGTTACTGTCTAGTCACTTGGAATAATTTAGTAGCGAAAGACCGTACTTCACTGAATCTTTACATTAAAGTCATTAAATTTTTACATCTTTAACAAAGTCAATACAGAAAACTGTCTAGTTCCTTTTGGACTGCGAGAATTTAACATCGGCCATCATTAAAAAAAAATAACTTGGATTCATCGCTCCAGTATATTTTAGTCTTTGGTTGCTCACATTTCATGCTCCTTAGCAAATTTCAATCGGATCTTCCGATTGTGCCCACAATCCAGAGGTATGTACGTTGCATTATTGTAAAAAAAAAAAAAAATCCTAGCGAATGGATGTTCCAGAATACTACAAATCATACCTGAAAAATGGTGAGAATTTAATATACAGATAAAGATTTAAAGATATGCACCACCGTATCAGTCGACTGACCTCAATCCAGCTGAACAACTTTGGGAAGAAAAGCCGGGACACAGAAGCTTTTTTCAAAGGCTAAAATACTAATAAAAATTTCAAAGGCTAAAATACTTAAGATAATTAATTTCAACAAAAGTTTGAGAAAACTGAATCTTCTAAAAAACTTTCGCTTTTAATTTTTCAAATTCTCGTTTGGCATTTCTTAAATTAACAATTTTCACACATATTACTTGCACACAGGAGACCTAAAGCGACAAATTACTGGTTTGCACGATTAAGAAATTTTGCTTACAAAAACAAAAAGTTAGCGAAGAAAACATTATAAATAAAACATTATAAATAAAATCCATAACATAGTTAAACAGTAATACATTTGAAAAATGTTACATATTTCCGATATTTCGAAACTGACACAATTTTGTAAAACGTCATTTTGAGAAAATATGGGAAAATGTTTTGGGTGTATGCCAAAGGTACATCATAAGGAAATACATATATTCATAACGAAGTTTAAAAATGAAGTTTAATCAAGTTATCAGATACCATGAAAAATGTGATATCGATTATAGTATTTGCATTTTATTCTTGAGCTACATGTCTTTCAATATTTAAGCGAAATTAAAACAAAATTAGGTAAATAGACAAAGAATATTTTATGTTTGTGGTTCTAGTAAAGAAAACCATAATTGAATTTGTACTGTATTTTGAATTACTTTATTTACAGTTATTCTTTAATTAATCAGTCATCATTTCAGATTTTGGACTTTTAAATTAAAAGTTATTTTTAAAATATTTTTTTCTTAAACATGACATTTGTAAACAAAATTTTAAAGAGATTTCCTTATTTTCGAGAAAAAGTTTTTCTTTGAAATATTATTTACATGACAAAAGTTCTAATCAAAGAATAATGAAAAAATATTCCCGTTGTGAAATACCAGGGTTTGACAAACTCTCGCGAAGTACTGACGATATGTCCATGCTCGGTTATGTATTCAAAACTTATTCTTTGAGTCACATGTTGCCATTAATTGGTGAAAATGGTCAAATTTGGTGACTGCTGCCATACTACTATCACTGCAGGTACAATTATTCCTTTATTTTATTTTATCTTTTGAAAACATGATTCTTTTTCAATTTTCTTAGAGATAAAATCACTAGGACTTGACCAAATTAATACGGGACCACCCCGAAAATACCTTAGTGGAATACAGTGGAATAAAATTATAACTATCGAAATCAAATCACGAGGTAAAAAGTGATCGCTGAACAGACAAACATTAAAAAAAGGGGAACGAATTGATTTTTTCTCTCTTTTTTGAAGTCAATTACTAAGATACTTTTGCGCTACCTTTATCAGAAAGGACAACTTAAAATGTTTTATACTTGGCGTAAAGGCATGTCAGGCTAACTCACAACGCTGGGGATTTATTTTTCGATGATTTTTATTGTTTCATTAATAAAAAAGTTATAAAACAATAGGATAAATTTTTTTTCTGAAAAACGGAAAAATTTTTGATTTTATATGAAATTTATGTTATAATAATCATACAGTTCAAGCGGCACATTTTTCACTCAGTAAATTAGTTCCTTCGTAATTTTTAAACGGCTAATAATACAATATTGCTGGCTGGTTATGATGAATGACTTCCCCTATAAATGCACTCTACAGCTGAAGGGTCAGTAGATTGCGAACGAATTTGGCATATAATCTACACACAAGATGCAAGCATCATTTTAAAAAGTTTAACTAAAATATGGCCGCTTAGTGGTGCTTTGCATGATTAAATAATCTAAAAAATGACACATATTAGTCAATATAAGCTCAATAACTATTCAATAAATGTTAAAACTTTCCAACATTTCGAAATAGTCATTTCTAACCCATTTCTGCTGTAGAACCCTTTTATAGAAGAAGGTTTAATTATAACCACCCTATCCTTATTTATTTTAATTATTTTAATAATATATTTGTTATAGTTAATCCATATAATGAATATCATCTCATTTCTACTTCATAACAAAGAAGAAATAGGATATTGTTAATAAAAATTTCATAGAGTCATAACATTACTTAAATAAATTTTAACGTTAAAATGAAGAAACATTTATTTATAAAGTAAGCATAGAATATATTTAAATATCTAAACAATTATTAAAATCATCCTCCATTTAAATAAATTTCTATTATATCCAAGAAATGATGTCATATCTGTTTCCTTTTTCTCATAATAATTAGTATTCTTAGAGACTGATAAAGCATGGCCCAAACTTAAAGAAAAATTAAGATGTACTAAAATTACACCTAATTGTTCATTAGCATAATATACTGGACATCATTATTATGAGCCAGGTTAGAAAATGCTCAAAAC
The DNA here is from genome assembly GCA_038373885.1 of Cheiracanthium punctorium. NCBI lineage: Eukaryota > Metazoa > Arthropoda > Arachnida > Araneae > Cheiracanthiidae > Cheiracanthium > Cheiracanthium punctorium. Next base: position 1,802,999 of record JAWZYV010011619.1, read on the forward strand.
ATTCATAAAATATCCTAGTTATCATAAACCTACAATAGGACGTAATTATCAACTGCAATTGAGTGGTTTTATCATAAAGTTTTAAGCAATCACGTTTAAAAATTGTAAAAACGCAATAGTTTTGTAAGGATTTATTATCTAAAGAATAAAAGTCTAATAGCGATCCTGAATATCTGTATTTTCATACCCTGATTTTGCAGCCTACTTTTCAGATAAATTTTGTCAATGCGTTCTAATCGGCACTCTTTAGGCTAAAGAATTAGACATAGTTGTATAAAATTGCTATTTTTTAATTTTTTCTCCAACATCGGAAACACTAAAAAGTAATTATGAACGGTGTCATGAATTTGCTAATAAGCAGAATAATGCATAAAAGTTAATGTTTGAACTTTGATGTTTAATTTATAAGCACAAATGTTAAATAGTACGAAGTGGTAATAATTAGTGGTATTTAGAATTGGCATAGTATAATTTTAATTTGAGCAGATGCAGTACTGATGCATTAATTTTACTTTTCCATCTTATGACTTTCAACTCAGAAATAATATATAAAGCAATAATAACACTTGAATTTACAGATGTCATCGATGAAATTTTATTCAACAAGTTTGTCAACAAAAATAGTATGTTATAAAAGAAGTACTATTATATAAGTACTAGTACACACGAATAAAAATAACTTACTATACTTTTTGAGATAGGCAATTCAAAATAGGAAAATATTTTTCGTAACATTCTGATGTAGTTTTTTAAAAGAAAAATATTCAACTTCAGAAATATTTCTCAAATAATGAAAATTCAAATCTTGTGAAATTTTACTTGTTTTTCTACTGATATTTCTCTGTATATATTTTTAAAGAAGCCAAAATACTGTCGTTTTCGTTGCAATAGATCTGTTCCGTAATGTTTTGAGCTGTCCTTGGCACGTTTCTATGTAATGGAAGTTTGCCAGATGAGATATTTTCTTTCTTTCTTTTTATTTTTTCATGAGCATACGGAAATTAATAATGTGCATATAGAAATAAGGGTTAATTTTTATAGTTCTTGATATAAATATAAGAATAAAATAACATGTTTTATTCCTATATATACGTTTCTTTCAGGTACTTTTTATTATTAAATTTAAAAATATTAGGTTGTAACGAAAGTTTTCCGCCACTCCAAGTATTGCCTGCACAAGCAGTTCGCGTTGGTGTCTTTGCCAATATTTTGTAAAACTATTTTTGTTATTTGAACGAAAAGACTTGTTTTAGAGCACCGTGTTGTGAAATCCGTAAAACAAAATCGTTATGATTAAGTATAAGGTGTCTGAAATGGAACTACCACGCTACCAGATTCATCCATCATTTACTCTCAGGTCTGTCGAAAAAAGTCAGCTACAGAATGACACTGAATCATGTGTACAGCTTAAGGTACTACTGTTGTATCATATGACATTGTGAAGATTTGGTACCGAAAGTTCAAAAACAAGGACTAGGATATTAAAGAAGCAGAGCGCTCTGACCAGACTACTGATGCTGATGAGGCCCGCCTACGAGAATTTGTGGAAGAAGATAAAATATTGATCCACGAGAGCTAGCTTAAAGAGTTAGACTTTAGTGCCATGTCCATTATTCGCGCTAAGCATCGCATAAACTTGACATATAAGGTCAATAGCTGGGTACCGCGTGAGCTGACTCAAGCAAATCTGGCGGAAAACTTTCGTTAAAACCTGATAATTATCATAATTTAATGAAGATCAGTTTTTATATATACAGCAAATGGCCATGTATGGGTTTTCATGTGCGTGAATTTCACTGCTAATGCTTATTTTGCTACCTTTGACACCAAGCTACGTTTTTTCAAATGATATAATTTACTGTCTGCGCTTCTACTTAAAAAAAAAAAAAGCTGTCTTTTAACATGCCTCAAAAGCAGAACATAATTTATATTCAAAGCGACTTTCATACTTTAAGAAAAATGATCCTGACCTTTAAAAAATTTGTACAATGTGTGTTTCTCATGCACAAATATTATGAAGAAAAAGAAAACAAAAAAATAAATTTAAAAAAATCTGAAACTCTTCTAGATTTTATTTACGCACTTGAGAGCTTTTACTCTCTCTCACACACACGAACCATCAAGATTTTATATGTCGGTTCCAAGTATGATGTATGCTTCAACATGGCACAGTGGTTATGCCCCTGGAAATCATAGATAGGCAAAGCGTGAAGCGGGTCTCATCGTACGTCTGTCAACCTAACTGAAACCACTAGGTAAACTCTCGCAAGACTTTGAGATTTTATGTCGGCTCAAAGTATGAAGTATGGATCACCATGGCACAGTGGTTCTGTCACCTTAGAAAGACCCCACGAAGGGCACCCAACCCTTGAAAAGTGGTAAACGCAGAAAAAAAATGTAAGGTAAAAACACAGCGTACCAAGGAAAAAACAGCATAAAATGCAAGAATATAGGTTGGGAAACTAAAGAAAGCCCTACACAAATCCCAATCAACAAAAATTGAAAAGTGATACCGCACGTAGAAAAACTCGCGTAGAAAAAAAAAACCCGTGATTGAAAGAAGTAGCACTCTCAAGTGCTAAAAATATGTATGCAATTATAAACAGTTGTTGCGAAGAAAATTTTATTATAATTTATTTTTAATGTTTCTACAATATGTACTTGGGAATATGAATCATTTACGATGACATTTGTGCCAAATTACCTGCGAAACTTCTGGGAGAAAGTGCGCATTTACTGATTTTATTGATTTAGGATTATTTTTGTAAATCTTTATAGGTGTGATAGAAGTTTACATTTTAAAAAATCGGGTTCCACCAACCAATTGCAACCGGATGGTTTCATTGGTCAATTAAGCTTTTAAAAATTTCTGATAACTTGTTGATCAATATTGCAATGCAAAGCTCTTCAAAGAAAAAAGAAAGATAACGAGAGACATTTCTGTACGCTCTCTGAACATTAACAGACATTCAAAGAATTTATTGAGCTGAATGGGATTGTAAAGATCTCGTTCAGCTTTGCCACGTGTCAGATTTATATTAAAAGCAGAAAAATTTTAGATGAATGAAATTCAGTTTCGACAGCATGGGATAGTGTTTAAAGGAAGCATTACCCCATGAGAACAACAAAAATCTGAGATAGACTGACTCATTATGTGTTACCTATCTTTAGAACCATATCCTTAGAGTGAAATTTATTATGTAGCACAGTTCTTCAAATAGTTAGTTTTTGTTGATATTTATTCTCTTTTTTTATACATACCTTTAAAGAGGAACTATTATATTTTGGACCCTTTGTAATTAGACACTCGTTTTGATCCCAGGAACATGGGACTTATATAGCTATTTTGTTAATGAAACGCAATTTTTCATGTTGCTGTTGATAGGAAATTTAAGTCAATACGTTGTATTATCAATAAGTACAAATGAGAAGGTTTACAATATCAATCAAACACAATCAGTGTATTTTATGAATAGTTAACACTTTTAACCACATTTTAATACGCAGTCTTCACAAGTAATACAAAATAGTCGCAAGAAATTAAAATGTAAATCAGGTTGTTTCCTATGCCTATAAAACGGTCATTTCTGAATGTATTGAGTATTACTCAAATCAAACGAAATCGTGTAAATTTTAAAAATAATAATTTTTTGTAAAAGTGCTCGAAATCAGACTGAATCTTGCGTAGATTAATAAAATTTGGAAATTCAGAGAGAATTGCCCATTACGCCACTGTGTCCACCAATGTCAGGAGGCAAAAATAGTATCATTAGTAGCCTAAAAGACAAAAAATGTCGCCAGTTTAGTATTCTTAATTTCAGGTGCCAAAATAGCAGCATTTTAGCGTGTTTTTGTTATTGAGAAAAAAACGGTACGTTATTTAGCTTCATTTGAGAAGGTATGAATATAATGATGAATTTAAAAACTTCATGCGCTATATAACAGAGCATGTAAATTATTTATTTTTATAGCACGATTGAAAAAATAGATAAGAATGATTGATGAACGACCAATAGCAACTTTGAAAAGAAAAGGAAAGTGTTTACAAAAACTAAAATCTGATTTTCAAATAAGTCGCCTGGAGTAGCCAATAGTTTGATGAAAAAGGCGTTTTTTGATCAAAAAAGTCGCCCAAGTCACCTAATCTATAAATTAGTAGCAAAAGTCACCTTTTTAGTCGCCAGTAGACACCCTGTTACACGTAAAATCAGACTGAATACTTCACGTTTTAAATAAACGATAAAAAAATAAATTGTTCAGCTTCCAGGAGATTTATCGCAGATCGCATATTTACCCAATAAATTTCCCAATATATTAGGAATAAACCAATCCTCATAATAATGAGAACAAACAACAGGGAAAGACAAAAAAAGTCACCTATCTCAGCCTCTAAGAAAACATATATATATATATATGCGGGGGAAAACTCTTCCAGTTCATGTGTTTTCATTTCTTCCTTACAACACATATTCATCCCAGGCTTCTTCTGATGCAATTCTGAAGATCACCAAGACAACAGACCCCACCGTGAGTAAATTGAAAAAGGAATGCCTGGGGAGAAGGTTTTTCTTTATTTTTAACCTTTTGTTCCCTCGAAAAAAAAAGAAGAATGCCTTCCGACGATTTCGTGGGATTTTCTGACGGTTTTTTAATGAGAATGTGTCTTGTGTTTGTGGCAGAAACAAGACGTGAGCAACTTGTATGTTTTAGCCACGCGTCTGTTGCCGGATGAAAGGAATGTTTCCTTGGGGGGTTTGGGGGGGGGCAAAGAGCTAGAGGGGAGAACTTTGGCATTCATAATTTGACTCGCGTTATGCTGTTTTAATGTGAGATATGAGAAGAGTTCTTGTGTCGTATTTTTTTCTTTCTTCTTGAGCTGAAATGCCGGAGATGGGAAGAGAAATTATGTCAGCTATTTTTGTAATGAGACCTGGGAAATGCTTTTATATATTAATTTAGGAAACTTTCTATATTTCCAAACATTTTTTTTCTTATTCCGAATATTAAACTGTAGTCATATTTCCAAATATATATATATATTAGATTTTCATAAATTATTTTATTAGTATCAAATATTCGAGTAGCATTTTTAGTTGTGTTCATCAGTGCTTCAAAACTTACGATTGATGGATAGTAACAAATCAATGATTTTGGCACAGCTCTGCATTTTTAGCTGAATAAAACTTTTTCAGACCAAATTGCACCAAAGGTGAAAAGTTCATTTCTTATCTTTTCAGCAAAGTGCTTCTATTGATTCCAAAGTTTTAAATTTCTAAACCATCATAGATGTAAACTTACATTAGTTAAATAATCTCGCAATCTTTTCTTAAAATGCTCTGTCTCTAAAATATCACATTTGATGTTTCTAGCTCCAAAAATATGTTTTATATGTTTATGAAAAATTATATAGCTCTATGTACTTGAAATTAAAACTGCATGAGTCAGTTTATTTAAGTTTTTCCGATTAAAATTGATCAGTCACTTTTCTAGAGCTCTTACTGTTGACATTATTGATTTTCGAAAACAAAAAAACACAAAAATATTGAACCTAATGAAAATTAAGTGGAGAAGCTGACATATATATATAAATTCCATGCAAGTTAAACTTTCCTTAACAGTAGAGGCTGGTTGTAATATATATTTATTTTGATTGTTTTTAGAATTATTAAGCATTTTTTTATGTGCAGTCCTTATATTCAGATAACAACGTAAGCACGGAAAACTAGAATGACTGTGTTTAATCTTGCTTGATTCCATATTTAATTTGTTAACTACAAACATTCCAAATACTTGAGGCAAAAGACTCAAATCCTATACCAATATTAAAAACGGGAATGAACGCTGTGTGTCACTGAACACGCATATTTGTTGCCTCTGCAACGATGGGAAAGGGCAAGTTAAACTTGGATTCACCTATAAAATGAAAGGAATCCCCACCCTCTTCCCTTATGAAATTGTTTTCACAGAGTTCAGGTAATTTTAATATTTTAAGCAAACAATAATCTGTGATAAAAAGTTTTAAATACGAGACGGCAAGTTTTACAAAGCTGGAAAATTGATTATGATATTGAGTATTCTGGTTAACAGAAATATGTGTATATTGCATTAAAAGCTATTACTCATTGAACTGAAAATCTTAGACGCTCAAAAGTTGATGTAATTGACTTTGTAATCGTTTGAGAGAAGAATCACTTTAATCATTTCCCTCTGCAGATGAAATATTTTTCTGATTCCAGAAAAGCTTAACTATCCTGATTATAAAGAGGATATTTGCTTGTCTTGAAATGCACTTAAAGATTGCATTATAATAACAAAGGGCAATGCAAAGACTTTTAAATGTATCTACAAATACCTTGTGTTGCTTTTCGCTTACATGGAAAGATTGCGTGAATTGATGACCACATACTGTCAATTGAACAAGTTCTCACAAAAATTATTAATAGGATGTCTGTCTGCCATACCCAGTTTATCATTAAAAGTATAACCTCCGCCAGAGTAAGACTTCAGAAATCTCAGTTATTGTTTTAAGCCTTATTTTTCCATATTTTGATGCGTGTGCCTGATGGTCTAAAAGAGTCTGTTACCTCTGAAATCCTTAATATTAATATAAGTGCTATCGTTAAATTATTATTACTAGTTTTTACTGATTATCAGTACTTTTCTTCATATTTTGTGAGGTTCGTCGTTTTAGACATTTTTACATACACAGTCTGACGTATGCGTTATATCGTGCAAGAACTATATGTTTCAGTGTGGTGTATTGTAAGTCGCCACACAATTTCTTTATTGTTCTAGGTATTTATTTAAATACTATTGCATGTAGATACCGGTTGTCCGTAATTAAACAACCCTCTTTTAATGTTGTCTAAAAACGAAACTATTATTGTGATTGTTATGAAATTTTGTGATGGACATAATGAAGGTATGGAAATTTGTTTGAGCTAATAAAATGAAAAAAAAATAGTTCAAATATTCGTCACGAGGGAGCGTTCCACGCCCTCCGCGGTCCCCAGACCTCAATCCATGCGACTTTTGGCTTTGGGGGGAATTTGAAACATTTGATAAGTCGTGATAGTACAAGAATTTTGCCTGCCAAGAAATTAGTCATTTCCATCTTTAAATTTCCCGTTTTTCATACAAAACGCCACCTAGTGGACATTATTTTTTGAACTAATTTTTTTTTTCGAAATTACTTCAACGCATATCAAGTATATCATATCCCGCTTTAGCTATAGAGCAGTGTTCATAGGGGAAGCTTAATTATATCTACCCTGAATATTAAAGAGTTGGTACTACTTGATTGAGATAGTACTTACTACTTGCTCTAAAGCAAGTATTTGTTGAAAGGAAGTAGTTGAAAGCAAGTTGCATTAAAGCACGTTTCATTGTTATGCCAAACAATTGTCAAACAATCATGCAAATTTCAGATTTTTTTCTCTTTTGCTTTAAAAATTTCCTGCGTAGTAGCATCCGTACAGATAAGAATTCCATAATAATAAAGCATTTTATGATCGATGCACTTCTTAAACTTCATCTCTCTCTTGTTTATAAGTTCGGAAAACTATCTTAAATCTCTGCACCTCACACTAGACTTTTGCAGATCAACTGGTTTTTATCGCTCTGTAACGTGCATGAACAGATACCTACAAATATTTTCAGTACAAAAGGATTTTATTCTGAAAGATGGCTGGTTAATTACCCAAGAGTCTCTAACCCTCAGTAAACTGCCTCTATTTTGTTACACCTCAAAGGATAAACATGGGACGGGCAGGAGATTTTCTCCAGTTTTGTTTCTTTTGCAACATAACAGAGGAGAAGTTACGACCAATACCAGTCAACATATATCTTTCGAAAGCAATATGTTAGCGCCAAAACAGGGGAGCAAAAATACCTTTGAGCACTTGTATTTCGCGGAAGGTGTTTTCGTTGTTTTATTCCTGGAAGCTCAGAAATGCATTCGGATTTCTATTAGTCTAAAAATATTCTTCTGCACTTTCTTCAATTATTCTTATACTTCACTTCCAAGAATAAAATTTGAATTTTTTTAGCAGTGTTTATTGTTTTCTTTTTTCATAATATCCTCTGTCTAAGAATTTGGATTAAAGAAGATTGGCCATTTTGATATAATGTAAAGTGTGACTGTGTCATTTATAAATTTCTCTTCAAGCACAACCTGCCGCACCAGTGGCAAAGCGCACTTGCGATCTCAACTGGAATACGGAATATGCATGGTTCAAACCCAGGTCGCGTCCGTCGACCTAGTCGTTCGGAATTTTCCATGGTTTCTCGAAACTTTTCGTAAATACGGGTTAGGAACCCTTAAAAAGTCCCCCACGGACAGCAAACACCCTTCGGCCTAGATCCTTCGCGCAGATAATCGGCCGTAATACAAAATTTCATTTCATTTTCAAGCATAAAATGATTTTTTTCTATTTCTGTTACCATCATATCGATTAAAGGTTGGCACCCTTTGCCTTTTCCGAAATACCAGTAGGCCAGTTCTGATTTTTGAAGTTTTTTTGCATCTCGAAGTTGACAGAATTACAGAAGGCACGTTTTAATTGAGTTTTAGTGGCTTTTTAAGAGCGTAGCATTTCACCTCTAGCAGAAATATGCTTAAGCAGGGATATTAGAGGAGTTCTGATTTGTCAACAATTAATTTTCAAGCATGAGAATCTCCTGCACATTCATGGCTGTTTGGTTCGACAACTGCAGTTGGTTTCTAACTTTAGTGGCAGGTATATGACCTGTAGCAGAAAAGAATCAGACCACACCCGAGGATGCATGCATACGGATGTTTGCTTCGTTCTTTGTCACCTGATTGAAAGAAGGGAAATTTATTGTTAAAAAAAGTCTACGGTGTCATTTAAATTGTCTCTTTCTCCGGTGCAGCTGACAAAGATGACACGAACAATTTTCAAAAAGAAGGTAAAAAAAAATGTTTATAAAATATGAAGATCAGTTAATGAAATGCATGTTATATCGCAATTTACTTAAAGATTTAAACATTCGAGGTTTATAAATTTGGACTTGCCAACCCTTCAATTTTGACAAAAGATTTACGTTTTTTTAATATATATTTTGGTATCTAGACAAGACAATAAAATTTTCCATATTTTGGAATATTTATCTTCTAAAATAAATAGTGTATCGAACGATACTAAGTAACTTGTAAAAAACATAAATCAGTTTCCAAGCATCAAAGTTTAATAAACATTCTTTGAAATACTTTTTTTTACTACATCAATCGCTACAAGCGTTTAAGAAAATGTAGGAAACAAATCATGCTCAGAATCATGCGTAACCTATTTGACTATGAGAAGTGAAAAGAAAACAGATTTTATTATTTTTCAAATATACTTTTATTTTATGAAAATCTCTTAAAATGAAATTTTGCTTTGTTACAAAACTTTCACTAAAAAATAAACATCTATAATGAATGATTAAACATGATATTGGTCATTAATAGCAATTTAGGCTATACATTTAAAACACCTATTTTTGTAAGATAGTCAATTACTTGATGCTACCATTATTATATTTTTTTAACAAGAAGGTATGAAATATCAAAAATTTTGCATAAAATCATTTTTATGATGAGATAAGCCGTAAACAGTTTTAAATATTTATTTGTACCTTTTTTTTTAAATCGGAAAGGAAAATTACCTTCAATATTTTTATTTCCATGCATGATTCATTGGAGTTTCACTCTATTTTATGCATCAAAACTACTCTTTATATGAAAACGTTTTCGTTAATTTAAATATTTACCGACAAAACACAATCACTGCTTTTCTTTAACTAAACCATTTGAAATAAAATAGCAGCATATTCCATTCTTACAATGACACGAAATGATGTAAGTTCATAATTTTGAAAAGTATTTTAGTTGCCCATTTTGGGAAACTAAAACACAAAAGCAACCGTATTGAATTTCAATACTTAAAAGCATTTAAGACTATCACGGAAAGCGTTTTATACGTTATTCTATAACTGAATGCGTTTTCATAAATACGCACTGATTTCTGAATGCAGCCGTACATTATCGTCACGCAATCAGTCTTCTGTTCGAGTAAGCAAATTTCCAGACTAATGCAGAATTCGGAATGAATTAATTCTTGTAAAAGATAAAGAAACCGAAAGATAAATATATGTAGAACACGCGGTATTACTTTCCTAAGGTTCAAAAATAAGAAAAAAGTGTAATTTTGAACATAGCCTATACATTTGCCTCAAACCAAAAAAAAAAAAAAATAAATAAAATAAAATTATATAGACGGTGTTTCAAAGTTAGGGATACAAATTTTAAGTGGAGATATTACACATCGCAAGGGTTCAGGATCGCACTTTAATCCATGAATGCAAATCCCCCTTAACCCTTTAATAACCCGGTTTTGGGGTTATTTTTGACAGATATGGGCGTGGCTTTTGAAGGTTGAATTTTTAACAAGGATATTTTATGTGTTAATGGTTACAAGAAAGGAATATGGAGTGTAATTGTGATGCTTTTAATCCAAGAATTTAGCGCCCTGGTTATATTAATAATAAGTAAATATATATTAATAACAAAATAGGAGGTGTAGTAGGCGTATTATAGGTGGAATTAACTCCTCCTACTGTGGAGTTTTTAATATCTTGTATATATTCCAATATTTTACTATATATAGTGTGTAAAATTGAGTATTTTTTAATATGAAAAGAAATATTTACAATGATAGACAAAATTCAAAATTCAAACAATATTTTAATTTTATTAATTTATTAATCTTAGTTATGAACGTACTATTAGCATTGTCTAACAATTGTATTTGCCAAATTCTACCATTTTGTTATTAAAAGCATACAAATACAAAAAGAAAAATAAGTTAAGTGTGCAATGAGGTTTTTTTTTTTTTTTCTTTTTCGGATATGTGAATTGCCGATATCCTAAAACAGTACACTGTACTCAAAGATATTATAAAGGTTATAGGTATAAAAATATAAGTTATGAGAGAACTTGAAACACATATTAAGAGTATGAACATGGAAGTTAAATTAGATATTGGAATATGACGAATTTGAATATGTGTCCGCAACTTACTTACAGATCGTAAAATATTTTTAAGTTTCATTAATGAACCTGATAGAATGAGTGAAAATTCGCTGAGAAAAAGAAGAATTCATTCCTGTATATGAGCTGAGAATATTTATGTATATTTTAAATAAAATCATTTGGCTTTCTGAACAATCATTTATTTCTACCGAATAAATTAAATAAATTTTAAAAGCTTCTCTGAAACACAGAACTAACATATTGCATAACTAAATTCATCTTTAGTTAGTGAATAATCTAACAAAGCAACATTGGAGCTATCACACTTAATATTTACTTGCAACTCACTGGATATTACATAACTATTTTTGGTTAGTTAGTTAATCAAATCTTGCTGAATATTCAAAAGGAATTTAAGAATCTCCATAAGAATAATTCGGTGCATTTATAAGTGGGCAACTAGTGAAATGTAAAGAATCAATGAATAAAAACATGCGTCTGGAGCAACGTTTTATTAGGATTTTTGCTTTCGCCTTCTTGGTAAACTAAGCAGCACGAAAAATCCTTCACGAGACACAAGCACGTAATGTATCTACTTTACATCTTGTGTTCCTCTATTTTGTGAAAATATACATATATATAAAGTCACCTGTGAATTAAACCTTTAAAGGATTCGTTGTTTTTAGTAATGACATACAAAAATGTATCCGAGATTCATATTGATTGAAGCGATGAATTTAATTTTGTTAATTATACATTTTTAAAAATACCATGTGTCTCCTGGACGAAGCGTATATAAAATAACATAATGTTAATATGTGTATATATTGCTTAAAAAATAAATTATACTTTCTTGCCTACTGATGATCGATAATTATGAATACTGTAGATGGTATAAATTTATTCTAGTTAGTTATTAAAGTAGATTTTAATCATGCATACACACTCTTTGTCTGGTAGATTGACAAAGTATCCAGACAAAGCATTACTGTAAGTCTAATAAAATATTCGAGGGTAGCATAGGGTTAATTGTAACTCCATTTTCATATTTTCTGACAACCTATGGAAATGCGTGCGATTTCAATTTGTCTGTATTTCTCCACGTGTTCAAATAGACACAAGCATAAGACAATTGCCGAGAAATTTTTGTGTGTCATTGATATTATACCACGTATCTTATTGATATATTCTAAAGGGCTGGTGAAAATGTTGCCATTTTAATATGATTGTAGTAATAATGACAGTTAAAAGTGCGCGCCAAAAAACCTATTTCATATTTTCAAGGAAATGTGGGTGCAGATAATGTTCATGAGATTAGTTCGGAATGCTTGGGGTTTTCTGTTAGAGTACATAGGGTCACAAGGGAACAAGAGAGATCTGAAAATCCTGTAAAATCAGGATATTTTGCTTTAACAAAAAACGTCAGTTTGGCTAAACACCTAGGGCATCTGACAGCGTGACCTGCAAAATTATCTGAAGTTTGCATTTCTAAAGTAATTTTAAGTTTGTCGTGTGACTGGAAATGAAAATGGCTTGGCATAGATGTGCAACAATGGTGGATAAGGTATTGTTTTTCTGGGAGATGTTGTTTTTGAAAAAGAAAAAAAAATAAAAGCTTGGTTAATTATTGAATACGTACTTTCTAAATTCCGTTTTAAAAAATGTAAACAAGGCGCATATTAAGAAATAGTGTTTCTCTGCTAGAACATTTTGTATACAAAACCTCGTTGTTGCCAACTTTCGATTTTTTCTTTGAAAATGGAACCTTATTTTGCGATCATGTAAACAATTTTTATATAAAATCTTGGAAATGTTGACAGTAAAGGTGGATGTAACGTTGGCATGTGTTTATTTTTGGAAGTCTATGAAACTTCCATAAATAATGAATCGGATTAAAGGTGAGGAGCATTGTATATACATTTTTTTTTTGTATTTATAAATGAAAGAGTTTACAAAATATCTCATTTTATATTCTTTGATTCGTGGTTAAATTTTAAAAGGCAGGAGGCAGTGTTGTAGGAAACACTGGAAAAGTAAAATTCGATTACAAATATTTAAAAAGTTCGACGATAAGCTATGTCATATATATTTTCATAGCGTATAGCCAGTAATGGTTTTCACACACCTTATTTTTATTTTAAAGTTTTTATGAACCCTTAATATTCGCTTCTTATCTGGCTAAGCGTGCTCCTTAATTTACGAATCTCTCAACAAATACTAGTTATAAAAGCCTTTTTTTCCAGGCTTACAATTCCAACAAGTGGTATACTATCACTCAGTTTTATTGCATGAATAATAATTGTGCATTTCAGTCCAAATTCAATTCTTGCATAGACTATTTTGGAATCAAAGTAATACAATCTTGAACAATAGAATATTTTTGAAATGTACTGGCGAAATTGGGAAAAATAAGACCAAAAAGAATCTTTAATAAAATGGAATAATGAAATACAGAAGAACATGGGAATATGTAGTAAAATACTACTGCGTTTGCTATGACAAAACATTACAATATTGCATCGTTAGTAAGGATTTGAAACTCTGTTAACATCGATACACGTTGCTATTCTATGAATGAGAGCTGAATATCCATTTCATGCATTGAGCTCCAAGAATCCTCAGTCTGGATGCGTAAATCTAGAATGGTCATTGCTGACAATCATGACCACTAAAGTCGCTGCTCCATAGTATCCTAGACATGTTCTATTGATGAAAAATCCAGTGAGCCTGCAGGTAAGGGAAGTCGTCTCACGCCCAGACGAGCATATTGCATTGCACGTTCCGTATGTGGACGTGCATCATCTTGCCTTAAAAAGGCAATTATTGACCTGAAAGCTCCGTTTCTTGAAAATAAATATGTCTTTGTCGGTGCACTAATCGATACAAATTTTTTAATAACATTTATCGGACGGCAGTCAAATTTTGCAGATCGACGAGTAAGATTATTAAAGTCTCTAAAATCATACAGCATTCTATATTTGTTTATTTATTTGCCAGGAGAGGACAGATCGCGTCACTGAACGTGTCGCTTAGAGCTACATATACGCCTTCCCGGAATTTCCCGCCACAATTTGGAACCTCATCAGAAGCTGGGGGGACTTCTGAATATTGGCACCCCTCGGCTGCGTTCGCCGTCCTTTGAGATAAATTCCGCACTGCTGCGTTCACACGGTACCCGCCCGGAAAGGGTTAAGAGGTCATTTAAAAACTAACACGAGGAATTTGAAAAAAGAGAGCATTTGACTATTTATATGTTAAGTATTCATTTAATGGATACTGTCCCGCTGATGTCCCTAAACACTACAAAGTGTCTTGTTTTATGCATTTTTTCACAAAAGAAATAAGACAGTTAAAGCAATACAAACGCAACCAATCCAGTTATATCTGGTCCGTTAACTTACTCAAAAATCTCCCTATTGTTTCCATTATATACCCGTTTAGACATCTTCCAGCGCAGATCGCAAGAGAAGTTTTTCTTTAATGACTGTCAAACATCGTGATTTAGAGCAGACATTTCTTTTATTATCATTTATGCCTGAAAACGTAATGCTTGGAATCTGTATCATTCCGAGTCAAAATGCCATTGATGTAAACGGAGAAAGAATGTTTTGGAGCCCTGCCAAATGATCGTATCGAAATAGTTAGTCAAGAGTGTATCATCAAATATTTGTCACGTTTCACGACCAAAGAAGCAGGGATATTTAGCTTATTTTTATTTATTTATTTTTTATATCTTTTTACGGCCTTTGATCTTTTTGCTTTAGTTCTATCGGAATTATTCAGTTAAATACATAATAGTCCGCCTATCGTCACTTTTTGATTGCTAAAATATGTAGATATTTATGATCGTAACATGCACATCTCAATTTTTAAATGTTCAGTTATTAATGTCCGAGTGTCTATAACCATAACAAGTTGTGTCGGATTTGATTGGAGATTAAACTGCCATTAAGTTTATTAACTCAAGTGTTTGTGCAAAAAGAAGATAGCTTCATCCTACAGGAGTTTGGAGTTATATGTATTATAAGTAATAAAAAAACAGTTTCGTTTAGTACCAAAAGGTTGTAGCTCCAAAAATTGGTTCTTGTGCTACTAAAGTAACACTCAATAATTGTGTCATCATTAGTTCTTGTATATATTGTGTAATAGATGAGGCTGCCTGTCTCTTTAGTTAGTGTTGAATCCTCAAACATTCATAAATTTTTCACCGTTTTCCACAAATTTTAATGGTTGAAGCTATGTCTTTTTTGCAGCAAATCCTTCAATTTTCGTCGTTATGGCTTACATATAATCTAACCGGAACCCTTAAAGGGTCTTGCAACCATTAAAATGACCTCTTCTGTTTATATTGATTTCTTCAAAATTTTTCTAAGATAATTACGAAGAATTAATTTATTCACTGATTAAAAGGAATTATTTTTCAGACTTGGTACACTGCGCGAAGCCTAACATATATAAAAATCATTTTATGCACACAATATTTTTTCTACATACACTCCCCAGACAGCACAGCAAACTTGCGTCAAACTTGCAGCAAGCTTGATTTATCAAGTCAATAAACTAGATTTAAACTTACAAATTTCAAGCGTATAAGCTTGATGCAAGCTTGTATCAAGTATTCAAGTTTACACTTGCCCAGCCTGCATTTAGCTTGACATAGCAAGCTTGAATCAAGCTTGAAAGCAGCACACGTTTTAAAACTTTCAATATCGCGACACTCATGTTGAGCAATACTGGCCAAAATCGAGACAAACGACTGATTTTGAAATCAATTTCGTAGTATAATTGTATTTTATTTTGAAGAATTTACATATTTGGAAATATAGAATCTTTTTTTTTAATTCTACGGTCAAGTACATTTATGACTGATGATAAATTATTTGTTATGTGGATATGGCTTTCCAAATAAAGCAGTAATCAAGTTGTATTCAAGCTCGGCAGTTCAAATGACTTCTCCAAGCTTGCTGCAAGCTTAAAATGAAATGAACTGTCAAGCTTGTATTAATATGTCAAATTCAAAGAAATGTCAAGATTTATTTAAGCTTATGTGCTGTCTGGGTACAAACAAACAAGCCTATTAAAATGGCCTATTATTCTGTAAATGTTAGCAACCTACCTACAAAAAAATAATAATTAATTACTTTTTCACTAATTAACAAATTAAATCATTTGTAAATATATATATATATATATATATATATATATATATAAGAGTATATGTAGGAAAAATATATGAATTGATTAACTTTAAATTGATTTTTAAGTCGTTATACTGCTCGTTGTGATCCAGCCACATATAGAAAATAATTGCTGTTAATCTGTCAATTAACTGTCATTGCCTAATAAATTTTTGAAGAAATTAATGTAAACAGGAAAAGCCATTATATTGAAATGCAAAGTTTCTTACGCGTAAATTAATTTTTGATTTTTATCACTTTAAAAAAATAAATTACCCCTTAAATATAAGTGTTAATCAATTTTAAAATTATTTCTTAAAAAAAACGAGATTTCAAATATGCATTTTCTTTCAGAACGTATGAGTTTCAGTTATCTTTTATATTGCAAAAGCGTTTGATTTAAACGAAAACAAATTTGCATTTCATTATTATTCGAAAAATCTTTCAGAAATCAAATACATGTTCGCTGTAAGTGAGTAAAACTTTCATATAATGAGCAATATCTAATTCATGAGCACGAATTTCTTCAATTCCAGCGATTCGACTAATCCTTACCTCCCAGCTCGTGAAAGGCAAGCTTAAAAATCTGCATACTTTATACTAAAAGCAAACCATGCAAATTTAATTTTACAAATGAATAATAGCACGTTGGTCTCCGAATCCCTCTTCAATCTGGGCCGAAATCCCTCGCGTACAACGCATAAATTTTCAATTTTATTTTCAATATCGACTCTTTAAATGCATTCTTCTGAGAAATTGGTTTGTATCTCCTCCAGACTGGAAAACGGATCTCTCAAATGAATCGATTCAGTAATAGAAATGCGATTCTTATACCTTCTTGCATGCAGCAAACAGCACTACTTTCCTAATGTCAATAAGAAATGCGTCATATGCTTGTCAACAATACAATGCTGTTGAAGTGCCGAGTAAAATTCCATGCAACGCAATATATACGTATGGAAGGGTGTACTATATAAATCTAATTTACTCTGGGGATGCTATTTCAATATTTGTTGAATTTGACTGGAATATCAAGGTAGATAAATACGAGTACATCGTATACTAACTGCATTTTCATAACGTATTTCTGTCACAAATATTGCATTTATTTGTTGGAAGCGTTTCTCATACTCATTACATCATAAAGATATAAATGTACTGAACCCATGAGCTAACGATGATAGTTCATTTTTTTTTCTTGTAATACAATATAAAATATATAACTTTGAGAATTAAAGTTGTTAGATTTAAAATGTTTCAGGACCCCAATACTATTTTTAAGTATTATTATTTATAAGGAATTGCATCATATCCAGAATGTCAGGCTGATACTTTTATGAAAACTGATCTAGCTGGACCAAAAAATATATGACTCTCTATATGCCATTAAATATGAGATACCTATATATTCTTATTTATCATATTTATTTCTATGATGAGACTTTTATCTTTTTAGTTTGTGTTGAATCCTCAAATAGATACAGGAACACAATGTAAAGTGCTATGACTTTTAAGCAAAAATTTTTACTCATAAAATCAATACAGAAAGTCCTGCCCCTAAAAAATGGGTAATTCCTTACCAGGCCTTCGCTACTGCAAAGGTCCGAAATGTTGGCAACATTATTATGGGGGCAATCCAGAGGTAAATACAAAAAGTAAATTAGGACAGTTATGTATTACTTTAGAGTTTAGTGACCACGGTTGTCGAATCATCTGTTACGTCGAAAACTAATTTGTCGAAACCCTCACACAAGAACCGATAGCCCAAGTGTCGGAGCTATTTTTTACACACAACGCGACGGTTTCCTGAACCTTGACATGGGTTCCGAGATGGTAGCCTGTCAGGTCTTCTTTCGCAGTCAAGAGAAATAAAAATCATATGGTGAAGGATCTGGGCTGTAGGTAGGGTGTTCCCATACATTCTTCTAACGGAAAGGTATCATTTGCAGCCATGGCCGTATGTAGCACAAAAATCTCCTACTACCGGTGACATCTGGATGATGAGATTATGTCTTCGATTCACACATGGAACTAACATTTCCCAGAGCATTGATTGATCCATGAGAGCTCCTGTGACCCTCTTTTTGAAGCACTTAAGAATTTAAATGCGGTATTCCTATTTATGATAAATATTTGATAAAAATTTAAACTTAGAATGCATTAGCACTGTTTAGGAATTCCCAACTCGTTCGTATGAGTTCAAATCTACTAAATGCGATTATCAGATCCTCCAACAAAACTATTAAAATCATTATTAAAAATAATAGTTTAAAATCAATCTAATAAATAATAAACAAACCTTTCTGGTTATAATAAGCTTTCTAGTTGTTCATGACACAACTGTAGTCCACCTCTGAAGAATATGCCAATCAATGAATAGAGTGTCGAAAATGTATGGAAATCGTTTACCTCCAAATCCCTTTCCAATCTTAACCAACCTCTTAACACATTCGACGCATAAAAGATCAATTTTATTTTCAATATCTACTATCTTCTTCCTATGTGCATCTCTCCTGGAGTAAAGCTTTTCATCTGGGCAAAGAATACACTTCTCCTCTAATGCATCCCTTTAGCACCACAAAGGCAACACAAAGCTTCTTCGAAGAGGAAAGTGAAAAAAGAAAATATTATAATATATATATATATATATACACATGGTGTTCCAAAAAGATGGTGAAAATCTTTAATTCTTCATTCATTAGCGATAAATGGACAATGTGAATTGACAAAAACGTTCAAAATAAGGTACGAAAAAATCATTTAGGTAAATTTCAAAAAGTGATAGTTCTTTTTTATTTTTGTAAGATCACCCTCCAAAAAATTTTGTTAGTAAATCTGGCCCCATGTACTTACCAAGTGTACATGATTACCACGTGTACAGGTATGTACAAAATTTGAGAAGGATATCCAAAAAAGAGTAAACGATATACAGATAAATATACGCCGACTTAATCCACTTTTCAGTGGTTTTCGAGGGCTTCTATGTAAGTAACGAAAATAATTTCTAAGACTCTAACAATAAACTTTTACATTAGAAATCATGTATAGCCCCTGATTATCTCTGTCTGAAGATATCTGGGACGTTTTATGATAAGAGGGTGAAATTTTGTCCATCACCTCATTTTTGTATGAGACACATTTTATTACTTGGTAACTGTTTTCATTTTTGTATGAGACACATTTTATTACTTGGTAACTGTTTATTATGAGGGTCATATACATGTTTAAAAGATGCCACTTTCTGAAAATTAACGAGAATTTTTTAATAACGTAGTCATTTTTCGTTCCTTATATTGAATTTTTTTTTCATTTTAGATTCCTCTCTTTTCTCTAATGTATAAAGAATGAAAGCGTGTTACCACATTTGTAAGACATACATACAAATATACACAAGTATACATAAAAATATTTTTTTTAGCACTGGTAGAATAATTCAGATCAATTTTATATTATACTGAAGCTTATGATCTAACTATTCCAAGAGCTATTGAGTATGTATCGGTATTCTCGTGTGATATATGAAGTAAAATATTTAATAAATCGTTATTGTGATTTCCATTCAAAAATTTAAATTCAGTCACCGGTGTCAGTACGAACTAACTTGTTTGTTGTAGATGAATAGTATATTCTAATAATCGTCATGCAGCTGTTCAATTCCGTTACTACACGTTTATCTCTGCATTACAGTATCAGTTATCTGCATTAACACGAATTATACCTTTCTCGATGAGTTAATCAATTTAAATTATGGTAGAAAACAATAGTAAAATTTTTCATCCACAGATGCCACTACGATGTAAAACTCGCGATATAACTATTTAAATAAATCAAGACATTTAAACAAGGGGATCGTAAATTTACAGCGGTAAAAACAAAAGTTTTTAGCAATAATTCAGAGCCAGGAGTACTGATGAGACGGTGAAATTAGTTAACAGATTTATATTTAAGGAGGTTGTGTACATTGAAACAGAAAATAATCAAAAAGCGACCAAAAATTGTAAATTCAGTTGTATATTAATATTTAAATTTAACTAAAATCTAGAATTTTACTTAATCCGATGAAAAAAAAAACCGCTGCATATGAGTTAATTACAAAAAAAATGTATAACACTGCGGGTACTAATCAAAAGAAACACATATTTTGGGAGTGGGGAAAGACAGCCTCCCAAAATATTCTCTTTCGATGTCGTTGGGTGTTTAAAATTGGAAAATTGGAAACATTATTCTTGATTCAAATCATGTGCATGGTACTATAAGGTAGAGTATGAAAGCCAATGTATTAAAGATAAGTGTAAGGATATTTTATAAATTCGTTTTTCTTAGAATGGGAAATTTTCCGTGTCTTTAAAAACGCTTCTTAAGTCTTAAAATTTTGAAAATATCTTTTAAAATTTGCTATACAGATTCCTGATAAACTTAAAAATGAAATTTTGTATCCATTTCAGATTTTGTTGCCACTAAGATTATGAAAATTGAATTTCAGTTTTGAAAAATATGAAATTCGTGTAAAAATTCATCATTATAGCACAGAACCATTTCCTTTGAAGTGATACCGAAATATATATACATTTAAGTAATGGAAACGTGAAAATCAAAATTGAAAAATATAACGCACAGAAACATTTTTAAAAGTACATTTTACTAAAAAAAATTAAATCAAAATTGAAAAATATAATGCAAGGAAACATTTTTAAAAGTACATTTTACTAAAAAAGTATTAAATAGTTAATATTTTTAAAATATTTATTCATTTTCGTATTTTAATGCATATACATACAAAATTTTATAACATTTTCTCAAAAATTTCGAAAAAAGCATTTATAAAATAAGATTAATGTTATTTGACTATTGAACAGTCAGGATAGCTGGTTTCAAATAAGGACGTTAAATATTCTAATGATGCAGACTCACAAAACGGCAGGCGAATAAAACGCAAAAAGGCCTTTCGTATTGCGTGAGACACCTAAATTGTTGGTAACCGAAGAATACTAACAATTTTGAAAACCAGACACGTCAAATGACAGGAAAATTAATATTTAATACCAGAATATTTGATATTGAGATAGTGTGTCTGTGAGGGGTGGGGTTTTTAAAAGGAAAGCAAATGGACATGAGCATTACGGGCAAATGTAATTACTGTACAAACAACATAAATCAAAGGTAACTTATTTTAAAACACAAAGCGCAAAAGGAAAATGAAAGACGGAATTTAAAAACATTAAAAATATATTAAATTTAGAATAGGAAAAAGAAGCGCATGTGAATTAATAATATGCAATGAACTGCATCGTACCCTGCAGAATCTAAACTCTATTCTAAACATTAAAATATATATGTATATATATGAAATAATAATATGTAATTATCTGGATCGCACTCTCTACCTATACTAATCTTAAAGGTTCTCTACACGTAAAATAATATCAATTGCATTTTCAATATGCGTTCGCCGTGCACATTCATTCGAGTTGAGTACTTTCATCACATCACAAAAAATAATGATTTTTTTTAATAAAACGCTTTAGCACCACGGAAGCAACATAAACCTTCTTGAATGACGGCGGAATAAAAAAGTTAGAAGAAGAAAAAAAAAGCCACAAACGAATAAAATTGTGCCACGCAAGCCAAAATACATGTGAAGAATTTTATTTTATTCTCAGCCCCAGCATACATTATTTTTTTAATATATATATCTGCTATTTTCTCCCCGCATTTTGTGAAGTTAAGAAAAACAGATTCTGCAACAGAATTCCTGATACGACATCTGTTTGTTCTCAGCGGCAGAGAAAAAGAAATAGGGTCAGTTTGATTTGGGTCAGAGAGTCACGGACAATTACGTCGAAGGTTTTCCTGAATCAATGTGTTATTTTCTTTAAGAGACGGTGGTGTTTCTTGTCCGATTCTGATAAATTCTGATTTATTGTTTTATGCTGCGGAACTTTTGATAGCTTGCCATTCTGTTACGTTTATTTCATAAACACGTATATACAGTAGGTGACAAAATTATTGGCGATAGTAGTCATATATTTCAGTTTTTATAGTTTAAGTTAAATTTTTGAGCAAAAACATGGTTTTTGGTTTGTAGATATTTTTTAAGATCTCAGATGCGGATTTATTTGAAGAAATTCTTTCGTTTGGAACGAATATCATGGCCAAATCTAGCCACAAAGTGTACAAATTAACAACATTGACTAGAAGAATCGTCCTCTTACAACTGTTGCCATGGACAAGAATGTGCTTGTTTAATTTTGTCCTAATTTGAATGACAAAACGTGAAGGTCCCGAGTTCGGGTCCCATCGCGCGTCCATCGACCTAACCGTTCGGAGTTTTCCGTGGTTTTCTCGGAAGCTTAGCGTATATACGGGTTAGGACCCCTTAAAAAGACCCGCACGGAGGGCACCCCACCCATCGGCCTAGAGCCCACGCGTAGCTCATCGGCCGTAATCCCACATACATACATACATTTGAATGACAAAACATACTTATCATCCGTTAGACAAAGCAGTTCCATGACAATGAAAAAAAAGAAGAGTGGGAACCACAAGATCAGTCGGATGGAAACAGTGAAATTTTAGTTTAAAATATATAGACCTATCTTGAAATTTTTATTTTATTTATGCATTTATTTATTTTTTGTGTAATATTACCTTATTTTATTCAAAATAATATTCGATCTTTTACGACGGTGTTAATATCTTGTTTGTTTTTTTTTTAACTGCCGATAAGTGAATATGCTTGTCAATAATTGGTTCTTATCCATGACAATAATATGGGAAAAAATTGTTGTTGAATTTCCGCTCATAAAACGGAAATTTTTATTAATTTGACTAAAGTAATGAATCTAATGTGTAGTCTAAATCTTGGCCATAAAGAAAACCTTTGAAACATAAATATTACTTTATCAATAAGAATGTTATTAAAAAAATAACACGAAAACTCCCTTAAAGTTACATTTACCGGTGCCTTTACCCTAGTAGGATGTTGTTGGAATTCAGTGTATGATGCCATTTTTGATTTGAGTTTCGACTGTCGTTTGTTGGTGATCAGTTCTTTTGCGATCTTCCACTTGATGAACTCCCAGATGTTCCCAGTAAGCTAAGCTCCATGGCCTCTTAGACATTTAATACGCGTACGACGATTCAATTTTAACGCTTATCAGAAACAGCAATAATAATACCAGCAGCTAAAAACAATATAAAACTTTATGAAAACAACATTTCAGTGCTCGAATCAAAATGATGAAAACCAAATTATGAAAACAAAATTTGAGTAATGTCCCAATATGTTTGCCACTTATTGTATTTCTTTTCTATCTGCACAGTTTTAGGAGTTGGTGTATTTGATAGAAATTACGAACCGATTATAGCAGATTTGTAGCTATAATAGATTAATGTGAGTCAAAGGAAAATTCATTTTAATTTATTTCACTGGCAGTGTCTCGGTTAATAACAACATTCTAAAGGCATTATCGGATAACTAGCGTGAAAAATAGCGATTGCATTTTTATAAAAAAAATATTAAAAATATTAAAAACTATTTAGAATATTTCAATTATACATACAAACAACAAAGGATTCCAATATCTTGTCTACAGAAATAAAGATTCGCGCATTTTCAGCAGCTTTTCCGACAGGATCAAATTGAACTTGAACAGGCTAATACATCAGTGTATCGTTTTACTTATTTGACCGTTTATTACAAATATTTTATAAACCAAATTGAAGGGCTTGCTGATAAAAGGAGATATCTCTAAATATTAAAGTTTGGAGAAAATTATAAAAAACTCTCCGGGCTTCAACTCAACTAACGAGAATGACAACTCTATCTCTTTCATTTTGTAATGAATTAAAGAGATTTTTCTACTGCACGACAGTCCATATAACTCCAAACTCACATAGGACGGACCTACGCATTTTCAGAAGCAAACCATTTTGTTTTTAGGCCTCAATTAATGATTTAAAGTTACTATGAAATGTCATTAAGTACAAAAATTTGAAATAAAAACCAGTACATGCTAAGACCTATGTAATGAGAAGAATAAGTACCTAAAAAAAATGTAAACATAATTATTTAAGTAGATTCATACATTTCTGCCGTAGTTAATGTTATACGCGTTTAAATGTCATTTCTATAACTTAGATAAATTGTTATTCATTAGTTTATCTGGCACTGAATGTGATAAATTGAATTCACTAAAGTTTCCTGAATGAGAGTGTGTCATTTTTTTCTTTATTCTTTTTGCTAGTCTAAATCGCATAATTAGATTTTTTTCCATGCAATAATTTCTCATATTTTAAATTGTTATGCTGATTCTCATCCCATTGTGTATTGTAAAAATGGAGAAAAAAGAAGTTAAAATATATATGGATAAGAAATGAAGACATTCATTTAGTTTTTTTTTTTACAAATATGTGTTTTTATGGAACCACAAAATCTTTATTTCTAAAGTGTAAGGCGCCTTTAGATTCTTGTAGATATCCACATTTGCTTTCAGTAACAATTTCGTGGAAGTTTGTCTCTTCTTTGTGTTTTTGAAAGATTTTCTTGTCAACTTATGGATAGTTTCCAGAATACTCAGAAATCTTTATAGGAACGTATAAATTTTAATGGCTCTTGACCCACCAATAAAATGCAGCTTTCCCCACACACTGGATAAGAAAAAGATTTTGAGGGGTATTTCCTCTTTAAAAGTGTAACTTTTATTATTATTTCTTATATATCCCTTGCTATTTGAAATTTTACTGCGAAAATTTACTACTTTCAAACTACATGGCCGTAGATATATATCGATGAAAATGTATGTTTACTCGATACTATTTATTTTTCATTTTGTTTATAGATTTTATGTTTGACTTAAATTTTATCAAGAATGTTACTTTATTTATTCGGTATATTTCAACATTTTTTAAAGGAAATACTTATATATAAGCATATATTAATGATTTAAAAAAAAGTATTGACTTTGTTTTTTCTCTCTTCAACAAATATTAAACTGGATTTAATAAAAATTTCAAACTTTAATTTAAAATAGAATTTTAACTTAGATAATAAGTCATCAGTTTATTAAAGTGAAGGATAAAAAAATGATTCATGCTATTTGTAAACAAAATCATTTCATATTCATATTACTGCAAGGGCATGTTTGCAAGTTAATTTCTATAAACCTTGTATGCTGTTGTCTTGGTATAAAAATAGTTAATACAGCGCAAATTTAGCATGTGCATAAATGTTTTATGCACACATCATTTTCCTTTGTATTTCATTGAAACATATTTACTGAAAAATATTTGTGAGATGATTTAAAAATATCCATGCTTATTGTAAAGTTTTAATGCTACATTTTCAGTACTAACTGAATTTGTATTTTAAGTTTCAAAGCATTTTGTTTCAAAATTCTGACATTACACGATAGCATTATTCTACTTTCACCATCCCAGATTATCTAAAATTTATAGGAATCATTTTACTGTACGATATATTTTTTCAGTCAATATTATTACTAAAATTTAAATGTTTAACAACCACTTTAAGCATTTATGTACGTTTACAGGAAGCGACCTGCCAGTAACATTCTACGTGAAATAACTCCTTCATCAAAAGGCTCAATAACTAAAGTTCTAAGTAACGTGAGACGATCTTCACGCAACGGCGCTCACTTATACCAGTTACTCAATAAGTAAGGTTTTACTTAGCGCTCATATTCATTCTGTAATACACAAAGGACCTTTCTTACAAAAGAGTGAAAGGGTTTAATACCCTGGCCCGTGCGTAAGAATTGGTATTTTATCAGGAACTATGTTTTGGGAAAAGCGATTCCCGAACGAAAATCCAAAAAGGGGAAATAAGTCTCATGGAACCTACTTTATCTTAAGGCCTCTTTACTGTTTTGAAGTTTTGAGTTTTTTTCTTCATTGTTTATGTTTTCTCACAAAATATATACGGAAGTAATTTCCAAGAGTTTTCGTCGCAGCTTAAGTCTTTATGGAGAGATTTAAACATGTCTTAAAAGTTTGTTTAAGTTTTGCTTTTAAGTTCATGATTTATCTTCATATTTTAGCGAGGGATATTCAGAGTTTAGTTTTCAAAAATGGTTTAATGAGATTACGCACTTGACGGTTGATGGTGAAAAATAAAACTGCAGGAAATTCACTTATGGTAGATTTTAATATAAGTTTTAATCTACTTGGATAATATATTTTATCTTCTAATTCAATTGTCTCCTATTATTTCTGATCAAATATTTGCTTCAAGAATTAAAATTAATGTATAAAAACTTTAAAACTGTAACTTAAAATTCTATGATACTATAGAATACTGACATAAACACAGAAAATTGTCCTTAAAACCTATATACAAATTGAATACAATATAATCATTACAATATAAGTAGCATTTCCTGAAACTGTAAGAAGTTGTAAATAAATGTCTATTTTTTTTTTCAATTCACCATATTTTTCAAATAACAATAAATGCAGTATACTATTATAATTACAAAGAAAGCCAAACCAGTATAATGCGAAAATCGCAATATTTGTGAATTATTTATTCTTTCGGAGAGCTGTAGGAACAAAGAAAATAGATTAACAGCTAGTTTGAATTTACAACTAAGACTTATGAGTCTCCTGGCTATGTGTGCCACCATGTAGACATGATAATGGTATAGATTCCAATATGCAATTCTGTACAGTTTTATCCTACCACTCACAATTAAGCATCCCTTATTGCACTACTTAATCCATAGATATTCAGTCGGTACAAGTTCGAACCGTATCAGATGCATTGTCAACTAAAAAATAGCACATATCACATATCTTGCTGAACAGTCTCATAGAACAGTTCAGCCTACCCTGATAAATAGATCGGACATTTTCCTATGAAAGGTCTGACAGGAGACATCTGAACTATAAATCTTCACGCGTCACACACGGGAGAAAATGAGTGTTAAAACTTTGGATTTTTGAGCTTCTCTTATTCTTCTATTAGTAATAATAATAACATTGAATTTTTTACAGCTAATCTTAAAGTGGGAGAAGAAGCTACCTTGGCGCTTGTGAAAAATACGCCAATGATGTTTCACACGCTGATGCACGTAGACTGACACGCATTCGTTCCAGATGGCGGCAAATTAAAAATTGGAAAGTTCTTTAGAGGTCTATTTTGCCCTTCAAGAGGGCTGTGAATTGAAGTAGGACATTTTCTATGTAAAACTGCACCTCGTTTGTTGGACCAGCATCAATAAAAGGAAAAGAAAAATAACTGACAGCCCTCAAATAATGTAAGAAGAACTGTCATTATCGCCATATTGTTTCTTTGTTTTTAAACCACAAAATGTAGCATGCATCAAACCAGGATTGAACCCGAATCAATGCCATGATATACCAGTGCGCTATGACCGATATAAAAATTTGGCGAATAAATAAAAATTTGGCGCCGAAAATGTTCGGCGAAAATATTTGGAGAGTTATTTGTTGCTTATTGGATGTAAAACGGGATTTGTTCTGCAAGTAATATTCAACTGGGTCCAAAATATACATGCGGTGCAGGTGCACGTTAAATTAGTGGATCCGAAAGTCCTCTCGGGGGTCGCTGCAGTTTCTGAGGAGTGCCAATATTCAGAAGTCCCCTCTGATAAGGATCAAAGTTGTGGCTGGAAACTCCGAGAAGGACGTACGTAGCTCTAAATGACACATTCAGTGACGTGAGCAGTCCTCTCCTGGCAAATAAATAAATAAATGAATATGACATCATGTTTTATTATGTGTTCTATCGTGTTCTGACTTTTTCCTCATTACCACCTTCACACACATTAAAAAAAAACATAAGTGATAGAAAAGGATTAGATATCGCACAATGTTTACTCATTAATTTTTTTATCATTATTACAACCCATGCACTGAAATTATGTTTTTAATTCATCCTTGTTATGTAGTTACCCAGGCATCATAACAAGGTTTTTGAACGTTAATACACGTATAGAGAACTCGCTGTGGTGCCTGATATACGCCTGTTGTTTTCGGTTGTATATGCAGTAGTTATTACCAAAAAACTAAATTCTGAACAATGACCAATATTTTTTAATGATAATAACAGGTAAAAAAATTACTTCAACACATAACTTCGATATGTTTCTATGTAGATAAAAACTGCCATGTCAGTCTTATTCGTTTTTCTTAGCATAAACGTGGATCAAACAAGAATTAAAAATATTCGAAATTTATTATCGAAAAGTCATAATCGCATTTCAACAACCACTTTATTACTATAAATTAATATATATATATATATATATATATATATATATATATATATATATATATATATACATATCTTGTATTTTTCCATTTAAAAGTGAGTTTACATGCTTTAAGTAATATTCAAATAAATGTCGTCTACTACTTTTGAAAATGTTTTATTTTATTTTACTTTAATACATATTTAAATATTTAAAAATGTGATTAAAAAAAGTTAATAGCTTTTTATAATTTTTACAACACTGATGTTACAATTCCGGATTAAAAAAATAATATGAATTGAATATGAATCTTAACATATTACTTATTATTCGAACATCTGATGCCAAATAACGGATTTTTTTTAATCTTTTCAAATACAAGTATGTGTAAAAGCTGAAGCATTACTTTTATGCTTCGCCGCATACACATAAACATTTGTTCACTAATATAAGGATTACTCGGGATTCATAAAAACGCTCTGACGCATAGAATATCCGTAGAACAAAAGAGCTAAAAATATATAAAAATCCTAACAACAATAAAATGTATTTTATAAGTAACCGGGTTCTCGGAAAAGTCTTTATTCAGAAAACCCATTTAATATATCAATTCTTGGAAATCTTACTCTAGAGATCGTGTTTACATGTTGTTCAGATTTTTATATTATTTTCTACGAAAGGTAGACACTGAAAATGCTTTAAGAATATATTTCATTATATTACAAGATAATCATTAAACACTAACATCGTTCGATGAATTGGTAATTGCTTGAAGATAATAATTTTACAATCTTCAAAATACATAATCATTTTTAACTGATGATGGCTCTTGACAATTTATCAAGAGCATACATGCCACTGAAACCCGCGTAAAAAGAATTCCCATGAAAGTCATCATTATAAATCTCACGCGATTAAGTTGAAAATAACTTTAACACCTTTGCCATCGAGAGAGCACCAATCTGCGTATTGTTTAAAATAAGTGTTGCTATCCACATGTATAAATAATGCTCCTTCAAATTGCATCTTCTGCTGATTTTTCATGGATATGAATATATCAGAATGGAAATCATTATGTACGAAATAAAGGAAAGTATACCATAATTTTCTGTAGGATTTGTGGTACAGTTGAGCGGCGAAATTAAAGTTAAATTTAAAGTTTTAGAAGAAATACGTTGCTCGTAAAGTTCACATTGCTTTCACAAGTAACCTAGAACGTGGCACTCCAAATGAAATAACAATGAAGATAGATTTAAAGTAGTTTATTTAAAAATATTAAAAGCTATTATAACGGTGGATGGTTGCATAGTGGAAAAAAAGCGCGGCTTCACACAGGAGGGGGAAATGTGTTAGGAGAGGAAAACAGTAAGCCGATTTAAAGTAGTTTTAAAATAGTAAAGCTACAACGTGGATGGATCATACGTAAAGAGCGCGGCTATACACAGGTGGGCAAATGTTAAAGAGTAAAATTGTAAAGGTAAACAGTAAGCACTTGAGTAGCGTAAGGAGATATAACGTTGCCATTAATGTACAATGAAATTTCCAGTCGAAGTAGAGAAGTTTAATAATTTAGTAAGATATAATTTAGTCGCTATAAATTTCAAACGCAAACTGTCCAACAGGGTATGGCTAAAGAGAGCTTACAACCCCAGGCAATTTATTGAAACCTTGTGAAAAAACTTTGAGGAGATCAAACAAGGAAAGCAAGCACGGCAACTGGACGTCTATCGAAGAAAAATATAACACTTTAGCGGAGAAATCCAAAGTAATACCGTATTTACTCGTGTATAACGCGCACTTCGTTTCAAAAATTTAAGACAAAAATTCTGAGTGCATTTTATACATGGAATAATTTTTTACTGCTGCAAGTAATCCACGATATACGTGTTCAAGAAATTCATTCAGAGTAGATAATAAAACTGGAAAAGTCTTCCTCAATAAAAGTACTTGCAGCATTTTACTGGTTACACTATTTTATACGAAATAGCTATTAAGATTATTTTTTAACACTAATTATCAATTCTACACCAATAATTATCAATTTGCCGCTACTAGTGTTATCATAACAGTCCTCTTCATCACTGGCACAGTCAGTAACCTCTAAAAATGATATCGTCTTCAGTTCCATCCACTTACTTGAACTTTTCAGTCACTTCCAAAATCACTTACACGCGAATTTACAGTGCTCGTTATTCGCGCATGCGTGCTATACACGAGTAAATACGGTATACAAAACGGAAGTAACATAGCATAACGGTGAGAAAAATGCGAATTACAGAAATTGGTAAGAGTATTACACTTAGAATAGGGAAATTAGAATCAGACCCAATTAAAATCATGCGATGAAGTGCATCACGTGATTCATTTATAAAGTCTATTCTTGTGAGAATTTAAATAAGAGTGTCATTTTATCATAATTTGTTACATTTTTCTTCTCGAAGTGCTATAGCTTTATAAAATTGTGTTTGCTTCATGCTGTGTAGTCGAGGTATCTTAACTTCTAGATGAAAAATTATTCATTTTGAATTAAAGCTTCTTCACATTTACACAGAATAAAAATAAATAAATTATCGTTAACGGAATCTAAATTCTTTTTAATTATAAATTTCCAAAACATTCATAATTTAAGTAAATTTAATTGCTGCGTTTCAGTGTCATCGCAACATTCACGTGTGGTTACATTTTGCACAAATAGATTTATGTTTTTAACACAGTCTTATGTTTATGTACACAATATTTAGCTTATGTACATTATAATTTTATAGTATATACTACAGAAAACACAACTTTCAAAATAGCTTTAGCTATGGCAACTTATTTAATTTAACGAATAGAAATATGTTTGAGGTTCTTTAAACGGTTTTCTTTTTATTTCATAACTGATGCGGTAGAACACCATTATTTTGAGATTTTAAGTCAAATTCTGAAAAATAATCTGAACTAATAATCTGTATCTGTAAGTAAAAATTACAATTTTGCTCATTTAATTCCTCATAAACGGCTCCCTTCCATCTTCAAAACTTTTAAACCTGCAAAATTTTATCAGAAAAAAATAAAATAATAATGATAATATGCTTATAAATATTTTATTTAGTAAATCTAGTTTTGCACAAATATAAATTTTAGTTAATGCGACTTTTGATTCAAGTTGTTTTTAATAAATTTGATAAATGCAAACCGGTCTTTGGGATTTACTTGTTTAATAGTTTTAGCAAGGGAAGTGCACTAAGAACGAAATTCGAAAATAAATCTGGTGGTACAACAGGTTGATAAACAAATAATAAATTTTGAAATGTAATTTCAGAACGATACAGACGTAGAAATCGAGAGCGATAATCTTCACATGAGTACAAAAGACCTGATTTGTTTAACCTTCGTGGAATTCGAGAGACGATCGACAAAAATCAAAATTAATTGTAGAGAAATAGGGAAAAAATGGCTTACGATTAAAAAAATTTTTGAAACGAAAATTCACTACAAATCTAATAATTAGCCAGAAATTTAAAATCATCCGCCCGCATAACCAGAAAATTACTTTATTTTTTGGATCGCCACCTGCATGGCTGCAATACCAAGTAAAATAGAAGGTTATTTCATTTGAGAAGGTGATTCGTATCTTCATTCTCTTAAAACGATTTTTGCAATTTGAATTGAACATACTAGAACACCCATGAGTAAGTTATAATATCTCTAAAATTTTCCATTCCGAATACTTCCCTTTTATCTCTAATTACCCATATATAAGTTTTGGACTTAGTTTAGGGCTATTTAAATTCATTCTAGTAACTGTTTTCACTGTATGCTTCGAAAATAACTTGATTGGGAAAATCAAACACAATGACCTCATTATTCTACTAGAACTGTAGAAATGTTTTGTCATTACACTCTTAATAAAAGTAGTTGACATTTTATCATAAAATGGCGCTGAATTAGCTGCAACCTTTCTATTTAGAAACGTTGAGCCATGATTTGGTGTTTAAACTGTTCAATGGGACCAAATCATGTTGAAACATTTCTCCATACGGATGCAGCTAATTTCGCTCCATTAAATGATGAATCTTTTAACTACTTCTATTAGCTGTGTATGCAATGAAAATGCCTTTGTGAAGTTTTACTACCGAATGGGGAAAAACCTTCAAAGTGACGTTATGCATTTACTGGCTTCATACCACTTTCGAATAATCTGAAAGATATTTATTTACAAGTTTTTTCCGCGTGTTTTTTTCAGTGTATTTCTCCGTTAATTTGACTTGTCATACTAAAACTTTAATTCACTTTATATATTAAATAAACTGATTTTTTAAATTATTTGTTGCATTCTCAGAGCAACCATGGGTGACCTATTTCAATATGAAAAAAAGAAACAGAAAATAATGCTTTGTTTTTATTTTGAAATTCATTTTCAAAGTCTGTAACCTAAATGCAGGCTTACAATTTACTCGCTCAATACATTAAGTACTTTATAAAAGCGATTTCAGACACTAGTGAAGATGTGGCAAGTAAATGCTTTGCAGTGATTAAGAAGAAAAATTCTTTAAAAAATAAGAAAAAAATCTATTTACTACATTTCTTTCAGTGTCAAAGTATTATACGTATACGTATTCTTTTTGAATGTATGAAAGTATCTGTAAAGGAGTTATTTAGTTTGGCTGTTTTAAATTATTAAGTTACGTTGTGACACATAAAAATCCAGTCTCGATATACACTTAGTTGCAATATAATAAAAAGGCGTTAACTACTTGAAAGAAAAATTCTTTAAAAAATAAGAAAAAAATCTATTTACTACATTTCTTTCAGTGTCAAAGTATTATACGTATACGTATTCTTTTTGAATGTATGAAAGTATCTGTAAAGGAGTTATTTAGTTTGGCTGTTTTAAATTATTAAGTTACGTTGTGACACATAAAAATCCAGGCTCGATATACACTTAGTTGCAATATAATAAAAAGGCGTTAACTACTTGAAACTATTTTATTAAACATATACTATTGAAACATTCTTATAACGGGCGGTGATGGCTCAGCGAAAATAAAATGACGTCCTATATGGACAGTGGAATTAAGATGGAAAAGACTTAAAAATTACCCCAGCACAGAATTACACATTGGCGAGAACAATAACTTGGCTGAGATCAATAACGCCAATTCCAGAGCAACCCTACAAATTAATCCAATAAAATTAAAAATGACGTAATCACGAGCAAATAATTTTTAAGATGAGGCAGAGCAACAAACAATAAAAACGCCAACACCAAGCCAAGGTAGGGGAAGCCAAAAGTACGTTTATTTTGCAAACGGACGCAAATATAATATTTTTTTAGCACACCGGTCTGAAGAGACGAAAAAACAAAAAGAATAGTGCATACGGGGAAAAGCAAATATACAGATTTAAAAACCGAAATAGAAAAATGAAAAACAGAAGTGATTTAGAATTCTTGAATTTGGATATATTACATTAAAGAAAGCCAAAGTAAATGATTATTAAATTAGATATGTGATCTCCATCACAGTATCTTGCAACGATCCACATTTCTAATATTCTAATTGCTCTAAATTGAAAGCCTATTGAAGGAATCAAAAATAACCTCATCATTATTCCCGATTTGCGCTTCACCGAATATTTGCGCAATTGACCCGCAATCTATGACATATTTCTGTCTCACAGTAATTCCATAATACTGAAATTTCCATCTTCTAAAAGAGGAATTATTTAATGCCGGAGATTCAGGGAAAGAATTCGTATTGTATTTAGAACACCGGGAAAATTGATCCGCCCCGAATATCCATTCCAGAGGAACAAGTCACATGGAAACTGTTTTAGATTAAGTTTCTCTAAAGCCCTCTGGTTTGGAATTATTTTCTTGGTGGTACGGTTCAGCGAAAGATAAATTTAAACTGATTTTATGTAGTTTTCTCGGTACGAAATAGGAGATGTTTGACTGTGTTCGTTTTTATACACTTGAAGTTATTTTACGAATTTTTGTGAAGTTTATTCAAAACGATAGTACGTGTAAATGTGGCTTCTAGTAAGTTTTGTGCAGAAGGACAAGATAAACTATTTTCAAATAACTCATATGTTTGTAAGTCTTTTATTAACATTTTAATTTAATAGAAAATGAAATTTTAATTGAATAAACATTTTTTTCTCATTGAAAATTGATAAAAACATGATATTTCTCTACACGATGTCTTGATTCGAATGTTTAAACTAGTTCACATTTGTTCAAGCGTATAGACGTTATATTTTTAAGTATTATTTTTTTTTTATTTTAGTACCTTTGCTACCTAATTCATGAATTGAATATTTTGGTAAATATTTTTGAATGGTTTCAACAGATTGAAGAGTTATACAATGAAAAAATATCCCTATAACGCATATGTACAACTGCGGAAAAAAAACAGCCCACTTAAGCTTTATTCGGCCGTCGTTCGTCGTACAGCCTTGTTACACATACCAATCGTTTACGATTAACGTACACTTTAATTTTCTATGCATAAAATTTGCATAAGGGGTCATCTCCATATTTCAATTCACATCATTTTCCTTTCCAATGGCAACATCTAGATTTCACTTCATATTTAAAAACAAATTAGCTCATTTTAACCCCAGATACCAATGTTCAATACATTTGAACTAAAAATGAATGAATTATGGGCTTAGAAAATTTTCCTTCCCCCTAAGTTTTTTTTTTTTTTTTTTCATATTTCAACCCATATCTCATTTAGTATTGATCTTAAGAAGTTGATTTTCCCTCAACTATTAGAACTAAATTGCCCAAACATAAGTTACACTTATTATAAATTTTTATTAAATTATTAATATATAAGTATTGTGCATTCTTTTTCACTCTCGATAAACACAATTTTATCAACGGCCATACCTGGCAATAAACTGGTGTCTGCAAACATATTGGTAGAAATGTAAAAAAAAATAGGCGGCGTTCAACTTCACTTCATTAGCTGCACGTCCTTGGTACACCAAGCCATTAATGAATACCCAGAACAAAAAGGGATTTTGAAAGGTTTGCAAAACCATCTTCAAGACTGCTTTCACGATTAAAATTTTCTGGATTAGCTTAAATTAGTAAATTTATGCAAGTAAAAAAAATTTAAAGATGATTGTCTGCTTTCAAAGAGATTGGCAATATGTATTAATACCAAATAGTGCATAATCTTCCAAAAAAACCGCAATTATGCTTGTTTTAGTGAACGGATAAACATTAAGCATCCAAATGAAAGTGCAGTACGTTTTTCTCGTAAGAAAACTCTTCGATTGTTTTATACTGGCAATATTCTTTATTTCTCCCAGTAAAAAGCTAATAAAACATCTACAGAATCATTCATGATTTCTGTTTTCTACTTCGGTCTCCACGAATCTTTTCTAAAATTAATAAACATCATTAAATTACTCCTCCTATTCATCCATACGAGACGCATCCCAACAAAACGAAAAGTGTAACAGCATTTCCGAGAGAGAAACTCGCATTTATTTCATTTCATTTTTTTTACCACGGTAACTTCGCCGGCTTTGAAAGGCTTCGGAAGAATTTTAACATGTATTCAACATAAAATATTTCAGGGTCCCTAACCCCATTAAAAATTTGAAAACACTTTAAATCTCAGAAACATTATTTCCTTCCTCTCTTCGTTGGGTTGGGGGGGGGAGCATTTACTACAGCGGGAAATTCTATGACCGGGCGATCATTAAGAAGTAATAAAAACTCCGCGCTGTCTGCCAGATTCGGGAATGCCATTAAAAATACAGAGAAATGTGTATTCACGGACCATCCAAAGATAGAATACACTCAAGAAGAAATACTCAAGAACTTGGACGTCATAACGAGAAAACTGTTTTTTTTTCCTTTCTCTCATACTCCCCTGCTATGCCAAAAGGAAAGCAGCGATATTATTATTACTGATGGGGGCACACTGTGAAGCGAAGTTCTTTCAGGCCATCAAAAACCAATCAATCAGTGTCCTCAATCCGCAGGACAAAGGGCTAATCAGCTTGGAGTATTGCTGATTTCTGGAATCACTCGACGCTTGAAGCATCATTAATTACGCGGAGGTAACGAAAATAAAGAAATTATAAATAAAAAGAAAGAAGGGGGGTGGGAGTGGAAGTAAATATTTTCCTAATAAGTTGTGCTGCGGGAGCGATCTGATTACGTTTCAAGTCAATTTGAACCGGGAAGCAGACGGTGAAAAGTACAGCTTACTTTGCCTTTCAGTATATTTGAAACTAACCGATGAGTTAATATTCCCAGCTAAACTTTGAAAATTCATCTCAAAATATTGATTCAGATTTTTTTCCCGTTTCCTAATGCGACATTTCACACTTCTTCATCCTTTTATGAAATTTTAAAAAGTATTATTAAGGGCCCAGCACGTTTGTAGGTGCTTAGATATTTATTCACCAGAAAATTTGGCTGAGGGAATATCCGTTGACAAAACTTGAGTACCTCAACGTTCAAGACATTTGGTTCCAACAAAACGGCAGTAAAGAAAGAAAGAAGAAAAAAAAAAAACAATGTTACACTCGATTTACAGATGTATAAATTTTACGACATTTTTAATAGCACTGTGACTCTCTGTGAAGACGAATAAAATGAAGTCGCAATACGTCACATTTAAATCGCCACTTGAAGATCACGACATGGTCGCTCCTTGTCTGTCCATGGCGATACCATATTGTCACTCAGCAGAGTAGTTAAAACGGCGTCGACTCAGTCACAAAGGTGACTGCATTTTTACACGTTACTGTTCTGTCTCGTTCATGCTATACTTGAAGGGTTTGCTGCGGCAAGGAGGTAGTCCCAAGTATCCAAGTTCGCGGACAGCTGTTAAAAATTTTTCAGCAATCAACACAAACTAACAAGCATGTCAGCTTCATCCTTTGAGTAAGGGTTTGCTGTGAAAAATAAGTACTTCCAACTATTAAAATTTTGCGAACAGTTGTAGAAAACTTTTGGAGATTCAACACAAGCAAACGAGAATGGCAGCTTCGTATCGTGAGTAAAGGTTTGTTGCGAAAGGAGGTAGTTCCAACGATTTAAGTTCTCGGACAGTTGTAGAAAGCGTCTGGAAGTTCAACACAAACTAACAAGAACGCTAGCTTCATCTATTGAGTAACTCAGTAATTAATTATTGGCGCAACATCTGTTTGGTAACAAACGAAAGAGATTTTGCTTTACTGCGAAGCGGTACATTTGACCCCATTCTCCCGTTGGGTGGACCTACCGAATTCTTAATATTAGTTTTTATATAATTATAGAAGCAAACCTTCCTATTCAAAAGCGAAGGCGCACTGTTCGACTACCCATCAGCGCAACAGCAACCGTCCTTAAGAAAAGTAAGTTCCTGGTGCTGCCATGTTGCATGTTATCCGAAACCACTTCTGAATATCAACAATTTAAGAAACTATCATCTTGACTCGAACAGAGAATCACAGGTTACACTAAGTAACAAAAAGGAAGTTTTTGTCTGTATCCTTGTTCAAAAAAGCATATTCTTGCTAAATTTGCTTCGAAAAAAAAAACGAATGTATATATATATATATATTTATTTATTAGCTCTTGTTTTCAAGATACACAAACCCCACTGGAGAAAATACACAACAGTCTACCTATGGACTCAAAGGTAAAAGGAAGGGGAAAAAATCATTTTTAATAAATATGATGCGATATATTATGTTTCATTAAACAATGTTCATTTTTCAAAAAGAAGGGGTTAATTTTAAGCGTATTTCTGTGAACTTTTCCTTTTTGCTTGCCTCTTATACTGAACATTATCTCTTGTAGTAATCCAGCAGTAATTACTCAGCATTAAATTTATCCAATGATCTGATATCTCAGTTCCATTGAAGAGATACGTATCTTGATGAAATCTTTCACCGTGCTCATCGCTTTCAGTTCCACAGTTTTTTTTTTTTGTTTTTTTTTTTTTTTTCATAAAAATTCCTCAAGATGAATGGGGAGGAACATAGAGTGTCAGAGTTATATTGAATACAAGGTCACAGAGCTTTTGTAGAGAGTTTTTTCGCCACTTATTGGTAGTTTTCGTCTTTTCAGGTTCCTAGAAATCCACGTATCATACCTTTAAAAGCTTTCCAGGCTGTTTTCATCTATCCCTCCAATATTTTATAAGGTCCTTTATAATTATTATATATTCTAGAATTCACAGACTCTCTCCTTAACATTTGCATAGCTCAACCTTGGCAATGCCTTTCTGGAAAGCCTTGTTAATTAAAGATACAAAGCTCTTCATTGCTCCCAGTACAATATGCAGGTGTGGAAGCAGAATCAGGATGTTATTTGGATCTACTACGAGCTAATTTTCAACATTTTTCTTCCCGGATTTAAGGTTTCCTGAAGATCATTTATATTTTATGTATTCAGGTTTTCTATCTCAAAAGTTCCCTCAACACAGGAAACAGCAGTATTTACTATAGATTAACTTCATTTACAGAAGTTCAGCAATAACTTTTAATTCCCCACGGATTTGCCATTTGTGATTCTCGTATTTTATTAACTCAGGGAATTAGCACATATCTGTAAGTCTTCTTCATGGGAACGGAATGTTTGAGGGGGATCAGAACATGTCAGATTAAACAAGTCAGGAACAGATCGAATGGCTGATGGAACCCATGGATACTGTACGAGCCATAATAGATATACAAACCAGCCATAGTGAGATTTTACTTCTCAAATTGGTTCTGTACCTTATAAAGAAGAGCTAATTTCATCCTTCTTTGGTGATTCTCGTGCTTAGCGAGACAAAATACTTCGGAAATAACCATGTTTGTGTCAGATACATTTTTGGTGTTGGCTAGTGTTATTCGGGTGGTGTGCCTAAACTAAGACGTTGTACTAACTATAAATGACTTAAAAAAGGAATTTTCACTAAAATGAGCATGGGATATGAAATTTTAGCTAGGTTCTTTATAAATAGAGGGAAAATATACTAGTGAGATATAAATAAAATTTTTGGATTTCTTTGTTTTCTTATTAATTTTTTTAGGTGTCAGGCATTTGTTAATTATTTATTTAAAAACTAATATTATTAGTATTTATTAAAAAAATAATAATATTCTTAAATATTTTTGTGGCTGTAAAAAACATGTGGCATTTTTACAAGGTTCAATTTATTGTGTAGATGTGCGTATTTAAAATTAATTAATTTCAAAATCGTTTTCTTTGGAATTAATTTAAACATAAATCTCCAAAAGCTTACTACAACGAGATTTCCTTTATGTTTCTAGTTATTATTATAAAAATTAATCAAATGATTTTTATAGTGCCAAATCGCTGATGTTTGGCAAAGAGTTTGAAAAACTTGGCCTATAATTTAAAAGTACGTTTTGTAATTAAGAAAACATAAGCATGATAGGCTACGGGCATACCGACATGGCGTAGACATTTTTTTCCCATTTAGAAGCCAACATTAAACAACAGACCTATTCAAAAATCAAAACCCTTTTTCCCGTCATAAAAGACTCTTTATACAACATCGTAGAAATGTATGTATCGCTTACTGCATTAGGAATTAACATTATGTTGAGAGTTTGGGGGATGTTCTGCATTTCAATTGTTAATTTTACGCCAAAATTCGTGTTCTACGAGTCAAATAAGTAAATTTTGCATTTTGTTGCTTAAAAAATGGTTAACTATAACACGAGATGAAGTGTTTTGAGTTTCCCCTTTGTTTCATATATTGGGTTGTTTCATATATTGGGTTTAGTTTCCTCTTTGTTTCATATAGTGGGGTCATTGCGAGTCTTGCTCGCAAGGAATACGTTACCTGCGAACCTAAGTGCTCTACTTATTTGTATTACGCTATTGTATATTATAAGTGAAGATTTCTCGCCAGTTTTGAGAAGTCTTTATTTTGGTGGCTGTTGGTGAATTCTTCAATGCTGTAAGCTGATGAGTAGATCACAGTTCTCTTCGAGAATTTGCACGGAATTTTAGACTGTGGGAGGATTTTATTGCATGCGAATTACAGTATCTGAGAAATGTGATCAGATGATGTTCAAAATTGAGTATTTTCTTGATCATTTCTGTGAATTGCATTTGGAAAACTGTCCGCCGAATTTCAGAATCGATAAAATTTGTATTTCGTCCTGATATTGTTCCTGCAATATTGATGACTGTTTCTGCAATAATTATGAGGCATAGTTATTATAGATATTTTTATCTTATATATTCAACGAAAATACTGCATTTTAAATAATATTCGAAAGGATTTTTGTATTTATAATCATTTTCACAGCATCGATATTTACTTTGATTATAAAGCTTTGAGAAAACGTTCTTCGGTTAAGTTTCTCTTTCTTTTAAATGCTGTATGATTCACTCCAGATTTCAAATTATTTAGTAACTAGCTGCGTGCCTGTTCTTCGCACGGTAGGAAACGAAAATTTTCCTTACATGTGTAATTCGAAATTATTCGTGATGTGGAATTTAAAAAAAAGGAGCAAAATTATTTGACTCTTAATGTAAAGTTTGTGTTATGAGTACTAACCTGATCATTGCAGTATAATGACTCAAAAAACTACGTCAGTATCATTCACTATCAAAAAAGTGGAAAGCTTAATGGTTTGCACAGAACTCCTGTCTTTTAAAATGTCTTATTTCTACATAATACTGTTTTTTAGGCTCAAGTTGTAGCATTAAATACCTAAGACACTACATGAAATGGAGCACCATTTATTTCTTTCCGAACATGTACCATATAACGAAAGTATTGTAATCATGAAAAAATTCGACTTCGAGATTTTGGTGTATTTACACGTTTTGAGGTCTTCTGAATTCATTTATGCTATTTTCAAGAGATGTTTTTAAAATAGCTGCGCACCCGTTCTTCATACGAGAAGAAGGGAATATTTTACTACTAAAATCATATCTGCATGTGACAAAACAGAATTTCATTTTTAAAAAAGTTCTACTAATCTCCTCTGTTGAAATTACTGTGGGATATATTAACGCAAATTAGAATTACTTTTCATTTAGTTGGTTGTAAGACAACCGTTGAAAAAGGATAAACACTTTTAATTTCATGAAATATTTATTAACGTGGTACATTGCGATTTATTCATATTATCTTTACAAATCTAATAATACTACCTATTACGTACATTAATGCTATCTATACTCGCTTCTCCCTCTTCAAGGCTCCCTTAAAAGAAACAGCTTAGATTATTTGGCCTCAATGGGATCTTGTGATTCTCTGGCTATTCTTTGCAATTTACGCATTAGCATAAATAATAATCATTTCACATAATGGTTGCCATTAAGGAAACTCTCCATATATATTTAATTTATACATAGTTTTATAAGATTGGCGTATTTAGCGCCGCAAACCATTTCATCTTGCTGTGGGGAGAAAATATCCAATGGGTGCCATTTTAAATATCCATGTATCTAATATAGCGATATCTTTTATATCCTCCATACTCTTGTCTCCTGAAAAACATCAAACTGTGTAATCTCGAGGAGCTACTTATTCCCATTTTAATTGTGACAGGGCGTTAGAGTTGCAGAGTTTACAAATTTCACGCATTTTTTTTAAATTTATGACGTCACTATTTGACTGCCGTAAAGGATACCCCGGTTGATTGAGGGAGTTAATTTCGATATTTCGCATAATTGTTTTCAAACGGTATCATTAAAACTTTGAGTTGGAACTTTATGGAGGAACGTAATTCAAAGTTAAAATAAAACTATACTCGCAACCTGCATGCGTATGTTAGGCAACGCCTGCGCTAAATTAAATGCCAAAAATAAAAATAGTAAATAGAAAAATTTTAATATATCGCGCTTTGAAACGAACTTTGTAACTTTTAAAATGAACATTTTCAGCGCCGTGAAAACATTTCAATTTTTAAATAAGCACCGGATTAAAATACCACTTCTAATAATAATAATCGTGAATTTCTTAGTTTATTTCTACAGTAAATTTTAATCAACATATCGTCTCCCTGTGTTGAAAATAGAGCTGGAATAAATGAGTTAAAATTATGGCGTAATTTTTACGTATCTTAAAGCATTTGACGTCATAGATCCTCACTTGCGAATTGAAATTCTGATATCCCATTTAAAAACTCGATTGGTTGAAAAAACCCTTTTTTTTAATCCTTTCTGTGGCAACAACCGAACATAAATTCTCGTGCCGTGATCGCAATGTAATGAATGGCGTAAGATCGCGTTGATGCTATTAAATTCTAAACATTAGGCTGCATTAAAATTCGTAAAAAATCATCTAATTTACATAATATTTTCATTTTTATTTTAAAAGTGAGAGAAAAGAATGTTTCACGATTTGTCAAAATATCTAAAAGTTATGACGGATAGAATTCAAGATGCGACAGTTTTAAAATTAATTTACGAAAAAAAATCGCGAAGCAGATGTTTAATAAAAAAATTCCTAAAAATCGGTAAATCATGTTACGTATTCAGAACAAACTGTTTTTAAAAGAAAATTAATTTCTTTCTCTATCCGATGATACAAATGCCGTTTTGCTGCGAGCGTAATTTCCGCCGTTATTACGAATTAGGTGAGCAAAAATGCCAAAAATCGCATAAAACATA
This sequence comes from Cheiracanthium punctorium, assembly GCA_038373885.1. NCBI lineage: Eukaryota > Metazoa > Arthropoda > Arachnida > Araneae > Cheiracanthiidae > Cheiracanthium > Cheiracanthium punctorium. The sequence goes on from JAWZYV010011619.1 coordinate 1,846,028, forward strand.
AAAGAAAAAAAAATCTAGGTCGAATTTTGAAAGAATCGCTTCGAGGTGGACAACTACATATTTACATCTTCCCGAGTACCAAATTTGGTGTTTCTAGGTGTAGCCGTTTGTCCGTAACGCTGCCGACAGACACACACACACACACACACACACAGACACACAGACACCTTCTTTTATAATAAGTAATAAAGATATATTCTTAAGCTGATAGAATTATGGCAAAATTATAAGAACAGAGGCTACTCAAAGTACAGAGATACGCAAAATGTACTGAATTTAACTATTTAACACTTTATAAAAAATATCTCACCTTGTAAGTTTATATAAAAAAAAAACCACTCAATATTTAATCAGAGAAGAACCATCATATTTGGCCTTTAACAATCACAAAATTTTTGCATTATATAATATTATGTGCATGCATGTAAATAACTTTTAAGAAATAATTAATTAACGAAAATAACATGCATTTATTTATTGTAGATTAACTAAAACTTACAGGCTAACGAGCCTGGATTTTATAATACCAGAACTATCGAGTACTTGTAACATTCGCAATTAAAAATATCGAAGTAAAGATCATTATGGCGGAAGTTCCAAACGAGAAAATAATTTTCTCTCTGTACGTCATTGTAGATCAATACTGATATACTAAGGATATATCCCAAAGAATACTGAAGTACTGCAAGTGACGCTGCAATCACTTTAATCATCAATCATGTCACAAGATTAGAGAAGCAAATATGTTTCTTTATTTTTATTGTTTTTTTTACCATCAATGTACAGAACCTTACGAGATTTTTATCATTTATGGAGCAATCTCATTACAATTTTTCCGATGAATATTCTAATTTTTTTTTTCCCATGACCATAAACTTTTTTCTTTATAACAGAGACTTTTTACTTCAGATGTATACCACATCATCCGTATTCATCCAGGTAAATAGTTTCGCAATGTAGAAATATTTCTTCTTTTTGAATGTCAAAAGAAATTGTTTTGGTTATTTGTAATAATTACAAAAGTGACATTACTTTCGATCATTTCATTTGCTTATGTTTAAAAAATGATTAATGTAGTGGTAGAAATCTATTTTAATGTTCATGTTATGTACTATGGACTCTCTATGATAATAAATAATCATCATACGAGGCTTATTAAGAAAAAAAACAATCAGCGGACATTTGAGCACTTTATATTGCACTTTTTATCCTAAACAAAATATTGTACTATAAACCCATCAGAAAAAAATCACACAGACTTAAAAGTTTATGAACAGTTATTTTAACAAAACGATTGTATAATGTTCGTAAATGATGAATTTAAATAAAACATTAACTAAAGAATGTTAAACAAACTAAAACCTTTCACAATGAGAAATGTTACTAAAAAAAGTTTTCTATTCTCTTTTTCTTCGGTATGAGGAGAGGGAATCTTATCTTTATTTTGAATAATAATAATAATAATAATAATAATAATAATAATAATAATAATAATACAGTTAAGGAAACTGTTAAAAAGCATCCATTTAGCGCTTTTGAAACATGACTGACATTCGACCGAATAAATATCTGACAAACTAGAACAACTTAGTAATATCAGTCCAATTACAAAGATTTTTTTAGTTGCATGAAGTTTCCTTTTATAGAGTTCATCTAAAAGGGTTGTAAATTGAAAAAGAAATTTCGTTAAACAAAAAATTTATAGTGAATGAAAAAAAATTAAAGTAACGTGCTGCTTTTGTCCTAAACGAAGCTTTACTTTTTAAATATAATATTTAATTATGTATTAAAGTTAAAAAATAACTTGTTCAGCAAATTGTTTTTTAAAATCTTCAATACCCATTTTGACGCTTATGGGCAAACAAGATTAGGCATTTACTTTTAGCATGTGTCTTTCATTGAATGGAATTTGAATGACAAAAAAATCGATTTAACTTTCTTCTTAATTCATATTTTTGCTTTTTAAGAACAGTATTTTATTCATTGAAGATAAATTCTGAAAATTTTCGAATAACTCACTGATTATTGCATTTGCACGAGTGCAGTTTTTTAATTTAGTTAACTTAAAAGATAGTACTTTAGTTTTAGAATTTTAATTATTTTTGTATAGGATTGCATACAGTTATATACTCGTCAATAGTAGATGCATAAAATGTAATCTTTTTTAAATATAAGAGCCCGTAAAATCTGTATATCATAAAATGTAACTGTGTATCATTATACAAATTTTTGCATTTCGAAGTATAAGATTAATGTCCTTAGCATTGATTATGCCAACGGCATCAAACATTTTGACACACCCGGTATCTATAAACGTATATGTAAATCTACAAAACTTCTGTCATATTTGCCTTCACGATATTTGAGTGTCATCTTTCAATAAGATGCATTTGATTTCAAAATACATTAATGAAATTAGATTTGTTCAGATGGATTATTTTACTTTTTTATTGTAGCAAAAACACACTACAAACTTTCCAGAGTTATTCACTGCACTATACACATTTTTCAATTGTTGGTGCCATGCATTAAACATTAAACTGCCTTCACAGAAGAGATTCTTGGAGAGAAAATTCAATTATAATTGATTTTATCGATCAAAGAAAAAAAAAGTATATCATCATTATGTCTCCCTATTAATAAATGACGTACTGTGTTAAAATAGAAATTATGTCAAAAATTAAAATATACTTTCCGGAATTAAACGATTACTTATGCATTATTTATTAACTTAAATGGATTTTTTCGGTCAAATATTTGCTGAGACTCATTATTAAGATTTATAAAGAAATTCTAAAAATTAATATAAAGTTGAAAAATTAAAAGAAAAATATGAAACTTAATTTTATGCATAATTAAGTTCATTAATATTTATGATATTCTTTTTTTTCTCTCTGAAGTATAAATTAAATAGGCGGCTTTACTACAGAGATGCTCGACGATAAAAGTTTTAAAAAATCCTTTTTTGGAGGTTTTCAGAGACTATTTCGTTAGTTATTAATTGAAGTTCTTAAGTTCTTTAGGGAAACTGATAAAAAGAGGAAGCTAATTTTGTGAGCTGTTTCTTAAAAAAATAAATTTTAAATAAACAATCACTTATTTAGAGATTTAGCATTTATTTAGGAAGATTTGCCTTAGAGTGTTGGAGTATTTAAAGAAAACTTCGAAAAAATACTTAAATATACAAGTTAAAAATATTCATGATCTAAACTAGGTGAATTTCTAGTAAATTATATATAACTGATGTATATATATAACTACGTGTTTGAATTTTTGAGTTCAGAAAATATTTTGTATGATTTTTAGGCTATTTCATTATAGTTAAAATTATACTGTAATATAAAGTACATGATTTGAACTGTAAAATCTGTATTGATTCTAAAGTCAATTGCTGGGTTATACTTGATCATATATACAAAAAAAGAGAAAAAGTCTGAATTTTTGCAATTATTCTTTAAATAAAATTTTCTATGTATGGTATTACTTTTATGTTACTAAACATGCATGTAATTATGTATTAAACATATAGTTTTTATGTTTTTATGCATTGTTTATTTTGATTGTAGTAATCTAGTTTCAACACTTAGTTTTTGACATAATTAATAAAACTTACCAGGCGTAACGACAGCGAATGTTAAGTATAAAGGCATAACTTTATACTTAATATCCATGACTCATGCTGGCTAATCCATTCCCATGACTTATTTTCACAAACATTAATGCCTACAGTAAATATGAATTTGCTACCAAAGTGAAGCAGCTACCAAATAATCGTTTAATCCTCTAATAATAATTTGAAAGCCACGCCAGTGGCATATTGTATTGGGTACTGAACTGGGAGACGGAAGGTGTCTGGTTCGAAACATTGTCATGTCCGCCATCCTTTGGAGTTTTCCGTGGTTTTCTCCGAAACTTACCGTAAATACGGGTTAGGACCCCTTAGAAAGACCCCCACGGAGAGCACCTCAGCCAAGCATATATCTCTCGTGTAGATAATTGGCCTTAATCCTTCAAAAATAATTTGAAAAATTACTAAATTTTTAAATTAATTACTAAAAAAACATCAAGTCGCATTATCGTAAAAACAAAAAATAGCAATGATAACAATCTTTACTTAATAGTAATAATAACAACAAAACGTGTTAATAACAACAAGTTCCACTGTTTAAAAGTTAGTCATTTAAAATGTAATTAACTAAAATAATATTTTAAATTTCGAAGTGAACGAAATAGCACTATAATGCTAAAAATCTGAAATGCTTTCATATTTTAAATACGCACTAAAATGCTATATAATAAAAGCGTATCATAGTCCACGCGTCGTTCTTATTTTTATCCTTTATTTCATTAAGGACGAAAATACATCATTATTCTTAAGTGCGCCGTTTTTTCTTCCTAGTTACATGAAACACATCTTTCGCATCGAAATTCATATTAAATTCGCCTACTAAAACTGTTTTACAATCCTCGCTAATCGTATTTTAACTTTACTTCACCTTTATAAATACTGTTTGATTCCATTACACCCCACCCCCTCAAAAAAAAATCTTTGCAGTGACCCTGCCTTTGGGTGCCCGGAACTTATATCCTCTAACACTTCTACACCGTATGAATGTGAAACAATATTATTTAATTAAAATAACGAAATTTTATGACAACACTACGAAATATATACAGGCCCATTACTGCCAAATAATGCTGGCCCGGTACATTTTAAGCAGGACCACGCCGTTGACTTTTCTGTGCATGTCATAGATAGATGGCAGTTCGCTGTTACTAGTTATATACTGGCACATATGCATTTTTCAGACACTGGTACTCCAGTGACTTCCAGACGATGGCAATCTACCTTGCTCCCGGTATACGGCACTTTTCCAGCAAGACGGGTACCCGGCCGTCATTTTGCGGGCAGTAGTGTGTTTGCTGGGATGCAAGCGTTGACGAAGGAGTAGCAATAATAATTTTTTCTTCGATTTCCCAACTACTTCAGCACAAAGCGAACAACTATTCCTTGAATTTTCGCAATAATGCTTTTATTTCACGTTATTTTTTCGAGATATTATCCATTAGCTTTCGATAGGAGTTAATAACAGTATATTTATAACTAGTAATAACAACTTTTGTATGAAGTAATTCAAAGTAATTATCATAAACTACTTAAATAATATTAAGTACCATTGCAATTTTTTAAAAGTTGTTTAAGGCCTAGATATGAAGCTCTAAAATGGTTTACTTATTTTTAAAATGTCAGAAATACATTTTTCAGTGAACTTCATATTTTATTTATCTCCGAAAGTTCATCTTTCTTTGTGCCCATCCTTAAAGTATCTCTTAAAAAAGTATGGGCACAAAGCCAGCAAAATCCATTTAAGAACCCGCTGCCCCTCTTTTTCCTTCGTATTTTATCTTTTCAAAATACAAATGAGAACTGAAAACTGTATATGTATTTCCCATCAGGTAATCATTCAACTACTGATCTTTAAACATCACTGCCAAGTTCACATAATAACAGTGTATAATGTAATGCAATTATTACGCACAAGCAATGTAATACGCTTAAATGAGTAGAAGGGGGGAGGGTATTATGGAATACCATTTACATTTCGTATATTCCAATATAATTTTACAAGTCTTTTAATAAAATCCCCAAAAAAATTAAAAACTTACTATACTTCATAAAGCATAGTTATTTTCAACTATAAAACTATATTTTAAGGATTATGTTCAAATCTTTTCAGCTTCGAGTCATTTTACATAAGTCACAGACATAATTTTCTTTCTATGCTATGATACAGTCAATGAGAGCCCACAGATCTGAAGCTTTGAAACCAAATTTCATCTCGTTGATCTCCGGAAAATTTTCCTACAGAAGATACATCCAGTATGCTTTTTTATGGTTCTTTAGTGGATGGCATGAAACCCATTACAATATTACCTAGTGTTCCGTAATACCCGACACGCCATCTAGGAAAATGAACCTTTAAACTGATGAGCAAAACACTGTCGGTTAAAAAATAACCACAGCACAACAAACAACAATTCTTTTAGTGTATGGACAACATGAATCTTCAAGTCACGTGTATACTAGTACGTTAAAATGTTTGAAAACTTATGTGCAAAATCTCTTGAAAATCGCAAAACACACTTTATACTGTACTAAGTAGTATTGGCCGTCCACACAGCTGTTTTTTTTTGTGAGTCCGTAACGAATCTGTTTTCTTTGTGATATGCTTACTGCTGTAACGTTCTTCAGACTTTTCGCATGTGCGGAGCATTCTGGAACGTGACAAAATAGGCGTAGCTAATCGAAAATTTCGAGGTTTTGTACCTATACTCGTGACCGTTGCTGCCACTTTGTGGCCGTTCACAGAATTATGAGCACGTACTTTTGAATAGCAATATCCATAATCTTACCTCTATCAAGTGAACGGAACTGTCGCTATAAAGAAAACCCTGTACTAAAACCATTAACCCTGATTTCTAGAACATGTTCATTAGGGTGGAGCGAAAAATTAAATTTTGCCAAATCGTTTTTTAATAGCTATAAGAATGTGACCCAAGCTTTCAAAAAGCGTATCCTAAAATATTTTTTATTTATTTTGAGTCTATCTATCCGCGCATTTGATTTGAATTTTGCAACGTTCGCCAATGCAAATGCTCAAAAGAAAGAAGAGTTTCGAAAAAAGAACAACTTTTTCTGACGGATCAGAGGACTGACAGGAAAATGGTTGTTGGTGGTATAGACGTATCACAAACGAAAAAAATAGAAAAGCGGAATGAAAGAAATCGAAAACTAGAACAATATTACGCTTCTGTGACATATGAGGATAAGCAGGAGAATAGAGTTGAACTTTCCCCACGAGCCTCTCTTATATTGGATCAGTCAGAAGATACTGAAGAAATAGACGATGGCTTAGAACTGTGTTCTTCAAAGCACCAAGGGTCCAAGAAAAAGCCAAAACTCAGCTTGCCATCTTTGTCAAAAACATGTGACCGATATGGCGTATCTGATAGAGCTGCTGCAGCAATCACTCAGCAGTTCTTCATTACATTAAGTCAGATGTGTAAGTAATAGATAGATCAAAATTTCGCCGTGAAAGATCAGAAGGACGCAATGAAATATTACCTAAAAATAGAATTGTCAGTGTTACAGCTATATATTTTGATGGCAGAAATGATAAAGTTTTAAATGTAGTATAAAAGGGAGTCAAAAAATACCGCCAAGTTATTGTAGAAGAACACATTTCTGTTATCAAGGAACCTGACTCTGTTTATGTCGGCTACTCTGTCCCAAGTACTGAGACGGCCAAGAGCATAAGACGTGCTATGTATGACTTGTTCTCTTCTGAAAACGTTTCATTGAGATAAACTGTAGCTGTTGGTTGTGATGGAACAGCAACAAACACAGGGGAAAATGGGGGTGTAAAGGGTTGTTAGAAAAACGTTTGAATCAACCTTTACAATGGATCATATGCCTTTTACACACGAATGAATTGCCTTTTAAACACCTTTTTTCATTCTTAGATGGGGCAACTACTGGGACAAGTTCCTATTCTGGTACTATTGGAAGATTGCTAGAAAAATGTGAAGAAAATCCTATTGTACGGTATGAAAAGATAGAAAGCGTTTTACCGGATATTTTGGCAGATATCATCAAAGACTTAAGTTCTGACCAACGTTACTTGTACGATATTACATCAGCTGTAATTAGTGGCGATTGTCCTTATCTAGCACACAGAGCTCCAGGAAAAATGTCGCATGCTCGATGGTTAACAAAAGCCAACAAGATATTAAGGCTATATATTTCCACGAGTAAACCATCTGAAAACCTAAATTATCTTGCCATGTTTGTTGTTAGAGTTTACGCGCCTGTTTGGTTACAAATTAAAACTCATCCGTCACGCAAAGATGGGTCTTGAAATTTTTGGAAACTGGTTACGAATTCTCGATACCTTCCAATTAAACTAAAAAAAGTAGTTGACCCTGTCATTGAGCGGAACAGTTTCTTTGCGCATCCCGAGAATCTTCTGTTGTCGATGCTCTCAGATCCTCAGAAACACATTCATGAACTTGCTGCTAGAAGGATTATAAAAGCAAGAAAAGCGACTAATTCTGAAAAGGTCCCTCGTATTTTTGAGGTCCCTAAAATTAAGCTTACTTCCAAATCATACACAGACCTTATAGATTGGTAACAAAAATATTTTGAACCTCCCATTCTTAGAGGCGTCAAGAATGATGATTTGCTTTCGATGGTGGAAACAAATGGAAGTACAAAAATACCTTTTCTAAGACTGCCATGCCATACCCAGGCTGTAGAACCGTTCAGTAAATATAATAACAGAGGTTTCTATGCAGGTATGTGATAAGAAGGCCAGAGAAGGTCTCATAAAATCAAAAATTGAGTCAAGAAAACTCATGCCCAAATTCGACACCAAACGTGATTTTAAGGTCTCTTTTGACTATTTTTATGTATGCTTATGTATATTTTATGTTTTAAGTGGCTCACATTTTTAGTAAATTAGCATTAATTTGTTCTATCTGACTTGTTTTTTCATAATAATAAATAGTTTAATAGAATTTATAAACACTGTGCTCCTGCAAGTTTTATCAGTGTGGTAGCACTAATGTAAATTTTCAAAATAAATGCGCGGGTAGAAGGAAAATACTAATATTAAAAAAGTAATGCTTTTTAAAATCCTCTAATCTTGGGTCACACTTTGATCACTATTATAAATGAAAATTTAACAATTTTTTTTTCCCATATAAGAGTGCTCCACCCTAATGTTCATTTCACTTTTTTCCAAAGCATATAAAATATTATTATTAATGAAATTGTTATGTTTAGTAATGAAATCGAATGTGATTAAGAACTGTTTAAGATGATGTTTATCAATAATATTTTCAAGTACGATATACCAAATATTTATGAGCAGGTAAACAATTATACATTTTTGAGGAAGAAGTGCACTCCATAGTTGTATTTATACAGTCAGGTGTACTTCAAATGTGCTTTTACTGCTTTAGTACAGTCAAATTTTTAAAATTAATTTAAATGTTATTTTAACTAATATCAGTAACGTCGTACAAATTACAACAATATATATATATCATATAAATAAATGAGTTCTTAAGTTACAAGCTTCTTTAGAAAACTTATTCTACAAACTTATTTCATGTTTTTAAAACGTGAGAAATAAATAAATAAAAAATCAAGTAATAAATTATTATTTAGAAGTTTTTTTTTAATTGGTAATTCTCATCTATAAAAGTTTAACATTAAAATATTCGTGATTTGTTTGTATTAGGAATGGGCAGAAGTGTCTACAAACAGCATGCGCAAGATTTGTGCGTGCGTTTGAGTAGCAGAAGTTTTCGATCTGATTCGTTTAAGCCCCGACATTTTGCCACTCAGAGCTCTGCGATGTTTACGCGTGACGTCAACTGCCCATTCCTAATAGAGAAAGAATGATAAATTTGGAGATTGGCCAATCATTGACTATGGCATTAGGAGGTTGACAGAAAAATTGTCCATTACATCATCTACACTTTCAGATAATTAAACCATGATAAAGTTATAATTTTCATTAGACTTATAAAGATGGTTTACTGTCTTCTTCAAAACTCAATAGTTAAAGCATAAGTATTTTCCTTTATCGGAAACTTTGGCTAGCTAGTTTTTTTTCAATTTCTTTGGTGATATACAAGCAATTAAAATTCACTGAAGCCAGTTTTATTAATAAGTAAGAGAATTTTATTTCAATTTTTAAAATGAGTTACAAATATTTGTAAAATTGTTTAAAAGTTAAATATGTCCCCTTGAACTTATCACAGAAATGCAAACGTGAAGATAGGAAACGGAATTATACATTTTTTAAGCTCGATATTGAGTATTACTGAATAATTAATAATAATCTAGAAGTATCTACTTTTTATATAAATACTAAAAGAAAAAAAATAACCTTAACTTCGAATTTATGTATTACAATTTGAAACAATATTTAAAAAAATCTCTTGTTTATTAAGTGATTCATCTATTTCAACAGTTCAGTTTTACTGTATACGGAGTGATCAAAAAGTCCGTAAAAACCTTAAAAATTCAGTCGAAAAGAACAAATACTCAGAGAAAACTGAGGTTTGCACAAATGTTTTACACGGCGATCGGAATTTTTTTAATGACAAGAAAGGCTGTAGTTCCGAATGTTACTGATAAGTGGCGCTGACATGCACAATGGGAAGCAAGTTTCCAATTTAAAAAAAATCTGAAATCTCTCTAATCTTATCCATTCAAAGTGCAATTTTGCATCGTTAAATTTTCTTTTTTGAGGATTTTTTATACTTTGATGCTCCCAAGATGCATCAAAAGCTCGTGAAAACTTCAAAAATTCATTAAAAAAGAACAAATCATGATACAAAATTGCAGTTTGCATGGAAAAGATTACAGAGATTTCGTTTTTTTTTTTTAATTGCAAAATTGCTTCCCATTGTGGATGTCAGCGCTACTTATCGGTAACATTTGGAACTACAACCTTCCTTGTCATTAAAAAAATTCCGATCACCGTGTAAACCCATTTGCGCAAACCGCAATCTTCTATCATAATTTATTCTTTCTAAATGAATTTTTAAATTGCTTACAGACTTTTTGATCCCAATGCACATTAAAAAGCATTACGATTTCTAAGTTTAACAAAATACACATATTGCACAGTGAATTCTTATTTGTTTGTTTCATACGTAAAAATTCAGGAAAGCAAAATTGGGCATTTTAAGATTTCCATTAAAGATTTAAATGATAAAACTTGTACTGATACTTTGCATCAATCATCTCAGGACGCAAAACAAGTCACAGGTTTTGTGAAATTTTAAAACAGTTTCATCTCTAAAGACCTCCAATACACATTCGTAATATGATATTACCATTGGATGGATAAAGTGACATTCTTAAAATAGTGATTTCATTGCGAAACAAACACGTGTTAGACGATCTGGAACAATCGCAATGAATGTGATTGCATTGACTCGTATAATACGTGTTCAGAAACATCAAATAATCACATTAAATAATGGCTCAGCAAACATAAATATATGTGTGTGTGTGTGTGTGTAAAATATAAATTTATGAATAATTTCATTATAAAATAGCTATTACTATTAAAAAGAAAAGCACCCGTGGAAATTCCAGATACAAATAAACTAATACTAATACTAATAATAAATATAACCAGATGATTTAATAATGAGTTAACAATCCAAGTTTAATACAAAAGAATGCAATATACTTTTTCATGTACCACAGACAGTCCCGTACAAAAATAGCATTGAGTGAGATTTGAACACATACAAAAATTTTTAGAGAAATGAAACAATAATGTGAATAAAAACGCTCCAATGGAAAAAAATATATTAATTAAATCTCATGAAGTTGCGTCCCTAATATAACGCAGTTTTGAAATTATAAATAAAAGAAATATATAGACGACAACCTCGAGTCAACATATTAAAACTTATGAGAACCAAATTGGAAGGAAACCATTGTTTATTGAGGTTACTCAGCTCTTTTGTCCACCTATTACAACTATTTTCCAAATACCGTACCGTTTGGTAAGCCAAATAAATTCCGCACTTTATCCACTGAATTCTTATTTATTCTCCTGATCGTTATGAAACCACGAAAGCGAAGAAAATTCAGCGGCAGGCAGTGAAAGAATTCCATTTTCTTTTATCATATCATCATTTCTTTTCTTTGCTTTTTTTTTATCTTTAAAAGATCAAACCCCCTACGGAAAAAAAGAATATAAATATAAATATATAGATATATAGATATATTCCGATAAAATTATCTTTGTTTTTTGTGGTATTCGACCAAACCTTTTGCTTCAGAATTCAAACATTAAAATTTAGTTCGTGATCTATACTGACTTGGGAACGTTCCAAAATGAGTGTAAATAAATCTATCATGAATTTGGTATTTCTTTTTAAAATTCAGATATCACTTTCAGAATGATAAAGTAAATGAAATTTGTGATTTTTTAGAGGGTAAACTTATCTTAATTTAATGCATTGTTCCATTTTTTTTCAATCATGTTGAACAATTATAAATAACGATTCAAGTAAACTGGAAATTGCTTTAATAGAACTATTATATGTATGTCAAAAACTAATATTTCTGGTAGAGTATATATATATAAGAGAGAGAGAGAGACAGAGAGAGAGACAGAGAGAGGTGAGATAATTAACGATCATATTGCAATATTAGTAGCAAAGGAGGCTGTAAATCAAAACGTGCTGCATTATACTAAGCAGCAACGCCACTTAGTACTTCACAAAACTGCAGGAAGTATGTAGCAGAAATACTAGGTGATAAAAAAATCCGTAAAAAATTTGAAAAGTCATTAAAAAAGAACAAATAATGACCAAAAATTGCGGGTTGCACAAATAGGGTTAGAGAGCGATCGTTTATTTATTTATTATTATTTTTTTTAATGACAAGAAATGTTGTAGTTCCAAATGTAACCGATAGGTGGCGCTGGAATGCACAGTGAGAAGCAACTTTCCCATAAAAAGTACGAAACCTCTCTAATCTTATCCATGCAAACCACAGTTTTGTATCATTATTTGTTCTTTTCTAATGAATTTTTTAAACTTCGATGCACCCAGGATGAATCAAAAGATCGTGAAAACTTCAAAAATTCATGAAAAAATAACAAATTATGATACAAATTGCAGTTTGCATGGAAAGGATTAGAGAACTTTCGGATTTTTTGTATTGGAAATGGAAACTTACTTTCCATTGTGTGTGTCAACGCCACCTATCAGTAACATTTGGAACTGCAACCATTCTTGTCATTAAAAAAAAATCCGATCAGCCCCTAAACATATTTGCGCAAACAGCAATTTCTATCATTGTATGTTCTTTTAAGTCTTTAGGGACTTTTTGATCAGCCCATATATCCGCTGAATGAAATATACTAACCATTAAGTTAAAATTCATAGGGAATTTCACATAAATTAATAAAAGTAATTATGAATGTTTGTTCCTAATAAAATCTATTAAAAGTAAAAGTAAATAGCCTCAAATGCATAATTTCAACAAAACATTACTTGAAAGGGTACTTAAGATTTTACAATGTAATTTCATATTAACTACATTCCTTTATAACAAAGAAAATATTCTACTTAAATATTTTAAATGCAGAATATTACAAACAGAATATCAATTATAGTAGCAAATGAGACTGAAAACCATAACATTATATTCATGTAGCATAAACCAAAATACCAATGGGACAATATAGTATATATATATATATATATGTGTGTGTGTGTGTGTGAACTAGGTGTAGTACCTGTTCTTTGCACGGGAGCGGGGATTGATAAAATAACAAAACCAATGTTATAGATATTATATACATTTATCTGCTTATCTCAGCAAGTTTTTATCCAATAAATAATATAATATATTCACATCTAGATGCATATATTTCATGTTTTCGAAACTATTGTAACATGTAATCGTGATTTATTTTATTTTTTCATCAAACATTGTTTTTATTAAATTTCTAATACACTTTTAAATTGTAGTATTAATTAAGTGTTAGTGTAGTTCTAACTTAGTATTTAATAATTTATTAAATTGTAGTTCTAATTTAGTGTTAGGGCTGTGTACTAAATTAACAAAAACACTAAAAAAATGGGCGTTTAAAAGATGAAATAATTAAAATTTTGTACAATAATACCACGAATGTTACTTGTTAGGCTATACAGCTGTTTTGGTCTAAAAAAAGTCGATCTTCTTCAGCAGCGATCTAAGTCATTCACAGACTGGGACAGGGAACTGAGTTTCCAGTACCATAAAATCTTTCTGCTGACAATAAATTATTCAATTAATGAGTTCCTAAACTATATGTTTAATTTTGAAATGATAAGGAATAAAAAATAAACAATATTTTTTTCCAATAGTTGTTTTTTACTGTCAATCTTCACAAGTTTGGAGAACGCGGCCCACATGAACATAAGAACATTTTTACCTTTTATGCAACTAATCCGTGTCCATTTTTTTCTTGTGGATTAGGTTGATTGCATACAATATTTCGATTCACATCAAGCATGCCTGAAACCAACTGGATAAGAAGCTAACTTATCGTTTCTATGATTACATAGTACTGTGCACGATAGCACTATATTATCAACATATTTTCTTGTGCTTTTCCGTACAAAGATACATGCATCATATAATATACAAATAATAATAAATTCATGAACCCTGATGTAAAACACTGAACCGCAAATTATTTCTATTATTTTATTTTATGCTACAGCAGGTAACATTTTGCAAGTAGCAATACGATAAATCACTTGTAAATCACAACCCATCTGAGGAAAAAGAAAGTATATTTTTTCCATCAAATACACTCAGCTGATGCAGGAAAAAAAAATATGAAACGGAAAAAAAATCTATTTCTTCCCATCGATTTTCTATCTGAAATAAGGTACCTACGAAAAGAATGAATGCATATTTTCTGGTCGTGACAGTGGTTTGATTGCATTTCTAACATCACCGCAGCGTTCAGCTACAGCAGTTGCAACTACGCGTTTGCAACTAAAAAAGTAGTTTCGCAAATCTGTAACGTAGCTGTATTGAATCCAGCATTAAGTGTATTGATGTATACCTAAAATTATGTACAGCTGCGGAAAAAAAAGGCCCACTTGCTCTTTATTTCGCCGTCGTTTGTCGTACAGTAAAGTTATATATACCATTCGTTTTCAAATAGCGCATAATTTAATGTACTATTAATTTAATTTGCATAATGGGCCGTATTCATGTTTAATTATGCAATCACGCAATGTTTAATTTCTCAATGGCAACACTGTATTTTAACTTTATTAAAAGAAAGAAAGCCTTCAAATTACCCTAAATATTAATTTTCACTAATTTTCTACGATAATTGAATCGGTGAGTGCAGAAACCACCTCAGTCACAAAAAGGAAATTATTTTCAGGAGAGAGAAAAAACTTCATAACTCCTCCAAATTTTCAAATATTTAAACTTATTTTTTTCTCTGTCATAACATGCATTTATTTTTCTGTCATGCAAATATTACCTAATTTATGAAGTTTTATGAAGTTTTTTCTCTCTCCTGAAAACAATTTCCTTTTTGTGACTGAGGTGGTTTCTGCACTCGCCGATTCAATTTCAGGAAATATTGCGAATTATTTTTTGCGTGTTTTTAAGGGACTTTCTACAAATTGAAAAGCGCTATTTGTAGGTTCCGAAGTTTTCGCCTTTCATTCATTTCGCTCGCGAGAGTTAAAAGAAATAAATATTATTTTTAAGGAAAATATTGTTACCATCTCTCTTAAAGTTTTTTGTACTGAGAATATCAAGGGTAGAAAGTAGAATGTTTAGTCAGAGGTCCAAATAACCCGTGAATTCATAACTTGCTTGGTGCGTACTCATGACTTAAAGGAAAAATGCAAAACGACACTGCTCACGATTTTGAAATTGTTATTGAGCATTTCCCTTGATTGTTCTCTTAGACAGGTGAAATGTTGGCAGGAGTGACAGGCTGCTCTCTGCTCTTCTGAATAAAAGCATGAATGTTACCCAGCTACGGTCGAACTAGAAGAATGGTTTCATGATTGAAAATTTATTTGTTTGAATTTCATGTAAAAAACGCAATTACTTTTTTTGCTGAGCCAATATTATCACTGTGTTTGTTATTTCACTTTCTTAATTTAATATTATCGTCTACAATGTGCAATATTCTTATAAGACTTTTGGTGGTATTTTAATTTATTGTTAGATGAAAATTTAGACAGAAAAACGTGATTTTGAATGTTTTTTGAATGTTTTATAAAGTATGGGGAAGTCCAAAGACATAATTTTCCAATATTAAAAAAGGTCAAATTCATGACTGGAATGTTGAGGATGTTAGTTTTTCAGAAATAGGATGTTGTATTAGAAGACCTATACACCTACTGCATCTAATTCTATACTAGAAAATATTTTATTTGGGGGGATATGATAGCGGACGCAACAATACATGCTTTATAGAATCACCATCAAACTGTAAAAACGTCTAATTTTTTTTCTTCAAAATTTGATATTTTTTAATACCGCTATCTTTTACTGTATTCTTGCGCAAAAGAAATCTAATTTGCGCTTATTTTTAGCAGTTTTCAAAAAATTGTCACTTTATAAATTTATATATGGTCCCTTAACTTATGGAAATAACATATTTTATTTATTATAAATTAAACTACTGAACGTAAAAATTTGAAATTTTGCCATATGTAAAACAGCCATATGTAATATTACTTTCTGCATCTATTTCCATCGAAATTTGGCTAGGTCGCTATTCACAATTTTTTTTAATATTAATTTAATAATTCATAATTCATATTAATATTTTATTAAAAAATCATAATAATAGTGAATTATGTTGGGTCGTTTAGTTCTAATAGCAGGAATAAAAATCAGCTTCTTATTATCAATATTATATGAGATATGAATTAAAGTATGAAAACATATTCTAACATATGGGGAGGGAGATTTTGGAAGCTCATAGCTCACCCATTTTCAGTTCAAATTTATTGAAAATTGGTATCCAGGGTTAAAATGAGCTATTTTTTTTAAATATGAAGTGAAATCTAGGGGTTGCTATTGAGAAAAAAAGGTTGGTGCGATTTTGAATATGTAGATGGCCCCTTATGCAATTTTTATGAATATCAAATTAAAGTATACTTCAATCGTAAACGATTGGTATCTGTAACTTGGCTGTACGACGAACGACGGCCCAAAAAAATCAAAAGTGGGCCTTTTTTTATCCCGCAGCTGTACATTTGGTTGTTATTAATGAAGGATGAATATACGATATTATTAATGAAGGTTGCCTCTAATGTGTTTACTGTCGCAAAAAAGTCTCTAACGTTTTTAAGATAAGAGATTGGAAGCAAAAAACTGTCAAAACAAAAAGAATTTTTTGTTTCGGGGGGGGAGGGGGGGGGTCGTCGTCGATGCTGCTCTGTCAACACCTTTTAGATACAGAAAGCCTGAGAACAGACGGTTTTACGTCATCAGAAGGTCCACTAAAGGGACTTCATCACAGTTTCATTTGCATAAAGTAAAACTATTTAAAATTTGTGTTGAATTCACCCCTGCATAAAACATTTTAATGATTTAAGATAGAAAATTTTATTTTACGACAAATGTCGGCTTTCAACCATTACTAACTATATGGTATGAAACAGGTTATTATGGATTATTTTGTATCAGAAAGGTACTTTAAAATTTTACCTTTAACATAAGATATTTCCTAATATTTGTGGGCTTCATTAGAAATTTTAAATAAATTTACTTTGTGAAAATAAAGTTGTAATGACGTCATTATAGTAGACCTACTGATGACGTAAAAGCTTCTGTTTTCAGGCTTCCTTTATCTAGGAGGTGTTGGCTCTGTTCACCTTATATTTTTCACTAATATACGCAGTGGAGTCTTGAATTATACTCCTTGCGTTCCAAGACCCCTTGTTTAAGTGAAATTTTTCCATTGATAAATGTATATAAACGTTTTTGTTAAACAAGTACACAGTTACTTTAGACACTCATGAACACCCCTCAAACCGTTTTTAAATCGTCACCTAAATATATATTGCCATTCCCAACATAAAGTTGAGAACGAAACAAGGTTTAGACAGGGACTGATCAGGTGCTTCTGCTTTCAGGGATGCTACGAGGGATGGAAAACCGTTCTGTGATTGGTTCTCTCCTTCAGCAGTAAATCACGAAGTCCCTACTTACCCCTCACACCCCGTATTTCTAATTTGCGCTTCTTACTACTGGCAAAAAAAACTGGTTCTGCGTGGCCATTTGCGTGAGACATATAGCGTTGAACGTGAGACCATAGCATTCCACTTTCCTGTTATACATTTAAGATATTTTGCCACTACTAAACTTCCACTTTTCTTGTTACAGCACTTTAATTTTTGTTTAAAAAAAATACCACTTTGGCTTCACGAATTTCATAGAATAATTTCTTGCCACCAGCGTCTTTTAGTCTGTTACTTGTCCTAAAAATATCTCCTCTCCAAAGTTTCTTATGCCTCGGCTCTGTGGTAATCTAGGTGTTCATATTCCTATAACTCACCCTCCCCCATTTGGACAATCCCACTTCAAAAATTATTTCTATTGTTTTCTTACAGCAAGTTCACGGCACCAATGTAGATGGTAGAAAACCGTGTCGTTTAATTTAACGTACATGAAAAGTTACTAACCATGTTATTGCAAACTCGGATTTATTAGTCCGTGTGCTCATTTTACACAATTCTCGTGGATCACTTATCCTGAACAATGTATCACTTTGGTCAGCTACCAACTCCCATGATTTGATAGCTTTCAATTTTTAAAATGAAGTTCATTTAGCCTGTCTGTTTTCTGAGTACCACGCTCCCTTATTAATGTTATCTCAAATCTGTTTGACAAAGTCTATTCGATCAATTAATGTTTGTCGTATTTCATTACGTTCTAATTTTTCCTGTTAACTACTATTCACTGAAGTGGTTAAAAGAAACCAGCGCAGTGTTGAAGAAACTACAAATGTGATAAATTTAACCCTTTAACTTGCAGCGTTCCCACTTTTGGAACACCAAACTCTGACGTTGACTGTTGCCAGTCACGAAAAATAGATTTGATTTTTATAAAAATAGTTTCGGGTGAGATAGCTCCACGAGAATCCTTTACTTTTTAGCACGGCATTTCCCGTAAAAAAATCGTCACAAAAAATAGCCGCCAGGTGTACCGCAACTGGTTATGATTTACGGTGTTTTGAGCGTCTTCAGAGTGAAAGTTGTGATATTTTTATTTATTATTTTTCTATACGTAGTTTATCTTTGGAAGAAAATTACTTTGTAAAAAAAAAGAATATTTTAAAATTAAAGCTTGCAAAATTATATCAAGTAATTTGAAAAACAATTCAAGCTCAATGTGCAATACATTATAGCTTTTTCCAAATACTTCTCTAAAAAATAGTACTAATCAATTGAACTGATACATGTGATCTGCAAATGTTACAAAATGCATGCACATGTCTTTTTACTGCACGTTAGCTGTTAAACTATAAAGTAAAATTAAGAAAATTGTGCTTAACCCTTAACGCGCAGTGTTCCCGCTCTGGGAACACCAAACTCTGACGTTTTGACATTTGCCAGTCAGGAAGAATAGATTGGATTTCTATAAAAACAGTTGCGGGTGACATTACTCTACGAGAATCCTTTAGTTTTTAGCACGTCATTTCCCGTCAAAAAATTGTCATGATTATTTTTAGCAGCACTGACATCTGCTGAAAAATGGAAGAATGTGAGAACAGCTGGATAGATTGCCCAATGCTGAAAAAAGGGCAGCCGTTGCCATCGCTCGACTTAACTACCAGCAAGATGGCGGACGATCGAAACGTTCATTGCGTGCACACAGATCTAGAGACCCTTTTTTGACGACAGCTGGCTGTGCCGACACAGTCGACTTAACTACCAGCAAAAGGGTCTCTAGATCTGTGACACGCGATGAGCGTTTCGATCGCCCACCATCTTGCTAGTAGTTAAGTCGAGCGATGGCAAAGGCTGCCCTTTTTTCAGCATTGGGATAGGATTGCGCCTCAAAGGGTTAAAAACAGGAATTTCTAATTATAAAATGCCGTTTACTTAATGTTCGTCTTCCAAATTACTCTTGGATAAATAGGAAAATGGTTGCGTTGTGGATCAGAAGAACTATTAAGGAAAGATTGATTTCCGTGATGGTTGTATCATATGTCAACTCACTTTTACGGGAGGAGCATGGTGACACATTGCGTGTGATAGGCTTTGCTGATGTTCTCGTGATCGAACATCAGCACAAAATCTTTCAAAAGTGTAATGTTTTATTATTTATTCAAAACAATACGGGATTTGCTTGTAAAAATGCACGGTTTACACTTCCCGTTTACTTGCTAATTGAAATAAGTTTACGTTTCACCGATTTTTTAAATACAATACGTTCACATACACGACTGGCAATCAATATTGACAAAAATACGCCTTTTTTGTGTATGTATACGTCTGATACTGTCCTTGTAGAAGGTGAATTTCTAGTTATAGAATAAATATATGTAACTGTAAGATATTTTTACATCAGGTGTACTTAAAATATTAGGGTATTTGTGATATTTCAAACATAACTGATAAGTTTTTAGAAATGCAAAAAATGATAATTTTGTAATATAAACATTTACTGATTTTTTTAAAGATGTTTAATCTTAAACTGTCAATATTTTATGTTTCTCAAATACATTAATGTATTCAGTCACTAATTAGAAGGATAATCTGTGAGAAAATCGATTTTTTTCTTTTTATAAAGTAAAAAAATACCTTTTTTTCTGTGTAATTAATAAAGAATTTGTTAGTTGAATTATTATTTTATTTAAAATATCGACTAAACTTATCTCAATGTAATCATTTTAATATCGATTTTCATAACAAATATCAATGTTCGCTTTCATATATTTCGTTCTTGTTAAATACTCAACAACAGCCTCAAAAGTAAGCAGAATTTATATAAATATATTATACTTTTCCGAATTTAAACTGTATGATGCCTTCTGTATCGTAATATTTATTTATTTACATAAGAGTATACCTGTTAAAAGTTTTCACGATTTAAACTATCAATATATTTAATAAACACCGTAGTTCTACTAATAAATCATTAATAGTTTTCTGCAACTGTTATTATATTGACCAAGAAGATTTATCAGAAAAATATTTTGCCAAACACATTCTTTTTAATTAAGCGAAAGCTATAGTTTTGTTCATTATGGCAGAAGTTGTAGCAATTTATCACTAGAGAGCTTAAGTGCAATGAACAGAAACTGCTTCTATAATCATTTTAATAAAAAGAATCATACATTCTTAAAAATTGGGTGCAATATTTTACCAAAACATGACACTAGAAAAGTTGGCTCTATAAGATAGTGAAATCCTGTTCCATCATTTGGTTCTAAGGTTAAACCATACTTTTGTGACGCACCAAATTTTGGAAAAGGGTTTCATCATCTTTTGGAGACAACTTTTCTTGTACCATGTTTTGGTGAAATGTTTTAATAAATTTTTAAGAGTGTATAGTAGTGTCGGTTCTCTTAGGTACGTCAAATCTGTGCACCACTGGATAATAACTTTGAAAAAATAAATATAGTGACATTTTAATAAAATTTCTAAACTGCATTTCATAAGAACAGGGTTTATAGTTCAAAAATTAATTATTCGGAATGGAATTTGCATGATTTCGAAGGAAAGATCGATAAATTTATACTAAATTTTCGTTCTTACTTAAAATAATTTCTTTAAAAAGTTATATTAACTGACGAATGAAAAGAAGGTTTGCGAGGCTTGTAGAGAGGACTTTTACTCTATGAATTCTGGTAGTACAATGATTTTTTAACCTCCAGAGAGTTCTAGGTATCAGAAATTGAATTGAGATTTAAAACTCAGTGCTATGTTTGATTCTCAGTAGCTGGCTTAATCCTGCAATTAAGATTAGTTCATTATCATCCAGTTTCTATTTGAAGCATACCTCTTTTTTAGAAATTAAAATAAACTGAATTGTATGAGATAATAGTACATAAAATAATTTTGTACAGTTGTCAATTATTGGGTTTAAAAAAAGGGGGGGGCGGGGATCTCACCAGTAATTGACGCTTATGTTAGTTCCAGTCACGCTCATGATAATTACATAAAGTTTCTGGGAAACGTAGTTAATAGCTTTCGCGAAGGTTATCTTAAGATAATTTTTAAATATGAAAGGTGTCCCAAGAAATTGGTAAAGGTGTTTTAATTCTTTATCTATTAAAGTTAAGTGGGCAGTTTAATCTGAAGAAATATTCAGAATAAGGAAGGAAAAAATGAATAGGAAAGGTTCACCAGTAACTAAAACTTTACTAGATAATTTATTATTATAAGCTTTTATCACTTAATAGAACTCACATCAGACGTTGCTATGTACTAATTTAGACATTTATTTAAATTTTGTGCAACCTTTTCTTACCTCCATGGGCTCTAGCTATCAAAAATTGAGATTTTAAACTCAGTGAAAAAAAAAGAAAAAAAGAAAAAAGAAAAGAAAAAGCTGATTATCAGTAACTGGCTTAATGCTGAAATTAAGATAAGTTCATTATCAACCTATTTCAACTCGAAGCGCATTTCTTGTAATAAATTAATTTCAATTGAGTTGTGTCTGATAACAACAGTAGCTGAAGTACACGTCGTTGACGGATTACTATGCAGATTTCCAAACAGCCTCTATTTTCATCAGTATTGCAGGAGTGCAAAGAACGGAAATATCATCATGGCAAAAATATAGAAAGCAAAGTTATAACTTTTATGTTCTGTTAAAACATTACAAGTTAGAGGGTAACTAAGTGCTTAGTGGAATTATCATTAGAGAAAAGATTTTATCTTCTAAATTAATGTTTTATATTGTTGGAAAGAGATTTTAATGTCAAGAGGACATGCTTGCCTAAAAAAATTTTGTTCAATTCATTACAGATATTTGAATATTATACCTCCAGAAAACTTCTCTCAAATTTCAAAAATCTAATAAGGCTAAAAACATTTTAAAAAATCGACGAAGTTTTTAAAA
The DNA here is from genome assembly GCA_038373885.1 of Cheiracanthium punctorium. NCBI lineage: Eukaryota > Metazoa > Arthropoda > Arachnida > Araneae > Cheiracanthiidae > Cheiracanthium > Cheiracanthium punctorium. The sequence continues at coordinate 1,868,688 of JAWZYV010011619.1, forward strand.
ATTGAATAAAAATCTAATATATTAACTCTCTTAAAGTGATTCTATAAAAAATGCATTTTTTTGCAAAGTTTTAAAATTTATTCAAATTTATTTAAAAAATTCGACATTTATTGTTTTACTCGTTACTGATCATCATGTTACTAAATTTCATTTTTTTCTCTTAAGCAGTTTTTGAGGGATGCGAGAATTAACATTTATACGATTTTCCCAAAATCTCAAAATTTATGAAATATTTAAAACAATTTTGGCATCTATAGTTTACATTAATTTCCAATTTCATTCTATTCCATTAAAATTTTTCAGGAATCTAAAAAACGTTTTCTGAATTTTATCAATTTTCACAAAATCTCAAAATCTATAAAAAATTATGAAGTATATTGTTAGTTAAGTTTCATTTCGTCCCTCCAGTGGTTTATATGTGATAGATAAACAAATATTTACACATTTTGAATAAATTTTCGCAAAATCTGAAAATCTAGCACAAATTTTTAAAAAAATTCGACGGCTAGAATTTAAATTACGTGTTCACTTATTATGTCACCAAATTTCATTTCATTCGCTTAAGTAGTTCTAATGTGATGTATGAACAAAAATTTACGCATTAAAAAGATTTTCGAAAAATCTCAAAATCTATTTTTTTCAATTGTTGCCTATAGTTTAAGTGAGCACCTATCATGACACCAGATTTCATTTTATTCGCTTTATTTGTTATTACGTGATGTAAGAAGAAATATTGTAGTTTGAATAGATTTTCGTAAAAATCTCAAAATGTAATCAAAATGTTTTAAAAAGTTGACGCCAATGGTTTAAGTTAAGTGACCTCCTATAATATCACCAAATATAATTTTATTCACTTTAATGGTTATGATGAGATGCGCGAACAAATATTTACGCAAGTTAAAGCAATATTCGCAAAATCTCAAAATGTAATCAAATTTTCAAAAAAATGGCGCCTGTACTTTAAGTTGAGTTACCACTTAACATGTCCCCAAATTTCATTTAATATATTTCCGTCATTTTTACGTAATAGCTTTAAACAATAAATCTCAGCAGGTTTTTCTAATCATTTCATAGGTGTCAGTTACAGGAACATGAAGTGTCAATCGCTGGAGCCTAAGTTTTTTTTTCTTTGTGTCAATTACTGGTGTCGCCACCATGATAACATTTAAAATATAGAAAAAGAAAAATTTACAATGTTTTGGAATAAATTATACCCTATATGAATTTCCAAAATTTACTTAAGGTCTGAAAACATCAATTTTGTTTCTAGATAGTTTTAGTAATTAGCTGTTACTAGTTAATGCTGTTATTGCCCTTAAAGTGCCAGTCACTGGTGCACTTAGCCTTTAAAATATTTAGTGGTAACTTTTATTAAAAAAAAAAAAAAGAAGAAATGTTGACTTTTTTTTCCTTGCCTTGTTCCTATTTTTTCCCCTCATAAACAATTGTTTGAGATTCCAAATTATGTAAGATTTCAATTGAAATATCTGTTGTATATTATTAATAAATATATAGCAAATTTCTGAAAATCGTGGTCATAAATCCAACAGATACGTTGAAAAGTTTTTTTTCGGCGTTTGTTAAAGACTATAAAATGTACGATATAAAGCAGTTATTTCGCTGTCTTCTAAAAGACTTTTAAGTTTGTCGGTCTAAACACGCTGCAGAATTAAGGAGAACATTTCTTGAAAGCTAACAAGTTTACCCTGATGAAATGTTCCTGAAACATTCCACACTTCATTTCTTCTAAATAATTTTAAAACCCCCATTTTATGTGTTAAACAAATTTCTTTTTGTAGTCATTAAACAGAAACACTACAATTACACGTAATTGCGTCTCGCACACTAACATTTTGGCACCACAAAACGGAACAGCATTTCGCTACATACACGTGTCCAATTTTTATTTGCACAGAACTTTTATTAAAAAAAAAAATTATGCTTGGGGTCGAAAACTGTAAACACTTTTCCTTTTGAATAAATATTAATGCAAGTTCAAAGTTTCTCCATCTGGAGTTACAATTTTATGGACTTCTGTACTTAAATAAACAGGAAAAACAACTGTACACCATATTTACAGAAAAAGGAAAACAATGGGATGTTGTCGTCAAAAACCAATCTAGGGCTCCGGAATCAATATGAATGGAAATGCAGCACGATATGTAAATAGAAATGTACTCTTCATCCCCGCGTATAAAATAAATAGGACTCGACTAAATGCGGGAACTGTAATGTGTTAAAATATTCAGCCTCAAAGATATTCCAGGTGCTTTTCTCCAACCCCTCACGCGCACACACACACACAGAGACACCAAATGGGAGACTATCTTTCGGGGATAATAGAGACCGTTTCGCTGAATAACAAACAGCCCTGGGCTATTTACGATGCCATGGCGGGATTTTTCGCCACCTATAACTTCTTCACACGTCCAGCTCAAAAGTGACTTCTTTTTCCGGTTAAACGACTAAAAATGTGTGTCACGTGGGGCCGGTGCCTGTAACGTCACGATTTAGTTGAAATATCCCGGGAGTTTAGGGGAAATCATGACTTCTTTCTGCGCGTATAGAAATTTAGCACGATACTTCTTTCGGATTACTTGAATGGGCCGTATTTCTTTCTACGGCGTACTTCTCGGGACATGTCATTTATTTAAGGGCTGTTTTTGCCAGCATGTGCGTTTCTCTGTCGTTTTTAAATACGATTCTATTCAAGAATTAGCTACGCAAGAACATGTTAATTTGCGAATCAAGAGGTTTCTGAATTTGTTTGGCGAAGCAATGGAAAAAATGCGACTTTATACCTATGTTTACTTTATATTATTTTACTCTGCTCTGCTGTCCCGCAGTGGTCTGGGCACTAAACCCCGTTCCCGTAAGAACACGGCAAGTGAAGCAGCATCCGGCTTGCCCAGTGCTTGGGAGGGTCATCTCCCTCTCGGCTCGTCCGCTGTGGAACCGTGTACGCTAATGTGAGCTGGTGCACGTAAAATCCGTCGTGGCTCCAACGTCCTCCAAGTTGTTAAACGATACCTCTGGGGGTGCCGATTTCAGGTGGTGGTTGGTCCCTCATCTGGAATCGGTTCAAAATTAGGGACCAACAAGTAGAAGCCCAACCCCCTCGGGAGCACTGGCACCCCTCTTTCCATGGTCTATCCATGGACTCGACAACAACAACAACAACTACGTAGTTGTATACAACAACTCTGCTTTGCTGTACTAAACGTCTTACGTCTTACAAATAAATGCAATGTGGTATTCATGCTACTTAATCTGCTTTACTTTGCTCCTTTTCTTACTAAAGGACAACGGTAAAGATTACTTTTACGAACAAAATTTTTCACTATAAAGTTGTTTTAATGATGATAGAAGCGAAAAATCTGAATATCTGAACTCTTGTTTAATAAAAGGACTAACCACCTTTTCACACTCAAATAGATTTGTTTTAAAAGTAAACTAAAATTTAACCCATTCGTGCCTGGATATTTTTGCGACTTTCTTCGATTTTTGCTAACACCTGAAGTAATTGATAAATTTCTGATGTCAACTTTTTGAACAAGGAATGATTTCATTTAAAATCGTTATGTATAAAAATTGAAATGTCAACATCCTACTTGCCATATTAAAATATTTTGTGGAATTGAGGTTCAATTAGCGAATAAGCGAATAAAGGCTAGGAAAAATAAATAACGTTTTCGAATGATAGGGATAATGCCGTCCCAAAAAAGGGACGCTAGGCATAAATGGGTTAAGAATATTGACACTAAATATATTACTTTGAATCAAAATAGTTTGTGACATACAAATGAGTCTTTCGGGTAATGAAAAAAAAAAAAAAAAAGATAAATTATTCTGCTTACTATTCGTACTATTTTGAGCGTTCTATACCTAGAGTTATTTTCTAGAATCGGAAGATCATGAAAGGAGAGCTGATGATGGCATAAAAAATCATTTAAAAAATACTAGTTCCACCCAGACAGCACATAAGCTTAAATCAAGCTTGACATTTCTTTGAATTTGACGTATTAATACAAGCTTGGCAGTACAATCCATTAGCTTGATTATTGCGCTGTTGGCGCCATCTGTCGCTGTAGGCGAGAAGGGGAATGGACATTGAAAAGTCTAAGGGGAAGGAATGAATGGATAAGCCCCTCTGAAGTGTAACACGAGGGGAGTTTTAGTTTTATTTACATCTAATTAACATTAGTAATCCCATTAACTAATTAATTAGCCCTAAAAATAAATTTTAATATAATTAACACAATTTAGTTAGTTAATATACTTCACTTTATGGGTGGTAGAACCAGGCGGTTTCCGGCCGCTACAAAATAATTTATCATCAGTCATAAATATACTTGACCATAGAATTAAAAAAAAGTTTCTATATTTCCATATATGGAAATTCTTCAAAATAAAATACAATTATAGTACGAAATTGATTTCAAAATCAGTCATTTGTCTCGATTTTGAAAGTTTTAAAACGTGTGCTGATGTTAAGTTTATATTATGTTTATTTCTCTATTAGTAGAGTCTCTAAATCACACATAACATTATTTTAATTTTGATGCATCCCATGGAAAAATAAAAGAAACAAATAACGCATCGGCCACTTATCAATCTGGCCAGAAAACGGCGTGATAACACCCTTACAGTCACTTCAAACTTTAGTCATATCGACCCAACTGAGATTGGCGCAACGGTTAGGACGCTCGCGTCCTAACCCAAAGGTCCCGGGTTCTATTCTAGCCGCGGACACTTAATGGAAACAGATTAAATTAAATTGAAATTTCGGCGTAGAGGGGGAAATGCGTGGCAAAATAAAATATGTGAGGCAAGTTCGCCGACCGGCGCCCCGTGCAATTAGGATTTTTTTTTTTTTTTAAGGAAAATTTTTTAAGCTTGAAATGTCAAGCTTAATGCAAGCTGGGCAAGTGTAAACTAGAACACTTGATTCAAGCTTGCATTAAGCTTACACGCGTGAAATTTTCAAGCTTAATTCAAGTTTATTGACTTGATAAATCAAGCTAAGGTTGATGCAAGTTTGCTGTGCTGTCTGGGAAAAGTCAGTGATAAATAAAAGTACGGCTCTACTGTAATTAATGCAACTGAGTATTTGTATAAGATGCAAATAGTGATTCAAATTAACGCTTTCTTAGCAGATCCAGTAATTATGGTTATAAAAATTGATTATTTTTCGAGTCATATTCCGCGCAACCGCTGGACAGACATCAGAGCCGATTTTGATCGTTGAAAATGACAAAATCAACTTAAATTGCTTACTAATAAGTTGAAGGTCAAATTATATAAAATACTTAAAATTGTACTTTTCTTGAATTCTTTAATATTTTACTTGATTAGTATCCATATTACGACTTTTTGCACGTTTAAAATTAATAAATACAATTATTATTATTATTATTTTATCACCATCATTATTATTATTATCATTATTATTATTATTATTATTATTATTATTATCATTATTGTTATTATCATTATTATTATTATCATTATTATTATTACACATAGGTTGTAGTAAACATAATAATAAAACTTAATAAAATAATAAAAACTTTATTATTATTATTATTATTATTATTATCATTATTATCATTATTATCATTATTATTATTACACATACGTTGTAGTTGTAAAATAATCCGCATCAATTCCAGTAATACATCACGGATAAAATAATAAAAACTTAATAGCACACATAAAAAAACAAAAGTTACCTGACAAACTTTACAATTGTTTTGGATTTAAAAAAAGAATTCGATCGTCTTCAGCAGCAGCAGCAGTCCACACACAAAAAAAAAGTACTACCAACTGAAAAAGAAGCCGAAAACAAAACAGAAAACAAAAGCGGAGGGCGAGTTACCAATCGGAGTAAGGAAAACGCAAGAAACCAGGGAGAATAAGAGAAAGGGGGGGAAGAAGATAGATAAAAATAAAAGTGGGGTGAACTTAATTGTAAGTGGTCTCATCTTTTTCGAACTGAGACAATTAACAAATCGCACTTGAAAGGTAAAATATGTCGCTCCAAAATAAGAATTCTTGCTATTTTATTATATTTACGTACCCAGAACAAATCACTATATACGAAAATGTTCTGTATGACTCTGTTCAAAAAGAAATAAACAATACAATCAACTTATTGGAATCTGTAAATGGCAGTAATCTCATGAAACGAGTAGGAGAAATGCCAAGCTAAGATCACTGATTATTTTCATCGGAGAAATAAAAGTTAACCTTAATGGTTTTCGAAAAATACCTCCCACGAAATACTTCTTTTATCAGAGGATATGCTTTTTAAAAGCATTTATCGCAAAATAGCGTTTCCATTTTGTGGAATTTCATTAAGCTTGGATTCCCCGTCAGAAATGATTTTCTTCAAAATATGATTTTCAAGTTCAAGCGAGAAAACATCGCCCAATGTCGAAAGTAAATTTCTCGGGAAAAGCAATTAGGATTTGCAAAGTTTAAATTTTTGCAAAAGATTTGACACCAAGATGAAGAAAACATTTATGAAAAATGCCTCCTGCCAAATGTATTAAGATGACCAAAAAGTATACCTAAAAAATACTCTGCAATGTCAATCATTGCTAAAACGTAATGACAAGATTTATGAGATTGTTTTTCTGTTTAGAGAAATAATTGTTAAAATGGTATTATCATTTCTCCTATTGAAATGATGAGCAAGAAAATAATAAAACACCGGAAGGAAAAGCACAAAAAGTGTAACTCTCTCAAAATTATAGCATTTAGAGTATTGAATACATTAAGGGGGACGTTCAGAAGATCAGCGATCACTAGTATCTATGAAATGGAATTGGGTATAACTTCAATGTACCCTCAATTTGAGAGAGTGTATTTTTGATAAAATTCTCATAGTTATAGAAGGAAATAGGAAATAAGATACATTAATAACCTTGCGTACTACCTAGACGAAGTTTTGGAGAATATGGCTGTTGAACTTAATTAGCAAAAATGATAATAATTTTAGTAGTTAGTTATCTGAAGCACCTGAACTAAGTGCAGTCTTACACTTTTCATTTTTTTTTTATGTTTAACGTCGCAATCCCTCTGCATTTTTTCTTTTTCATTTTCAAAGACCTACCTTTTGACAGTCATTGCGCAGTCATTGCAAGTAAAATTTTCTTTACTTACGGCTTTGAATTACTAAATTCAAAAACACATATTTTTTTCCTTAAAACAATATTAATGAAAGCAAGATAAGAAATTTGTGTACCTTTTACCTGAGAATTTCCTATTTTTTTCATATTCCCAGCATAGTACATGCCTCACCATGGCATAGTGGGTATGTCACTGAGAATGGTAGACTAGAAGTGTGAAGGTCCCGGGTTCGGGTCCCATCTCGCGTCCGTTGACCTAACCTTTCGGAGTTTTCCGTGGTTTTCTCCGATAGTTAGCGTAAATATGGGTTAGGGCCCCTTAGAAAGACCCCCCCAAAAAGGGTCCCCTTGTGTTGTCTTACTGATGAGGATTTATAAGCGGGTTCAGATCCAAGCTCACAAATACGATACACGTGTTCACAATAACAACAACAACAACAATATGGTACAAATAGACAGATAAATAACTTCATTATTTCTATTGTAATTCTGAGAATTTTGACAGTCAGTGTTTACATTTATTTTCAAAAGGACAAGCCGGATTTATAGAAAAATCAGTTTCTTTTTCTCTTGTAAAGATGAAGACTTTTCTAGGCTGAATCAGCACTAATAAAAAAGCAAGAAAGGGGCGCAAACTTTGAAAAACCCGAAACGAAATACACTGGCGATTTTTCGTTTCATTGAGACATCCTGCATATTGCATACAAGTAATGGATAAACCAATAAAAATTAAATGCATAAACACTTTATGTCTCAAAAATGGAAATGAAATATACCTTTTTAGCTCTTTTTTCGAAACATTTTCATTTTCTTAGTATTTTCTGTTAGCTGTTTCCGTTTCCAATTCTTGATGTTGCAGTAATGTTCTTAAGAATCACATTTATAAACTCTCACAAGAATTCTGACCTCCAGATAGAAAGAAACGAAAGTTTTTCGAAGTGAGATAGGGCTATAACTTTATAAAGAATATATAAACATAGGTGACTCAGCGACTCAGCGGTGCATTATTAAATTTACCAGAAAAGCTAATAGCTAATTGTTCTTTTTCTTTAGGAGAATGACTGACCTAGAAATATTTAAGTTTTTCCACATTTGCTTCATAGAAGAGTGTGAGTAAATGGTAGGAATCTCACTGTTACGCGTACTTATAAAATTAACAAAGGCATGTACCAGTCATTGCTTTAAATACATCACTTAGCAGCTTGCAAATTTTTAAAGCTTAGTCGTTCACCCAAGGAAAGAATAGCTTCTTCTTTATTGTTTGAAAGTATAATCTCTGTTTCTTGAATATTGTTTGAAAGTGTTATCTCTGTTTCTTGAAAATTGTTTGAATTGTGTTTTCCGTTAAGTTCCCAGTTATTGTTAAGTATGAATGAATTTACCCCAGCTAATGATAAAAGCAAACTGAACTAATGAAAGGAAATTTCGCTCACATAATATATTTTATAAGCCTTCCCAAGAAAAAACTGGGTTCTTCTTTATTGTTTGAATGTGTTTTCTCTGTTGTTTGAATTGTGTTTTTCATTGTTAAGTTTGTATGAATTATTGATAATAGCAAACTCAACTAATGAAAGGGAATTTCACTGACATAATATACCGTATAAACCTTCCCAAGAGAAAACGATGTTCTTCTTTATTGTTTTAAAGTGTTTTCTCGGTTGTTTGAATATTGTTTGAATTGTGTTTTTCATTGTTAAGTTTGTATGAATTTACCGCCGCTATTGATAAAAGCAAACTCAACTAATGAAAAGAAATTTCGCTCACAAAATAAATTATATAAACGATCTTAAGAGAAAATTGCGTTCTTCTTTATAAACCGATTTAAAAAGAATCATTTCAAAAGAATTATATCGTCACAATGCTTTCCTGTTATCACATCACCCTTTCATGATTTCTGTTGCATGACGCTGTACTATCACGTGCATTTGACAAGAAAAAAATAAAATAAAATAAAAAAAACTGACGCCACAGTGTAAAAAGGTAAATTTTGATTCCTAGGCGGTGCAGCTGTGTGTTTTTGTTAATCATTCTACCTATATGAATCACCTTTTCGTCTCTTCAACACGAATTCCTCGTTTGCACGTTGAACGGTGAACGTGATGCAGCTGCTTTAACAAAAAATTAAGTGCTATTTACAACCCGGGCGCCACCCCACACAGTAAAACCAGATTTTTATCTCGAAATGGAAATAGGAAGGGTTGTGGAGGATAAAAGTTTCTCATAGAAGGTTCATCTTCTGCAGCTATGGCAGAGTTGGGCAGCATCGCAAATACACGTATTTGAAAAATTATATTTTCAAATATACATTTGTATTTTGTATTTTCACTGGTAATGAGCTAACTATTTTGAGAATGTAGATTATTCATTAGTTTAATGAGTTCTATTACGCTTACATCGGAAAACTTAATTTTATTACTTGTAAATATTCGTCCACAAAAGTCTATATTATTAACTATTTTTTACATATTTGATAATTGCCATGTTCTGAAATCTGCAATATCGTTCAAAGTATGTTTAATCTTTTTTTTTCTAATACATAATTCATTTAAGTGCCAAATTAGTTTTTCAAAAACAAACAACTCGAATTAAATTAGAGAAGTTATTATTCTAAGTATAATGCTTCGCTTATTATTAATAACAACACCTTACATCTGAAATTAACGTATAATTTATTATTCTATAACACTGGAATGTTTTTTGGAGAGGGTGTACAAAAATGACAAATGTTTAAAACTGTTTTCTGGTCGCACACTCAATTTCAACCATTCCCTATTAAACGTATTTATTTTTCTAATTAACTGACAAAAATGTGTTCTTAAACATTATTTAATTATTTTTAGTCTTTATGATTCTGCATTTCCAGTCAGTCTCTACACTACTACCACAAAGTAAAAATGAAAAACTATAATTTCTCTCCATTTATTTACTAAGTGAATCAAATTATTACCCCTTTCGTCGATATATAGAGAGTACATTCTGAACAAGTAACTATAGATGCGCATTGTGGTTAATGCACAATTACCCGCCGTTACTTGCTAGCAAATTGTATCAATGGAGATATGAGCTTGTAGCTGCTGCGTACTTGAAACAAAACTCCGTTGAAGCATACAGCCATTGTTGCAGATGCTCAACGATTTACGAATCCCGCTTCTCCATTTACACTGGTGTAGAATTAATGGCCAAGTTTAAGCAAGGAGTTTAGTCACAGTAGCATGCATATTGTGTTAAGTAAATATATAATTCAATATTAGCTTTAAATATACATAGTTTGTTTAACTTAACTTGTTTTTTAAACTTTAAGTTTAATTTTAAATTTAATAAATTAAGAATTCTTATTAACAGATGAGGTTTACACCACCGGAACACTCAATTACATCAAAATGCAGTCGAATTTCAGATATAGTGACTTGATTGCGAGGATCATATACTTGTTCCAGCTATAAGCATTTTTATCTTCAACTCATTAAAAATGAATTAGATTATTATTTTCATAAGTTAAAATTAGATCCTGCGAGCAAAATCTACCATCCTTTTCGAAATCTCAAATTTTACAGATATTTTTTAAATAATCATATAAATAAGAAGGAACTATAAGTAACTTTAAAATGCAATATTTCGTGAATCAAGTATCGAATGTATTTTAACTTATCTGGGCTACCTAGTAACGAAACGGGGCTTATCGAAACTGACTGAAGGGAATTTGTTTCTTACTTTTTTTAATCGCGTATTGTTAACTTGGAATGACTGAAAAGTGTAAATTCAAAAAAGTTCCGTGTTGTGTAAAGAAAAACCTGCAGGTATCTGCCTAGGGGAAGTGCATAGGACGCAGGTCTTTTTACGGATTTCTAACGCATATCCAATTTATATCTGGAGAAAACTGCCAAAAAATTCCAAAAGATCGAAGTCCGCTTAATAGTTTAGAACCCTGGGTCTTTACACTAATACCACCTACCACGATCTGTGTCAATCACTGGACTATGGTAGGTCCCATGCCAATTCAAGAATTTTAAGATAATACGTTTATGAAAACTGATTGTCATCGGCTTTGCAGTTGGCCGAACAAACATTGAATACATGGAAGAGTGAGGCACTGTCAGAAAATTTCCATTCGTGTCATAATAATGTCCCTCCTTTGATTAAAACAAAAATTAAATACAGGACAATATTTTGACAACTTTTAGCCTTCATTATATATATTTTTTTCGGAATTTACCTTTATTTTATGCTCTGAAAAAAGTTAATCTTCAAAACATGATCAAGTTGTTACATTGTGAACTTTTCGTTACACAATGGGGACAGGGATTGGGGTACAGCAGGGCAATGAGTAAGGCGTGTAAAAGTGTTACTTTTTTCGTGTCGTGAGCAGGATGGTGTGGCATGAAACAAGTTTACAAACAAAACATATAGTGTGCTGAATCAATTTAAATTTGCACAAAATATTTGTTCAATCGTTCAGCCATATAGCATTCCATCATCGCACACCCTATACGTTCTGCGCTGTTTTTCTTATTTTCTTTCTTTTATACTCCTGACCACTGTTTCTCACGGAACTCTCATAATCATAATGAATAAGCGTTGCATGGGAAAAGGGAACCTAAGGGTTAACAGACAAACAAAAAATCAGCTTTATTTTAATATAAAACATTGATACGGAAGACAAAAAAGTCCGTAAAAGCTTTAAAAAATCATTTAAAAAGAATAAATAATGATAGAAAGTTGTGGTTTATACAAATAGGTATAAAAGGTGATCGGAATTTTTTAATGACAGGTAAGTTTTTAGTTGCAAATGTTACCGATAGGTGGCGCTAACATACGCAATGGAAAGCAAATTTTGTATTAAAAAATATATATATAGGAAATCTCTTATCTTTTCATTGCAAACTGTAATGTTGTGTCATGGTGTCATGGTTTGCTCTTTTTTAATGAATTTTTGAAGTTTTCACGAGGTTTTGACGCATTCTGGGTACATAAAAGCTTAAAAATGCATTAGAAGAAAACACTTAAAAATACAAAATCGCAGTTTGCATGAATGCGATTAGAAAGATTTCAGTTTTTTTATTTTTATTTTTTATTAGAAACTTTCTTCCCATTGTGCATATCAGCTCCATCTATCGGAAACATTGGGAATTACAAACTTTCTTGTCATTAAAAAAAAAAAAAAAAAAAAAAAAAAAAAAAAATCCGATCTCCTTCTAAACCTATTTGTGCAAACCGCAGTTTTCTATCATTATTTGCCCTTTCAAAGAAATGTTTAAGCGTTTTTACGGACTTTTTGGTTACCGGGTATTATTATAATTAAATACCAGTTTAAACATTCAACACAGAAGATATGAAAGTACTTTTCAAATGGTAAGACTTGGTAAAAGTTATAACGACGAAATCCATTTAAGAGTTACAAAATTATTTGCTGAACGATGTTGGATGATTTTAAAAAATAAAGTAACATGAAATTAGACATTGAATGATAGCAAAATGCTTTCAAAAATCCATTACATCATTAACTAAGACTGGAAGTCTATTAGAAATGCTAACAGTGTCATTGTTCTTTCTGTACGTCCACAAGTAATATGTTTAAACATAATGGGGCACTGCCCCACTGTACCCTCCAAGAAGTGCTTTTAAATCCGAATACTGATGAACTAAATTATGGCTTTTTATCCTAATTTTGAACTTCGAATCATGGGGAAAAAAATATCATCCCACTATGCCCCATTTCTCTCAGTCAACATGAGTTAATCACCGGTGATGCGTTTTTTTTACGCCAATTATATCTCTAAAAACATTTCAAAAAGCATTCATTTCCCATTACTTAAATACAATTTTTGCATTGTCCAAGAAATTATTGGACAATGTAAAAGAAATTTAATAATACCATTTTTATCTATAACATTTCTTTAGCCGATACCAGACTTTTTTTTTAGCTGGTATCGATAGATGTAAATATCTATCGATAAAAAAAAGCTTACACTGACATCCGTTTTCATTAATTTCTTGTAATTGCATATATTTTCACTGTTTAATTCACTGTACATATAAATTTTAATACAATTTAAGTAAAATATACTTTTTACGACGCTTGATTAAAAAAATAATAATCTCAGTTTATGTGTAGTCGTGCACTTTTATGTCTTTTAAACCTAATTAGCTTGAATTTTATTCCATATAAATAAAATGATCGCTGTCTTTTATCTAAAAAATACAATTTAAATCAATTTAATTATTAATTAAATAATTTTATACAGATTTACTGCAAAAATAGTCGTACAAACCCATCATTAATAACTATTATAAATAACATTAAATAACTAGTAGTCTAGTTAAAATTTATTTTTCCTATAAAAAAATCATATTCATTAACACAGTTAATCACATGAAAGAGGGATTAACTTTAATACCTTACTATAATCAGCTTTTAAATATTTTCTCTTTAATACATTAATAAAACACTTTTTTAAACGAATAGATAAAGGTTCTGAGAGAAATAATGCTCTCAGGGTTTATGCTGGTTAATTCAGAGATCATCAGTTATACATTATACGATCCTATTAAATAGGTATAAATGTTACTTACCCTTATCTTTGAAGTACAGTTAGCTGCTGCGAGCGCCCTCGCAAATTGCACAGTGAGAGTTAACTTCGCCCACTGAGCTGAGCGCCCGGAACAAAGCGGAATGTTTAGTCATTGTAACAGGGAAAATGTTGTCGGCTTTGATAGTGCTTTTGCCTTTCAACTTAAGCTGAATCAAAGCGATGAGTTTATAAAGACAATGCATAAACAATGGAAACAGAATGTAGTTTGAACAAACAATGAGGGATTACTGTGTCAGAGACAGGGGAGATATTTGTTTTGAACGGCGCCTGATGAAAAGCGTACATTAATTCAATTTCTGGATCAAATTCCCTGAAGTTATTTTGTTATGAGTTGTCTGAGGAGGAAGTCTTATTTATAAATGCAGTTTCCTGCCGTCTTCGGAAAGCTTTTATAAGCATTAAAAAAAGAGACAATGGCTACTTTTTATTACAGCGGTAGCTTCTCAAGAACTGTGTCTGAATGAATGGGGTTTTCTGATACACTTTTCTTATTAAAATCATTTCAGACTCGTTCTAATAAAAAAATCAAATATTAAATGCACTTTGTATTAATATATATTATTGTGCCGTATAATGTAACAAGTAATAAAATGAATAAAACTTTGTAAAATAACGCAAATAAAATATACTTATCAGCTATACACTTGTTCTAGCATCTAGTTCTAGTTCGTGTATCAGACTACACACGTTTCGATCAAAAAAATTCGATGTTCTTCAGTAGAAATAGAATTCCATACACAGACTAGGCCTGGGGGATTTTCTTCAGTAGCAGTAAAAGTCGATACACAGACAGACTGGGACTGGGGGATCTTCTTCGGTAGCAGTGGAAGTCCATACACAGAATGGAAATTCCTCTGTCCTGGTCCATGTATGAACTTCTACTGCTACTGAAAGATAGAAACGCGTGTATAGTTCAATACGAGTTTTTAATGTGTTATTTTACATCGTTTTATTTATTTAATCGTTTAAACACCAGTTTCTTTTGAGTGTTTTAGGTTAACACAAGAGATATAGTTTCACGAAATTATCTATTGGCTACAAAGAATGAACAAACAATTAAAAACAAGATCGATAAATTAATATCTGTAATCAAGGATTACAAAATAATGATCTCCGTAGAAAATGGTGTATGTAGCTTACATAGTCCTTTTACAGGATCACTTAAAAAAATTCCAATACATTACGATCCATGGCAGTTAAGACGTTCATCCACTTCAAGCTCAATACAATATGTACAGTATATACTCTTTCACTACAGCTTATTTTAAAGTTCTTCCCCAAGATCTCGCAAAATTGCATTCATATTGATATGCAACTTTTTAAGATTATCCCCAAAATCTCGCAAAATTTGACTCCAAAAAAAAAAAAAAAAAAAAAAAAAAAAAATGCTTTGAAAAGTATTAATAATCGATGCGTTTGGGATGCTTTATCTGTATTGTTATCTATTGTTTGTTGATTTTTGCCAAAGAATAAATGGTTTCTTGAAATTATCTCTTGAAATCATTATTGAAATTCTCTCCTGTGAGGAATCCACATAGCACTGTAGAACATAAGTAATAACAATTAATAATTTTCTGAGTTTGTCCGCTATTGATCATCAATTGCACTGAACTTGTTAAAAAGACGAAAAATTGTCTAGATGGTTACTTTAAAAGTCAAATGCTGCTTATTTTGGTGAATCCACATTCAGTTAATGATTTAAATTTATTATATATTCAAGTCATACATTTCTTCTTTTCTTAGATTTTAAGGAGCTCTTAAAAGCTTTATCTATTTTTATTGTAATGGCTTTTTACATTAGGCTCTTGTATGAAAATATTTTAAAAAATTACCTCATTCGTGTCGGATCTTATTTTCAAATAATTTATTAAATATGTTAAAGAATAGCTTATAATAAATGTATTTTCCTTTCGTATTCTAAGTCTTTTATATCAATTTCTTGGAACAGCTTAAAGCTTCATATCGCAGTTCCAGATTAAATCAATCGTGATAGCTCGTTGATTTGAAAGGGAAATGTTCAAAAATCGTTATCTAAATGCGTCTTTAAATTTTCATAAATTTTCGATGCTATCACAATTAAGATAAATTTGAGATCACGCAAAAAGACATAGTTACACGGGTTATTATTTGGGGGCGCAGTTTGCCACCAGACAAGACAATATCGGTCAGTAACTCTGGAATTAAATTGCACCACTCACCATAAAATTTTAAAGCACAATTTAATAATTTTACTAATGTGAGGTTGAGCCCTATCTGACGTGAAAGTAGTCATGCATAGAATGCCTTGCTGAAAGTTATTTTTCACGAATCCTTTTAACACTGTAACGGTTACTAAAAGAGCATGGGATACCTCAACTTCTGTAAGCAATTGACAAGTAGGGCATATTTATTTATAAACATAAAAATTTTTATTTTATAAAATAATCGTTAACAGTATAACAGGGTACTTTATATCCACAACAATAATACAATAATAATAATAATAAGTTGTACATAATTCATTTATATTTTAATTTATTGTAAAACCTTATTTTATATTTATAACATCGATTTTTTAAAAAAATACATTCAAGTTTTTTAACAATTTTTTTTCCTTCTACAATTTAATTAATGCGAAATTTTGTATAAAACGAACATTTATTTTTTCATACTTAATAGCAGTATTTTTATTATATGACATGGTATTTTTCCGTCCATGGGGACGTTTTAAAAAACTCTGTATTGTTATTATTATTACTAATATTATGGACATAAAATGCCGTATTACGATATTTACAAATTTGGTTATTTCTCTTGCAGTAGTTTTTACGTCATGAAGTTTTGCAAGTGGAAATTAAATAGAAACTACTGCACTCAAATACATCAGACTATTGTTTTGAATTTCTTTATAGAATCTTTTATTAGTATGGAAATTCGATAAAGCTTTAAAAGAACAATAAATAGAAGTTAAAAATCTAAATATCGATTCACCGAAAAATAAATGAGTTCATCAAAGTGAAAGGTTGTCAAAATCATTGCCTGTGTGAATTAACAATGACAATTTATTCAAAATTAGGTTATATAAGAAACAAAATTTAAAAACCTTTTCTATGTAATGAGATGTAATCACGAGTTTAAAAATGTTTACGAAATATCATCTAAATTAATTTGCGTAAAAGAATAATTTTTTTTTGCGACAGAGAATAATTAACTATTACGTAACATAATAAGCAATAGTTACTCCTTGTTATTTTATAAGTAGGCATAAAAAATTCGTTTAACATATTCAATTGAAAACAATCTAAATCGCCAAAATAATTTTATTATTTACATAACCCTCTATATCATTTTCAGAGAATAGAAAAAGAGAAAAATTGATTTTCTTTGTTTCCGTAATTCTAGTTTATTATTATTGTTGTTATTATTATTTTGTAAATGAACAAGTGAATGTTAAAAAATATCAGTTAATAAAACAATATAATAGTCTCCATATCTTTCATTGTATAAAATAAAATAAACAACGTTATATTTACTTTTTCGTAATTTAATATCTATTATTTCCTCCAAAAACACTATTTACGAAAACTATTAGAAAATTAGTCTAAAGAATATCTTTTTTAGTTATTATTATTCAAATTTTCCTGAAAATCCGCATTTTAATTTGAAAATTATCTAGCAAATCTACTGCATTCTCAAAAAAGTTCTGACACTTATTTATATTTGCCATTTATAATTTTTTAAGGCTTTGATATTTATTTTTTAAGAACTGAATTAGATTTTAATTTAAAGAAAAACTTTCTTTTTCACTATTTTTAATACTTTAAAATTTATGAACATTTTGCCTCCTTTAATTAAACATAATTTTTTGTGCAGAAAGGAAAATGATTCTTTTTTACATATAACAGCAGTATATTTTACTATACACATGGAATATTTTAAGAAAAAATTTGAACTTGATCATTTTCTACACAAATTAATATTCGTATATTTATAATATTTATAATGCAAGAAATACGCTTAAAAGTAAATATGAAAATAAATAAGTATTTTTAGATATTTATTGTAAATAATTTAATTTGGTGCTTTGTAAACCAAAATCTTTTAACAAGAAAGAATTAAATTTGTTTTAAACTGTGTGTTACAGAAAAGGCTGTTTTTCAGTTAGAGAAATATTCTATCGTCTCCTTAAACATAAACATAAAAAATAAGATGTTTTATTTTTTAAATTAAAGCACTAATAAAAATTCTTTTAATCTATTATTTTAAATGGTCATGCAATATTTTTGGAAACTCTTTTAAAACATCGTTACTGAGTTAAAATTATTTTATTAAAAATTAATCATAGCTCATGTAATACAGATTTCCTTATTTTTCGATAAAGCATGATCTTTTTGCTTTCAATAACATTTCGGCAGATATTAAATTTCCTTTTGTTTTACGATTTTAAAAAATGGAATATCACAAACGTACCTTTTCTTGCCTCGTTGCTTCAAACATGTGCTTATTATAACAATAAATTAAACTGCATGCTTTTTAAGTAAAGATTTGCAGCTATCTATAATGAAATTATCTTTTATGTACATTTCCCCCCAGGAAACATGCACAGCTACGATATCTTACCGTGTATCCTTCCCCGTGGCCTCGCTGAGAAGCACGTTTGAGAAACCATCAACAACACGAGGAATGTTAGAATCCCTGTAAAGAATCGGTCCTTGAAGCACTCAGCACAACAGCACATCATGTGTTCAAGCAATTCGATGCAAACTTCAAGATATGATGAAGGATATATTTATATATTTCTACAATCCAACCGGTATTATTTATGTATTTGCGTATAATCTTTCAAAATCACATCTCAAAAGATGATGGCAGCTATACAGTTTTTTTCTTCTTCTTCTATTTAACTACTTACTGTATTTTCCTTTTTCCTAACTACAGGTATATATGCCCGAGAAAAAAGCAAAACAAACTCAAGTTACTGAAAAGCATAAACTGCACACACAACGTGACTGGCCGTTGCGATGGTAACTGCATCAACAGAGAACACTAATACATCTGCGCGGCGAACTTTCCGTTCTGATTCGAACTCCCTACTCTTTCGGCTTTTATAGCCTTAGACTCTGGTGGTGGAAGCCACATACGGGTCTCTACCCCACCGCCTCTATACGCCTCCGCCGCTGGGGTCCTATGTGGATTTTAAAATAATGAAGTATTTATAATGTATAGTGGGTATCCTGTGGCAGCATTTATTCGGTACGAAATATATAAGATAGATAAGTTTCGAGATACGAAAATAAGTTTCGCTTATTCATTTTTTAAGAATTCTTAACCAGACCTCTTGGTTTGAAAAGAGATTGATTTTAAGTAAAAAATTAATGTATCTTTTTTTTTATCTTTGGATTTCACGAGCTCTATTACAAACACAGTATTTAAAAGAACACTACGTTTTAAAATAATTAATAAAATCTTTGAAGTTTCTCTTCATAGATATCGCATGAAAAATTAAAATATTAATTTTTCATACCTTATAGGATAAGTGATTTAGTAAATATTTTTTATTCTGTCTAAGCAAATGGAAATAAATATAATTTTATTCCTTTGAGGGTGTTGGAAATGGGCAAGTAGTGTAAAGTTGTTTTCATGACAGTGTGAAGTTCTTTTCATGCATCTTTAAAAACTATAAAAAGATAAAATTTTGATAGTAAAATTTGCAATCATTAAAAAATGAGTTCTTAAATTATTTATAAGATTTAATATCAAAACATATTTAATAATATCAGAGTGTTATAACTAATTTAAATTATATATGCATTGAAGTGAAAACAGGAATGAAATGAACGGGATTTTCCGTCACAACCGCTTGGAGGGTTAAATTAACACAAAAATAAGCTTGAAATATTATGGGCATTTTTACCCCAAATTTATGTTATCGGTGCTTTTATGGAATGTCAAAAATTATCTCAAAACTGTCAAGCATGTGCGGCTGTAGTAGAACGATATATTTTTCCCAAATTGTGAATAAAATGTAAATATATATACATATATATTGTCAATATTGTTCACGCTCATTAGTTTGTATGTAATTTTCGTTCATGTACAAATGTCTATAAAATATTTGTTTCAAAATGTCATTTTTGAATAAGGTTATAAATGTATCATAGTACAACTTATTGTAAATCCATTTAATCTACCTCTAAGCCGTTTATGATTATTTCAATAACCATAATGTACAGCTACCTTATAAATAAAAATAACGTTATTTTCTCCAAAGAACAGCAAAAGATTTTACTCCATCAAGGGAAAGGAAAACGAAACATATTAGTATTAATGTGCTTTATACTAATGACAATATAAAGTACATCTTAATATAAAGTACATTAATACATATTAGTATTAATGTACTTTATACTCTAGACATATTAAATAGTAAGTATACTGTTTAATATGTCTAGATTTATTATAAAAAAATAATTTATTTATTTGTGAAAAATTGTATAAATTAATACATGCTCGAGAAAAAGTCTAGACATATAGTAAAAGAGTAAACTAAAGATATTGTTTTACAGTTTTTATGAGAAGAATTTATAAATTGCTTTTCATGTTTTTGTATAGAATAACCTAGAAAATTCTGTGGGGTTAGCACAGAGTTAGCGTATTACTTCCTTTTAGAGATAATCCCACCTATCTCTGACCCTTTTAAGTATTTTTAGTGTAAATAAGTACTTTTAAAGTTTTATGAGAGTAATACTAATGCCAATTTCTGTTTAAAATCTCTTCTTAATTTAAAAAAAAATGTACTAAGCTATTCCTTTTTTGCTGATAAAGATACTCTTTATCAAATATATAAAGGTATTTTTTTTTCTTTCTAATGGAAGAGTGATCAGCCTACTAGAGGCTTGACCACAACGAGGGACACAGATGTTGGTCATTTCATTATGGATGCACCTATTAAGCTGATCAATGTTGCCCCCCCCTTGAGGGTCTCCTAATTTTGAACCAATTCCAGATGAAAGTCCTAGCACATAAAATCGGCATCTACAGAAGTATTATTTGAGCATGGAGTGCATTATAGCCACAAAGAGGTTTTACGCGCACCATTTCCTATTAGTGTACACGTACACAGTCCCACAGTAGGACAGCCAAGAGAGAATTCCACCCTCACAAGCACTGGCCAAGCCGGTGTTGCTCCATTTCCCATGTTCTTACGTGCTTAATGACTAGGCCATTGCAAAATCTTCAGAAAGTTTAGGGTGATTTCTCTTTTATTCATATACCAAAAAAGAAATTGAACCTATAATGTAAGCAATACTCGATTTTTTAATAAATAAATAAATAACCCTTTACAACCATGCGCTTTGTGAATAAGAGGAAAACAAACTAGTCTGATTAAAAGAGTATTACAAAAAAAAATGTAATTATAGAATTGTACAAATTATTTTTTAAATAAAGATTACATTATATGATCTTTTTCAAGTACAAGGACACATTACAGAGCATTTATAGTGGATTATATCGATATGACGTCATTCTTTATCCAGCATGTAACTCTCAATTAATTAATAGTAAAAGCAGCTTGTGTTGTTATACAATTCTTCAGTGTAACTGCCTAAATTGTATATGATTCCAACACATTACAGTAATAGCCTCATAGGCATACTGTTCTTTAGGGGAAACTGAGTTTAGTTGGCTTAGGGGTAAGTCGATACAATCCTCATAATTCGCCTGATTGTGGATGGATTGCTCAACCAATCACAGAATAACTGTGTAAACTTGTTCTTCCTTTCTCCAACCATTGTTGCAGTTTTGAATCATTTCTGAAGTGCAGTGCATATTCACAACAATGCATATACAGTGTGCCCTCCAAGTCCTTTGCCACGCCACTAATTTCTGAAAAGAAAGAGCTAAAGTCATAAAAGTAGGGTCTAGGTATAGTAAAGTTGCCCTGCGCTATGCAAGGAAACCTCTTGCCGAGCCACCTGGCGTCTAAATTCGAAGTTAGTGTTCATATCACAAAAACGATCCGTGTTACGTGAAAAAAAGTCAATTGCAAGGTTATTCAGCATCATCGACTTAGTAAAAAAAAAAAAAAAAAAAAAAAAAAAACTTAACCTATTTCAGGCGAAGCATAGGAATTTTATAAAATGTGGTATTATTTTGCTTAAATTGGTATTATTTTCTTAAATTACATTAATTAAAACGCAGGAAAAGTTTCATAGATGAAAAAATAATATTTTATATAAGAAATAAAAGTGTGTATACGCAACATTGATGAATTTTTTGTCAAATTTAAGTAAAAAAATTAAGTTTTTTTATGAAATTTGTTTTAATTTTATTTTATTTTCAAAACTTGCAACTTCAATCCAATATAAAAACATATGATTAATCTCAAGTGGAATAATTACACACTCTGAAAGAGTCGAATTTGTCAATAATCGTTTCAGGTTGAAAAACTAAGCGTCCTTTGAAAATTTCTCAACAGAATGTGTTTACTCCAGTTGAATTACTAGTTCTCTCTATTCTAAAATAAAGTAAAGGCCGCTGGCGCTGTCAAAGCTTGTGGACCTATCTCCTCCTAAACCGTAGGGATTTGAGTTTCGACAAAGGTGCCCACAGATTCGAAAAATTTCGAGAAACCTGCAAAGCTGACTTAAATTTCGAAAATCGAATTATTTTAGAAGATATTAATAAAAAACTGCAAAAATAAACAGAATGGTTGCCAGATTTGGCATAAAATCATTCATTCCTTTGCAACAAAGCGTTTCCAAGTATGTAGAATCGGGTGAAATTTACAAAACTCCTAATAACTTCTTCATCATTTGCACGATCCGCTTGAAAATTTTCATGCTCATGTATAAAAATATAGAAAACAATCTGCGCTGCTTTAAATATCTGAAAATCCACCCGTTCCCTCCTTTTTAGGCGATTTTTCGCTATTTTTAGCACCATTTTATTTCCGAGAGTCAAAAAAGTAAATCATTTGCGTGACAAAAATACCCTTTTTAAGTGAATATGACGTCATACAATTGGGATTCAAATTCGTTTAAAAAAGCTTTTCTAGATTACATAGTTTATTATTATTATTTTTTTTTTCATAAATAAATCGTTTGCATGGACATGAGAATATCTGTGTACACAAAACGAAATCTTTCGATTGCGAAAAGATTCCGCGAGTTTCCAGAACAGCACGAAATTTAATTTGGGTGTCTCTCTATTCTAAAAAAAATGTAAAGGCCGCTGTCGCCGCTGGCGTTGTCAAAGCTTGTCGGCCTATCTCCTCCTGAACCGTGGGGATTTAAGTTTCGACTAAGGTGCCCACAGATTCGAAAAAATCCGAGGAACCTGATAAGCTGACTTAAATTTCGAAAATCGAATTATTTTAGAAGATATTAATAAAAAACTGAAAAAATAAACAGAATGGTTGCCAGATTTGGCATAAAATCATTCATTTCTTTGCAACAAAGCGTTTCCAAGTATCTAGAATCGCGTGAAATTTACAAACATGAGTTAGAATTACGCCCATTTTACGCCAAAATAAAAACTATATGAAATAAGTATCTCAAAATGTGTTACACAAAGTTGAAAATTTTCAAATAGTAAGTTCGCTTAGACAACAGGAGTTTAGAATTAGCGATTATTCGTTTTTCCAAAACAGAATAACTAATATCTTGAAAATGAAAAATAATTAAAATGCAGATTATTTTAAAGCCGGTTCATTGCAGCTGGATTATTTGCTACCAGTAGAAATATTTGGCGGCGTTAACTATGCCATTATAGCTTTGGATATTTGCTAGCGCGACGAGATGGTATAATTCGTGGTGCTAAGTACGCCAATCTGCAAACGATTATGTAAATGAAAATATGGATAAAGGTTTTCCGGTAACCTTAAATGTACAGTAATTATAGGTTGTGAGCATGTGTAAATCGCCAAATAATGAAAAATCGCCATGGGTGGCAGATTCGCAAGGTGTCCAATAGGTTTTACATTATTAAAACTACAGCTGAAACAGATGTTCTGATTTTATTACGCTTTAGCTCCTAATTAATATAACTTTTGAATGGCAATATTAAATATCATTGTGTTTCTGAGGAGTGCAAATAATATTTCCAGCGATTATAAGCGGAGTACGCACTCCAGGTGGACTATAGCTCAGGTCCCGTACAACACGGATTTCCATAACAAAATATCTTCCGTGTTATGAGGGGGAGGGGGTCTACTGTAGTGTGAAGTTTAAATTTTTATGTATCAATGAACATGCAAGAACCAAGCAATGTGTAGCTCAGTAACATTCTATCTGATCCAATCTTCGGGTTTTGTCTGTAGAAATTATGTCTTTTTTACGAATAAGCCTTATTAGGGGCCGAATGCCTCATACGAAAAGCGAGCGTAGCGAGTCTGGGGGCCTTCGCCCCTAGTCTTATAAATGTTTTCAAAACCCTTAAAAATAGCAAAAAATATAATTAGTGAAAAAATATATGTCACACTAATTAAAAAAATATTTAAATGGTGCGTTTTCGCACCTTTGGCGAAAACAAGGATAATTTGTACAATAACGCTACGAATGAGACGAATAAAACATTTTTTTTCTTTCTTCTTTTTTGCATTTGTTTGGTCTTGTTTTCCAAAGCTGCACTATCCTGATATTAAGCTCATTTATCCTTCATGCTAAAAGTGTTTTCCGTCAACAACAATGCACATAGTTTAGGACCACACTGTATATATACGCCGGTGAGTCAAAAATTTTCAACGTACTTAGTCCACGTCGCACAAGTGCCCTCAAAAAATAAGATTTTCGTCTGAGCAGCGAGTCACGTATATACCGCGTCTTTCACATTTTGGTCCGAGGTGAATCGACACCCCTTAATGTCTCTTTAAGTGGACCAAGCAAGTGGTAGTCAGATGGGGCAAGATCAGGACTATACGCAGGATGACCCATTACTTGAAACTTGGGCGTATGTAGTGCTTCAGATGGTCGTCCATCTCTCTCCGCATTCGTAACACTGGTGCGACCATTTTTTTAATTTGTCAGTCCAGTCCTAGACACTCCACTGCGGCAAGATGCTGCTCCCGTACGGTGCTGATACACCCCTGATACACCTTCTGACCACGAAAACCGGATCACTGCTCTTTGTTCCTCTTTGGTGCAAGCCTCTGATGAAGCGACCATGATCTATCTGCAACAAGAGGAAGACAAATGGAGGAATTAGGATCGAACTTTCATTGCAAGGCAGCAACATCATTAAAATAATATAAACTATGACTGACTTCCGTATGAACACTGTAAGAAAAGAAGTTATAGCTACATTGCGGATAATTTTTGTGACTTACCCTAGTATATATATATATATATATACTTCTATTAAAGATACTGTCTGTTATGCATAAGTATTATATAATACGTAATGATTACTCTATCTCTATAGGAAATAGTTATGATCTACGCAATACAATATGTACTATTAGTAATATTACCTCTTTATATACCTGTGGTTTTAAAGATCTATTTAACAATATTCCTCTTGACGACCTTTACAATGTAATTAATGAATTATTTGAAACTTGTGTTAACCATATTCAGCTCCCTTCCCATGTTGATGTAACTTATTTCAGTTGTCTATCTAAATTTATTATCTATAATAATTTTATTCTACATAACAATAAAATATATCTACAAAATCATGGTATACCACAAGGTGGTTCAGCATCTAGTTACCTTGCAGATCTTTACTTATATTACTATGAAAAAGAATATACTAATACACACATCATTCTTAAACGATATTGTTACGAATTTTCGGGGCAACTCGCTGCTCTGGGGCTTAAAATGGTTTAAAATTCGTGTTCTACGCTTCAAATAGATAAATTTTGCTTTTTGTTGCATCAAAATTGGCCAATTAGAACCGGAGATACGGAGGTTTCGCTTTCCCATATGTTTTTCTATGGGCTTCTAGAAATCTCGAGAAATATTAGTCCTAGAGCTTAGATCTCTTCACTTTTGAGGACTTATTTTTGGCGCCAAATTTGGCGATATTTCGCCAAAAGTCGCCAAGCTTGGCGACTTTTTGGTCATTTGGCGCGATTTTCCCAATGGGGCCTGGAAGTTGTTTTTCCTGCATTAAAAACGCATAATAACCTAACATTTATCTTCTATGACGTAATCAAAATTCACGCTTTATGTAGAACCCTCGAGAAATCGACTTTTCTGGAAACCTCTGGTACCTCCTGCGCCGGCTATTTATAGAAGAGCGCGTCGCCCCGAGAGTCAGTTGCGAGCTGAACATTCAATGTGTGAAGGGCTCTGAGTATGCTCGTTTTGTGTGAACTGATAGTGCTATAGAAGCTGTGTTTTAGCTTGCTTTGTGAAGCTGTTTTTAAAGTGCTGTGTGTAAATTCTTCATTGCTGTGTCTTAAGGGATAGTGTACTATATCCCTTGAATATTTCCACGGAATTTTTGCCTGTAAAAGTGACTTATTTTGTGTGAGAAATACAGCATTTGTGAGAGCTTCTGATCCAAGCGGATTGTTAAAAGCACGTTACTGCTAGATTGTGCTTGTGAATTGCGTGCAGCTGATTGTTCTACGAAGTTCTAGAAGAAATAAAGTTTGTGTTCCATCCTGACAAGTGACTTTTTACTTGAACTTTTTACACCACTGGACTTTAGAACGACGAACCCCAGGAGTAGCAGAGTAATTCCGCAACATTTGGTGTCAGAATCGGGGTTCTAAAGAAGGACTTTAATTTTCCAGTTTATGGTTTTGACTAGAAAAAAAATGGAAGAACAACTTCAAAAGCTCATGAATATGATGCAAGAAATGAAAGCCGAGATGAAAGCCGGACAAGACGAGATGAAAGCCGCACAAGAACAGATGAAAGCCGGACAAGACGAGATGAAAGCCGGACAAGACGAGATGAAAGCCGCACAAGAACAGATGAAGGCGGATTTAGAGAAGAAAATTGAAGCCGGATTGGTTGGACTAGAGAAGAAAGTGGAAGATGGACAAAGAAAAATAGAAACCGGATTAGATGAGTTAAAAACCGCTCACGAAGAGATGAAAACCGGGTTAGAGGAAGTAGAGAAAAGAGTATCACTCCTGGAAGAAAGTCAAGCGAGATGCGAGGAAAGGATTGAGGAAAAGATCGATCACAAGCTAGAAGAAAAACTGGACAGTTTAGTAAAGCTGGGAAAGGTACCAGAAAACATCAGGTTGTCGTCACGCCACCCAGCAGTGAAACTAACGCCTTATGACGGAAAGACTTCCTGGGAAGCTTACAAGACCCAATTTTCGATCGTCGCCAGAGCCAATGGTTGGAGCGAGTCCGAGAAAGCTAATCAACTGGCCGCTTCCCTTAGCGGAGATGCAATTAATGTATTGCAAACTATCGGAGCGACGAAGATAGGAGATTTTGACGCCCTTGCCAGTGCCTTGGAGATGAAATTCGGAGAGAAGTGCCAGAAAGAATATAGTAGAATCCAACTTAAGACAAGGATGCAGAGACCTGGCGAGACTCTCCAAGAGCTGGCTTCCGACATAGATAGGCTGTGTCATCTAGCCTATGGCAGTTATCCTGATAATGTTCGACAAGAAGTTGCAGTGCAACATTTTATTGAAGGCCTCGTGGACTCTGAAATTCAGAAAGCATTGATCTTGGCGGATTATAAAGATCTCAGGTCTGCCCTCGTATTCGCCATGAAGCTAGAGGCAGCTCAGCTGGCCGTAAGAAAAGAGCGGCATAATGTTAGAGCTGTGTCATTCCAGGAGTCTGCGGATGAAGAAATGGAGAGATTAGAGAATAAATTAAAGACCCTGGAAAATCTGGTGGAACGACAAGAACAGTCAGAGCCAAGAAAAGTGAAATGTTGGAGGTGCAACAGCGAGGGGCATTTACGAAAATACTGCGACGCACAAAAGAACTCTCGTCGTAAAGATCGCAGTTATCAATGCACCAGAGAAGCCCATGAAGGAAGACAGAAAAGAGACGACTTTCAGGAACAGAGGCTGAGGGATATTCAAAAGCCCCGTTTGAAAGCCTTACAGATTTCATCAGTGAATGGCGGCAGTGATGGACTATTCGTGCTGGGATACGTTAATGGTTCCCCATGCCACATGGTGATTGATACTGGAGCGAACGTAACCATCATAAGGACGGATCTGGCCAAGAAATTAAATTTGAAGATTATCTGGACTCCGCCCTCGCTGACCCTCCAGACTGTGACAGGTGACAAGATAGAAATGGGCGGAAAAGCGCAAGTAGAAATCACGTTTGGAAATGCCAGATACAACCATGTGGTATATGTCGCCAATATTACAGACTCTTTTATTCTCGGACTCGACTTTTTAAAATCGCACAAATTTAACTTGGACTTTAAGAATAATGAGCTTCGTTCAGACTCAGAAGAAATAGCTGCGTTCGATATTAAAAATGAAACTATTTTACCTGTTCAGCAAATAATAGCCCAGACTGATATCACTCTACCTCCAAGAACTGATTCAATAATTTCTGGAACAGTAAAAGAAAACAATAAATTCCGCTTTGGATTAATCGAACACCCAAACAATAGTGATTCCGTCAGAGGAGTACTTGTAGGAGCAACACTTGTGGACTTGTCGAGAACAGAAATTCCAGTTAGAGTAGTAAATGTGATGGACAAGTCGAAGGTGATAAAGAAAAATGAAGTGTTGGCGACATGCACTCCTGTTACCTGCATTAATAAGAACATCAGCCAAACGACAGCTAAATCTTCCGAGTGCCTGACGAAGGAATTAATACAAGACGTGGAGTTAACGGCAGAACAGAGAAGCGCTGCGGAGAAAGTAATAGCCGAATTTGAAGACCTCTTCTCCCGTAAATCGGGTGACTTTGGCCGTACGAGCTTAACTCAACATAGGATAGATACAGGCAGCCATTCTCCCATCAAGCAACATCCTAGGCGGCTGCCGTTTGCTAAGCAAGAAGAGGTGAGCAGACTTTTAGAGGAGATGCAGCGTGATGACGTCATCGAGCCATCGACTAGTCCGTGGGCCTCCCCAATTGTTTTGGTCCGAAAGAAGGATGGTTCCACCCGGTTCTGTGTTGACTACAGACGTCTGAATGACATTACCAAGAAAGACAGCTACCCTCTTCCCAGGATAGACGACACTTTGGACACTTTATCGAGAAACGAATGGTTTTCCACTCTGGATCTGAAAAGTGGTTACTGGCAAGTGGAAATTCATCCCGATGACCGTGAAAAGACTGCGTTCACCACGGGCCAAGGATTATGGCAGTTCAAAGTTATGCCTTTTGGACTCTGCAACGCACCTGCTACATTCGAGCGACTAATGGAGACAGTGCATGTCTCCATTAGTCGCTCGAAGCATGTCTCGTTTTTTTGGACGATATCATCATCGTCGGAAGGACTTTCGAAGAGCATCTCGAGAACATTCGAAAGGTACTGCAGAAATTAAAAGAGGCAAACTTGAAACTAAGTCCATCGAAGTGCAATTTGTTTCGTCGGGAAGTACGTTACCTCGGGCACATAATATCCGCCCACGGAGTCCGAACCGATCCCGAAAAGACGTCCGCAGTCCAGAACTGGAGTCGTCCCGAGAATATCCATGACTTAAGAAGTTTTCTCGGTCTGTGTACTTACTATCGAAAATTCGTGAAGGGCTTTTCTCAAATTGCAAGACCTCTTCACAAATTGACCGAGACTGGACAGAAATTTCTATGGACTGAGGAATGTGAGGACGCATTCAACGAACTGAAGACCGCTTTAACATCTTCGCCGATCTTGTCGTATCCTCACCCTGACAAGCCATTTATCCTAGACACAGACGCAAGTAAGGAGAGTGTCGGAGCAGTTTTGTCCCAGGAGATAGATGGCGAAGAACACGTCATTGCTTACTGGAGCAAATGCCTTTCAAAGGCAGAACGTAACTATTGTGTTACGAGAAAGGAACTCCTTGCTATCATTAAGGCCGTGGAGCACTTCCATCATTACCTGTACGGCCGAAAGTTCCTGCTCCGAACGGACCATGCCTCTTTAACCTGGCTTCTAAATTTCAAGAATCCAGAGGGCCAAATAGCCAGGTGGATACAGCGATTACAAGAATATGACATCGAGATACGTCATCGGAAAGGGGCGTCTCATGGAAATGCAGATGCTTTGTCGAGAAGGCCCTGCATAGACAGTTGTCGCTATTGCTCCAGGGCAGAGAAAAATTACCATCTGAAACATCCCGTTGTCCGCCAAGTTACATCATCGGCATCATCTCAAGATCCCTGGAGTGACGAAAATGTTCGGGCGGACCAATTAGCAGACAGCGACATCAAACCTATTGTAGAATTTATGGAAAAATCCAGCGCTAAGCCCAGTTGGCAAGAAATATCATCTTACAGTCCGGCAACAAAACAGTACTGGGCTTTATGGGATTCGCTTCGCCTGAGGAATGGAGTCCTGTATCGTAAATGGGAGTCGGACGACGGCAAGATGCTCCGATGGCAGTTAGTACTCCCTCGCTCGAGGATTCCGAAGGTTCTAGAAGAACTTCATAATGGCTTAACTGGAGGCCATTTTGGCGTAATGAAGACCCTGCAGAAAGTTCGCGAGCGCTTCTACTGGGTTAGGGCTCGAGGCGACGTCGAAAAGTGGTGTCAAGCTTGTGACGCTTGTGCCGCCCGTAAAGGCCCGAAGAAACGAAGCCGTGGAAGACTACATCGTTATAATGTAGGAGCGCCTTTTGAGAGGATTGCACTCGACATCCTGGGACCTCTTCCGCGAACTTCGGATGGCAACAAATACATCCTAGTTGTCATTGACTACTTCTCTAAATGGCCCGAAGCGTTTCCTATTCCCGATCAAGAAGCTACGACCGTAGCAGAGGTACTGGTGCAAGAATGGATTTCCAGATATGGAACCCCTCTGCAACTTCATTCCGACCAAGGAACGAACTTTACCTCTGCAGTCTTTAAAGGACTATGCCAACTTCTCGGAATGGACAAAACCCAGACTACGCCTTTACACCCACAATCCGACGGCATGGTGGAGAGGTTCAATCGTACAATTTTGAACAACCTCTCGCTCCTGGTATCTAGGAATCAAGAGGACTGGGACAAGAAACTCCCCCTCTTTCTGCTGGCCTATAGGAGTGCCGTCCACGAGACTACCAGCTTCACACCTTCCCAGATGCTGTTTGGCAGAGATCTTCGTCTTCCCGCCGATCTAGTGTTCGGCCGCCCTCCAGATGCGCCTTCATCGCCAGAGGAGTACGTGGAAAATCTCCGGGCACGGTTTGAAGACGTGCATCATTTTGCTCGGGAGCGGATCAACCTGAACACGGAAAAGATGAAGACTCGCTACGACACGAAGGCTACGGGACACGAGTTCAACGCAGGTGACAAGGTTTGGCTATGGAATCCTACTCGACGGAAAGGCCTGTCTCCCAAGCTGCAATCGCCGTGGGACGGTCCTTACACAGTTCTAAACCGGCTGAATGACGTCATCGTACGGATTCGTAAGTCACCAAACTCGAAGCCAAGAGTTGTGCATTACGATCGGCTAGCCATCTACCGCGGTTGTAATTAGCTCAGACCATGGTCACTATGGCGTAATTCCTCTTTTCATTCATCTCTCATTCCTTTCCTGTCTTTCTCTTCTCTTCCTCTTTCTTCAACTCTCTTTCTCTCACTACTTACGCCATGTTTAGTGTACATATTTGTAATATATTGGTTTTCATTAATGCATATTTGTTTATTGTGTTTATGATTTATTACAGTGTAGTTATTTATTATGTTGATTATTTATTTATTAATGTGTATTTGCTTATTGTGCTATTGATTATTTGCTTAAATTATGTTGCTAAGTTTTGGTCAAAGGTTGGACACTGTATCAATTGTTCAAATGAACAATGGCAACACGTATCAATTGTTCAAACGTATCAATTGTTCAAATGAAATTTCCATGTGCTCAAGGTCTGGTATGTAAAATTATATTCCTATTTCTAATTTTTGTTATCTTTTTGATTTCTTCTTTCCTTTATATAGTAGGGTAGGGCTCAGATGTGTGGAGTTAGTATCTCTTCTAATATGCCACACAACCGAAACCCTACTATTTGGTTTGCTGTAAATTATAATCCACTGTTTGTGGCCCCTGAAGATGGTGACAGTGGTTATAATTTCCGTTCCATTATATTATCACAATAATTCTTGCACTTTATTTGGCTTCAAATTCTGGTTTCTAATTCTTACTAATAGCTGTTATATTTTTATGCGAGATATGTCTTATTTGTAGTATGTTTTGTGTTTTACTTGTTAGTTATATATATATATATATATATATATATATATATATATATATATATATACAGTAAAAAGGCTTAACTTACGAATCAATGTAGCATCCTCTTAGCAGATACAAAATTCTAAATATCCATGGTATGATAAATGTTTCGATTTAGGTAAACATTCATAATTAAACAACATATACAAAAAAAAAGGAAAGTATATGAAATCAATAAAAGGAAAAAACGATTATGTGGACTAATTGAAAGGTGAAGTATGGATAAAAATGTCCTTTTCGCAATTCTGATAATTATATAAATGAATATTAGTCAAACTACAAAATATACGGAATAGAAAAGATATCAGAAAACGATCCAGCAAGGATTGAACACAATTCGCAATAGCTATTACTCAAAATATATACGATGAGAAGATGCATGAAATATAAATCGCACACTTCAGAAATAATAACACATCAGAAACAAGTCAAAATGCGCAAAATTTCAGCTGTATTTTGGCTTGCAACAATTTCAATAAGTAGTAAAACTGTCTAATTTTGGCAAAGTTGTGTATGCATCAAAATTAATAAAAAATAAAAGTATAAAAAACAATATTCTATAATAAAAGCGCTATAAGCTGCATCGTACTACAGTACAATATATATAGTAAAAAGGCTTAACTTACGAATCAATGTAGCATCCAGTTAGCAGACACAAATTTTAAATATCCATGGAATGATAAATGTTTTGATTTAGGGAGACATTCATAATTAAACAACATATCCAAAAAAGCAAAGTATATGAAACCAATAAAAGGGAAAAATGATTATGTGGTCAAATTGAAAAGAGAAGTACGGATAAAAATGTCCTTTTCGTAATTCCGATAAATATAAACTAATATTAGTCAAACTACAAAATGTACGTAATAGTAAAGATATCAGAAAACGATCCAGCAAAAAATGAACACAATTCGTAATAGCTGTTACTCAAAATATATACGATGAGAAGATGCATGAAAAATGTATATATATATCTGAAGATATGATCAACACTTCAGAAGCATTTAGCACAAGTAGGCGTTTTTAGAAGGATGCTGCATGTCTCCAACGTTATTTAAAATTTTCAAGAATGGATAAAAGAAAATAGAAAGATAAGCTAACAAATTTCTGAGGAAAAGTGCTCGCTGCATCTACTCTTTGCGAATGAGCAACTAATCTTTGCTGGTAATTTTAAAAACTTGAAGTATTTAATTTCAGAAATTGTGCAATTATATGAAAAATGGGAATTAAAAAATGATAAGATGACTGAATACATGTCACATGTAAAACCCAGGGCTTCGAACCGTAATTTTTTTCTTTCCGGTTTTCGTTTCTGTCAACTAAAAATAAATATATCGGTTCAGTTCCGGGTTTTGTTCAGTTAAAAATACAGGTTTTCGGTTCGGTTCCGAATGAATAATTTTATTTTATGTTTATTTCTAGTTGCACAAAACATAACTATAACAAACAAAAAATATAGTTCTATTAAAATTTAAAAGACTTTATTCTTTTTTTAATTGGTAAGTTGGTTACAGTATATCGATTACCGTATATTGATTGCAGTACACAGTATTGATAAGTTGGTTACAGCAACAAAATGAATGATGCTATATCGAACCGAAATAAACCGATATTTATTTTCGGTTATGTTCCGATTTTCGTTCCGATCAAAACAACGGTTTATTCCGGTTTTTGGTTTCCGGTTCAGTTCCGGCTCAAAACCCTGGTAAAAACAGAGGAATTGATCATTAAAGGATAAGAAATTAAACAGATGAAGTTTATCAAATGCCAAGATTCAGCAGCGGAAATTGTGAAATGGAGATAGGAAAAAGAATATATGAAACAAAGAAAGCTTCAGTAAATTTAAGCCCTATACTATGGTGTAGGGATGAAAGAAATAAAAAGGACCGTTCTTTTTGAAAGCATTTTGTTATATTTCACTGAAAAATGAGCAATAAATACAGAAAAGGAACTAAACTTTTTAGGAACTGCGATGAACTATTGGAGGAGAACTGCCAGAATATACCGTATGAATAAAAAAAATAAAAAAAACATTGAAGTAAGAGACATTATGAAAATAGATCGCACTGTAACAGATTCCAAAAATGATAACACTAAAATATCAGGCTTTTACATGATATATATCCGGTATTCTCTATTAATGTATGTTTGGTTTTCGTTTCATTTTTTTGACTTTCCGTACTCCCTTGATTTTTGGGGCTTTGCGCATGCGCATAATCGATTATCATTTAACATTAGTGTTACCAATTAAATAGTTCTCCATATCGGTATTTTCACGCCAAAAATATTAATCTGCATTTTCCTAGTTTAAAGAAAAACGCCCAAAAATTTCATTACTTCAGTTTATACTCAATGCTCAATTTTCTCGTAAACTAATCGGAATAAAGATATGGGTCTTGGCATAGTATACAGCATTTTTTGGAGACTCCAAAATGCATTTACTTAAAAATAGTGAAAATTTCAGGTGTGAGGCAGATTACCCAGGTTCTTGACCTCAAAACAAAGCCGTGATAAAAGCCCCTTTAATCCATGTTTGAAGTAAAGGAGCAGACATTGTAAAGTGTCATTTGCATTTTATTTTAACATATCAACACATATATAAACAAAAATATAAAGTCCTGTGGTGGCTGATGAGACCCCAAATAGACGCAGCTTATTAGGTCAACAGCAAAGCGAAAAATGTGTCGAGAAAACGCAAGCCAAGAGGGTAGTAACAGTAGCAAAACACGCCAAAGTGTGAAAACAAAGAGACGCCAGTAGGCGTTAAATACATTCCTATATATTTATTTTTGAATCCCTGACGCGCCAACAGAATAGAACATTATGTATAATCCTTTGCATATTCACGTACTTAGCCCCGTTCATCTCAATGTGGTGGCAAATATCCAAGCTCTACCAAAATTAAACTTTACAAATTTTTTAAGTATGTATAGCCTTCGGTTCTACTTTGGTGTTCGCCATCTACGACTGTTTTTCATGACGTGACACTTATGCTTGCGAATAATTGATCATTATTTCCATGGATCAATGATCAATACTTCATTATGAGAATGCCCATGGTAAAAAATGGTCTAAAAATCCCACACCAGAAGACGCTGATTAACACAGGGGGTAACGTAAATGCGTCTGAGCTACTCCAGGTAATAAACAACAAAACAGAAAATAAAGACCTACGTAAAAATGACGTCCTCACGCGAAGGAAATAAAATTAATAATATGTAGAATTGCACGAAACTTCGATTACGTTTTAAGCGGAAGTATGCAGATGTTCTATTTGTTTAATATTTAATGCATTATTATTTTTCGAATCTTAAGATGTATAGAAATGAATGTTTTCGTTAAATTTTTAAATATTACAACTTAAGTGGCAACAACAGATTCCGTAACTAAGGAAACTACAGGAATGTTAAAAATAGAACATGAAATGAATTTTTTTGTTTACTCTGCTAGACTGCCATATTGGCATAATTAACGCCGCAGTCGATGGCAAACAATCAAAATGAATTACAAGTTAAAATCGACAATAAGGGCAGTAATTAATAGGCAATGCCCGCTAGATGGGCTTAAAAAATATTCGTATTTACAAAGAATTCCTACTTCACTACAACCTGTTTGACGGTATTTAAAAAATTATGCTCGTAACATCGGCTCATCTCAGTGGGGCATGGAATTAGTAATACAAAAGAAAAAGCGCACGCTATTAAACACAGATTTACACTACATTTAAATATTTGTCGCCAATTTTGTAGAAAAAGGTACTGAAGCAGGAATCCGCATACATTTTAATATGTAAAAAATATATATATATATATATTAGACAGTATTAATTGCGCCATTCTAACAGTTTCCAGTGAAAGAAGCTTCCGGCGCGCTGCTTTAACAAATAAGAATCATTTACTTATTACAGGTATGGTACTTCGATCACCAAAGTGCCAACACAACCATTTTGCGAGATTTTAAAGAATTATTCGAACCATTCCTTAAACAGCAACCAAAATGGGAAGTAATCTATCGTTAATATTGTTCGATCGCCAATAATTCGTGCAGGCATTTAATTCAAAAGTAGCAGTTATTTCAATTGTTTGCTATGACGTATTTTATATATCGTAGACAACGATGTAAAAAATGCGCAAATTACCATTTTCTGAAATTTGGCCAAATTTCCCTAACTTAGATCAATTTACTTAATTCGGTGAAAATTCCGAAGATAGGTCATTTATAATCGCCTTGCGAGGTCAAACAGACAGACGCGCACAGTTTTCAATAGTACAGATTTTTTTTTTTAATTACACGCTTAAACCAAACGAGCGAAATTCGATCAGTCGGAGCGAAAAGTGAGCCAGTTTTCAAAAGTGAGCTTCTCCTTTAGGATCGTTTTTTTTATCATAAGAGCGGAGCGGAATATAACAATGAGCGAGGAGGGGGAATTCTCGGAAAAGATAGGAAGCGAGGAGAGGATTCTCAGAAAAGGACTACGTAAAGAGCCCTTTCGCGGAAACACCGGTCCGTTTCCAAGGAAACGGATCGCTCCGCAGTGTATCCTTTTTCTCGCGCTTTGGTTTTAAGCGTCTAAGGAAAGAATGAGTTTAACGCAGTAGTGTGTTTTCTTATATTATTCTGAACATTTTTTTTTTCAATTTACATAGAACACTTATCTCTAACAGATAAACAACTAAAGCGCGTTACCACATTTTTGGGACACCTTGTATAAAGATGCAAAATAAACGTATGTCTAAAATAATTTCCAAAAACCGACACTGAATGTATTGCTTGTATTCGCATATTTGTTAGTTTCAG
The DNA here is from genome assembly GCA_038373885.1 of Cheiracanthium punctorium. Taxonomy (NCBI): domain Eukaryota; kingdom Metazoa; phylum Arthropoda; class Arachnida; order Araneae; family Cheiracanthiidae; genus Cheiracanthium; species Cheiracanthium punctorium. The sequence goes on from JAWZYV010011619.1 coordinate 1,905,505, forward strand.
ATTGTACCTGCACATTTAATCTCGTTCGTCTATGTTTAATTATCGTCATAGAGTTTTAATCTAAATCGCTCTCATATAATTTTACATAATGTACCATTTGTAATAATATTGATTCTAAATTGATTTTAAAAGTTTTCTAAAAATATTTATTTAATAATATATACTATCGTTATCGAAATTAATTTAAGGTTCGAGGCTTTTATCTCACATGAATGCATAAAAGTAGTACCGAATCACGAAAAATATTTTGAAAATCGAAGAGGGTACTTCACTACTATTTTACCCCATAGCATTTCTCGTACACACATAATAGTATTCAATTGAATATAAATTTTAAAGGTTACTGAAGCAAACTGTTGATGCATATTTCAAAAGTCAGAATTTTTCAATTAAAGTAGCTCATGCAGTTATTAATTGCTATTTTAATTTTGTATTTGGTTAGCCAGTTTATAAATAAACGTCTGCTTGGGCTCTTACTTAGAATTAATAAATTGCGATTCTTCTAAAAATATCTGCAATTCACAAATTAATTAGAAGCTTTATTGTCGAGGTAAACAACTTTCAGAGAGTAATGTAAAATCACGTTTTTTTTTTAAACTTTTGAGAAGGTATTATCAATTTTAACTTAACGTATAAACTTTAACTACACAGCTGCTAAAGTATGCATAAATTGCTTTATACATTTTAATTTTGATATTTCAGTAGCATTTATTTTAAGAATCTACAAGAATTGCTTTTACAGCAATATTTTAACACATAAAGAAAATTAATATTCAAATACGCTTAAACAAAATGCGAAAGTCACTTATATGAAAACTATTTATGTTGGGCACAAAATTAAATGAAAATTCAGAGTAAATAGTTGTAAACACACACACACACACACACATGTATTTAAAGAATGAATGCATTAATATGTAATAAAGTTAAGATATACTTAAATATACAAAAAGTCCTTGGTAATTACTTAAGCATTGAATTCTTGAAATCTGTTCATTTTATTTGACACCTGTAAATTTAGCTCGTTGTAACTTTACTGTACATGGTGTTTTCGTAAACTACATTGTTATCTTTATGAAATGCAAATCTACGCGGACTGTAAATTAAGTAATGGCAACATAGGTATAAATCAATTTTTAACGACCTTACAAGTACAGTTGCATTAAATTTCTTCTATGTAATCACCAGGAAGGTTTATAACATTTTGCCAAATGTCCGGAAGGCGTTGGAGACCACTAGCAAGGTGTGGATTGTTGATGTCATCGACGAATCACCCCACTGCGCATAGTACAGATGCAACATCATGAAATCGGCAGCGCCTCGGAAGGATTCTTTCAACTTCGAAAACAGACGGAAGTCACAAGGACTCATGTCAGGTGAGTAGGGAAGGTGTTCCAAGATTTCTCACTACCACCGTTGCAATAGGAGAGTGACTTTGTTTGAGAGTTGACGACGAGCATTGTCATGCAGCACGATAGGGATAGTTTTGTTGTTGAGCCACAAGCTTTCAATAGTCCTCGATAACATTCTGTTGTATTTTTGCCACCGGCAACCTCTATTTTAACTATCGGCCAGCTTTTAAAACCATGCTTTAGAGCTATGGAAGCACGAAACTCTTCACTTTAACGCCACACAACAACTAGCCTTCTAACTACACCCCCTACTAGCAATTTTGCTCGGGCTACCACCGGCCACGTAGCCAGCCGATGATGGCCCGAGCAAAATTGCTAGTAGGGTCGACTGTTTTTTTGCACTCTACACATAGACAACAAAGCAATCTGACCTCTACCATATACTATTTGTGCATACCCGCTCTTCTACGAATTTCTAGGTTAAGTTGGCGTTATTTAATTTACAGATCTTGTATTAGACTTATGAGTGCAACAACGAAACGAAAAGATCTTATTAGCCAGTCAATTTTTGAAGGAATATTTTCTAAACATGAATAAACTGAATTTCTGAATGGTATGAAGATCTCAAATATTGTTTTAAATAACGTGATTTTGATGTGGGTGGGTGGGATGTATATTCCAATATTCTCCCTCTGGTTATGCGTCTCTCAGCTGCAGAGTGTTTCATAATTCCAAATTAGTACGATAAGAGTGCATTGTAAAATTAACAAGATACATTAAAAATATTATTAGTCTGATTTGACTAGTTTTAAGCATTTCGAAAAGTCGGGTGATAGACTAGTTGGTTAAACGCGTTTCCCTTTAAAACACCGAAAGCGAAGCAGTACCGGCTTCGTTAGTGCTTAATAGGGTAAACGTCTCTCTTGATGAATCTACTGTGGACTGTGCACGCTAAAGGGAGATGGTGCACGTAAAGTCTGCCGTAGCTCCAATGCCCTCCATGTTCAGAAGATACCTCTGATGTTGACAATAGAAATGATACGTTTCTCGTAAGGAATTGCTTCAAAATTAGGAAGCAGCGCATCAGGGGTAACGTTAACATGCTTAATTTGCACCCCTATAATGAAAGGACCTCAGAATTCTATACAATAGAAAGAAAATCGTTTTGCTTTCACCCGTACAGAGGTTAGGCGTTGAAAGCTTGCACGGTGGCGTTGGCCGGGTGGTGGGACTTTGTTTATTAGCAGAAAATCTACGTTTATTTGACTGACAGTACTGGAAGCCACTCAGAACAAGGGTTTTCCTCCTGGGAGATAAGATTAATAATTTTTTGTTAAGGCTAGTTAAGGCTAGATAAGCACATGAGCTGACCAAAGCGTGCTTTCCCGAATCTGATAGTCGCAAATGACTAGTATACTGAGCCAGCTTTTACCAGGCAGAGGGGAGTCTCTAAAGCCACCCAATGGATAACGAAAAACTGTTAACGAAAATCTCAACTGCACGGAGACCTCATACTTATTACCGCTCTAAGTCCCTGTAAGTTCAGTGGAAATAACCAACATCTCTGACCACCGTAGCGGTCAAACCAAGAGTAGGCCAATACCTGCCCATTAGAAAAATGAAAAAAAAACACTTTTAAAATGTACGTTTTTAAATTAGTCTTGTTCTAGTTGAAATCTTGTTTAAAACGTTTAAAATGGAAACATTTCAAAAATTTGAGTTCACACCTATTAAAATCATTTTTAAATAAAAAATCCATGGGCATTCTCAAAAGTTAATCATTGTTTCAAAATACGAGTTATTAAAGGGTTCATCTAAATAAAAATTACAAAGTGTTTATTTCCTCTATCACAACTTGATACCATTTTATAGATGTCTTGTTAAAAGCATGTTTCCATGGAGAATTCTTTCTCATTTGATCCTGGTAAGGTTTGTTAGCATCTGGTTAAAATGATATTGTTTCTTAATGCTGTAAACAAGAGCTTCATATCCCAAGCGCTTCAGATCGTAAATTGAGTTGGCTGAAGCTTGTATATCCAAAGCAATTTCTGTTTATTTCTGATTTCACTTCACACGAGTGTGACCATTTCGTTAGTTTTACTTGAAGGATAATTCTTTATATCAAACAAAGAAGAGTTTCACGTGTAGGTATCATTGCAATAGATTATAAAAGTCCTTAATTTCAAATGATAGGGTAAGAAAGAACGCTCAACAGAGTTACAAGGACATTTGGTCTGAAAAAATTTATATTATTTCATGAGCACATAAATTGTTGAATATTTTTGAAAATTTATTTCATTAAAATATGGGATAAAATAGCACAGTTCCTTTTAAATTTATTATTTTTTATTCTCTTTTAAAATTTCAAGCATGCATTAAATCCCGGATAGTTAATGTTTCCATAAATTTCAATTGTTTACTTTTATTTGGAGTACTAATTTAGGCATATGTGGGGAAACTACCTATAGAATACATATTTATTTATTTTTTTGTTAAAACAAAAATAATATCATACAGCACTTTTTAATCACTACACTAATGAAACTGAAGTTTAAAACTAAGGAATGATAAGTATTGTATGTCACGAAATATATTGCTATTGAAGTTTATAGTGCCATACTCTATTTAAGGCAATAATGGCTTAAATTTTAGGACGGAAAAAATGCTCTAAGGGTTTTTAGACTTTCTTTAAAAACAATTAGATGATATATAACTATAAAGTGCAGCAGAGTATCTAAATTACCTAAATTCTATAAATTAAAAAAAAATTAAGTAAATTCATCAGTTTGTTTAAGTGGCGCGACTGTTGACAATATCAGGTCTCGGTTGACTACTAAGACCCAAAGTATTGCTTTCTTTATTAGAGGCACCTAATAGGTGGACCAACGTAGTCTTCTGTGAAGTGACTGACGAAATGGCACCAAAGCCGATGCAATAAATTGAACAAGGACCTATAGTGTGGTAAAATGATTCTTTAGCAATTACACAACCTGATTGCCTTAGACATCAAAAGTGATTGCAGAGATTACACACTATATGTGTGTTTGTTTGTGTAGTTATGACAATGCTATGCTTAGATGATCTGTCCAGGATGGGTGATGCCTTCTTCAGGAGACTTTCTAAACGGTTCTAACGCGTATCCACGTTGCATCTGAAGAAAACCGACCTATACTCCAGACCGTTAGATCGAAAGCCACGCAATGGGAGCAGAATTCTGGACCTTCACACTTCAGTCGTCTACCGCTTTTAGTGACTTATCTATTCGGCCATGGCAGGCCGCACTGCACGTTTAATTTAGGGATACAACGGGACATTTTTTATTTATCATTTTTTTAATAAGTACAGCTGCGGAAAAAAAGACCCACTTGTACTTTATTCAGCCGTCGTTTCTCGTAGTGCAAAGTTACAGATACCAATCGTTTACGAATGACGTACACTTTAATTTGCTATACATAAAAATTGCATAAGGGGCTGTCTCCATATTAAAATTCGCATCAACTTTTTTTTCCAATAGCAACCGCTAGATCTCCCTTCAAATTTCAGAAATTTAGCTCATTTTAACTCTGGATACCAATTTTCAATAAATTTGAACTAAAAATGCTTGAGTTATGAGCACCCAAAATCCCCCTCCCCCCTATGTTAAAATATTTTTTCATACTTTAATTCATATCTCATATAATATTGATAATAAAATGCTGGCTTTTATTCGTACTATTAGAGCTAAACGTCCCAAATATAATTTACTATTATTATAATTTTTAATAAAGTATTAATATGAATTATGAATTACTAAATTAATATTAAAAATTATGAATAGCAACCTAGCCAAATTTTGATGGAAATATGTGTAAAAAAGTGATTTTACAAGGCTGTGCAAAATTGCAAATTTTTACGTTCAGTAGTTTAATTTATATTAAATAAAATGTGTTATTTTCCTGAGTTAAGGGACCATATATAAATTTATTAAGTGACAATTTTTTTAAAATTGCGTAAAATAAACGTAAATTAGATTTCTTTTGTGCAAAAAAAGAAATAAACGTAAATTAGATTTCTTTTGGGCAGTAAAAGAAAGCAGTATTAAAAAATATTAAATTTTGAAGCAAATAAATTAGTGGCTTTTACATTTTGATGGCAATTCTATAAAGCGTCTATTGTTTCGTCCGCTACCATTCCCACCAAATAAAATGTTTTCCATGTATAGAATTAGATGCAGTAGATGTGTGTCTTCCAATACAACGTCCTATTTCTGAAAAGCTAACATCCTCAACATTCCAGAATGAATTTGACCTTTTTTAATATTGGAAACATCAGGTCTTTGAACTTCCCCATACTCAAACATTCAACAAACATTAAAAATAACGTTTTTTCTGTCTAAAATTTCATCTGACTATAAATTAAAATACCGCCAAAATTCTTATAAGAATATTGCACATTGCAAACGATAATATTAAATGAAGAATGTGAAATAACAAACAGTGTGATAATATTGGGTCGGCAAAAAAGTAATTGCGTTTTTTAAATGAAGTTCAAACAAATAAATTTACAATCATGAAACCATTCTTCAAGTTCGACCGTAGCGGAATAACATTCATGATTGTAGGCAGAAGAGCAGAGAACAGCAACTCACTCCTGGCAACATTTCACCTGTCTAAGAGAACCTTCAAGAGCAATACTCAACAACAATTTCAAAATTATAAAGATTTTCAAAATCGTGAGCAGACCATTTGCATTTTTTCTTTAAATCATGTGTACGAACCCAGGAAGATATGGACTCGCGGGTCATTTGAACCACTGACTAAATATTCTAAATTCTACACCTGATATTCTTAGTACAAAAAACTTAAAGACTAGAAACAGTATTTTCCGTGAAAATAATATTTATTTCTCTTAACTCTCGCGAGAGAATTGAATGAAGGGCGAAAAGTTCGGAACCTACAAGTAACGTATCTCAATTTGCAGAAAGTCCCAAAAATAAGTCGCAATATCTCCGGAAACTATCGTAGGAAATTGGTGAAAATTTATATTTAGGGTAATTTGAAGGTTTTCTTTCGTTTGATAAGGTGAAAGTATTATGTTGGCATTGAAAGGAAAAGTTGATGCAGATTTAAATATGAAGACGGCCCCTTACGCAAATTAAATTACTAGAAAATTAAAGTATACGTTATTTGCAAACGAATGGTATACATAACTTTGCAGTCCGATGCATAATGGCCAAATAAAGATCAAATGGGCTTTTTTTCCGCAGCTGTACATACATTAAAATACCTCGCATGAGTGTAATGTTGTCTCATGATATATATTTCTTGTTTATTTCACCATATATATATATTTTTCTCTCTCTCTTATTACAGGCACGTACCGATTTCACAAGATATGATCATAAATATTCCTGAAAGTTCTTATCCATGACATGATAAGGAACTCAATGTAAAAATACACTCCAATAATTTCGTAATTAATTTATACTATAAAATAGACTAAAAATATTGATAAAAATGAAACACAAAAGATATTATCAGTGTTGTGATCTAAGAATAATTGAGACACGCATCTAAATTTAGAATGACACAACTCCTGTTTTGCGTACTAACTTTATTCATAAATTGTTACAAACACAGTCCCAAGAATAATTATTTCTCATTTCATCTAAGGAAGACTTGTTAGCATCTGTTTAAAATGATATTACTTCTTTGATGCATTAATACAAAACTTCGTACTCCAAGCGCTGAATTTGTAAATTAAGATTACTGAGATGCTTGAATATTCTTTGAAACTTCCAACAATTCGGACTTCAATTGAAAAGACTCTAATTAGTTTTTTATTTTTATAAAGGTATAGAAATTTATTTCATGCTATTTGAGACTTAAGCATTATTTTATTTTTTAATCTGCTACAATCACATATATGCACGTAACGTGTACAAAAATGCATGAAAGCTTACGATTAAATTTTCAAAACAAATCGCTTCGAAAATTCTGATTACCCAATTAAATACGTAATAGATTTAGAAGATAGTCGAGGGTGAGTAGGGATAAATTAGTATACAAGGACGTCCGACCCATGGCCCCAATATATATTGGACCCACGAGATGATCTGTAGTTGTAATAGATTGAAACAAGCTACAGACGATAGTACACATCCCGATAACAGTCAGTCGTGTAAAAGCTAACGTATCGTTCAATAAAGATCAAAATTGCTAAAAAATTATAAATCAGTTTATTTAGTTTATTTAATTTACTTGGTGTTGTTGTATTTGTATTTGGAACATTTATTTTCAGATCTGTGTGCTTGGACCCAAGAATTTAATTATAAATACCAGTCGAATAAAGTAGACAAAGCAGAGACAGATTTTACCACAGAGATACGAATACCAGGAGGCAGCATTAGCTATCTTCAGCATTGGACGAAATGAAGTAACTGAGTTGATCACAGTATGGCGGAACAATTAGTTTTGAGAGATTTGATTGGAGCGGATCCGAAAGAACCGCGTCTAAAGGAATTGATCCTTCAGAGGACCGGATCCGTAAGGACCAGATCCACAAAAGGACTGACTTTACCCATCACTAGACTATACTTCCATTTACTTGGTACGAGGTAGTAAAAGTTGTAAAAATTAACACAATTTAAGGATATTAAAATTGTTGGTACAACTAAGGGAGAAATTGGAACTATCACCATGGAATAACAATGTTTTGGTCAGAGCAATATGGCGGTTCATTTACAGTTTCGGCTTCACTATGAGACAAGTAATGCCACCTCCTGGTATTCATATATCTATGGACTTTAATAGCACGGAGAAAAAAAAACTAAACAGCCAGTGGATTGAGTGTGAATCGAACTCACGACCGTAAGCTTAGCCGATTAGCTTACGGACGTAAGCCGATTAGCTTATGACATGCGAAAAACCTCTAAGCCACTGCCCCTTCCCCTTGCGATTCATTTTATAAATTCAAAAGGAATTCAGTAAGGTATGGAACTAGTTGGATGTTAAGAGCTTTACATGGTAACTGCGCCAGAATCAAATGTATCACCTTTCATGCTTTATAGGCACCATGTGTTCGTAAATTGCAATGGATTGTGCCATACATTTAAAGTAGAGTTTAATAGCAGACGAGTTCACAGAATTTGGTATAGGAAGAGCAGTGCCCGAAAAATTTCAAAAAGACTCTGTCGATCTATATAGAACTATGTTGTCATGAATCTGTCGTCTTTGCTTTGAAAAGTTTGCTTTACTATCTGTAGATTAAAGTCGTCGGCTTTTTATTGCTAGACAGGCACTTAAACCGGTTACACCAATTAACAAGTCAAAAGAGAATAATCTTTGAAGAAGTGTGGGATAATCCAAACAAGAATGATAATTCAAATATGAATAATCCATGCTGCAAGCATAAGACAAATTAAAAAAAAAAAAAAACCTTTTTCGGTCTTATAGAATAACCCGGTGGTTGAAAATGGCCAAGGCCAAAGGTGTCGATTTTGATCTAAAATTTTAGTTTGAGCTTTAATATATTCAGATTATTTTTCCGAATTTAACTGAAAAATTCAGAGGGTTCATAGTAAGCATGAAGAAGGAAAAAAAAATACCATAGAACATGGGGTCATAAACTTCTCTTAGTGGAACAAATTCGAATAAAATTTAGATTAGTGTGGAATATAGTTAAGTGGAACAAAACGAGATAATAATAAGTAGAAAAACATTTGTTTGATGACCGAGCTTTTTCTCATAAAGCAATCTTCATCAGAAAATAAAACAGTACAGGTTTCATTTGATATCGATTTGAGAGGTTAATTGATTGAGACCCTTAGTCAAGAGGCTGTCGTCTCGATAGTTTCAAAAACCAGTGTCGGTAATCTGCATGAATCTTTATGAGTGAGTGTCACCATGCATTCATTCAACGTACACACTCAACTCGGGGGGGGGGGAGGGGGGCTGTCAGCGTAAGCAAGCAGTTGGACCTTCTGCACGCGGGAAAGATGTATATTTTCCGCACCCGAAAATTTCCACAAATTTCAGGGCCGAATTCACAGTTCAACTGAAATCAGCAGATCTTTCCAGTACTTGATTTTCCGTTTTTAGTACACAGAAATTGCGCTCTTGCCCTACAGTAACTTTATTATTTGATAGGATCCCACTTCCTGCAGCCGCTGATTGGTGTTCGTGAAGGTCATACGGTGCGGACAACGTTTTTTCAGATATTGCTCTCTGTACATTATCTAGGCTAGACGTCCACCTGCTCTGCCGTAAATTAAATACATATTCGTATATTCCTCGTTCGTGTAATATGCCATTTTATTTCCAAGTTTAACGCCTGCGAAATATTTGCTCACCCAGCAAACACACACAGGTTCTCTGGACGTGTATTAACGTTCAGAAGACGTTTTCTGAACGTTAATAGACATTCAGAGAACCTGTGTGTGTTTGCTGGGCAGTAAAGAGTACTTTCTCAATGCTTTTATTTTCTCTATAAGAATGGGAACTTCGCCTAAGAAAACGTTTCACCTTCTCGACTGAAGTGTTCTTAAATCTTGGATTCGTTTGGCCACCCTAAAATTTCTACGAGCCAAGCATAGTTTACTACCCTATGTTCTATGGAAATTTTTCATACTACTGTAATTCTCAGTCTGATTCCGAACCACTCTGCATGTATACATATGTGACCATCATTCCCATATTGCGTACAAGGCACATTTAAAAAATTTTACAAGTAAGTCTACTTCTCTGTTTAATACATAAGTTATGGAGTTATTATTTCCTTCTTATATGCTAATTATATTCCTTATTTATATTTTAAACGAGAATCATGCAGATTCCTATTTAAAACTTCATCTTGTTATAATCGTTCATTTGTGCCTCATGTTGCAACTTTATTCTCTTCCCTATATAAATTATAAGGAACATAATTCCACAGAGAATGCTTTCTCATTGGATCCGAAGAAAGCTTGTTAGCATCTGATTAAAAAGATATTGCTTCTTTAATGCAGTAATAAAGTGCTTTATATCCCAAGCGTGTTAGCTTGTAAATTGAGATTACTAAAGCTTTCGGATATTCTCAGAAATTTCCATTAGTTACGACTTCACTGAAAATAAGTTTAATTATTTCGTTCGATTAACTCATTTGTGCCTGGATATTTTTGCGACTTTCTTCGATTTTTACTGACAACGGATATAATAGATAAATTTCTGATGTCAACTTCTTGAACAAGGGATGATTTCTTTTAAAATCATTATGCATAAAAATAGAAATATCAACATCCTACTTGCTCATGTTAAAATATTTTGTAGAGTTGAGGCTCAATACTGATGAACAAAGGCTAAGAAAAATAAATAACGTTTTCGACTAATAGCGAAAATGCCGTCCCAAAAAAGGGACACTAGGCATAAATGGTTTAAATAAAAAAATGGTAATATGGATTAATGTAATAAACTTTGATGTGTATTTTTATTGCCACGGCTTTGAATAATGCGTGCATCATTAATCTGGATTAGAAATGCGCTAAATCGATCTTGGAACGAATTGTTGAAAAATATTTTCAAAAACTGTGCTGCTTTTGCAAAATCACACCCAAAACTTCTTCCAGTACAGTTTGCAATTATAATACTACATATAGTTCATTGTATATTCACACCAGATATGTTTTAACATACGCTTTCGTTATCCTATATCAGAGGCTTGTTTAATTATAAATATTTTAAGTTTTATAGAAATTAATAAATATATTTTTAAAAAGTTTTGTCACGATCCAGTTCCTTTTACAAGCTATGCACACACTCATGGCTTGTACAGAATAAGATTAATATGCAAAAGCGTTTAATATTACAGAATAACTAAATCAGCTAAATCGACTGCATCTTTTTCTAACATTTATCTACAATTTATAGCAATACATATACTATCAAGAAATTAAACAATATACGTACATAGTGTCCCAAAAGATTGTAATAATCTTTCATTCTTCATCCATTAAAAATAAGGGGGCAATGCAAATTAAAAAATTTTTAAGATCAAGGTATGAAAAAAGACTACGAAAGAAGTTTCTCTCAAAAAATGACACTTTTTGAATTTGAATAGGAACTGCGTACAAAAAAAAAAAAAAAAAAAAAAAAAAAAATTATCAATTAGTAAAATGTTCCCCATGCACTAATCAGACGATTTACAGAATTTCAGAATATTTCCTTCAAAGTGTCAGAGATATGAAGATAAATATGTGCTGAATTTAATCCCTTTTTCAAGGCTCTCAAAGCGAAAAATAACGTCAGAGCCTGGCTTTTTTTTACGGGAGTCTTATACAAATTATAAAATTATCACTTTTTGAAATTAACGGCAGGTTGTGTTTTAATTTTGTATTTTTTCTACTTTATTTTGAACATTTTTGTTTACTTTGTCTATTTATCTCTAGTGAACAAAGAGCTAAAGCATATTGCCATCTTTTTGGGGCACTCTGTATACATGAAAGATGGTTCATTTCGAGCCCATGTGGCTCGTCTCGGTCCGCTTTAGAGATGTAAGACTTTCTCCTATCGTGACGTTGACAGCCTTGCGAGGACGCCTTCGACCGTCGTGTTCAAGATAACAAACGAACTTGGTGCTTTCTTCACTGGAACTGTTTGCGAACTATGATCCGATTGAATTCGATTCTCCGATTGAACTGAAGAGAAGATAATTCTGCTGCTTCCCTAGAAAAGTGTGAGTTTGACCATGGCTCACTGAGATAAGTACAGGCTGTCCGAAAAGCTCCGTTTTTGCGTACGAGTAAATTTTCGCTTCTTCGCCGATTTGTCGCTGTTACCCCACTGTATCACTCTTGCCAAGTCTGCCGGAGAAAATGTGCCTAAAATCAAAGTTAAAAGCATACACAAATGGCTAACAATATTTTCAAGCTGAAAAAAAAAATGGCGTTTACGTGCTTGTGCTGCTGAAATATGCTTATCTGCTAATGCTCTTTGAGACATTTGGACGTTCATTTCCGATTTACAAAATACTTCGGTATTGCCAGTTTACCAAGATCTTTATCTCCGGCAGAGTTGGCAACAGTGATACAGTCGGGTAACAGCGCCAAATCGGCGAAGGAGCGAGAGTTTGCACGTACGCAAAATCCTATAGGATAAACTGGTTTTCACACAGCCCGTACATATCTCAGTGAGCCATGGTTGGACACGTGGAGTGGGCGAAGGGTTGAGCACGTGAATACCTTGCATGGGTTATTTTAACCCGTTGAGGCGCAACCCTTTCCCAATGCTGAAAAAAAAGGCAGCCGTTGCCATCGCTCGACTTAACTACCACCAAGATGGCGGACGATCAAAACGCCGCGTGCCACAGATCTAGAGACCCTTTTTTGACGACAGCTGGTTGTGCCGGCACAATAATCGTGACATTTTTTTTACGGGAAATGACGTGCAAAAAAGTTAATGATTATCGTGGAGCTACATCCCCGCAGCTATTTTTATAGAAATCAAATGTATTCTTCGTGACTGGCAACTGTCAAAACGTCAGATTTCGGTGTTCCCAGAGCGGGAACACTGCGCGTTAACCCATTTGTGCCTGGATATTTTTGCGACTTTCTTCGATTTTTACTGATAACAGAAATAATAGATAAATTTCTGATGTCAACTTCTTGAACAAGGGGTGATTTCTTTTAAAATCATTATGCATAAAAATCGAAATATCAACATCCTACTTGGTCATGTTAAAATATTTTGTAGAGTTGAGGCTCAATACTCATGAATAAAGGCTAGGAAAAATAAATAACGTTTTCGACTAATAGCGAAAATGCCGTCCCAAAAAAAGGACACTAGGCATAAATGGGTTAAAGGGTTAATCGCTAAGTGAAACACTCCGGTTAAGGAGTTTGTATGGCATTTTTACCTACTTTGTTTAATAAAATGTCAGTGTGAAATCTATATAATTATTGTAAATAGCTGGAATAAACGTGTGTTAAACCAGAATGACTGGTTATCTGGTGGCTGTATCCTGAAGATTTTACAGCGGTATCGCGCCGTGATCCTCGACCATTATCTTGGCAAAAGAAAGCTCTTATAGTCTCTATTTTTGTATTTTATCTTATGTAGGGTATTACAGAGTGACCAGAACAATGCAGTTCATAAAAACTTCTCTCTTTACCTATGATGAAATTTTTTATAACGCCGTTGATTTCGTGTCCATTTTTTGGTTGCTAAAAGGCACATATGTCACACCCCTGGAAATTCCATAGAATTCGCTATAGTCCAATGGCGCTTATAAGACTCTGATTTCATGAGCTATGTTTTAACTTACAATATAAATATAAATGCAGGCTATCCACTAAAGATCTGCTCCGAAACATCAAGAATTGTGACAAATATTACATAATAGAAACTGTGAAAGCAAAGAAAATAGCGAATTATACTACATAATAAAAACGATTAGAGCGAAAAAAAAAGGCCAGGTGATGCAGGTATAAACGTTTTTGCAAATTTCAAATTCGTGAATTATAATTCTGTGGACAACACTACTTTCATTAATTAGAAGGAAAGTTTGGCCTTTTAAAAACATCTGGTGAAAATGTTATTTTCGTACGATAATTTGCTTAAAATTTATGAGGATATTATTTAAACAAAAACACAAAATTTTAAAGCATTGGGGGTAATTATGTCCGCCATTTCGATAATTATGACCATTTGATTTCTGTTGATGCTTATGTAGGCAATTTTTTTTGAACAATTGAGGCTACTGTTAGTGATTATAGTTACCACAGTGCATAAATAATTGATACTAATTGAGTACTAAGGTTATAATTTTATCATTTATTAAATCGAAATATCAAGTTACTGTGAAAATGTGTTGGAAGTTACTCTTTTTAATTGATTGTAAGGATTATGCTAAACTATTCAAAGAAATTGTAGTAAGTAATATAGGCATTTAAGAACAAAATAAAATCAAAATGAAGAAATAAAATTAAGTCTAATTAAACTTTTAAGGCAGTTTAAAATTCGAAACTGTTCTCGGTATGTTGCCAGTTAAGACCTTTTTATTTTATTTATTTATTTATTCATTATTATCATTATTATTATTACTATTATTATTATTTCGTTGACACACATTTTACAGTCTAGCAGTAGAGTTTACAGTTGAACATAAATAATTATTCTCTAAAATAAGAAATTTGTGTGACACTCAAACACTTTTTGAGTAAGGATGCCTGAAATTCAAGACTTAATGCTTTACACTTTCTGCTCTTAACATGATTAGGCGAAATTTGTCTCTATACATGGACAAATCATATAGCACAAATCTGTCATCGTTTTCTTGCTTTTATTCAATGTTTAAATAAATAACCAATTTTCACAGATTTTATGTATACTAAAATTGAACTTTAATGTTATTTCAAAAGTCTAAAAGTTTACACATGAACATTTAACTTGAAATTTGCCTTCAAATTAAAATATTGTACCACATATTTTTATAGAATGCTCAAATAATTCAATATTATTCCAAGTATTTAGACTTTCGTTATATATTTTACACACCAAAAAAAAAAAAAAAATCCTTATTCCTTTAAAATGGATGTTCCATTTTTATTAAAAAAATGTAGGGATGTATTTTTAAAACAATATCTGTTCAATATTGAAATAAAATAGTATTTATAACTTTATATTTCTCATTAAAAAATTGTCGTTTGCAAATACACTTCTGTCTAAATATTTATTTTATTCGATGCATTTTTTTTTTTCTTTTACTGCTCCATTTTTCTCTATAGGAATTACTGTGAGTAGTACAGCATTCTTCACAAAATTTCTAAATGTTACGTTGTCTGTAAATAGTCATTTCATGACATAAAAAAGTAGCAATCTGTAATTTGCTTCAGTTATCTTCCATGCAGCGGTATTTGTATAAATAATACGCTCGTGGTCAAACACGTTACACTGCATACACACATGTCACGATTTGTTTATATTTCAATGCGCTCTATTTTTTTGTTTTAATTTTATTGTCCCCCGGAGTACGAAAACTCTTCAGACATTCGTCTGTCACACTGACTTCGACAGTGACTTACGACGAGCGTGTGTGCGCGCTATCAACTTAACAGTCTCCTGGGCCCTAATGTTATGCGGAACGCTTAATGTCCCCTATGCACGAAACGACAAGGAATCGATTCCTCCAGAGCACTGGAACAAAAAAAAAAGTTTCTGCATGTTTTGCTCTGCTGGTTAATTTTACTTTATTTTATTTTTTCATTCACTCTTTCCCCTTTTCTGTCTTCCTTTCTTTCTTTCTTTCTTTCACAAGAAAAGGGGGGAGGGACGTGATTGCGTAGAATCAGAAAAAGGGCCATATCGTAAAGGAGATAAGACATTCTGATATGGTGCATGGCAGGAAAGAAATTTTCTTTACTTTGAGGAGTGGGAGAAGCTGATCGAATTGGAGTCCTCCTTTTTGTTCGTTTTTCAGTTGTTCTAAGTGACACGTTGGAGGATAATTTTATTTCTTTTTATAGGGAAAAAGTAAATTGGCTCCGGATCACTCCGGGTTATTAGGCAATTTTACTTTACTCTTTTTTTTTCACTTCTCGAAAGTCTGCTATTATCGCTCGTGTCCTTTATGTCGCGGACTGAAAGAGGTCTTGTGCTTCTAATCTAATTTAACTTTTCAGCTGTTTTTTTTTTTTATAGAGGTGTAGGAGTTCTAGTTTCCCGAAGTAATTGGTAATTATTTCTAATGGTTCTAGGGGGAATATGCGCGTGTGTACTTGGGTGTGTTTCAACAGTGTACATTGACTTTGAATATGACTCTCTTGAACAAATTTTGAGTGGCTTCGAAGGAAGGTCATTCAAGTAAACCGGTAATGTGAATAATAATTTTTTTAATTGTAACACAACGTATATTAAAGAATGAAGTGTATATTTAAGGGGACATAGTACCTACTTCCAAAAAATCAATTTTTCAAAAATAATTTTAAAAAATAATTCAGATAGATAGGAATATATTAAAAGAAACCCCATCAAAATTGAACGAAAATTACGCCCGCAGCAATTAAAAGTAATAACGCTAACATGAAGTTTTCCTATAAACTCAGTGTAAAGAAACTTTATTTTCTCAGTTTCTGATTTTTGCACTTTCTCACAAGATTTAAAAAAAAGTTATGAAATTTTGCATGTAGGTTGTACCTATAGATCTTTATTCACTGAACCTCAGATTTCATTATGGGAGCATTTTATTTTATAACATGATAAATGGCATAATTTTAAAATTATTGAAATTTTTATGATTTATTATGTTATAAAATAAAATATATTGGTCTCTTTATCAAATCTGAGGTTCAGAGAATAAATATATATGCATAAAACGTACATGCAAAATTTCATAACTTTCCATTTATAACTTTTTTTTTTAATTTTTGGGAAAGTGCAAAAATCAGAAACTGAGAAAATTAAGTTTCTTTAAAGTGCGTTTAAAGGGAAAGAACATGTTAGCTTTTTTACTTTTAATTGCTGCGGGCATAATTTTCATTCGATTTTGGTGCGGTTTGTTTTAAAATATTCCTGACAGCCTGAATTATTTTTGAAAAATCGATTTTTTTGGACGTTTAAAGGTACTAAGTCCCCTCCCCTTAAGCAGGATAGCTACTCATACGGTCTGAGAAACACAACCCAGTCCATTAAAGGTTTTAAAATCCAACATGAATTTTTGCTTAGAATAGCTCTTTTTTAGTGTTGGATAATTCAGAATTTTAAAGAGGAAATATGCACAAACTTGTATCTAAGAGATCTCTTTACGCTCGTTTGACGCTCTTACCTCAAGATGCACACATATATCAAAATCTCTGAAATATGTATTGTGTCAAAACCCCTGAAATTGATATCTGTGTCAAAATCTCTGTAAATTGTACCGCTATATTTTTTAGAGTACTTCAATGAAATGCATTTCGACCACTTCAAAAGACGTATTCCCGCTCATAACATACAAAAATGTCCATTCCTGACTTCAATTAATAAATCAATGTCCGCACTTTTTTTCAAGTAAATAACATCAGTCTCTTTGCAACTTCTCTTTAATAGCACTTAGTTGTTGTACTTCAAAAAAATGTTTTCTGTTAATTATTAATTTTATTTTTTTAAATGTGTGTACGATGTGTTGAAGTTATGCAAATTAGAAAATGTACTGTTTTAGGATACTAACAAACGTACACATGCAGGCAAAAAAAAAAAAAAAAAGTTGGCATTATACTGACATATTAGGCAGCAGTAATGCTGACAATTAAATTTTGAAAAAAAAAATGCATGCTATGGAAATGCGAGCATATATAATGACAACACAGATCAGGGTACTGGAGGTTACTTTTGTATAAACCCAGCAAACACACACCTGCTGGCGGAGTACCTTGCCAGTGCCTTTCTGCCTTTACGTTCAGCACCGGCACGGCCCTGCAAAAAGTAACTGAATCGTACCAAAAGTGGTCACCCGAGAAGTACCTTGCCAGAAGCTTGGGAAGGCAACGGCACTCTACTGGCATACCGCATGTGCCGGCCGTTACTTATAATAAAGGCACTGGCCCATTAAGTTTATAATGCCCAAAATGAAACGGCCGGGTGCCGGCTATTATTAAAAATAAAGCACAAGGCACTGGCCTGGTATCTTATGATTGAAAAATATTCTCCGTGTTCTAATATTCGCGTGTACCAAATTTCATCGAAATCGGTTGGACGATATTCGCATAGCAAACGGCTAAACGGAATAGAATTCAACGTTGTGCTGCGGCACCAAGTGGCAAGTTAAGGAAAACGGATAGCATAAAAATATTCTCCATCATAAAAGACTTAGGTGAACCAAATTTCATCGTGCAACGGTGCTCAACGGTGCTGGAGTTTTTCAACCTCATAAACACATACCAACATTCATTTTTATCTATAACCAGTGTTATTATATATACCAGTCTCAAATAAAATCCAGTTTCAAATCTAAGCCTCGCCAAAGTGCCAACATACGCCATTTTGCAAGAGTTTTTTCAGGGAATCATTCGAAGCATTGACTTAGCAGCAATCAATATGGGAATGGTTCGACCACCAAAGAGTAGCACGCATTTATTTGAAAATTGGAATCCCTTAATACAGCCGATTTTTTTTGTAAATTATCAACTATAATGTGTTTTATTCATCGTTACTCCGATGTACTAAATGAGAAGATTTCAATTTTCTGAAATTTGGCGGAATTCCCCCAACTTAAATCAATGTACTCAATTGGCGAGAATTCTGAAGTTAGATCGCTTGAAATCCCCTAATAACTGCATTATTTCTTCACTGATCATTAAAATTTAACGCTCTATTCTAATAAAACCTTTGCACTTGTTTTCAAAAATCTATTTCCTTAAGCTCTCAATAAATTGCGCCAAGCCGAAAACTGTGCAAACCGCTAGAACTCACTTACTCAAAATCCATATTTCAGCCATTTTATTTTTTCGCCAAACTTAAAAAATTTACACATTAGCCTCGGAAATCTTCAATTCTTATTGTTTTGCGTGTAAAGCATTACATTCCTGCTCTGATTTCCCATGCACACGATATTATAATTTAAAAAAAAATAACCTTACGAATATAAACTAACAAAAAATAATCAATATTATTCTTTTATTTTTACTTTGAGAATTTAAAACATTTTATTCGGCAAAATCTTCACACATGGCAACCACGATCTTTATTTCACACTTTTTTCACTACAGGGGTTACAATTACGGAAAGCTTTTTGCGTGAAGAGCATAAAAAATCTCTTAAATTCCGGGAACGGGTGGACTTTCAAAGTTTTAAAGTGGACTATGATTTATTCTATATTATTTTACATATCTGTGCTAAATTTCAGGCCGATAGGTCCATTTTTGTGGATTTGTATACGAATCAAATCCACAAACAAACAAACAAACAAACAGAATTTCATTTTTATTTATAAGATAGACACTGGATCTATTTTACCAATTGTAATACAAAAGATTGTGCTGTAAAAATATTAAAATAAAAATAGGAAGCCAGCTGCTTGCTGGACCTGAGCCTGGGAGCTAGGGTTCAACAGGACAGTAGGACACATCAGGAACTAAAACAGGCTTTAAACCAAATAGGTAGGCCGTTCCTGAAGGTAGTAGCCTATGGTATCCCCTTTAAAAAGGTAACCAAATTTTGGCCACATGTAATCCCTTGCAGTTTTTAAAATTTGACTTTAACACTTTAAATCGCTCTGAAAACATTCAAATCCTATAAATAAAAATGAAATTCTGTTTGTTTGTTTGTTTGTTTGTTTGTGGATTTGATTCGTATACAAATCCACAAAAATGGACCTATCGGCCTGAAATTTAGCACAGATATGTAGAATAATATAGAATAACTCACAGTCCACTTTAAAACTTTGAAAGTCCACACGTTCCTGGAATTTAAGAGATTTTTTGTGCTCTTCACGCAAAAATCCTTTCCGTAATTGTAACCCCTGTAGTGAAAAAAGTGTGAAATAAGGATCGTGGTTGCCATGTGTGGCGATTTTGCCGAATAAAATGTCGTTCGTATACAAATCCACAAAAATGGACCTATCGGCCTGAAATTTAGCACAGACATGTAAAATAATGTAGAATAAATCGTAGTCCACTTTAAAACTTTGAAAGTCGTGGTTTCCATGTGTGGCGATTTTGCAGAATAAAATGTTTTAAATTCTCAATGTAAAAATAAAAGAATAATAATGATTTTTTTTTTTGTTAGTTTATATTCGTAAGGTTATTTTTTTGTAAATTATAATATCGTGTGCATGGGAAATCAGAGCAGGAATGTAATGCTTTACACGCAAAACAATAAGAATTGAAGATTTCCGAGGCTAATGTATAAATTTTTTTAGTTTGGCGAAAAAATAAAAAGGCTGAAATATGAATTTTGTGTAAGTGAGTTCTAGCGGTTTGCACAGTTTTCGGCTTGGCGCAATTTATTGAGAGCTTAAGGAAATAGATTTTTGAAAACAAGTGCAAAGGTTTTATTAGAATACAGCGTTAAATTTTAATGATCCGTGAAGAAATAATGCAGTTGTTAAGGGATTTCAAGCGATCAAACTTCAGAATTCTCGCCAATTGAGTACATTGATTTAAGTTGGGGGAATTCCGCCAAATTTCAGAAAACACATTATAGTTGATAATTAAAAAAAATAGGCTGTATTAAGGGATTCCAATTTTCAAATAAATGCGTGCTACTCTTTGGCGGTCGAACCATTTCCCATATTGATTGCTGCTAAGTCAATGCTTCGAATGATTCCCTGAAAAAACTCTTGCAAAATGGCGTATGTTGGCACTTTGGCGAGGCTTAGATTTGAAACTGGATTTTATTTGAGACTGGTATATATAATAACACTGGTTATAGATAAAAATGAATGTTGGTATGTGTTTATGAGGTTGAAAAACTCCAGCACCGTTGAGCACCGTTGCACGATGAAATTTGGTTCACCTAAGTCTTTTATGATGGAGAATATTTTTATGCTATCCGTTTTCCTTAACTTGCCACTTGGTGCCGCAGCACAACGTTGAATTCTATTCCGTTTAGCCGTTTGCTATGCGAATATCGTCCAACCGATTTCGATGAAATTTGGTACACGCGAATATTAGAACACGGAGAATATTTTTCACTATCCATTTTGCTGTAACTTGCCGCTAAATGGCGCTGTAAAGCATCAACTTCTATACCGTTCGAACGATCGGCATAAAATTTTTTATACTTACACATTTGAGCACGAAGAATATATTCTAACTGCGTTCCTTTTGATGTTACTCACCACTAGATGACACTGCAATGCATTATTATTTTAACTCGCCACTAGATGACGGTGCAGCAGGCCAAATTCTTGACCATTCAAACGGTCGCTATGAAAAACAGTATACATAGCTATTTGAACAATGAGAATATTTTGGCGTTATCCATTTTGCTATAACTCGCCACTTGACGGCGCTGTAGGAAATCATTACTTTATTGAACCACTAGATGGCCCTGCAGTGTATCACTTCTTGACTGTGCAAATGATCGCTATGAAAATAGGTATACATAGATATTTGAACACGGGGAAGAGTTTGGCGCTATCCATTTTCCTATAACTTGCCGCTAGATGTCGCGTCAACACATGAACTTCAGGACTGTCCAGCCGATAGTCATGAAAATTCGTATACATCGATATCTGAATGCGAAGAATATTTTCGCCGTATCCGTTTTGCTAAAACTCTCCACTAGATTGCGCTACGCCGCATGGCCTTCTTCTCATTTATAAACAGTTTAATTTCAATATTTCAAGAGTCAGAGATTTTATAAATGAGCTATAGTACTTTACGGTTAGTATATATATATATATATATATATATATTAATGACTATGTCATTTTATCTCTCACCCCCCCCCTCTTTATTGAAAATTGTCCGAAAAATGTGCCCCCCCCCAAATAGCGACATAATTTTACATATATTTAAATACTATTACTTCACAAAAGCTTTAATCTATTGTTACAATATTCCGTAAGCTGTGAATAGGCATCCCATGTATTTATCTATAAATAGGTTACATTTAAGGCAGTACCCAGGGGGGTGGTCCGGACTCTCCCCGAAATTTCAGTTTTTGCAAACAATGTAATAATGATGAAGTCTTTTCGTGGAAAATCCTACCTTTTTCACCGTTTGGACCCTCCCCGAAATTTTTTTCTGGGTACGTCCCTGGTTACAATCATAAAAATTTCAGCATAGGGTGACCAGGCGAAATAGACGAAAGATAAGATAAAATGACATACTCGATTAATATCGTTTTAATATGGCAATAATGAAATTAAAATTTAGGGGGTTCAGGGGTCCCCCTGACAAGGCTCGAATAGCCGAGTTTATATATATACATATAAAATCTTACAGGAAGTAATAATAAATAAAGTTGCACTATTGTTACACATAACATTAGGGTAACATTTTGTTTATTATAAATTTTCTTTAGATCAAAAGATTTTTTGTTAGCTATTCTGAAAAGAAATTCCTATATCTACCTGCTGTATACTACATGACTTAAATTTTACGGAGGAAAACACTTTTATACACTAAAACATACTATGAGAGTATATATATTAAAAAAAGTGAAACTTAAAATTTACCTGTTATTTTCCCAACTCTTTAACTTAAAATCCAAGGGCTTCGAAATGTATTATGAACCAACAAGATATCATCATTGAAACAGTATTGTTTTATATAAATAACTGTTCCAAATAATGACGTCCTGCTAGTCGTCTGAAACTATTTCGACTAGGTCTATAGTCGTCTAAAGCTGTCCGCCACAGAAAAATAAATAACCGGCTGTGATAACACACACGACGGTTGAAGTATCCGCATGTTCAGAGGATTGGCACCTCGCAGAAATAAATCACAGCAAAAGAAGCGCATCGATGTCTTTCGTTAACGGGATAGAAACAGCGAAAACAATCAGCAGTCAATTTTTAAAAAAGGCAGTAGTGAAGAGTTCCGCCAATACATAGCACTAAAATGTCCAGAACTTATGTAGAAGGGCGGTCAGTATAAGTTCAGCAGGAATGAAGGATGTCAGCGAGTATTATTTGCAGCATTAAACGGAAGTCAAATTCAATTGAAAAATGATCAGGAGGTTGGCGAAAAAGTTAAACTTGGCATATTTAAAGAACGCCCAAACGTGAGCAAATAATATATTCATTATTAAAGACGCCGAAAAACCGCAGAATATTCCTAGTCAACAGAGAGAATGGGAAGGCATAACAAAGCGCTCGGCACCAAATTATTGAGGATAAACGCAGCCAAAATTACAGTAAACCCGTGTGATAGAAAATTATTTCAGCTGTATTTAACTGATGTGAGGCCATGTCCATATATGGTAATGAAAGGAAGTACGTGTAAAGAAAGACATGGAACAAAAATTATTGACATGGAACAAAGGACGATAGAATAATTTAAGCATAGATAGATAAGCAGTTAATTTAAATTAAATATGTGGAAAAAGGCGTAATACAAAATTTTGAAAGACAGAGTAGTTAAAAATGGGAAGAGAATTTAAAGTTAAAATGCTTGATTTAAGATGTATTAAATTTAAGAAAGTAAACTCAAATGAAAATTATTATTATATATGCGATCTTCATCACAGAGGTGCCCGAAAGCTAATAATTCAAAATTTCAGGGGGGGGGGCTGTCAAGCCCCCAGGACACACACCCTGGATACGTCCCTGCATAGGAAAAGTCATCAATTTTGTTTTCAGGAAAGATTCAACAAACTATAAATAAATTAATATAAAGTATACAGATTTTACGAATAAAATTTATAATTCTGTACATACGCGCCTAATACAGCGGGTGGGGGTAGGGGGTTCACTGTAGGTGTAGTGAATATTTTTATACCATATTGAACTAGTTTGTATTATTTTAGTTTTAGTACTAAAATATGAAAGTCCAATATGAACTAATTCACCACCCCACCACATCCAATAATAATAATAATAATAATAATATGAACGCCTATCAGAGTTTGATTAAGCCAACGTGCGGCCTCGGGTCGACATCTGATATAGGTCCCATTTATTTAAATGAAATAACGAAATTTTATGCTAACACTACGAAATATTTACTGGCCCATTACCTCTAAAAAGTGCTGGCCCGGTACATTTTAAACAGTACCACGCCGTTAACTATGCTGTGCATGTTTTAGACACATGGGCGCGACAGGCATTTCGCCATTACTGGCAATGTACTGGCGCATATGCATTTTTCAGGCATTGGTATTCCAGTGACTTTAAACTTACGGCAATGTATTGTGCTCCCGGCATACGGCACTTTGCCAGCACGGCGGGTACCTTGCCGTCATTTTGCGGGCAGTAGTGTGTTTGCTGGGAACAGGGTTGCCTCCGGTCAATTATAACCTGGAAAACCAGGAATAGTCATAAAATATTATTTTAACAGAGAAAAGACCGGAAATTTTCAAATGTGAACTGAAACCTGAAAAATCATAAAATGCTATCTAGAAAATCATCTGAAGTCTGTATTGATTATTATTTTCCCATATGTCGTATGTCTTGAATTCTCTGCAATGAAAGGGAAAGAAATTGACATTGATTGTGTGAGAATAGTAATGCTGGCAGTTAAATCGTGATCCAAGAACCCCACTCCATGTGCTTACGAAAAATTAGGTGCAGATAATGAGCATACGATTAATTAGGATAAGGATGGTGGTGGGGAAAATGTATTTATATAGAAAAACATATTTAATCTAAACAAAGTGTACAATAAACTAAAATGTTACCCTAAAGCACTTTTTTAATCGGGCCTTCTCAAAAATGTTTCAGTATCCTTTATTTCTCTGCACCAGTGTAAAGTCAAATTTGGAGAATTCCAAGCACATGACAAAAGATGAACTATTTATGAATGCAGACTTCGGATAATTTTACAAATCTTATTTCATGATTTTTCAGGTTTTTTTTAGCCACAATTTACATTTTCCTTGTCTTTCTCTTAAAATAAAATGTTCTTAGCATTCCAGATATTTCCGGTTATCCTTTACCGGTGGCAATCCTGTATACGCCAGAAAAACTTGGAGCATCCTGAATTAATCATATAATAAGTATTTATACCCACATTTCTATGAAAACATGTAATAATTCTTTTGGGCTCACAATTTCATTGCCATAATTATTATTGCCGCACTCCATGTCAACTATTTTTTCGCGACACTGTGTTTCTTAAAGGAATTTCGTTTAATTCTGAGAATCTAATCGAAACAAACCAAATATACAGGATGCCGAAGAATTGTCTTTACAACTTTAAACTTCAATAACATCGCCGACCGGATTGTATGGTGGGTAAAGCACCATACTACGGTTTCGGGTGCAACTCCCGGCGGTCGAGGTTCGATCCCCGACTGGGCGTGGTTGTCGTTTGTCCGTCCTTAATAGGGGGCGACATTGGTCGACCTACTATGTGCTCCCATAATAAAGTGGCCAACAATTCCGTCCCGTTGTGGCCAAAGCCTCCCAAGGCAGCCGCCGGCCATTGGAAAAAAGAAATCAATAACACCTAAGCTGAAAAGTATGTTTACACTCTGTTTTCTGCAGTTAATAGTGCAGCTCATCAAGTTGTTTATCTGTTTACTCTAGCTAGTTGTAAGTGAGCACGTGGACACCACAGGAGAAAGCACAATGTGTGGCATGGCTCGTAGAGAGCAAATAGGACGGACAGGCTCAACGGAATTTCCGGACTAAATTTCAAAGGAACCCACCAGGTTGAGGTGTACCCATGAAGAGAAAACTAAACTTATTGAGTTGCACTATTAACTGAAGAAGATAGAATTTCCAAGAATAATCCAAATGCGCGTGCAATTTTAATTGTATGAAGATACTTAAGACATATGTACATTTTTAAAAATCTAGTAAATAGAACTACAATGACTATATTTTTGAAAATTAATAAAGCTTCTTTCTTTTTTTCTTTTATTTTACATAAAAATGCACTGCCTCTGTTGAACGTAAATAAATGACTGGAAATATATAAATAAATAATTTCGGGATATACATTTGTAAAACTAATATATGACATTTACGATAATTGTTAATGGCCAAATTATGTGTATATTACCATGCTAAAGTCTTTGGTCCAAGTGTCAGTTGGAAATGCAAAATTTAATGTGCATAAAGAATGAATGTACACAAATTTTATACTATACTAAATAGGCAAAAACCTTTCGCTATACATACATATAAACTGAAATTATATATGAACTGAATATTAATATTACCAACAAAGAAATTTAACGAAAACTTATTTTTAAATACATACACCGATAAAAACGAAAACGGTTATTTATTTAATACCTGATTGATATGAAAATGATCTATAACAGGGTTTCTCAAGCTTTTTGCATGATGGGTACTTTTGAGTGTCTTTGATTTTTGACGGACCATCTCTTCTGTAAAATTGAATCTAGTGAATCACTGGTTAAGACAGAGATATACAGGGTGAATCTAAACTCTTGGGCAAAACTTTAAGGGGTGATAGGGCACATAATAAGGAATCAGAATCACATAGCAATGTGGGGTCGAAAACGCAGTTTTCACTTATCCGGTAACTGACCCACTTCACTTACCCACTTACTGACCCACTTACTTACCCACTTACTGACCCAGTTCACTTACTCTCTTACTTGGCCCAGTTCACTTACCCACTTACCCCCTTTTCACTTTGTGAAAAGTATTAAAGCTTTCGTCTAATTTCTTAACCAAGTTTCATAAACAATAGGCTCGTCTCAAAATTTCATCCATGAAATAAAATAGAATTTTTAAACTATGAATATTAGTCTATTGATTTCGAAGAAAACTGCATTAATTTCTGACTAACAATGGTCGGAAAGTGCACTGTTGTTTCAGCACTTTTTCCAAAGTGATTATTAACAGCTGCATGAAGACGATGTTGCCGACCCCACATTGCTTTGTGATTCTGATTCCTTATTATGTGCCCTATCACCTCTTAAAGATTTGCCCAAGAGTTTAGATTCACCCTGTATTTTATGATATGATTAATAACTCACTACTAGAAATTTTATTCCGTTTTAGCACTTTTTGGTTCCATTTCACAAAATAAGCAATAACTTTATTGAACACCATAACAAATTTTCGTGTAAATAAAATGAGCTATTAGACGTTTTATCTACGCATTCAAATTTGCATAACCGTAATGTTGTAGACACTCATAATAAAATTTATTTAAAAGCATACCTCAAACTTAATTTTACGGGATCAATTCAGGGAAACTTTAATGAAAGTACTCTGTATTTGTATCAAAAAGCAAATAAATTTATAAGTTTTATAAATAAAAAATAATAAACTATCGGAGCTCATAAATTTGAAATATGTAAAATCGTCGTAGATGTTACATAAATCTCAACTAAATAACTTAATATCATATATATATATATATAGTCTTAATAAAACGAAAGTGACATCATCTTTTGTTCTCAAAATTATAGCTCATCCTAATCTAATTGAGACATCACAATGAGCATCACTGTTCAACATCGAGCGGAACATCCTTTTAGAAACGGAAGTAATCGTTAATGTAGACTATAAATTTTACTTTGCAGAATCTGTCGTACGGCTATAAAACGCAGTATCATTTATCAGCGTTTAGTATTTTATAGTTTAGAGAACAATGATATGCTGAATAAAAGGGAATTCTGGATCTACCAAGACTACTTAAAGTCTCACTTGAATTATTTTAAACGGCCATTTCTTTTAAAGTTCACTGTGAAATTTAAATCCCCTACATTTTATTGTCTCCTAATTTTGATTTTATTAAATATACCTATGTTGTATTACCAAGAGTTAAGCATAGAAATATCAGTTAATTTTTAAAAATAACTCTTATTCATTTTAAAAGGATGCGTAGAGAAGTGGGAAAAAGTAAGACGGAGGGAAAGGAGCCCCCAGAAAGTGTAAGGTAACAGCGAAGTCACGTGTTACGTATGATGTTAGTATTGGGTTTGAACAAATATTTTCATTGATTTATTACTTTATAAGAGGAAGATAAACAGTAAATAAAAGTAAATAAATATATAAAAATATTTTTTTTCTTTCCTGGAATTAATTACAACTGAATTGATTACAACTGAAAAGATAAAAAATCATGAGCTAGAACTCTGAAGTTTTTGATCACAAAATGTTAAAATTCTAATCAGGTCTATTTGTTCTTTTTTTTCCAGAGGAAAATAGTTCTTTTGGTTTTCATCTTTAAAATATTAATAGCTCATCTTTAAAATATTAATAGAACTTATAGCAGTTTTAAGAATAGAGCTTAAAGTCGCCGTAACAAAAGAAAACTGGAAAACACCCGTTTTTCAACACTGAAAATATTTAAGTGTATAAACTTAGAAAAGTAAAGCTGTTAAATAAAAAAAAAAATGTTTTACCACCATTTTCAAGTTTGGTGTCACTTTTCCGAAATTATTGATCGATAGCGCTGAGTTTGCGTCTTTGTCAAAGTTTAGTCGCAGTTTGTGCTACTCTTCTTCCTTAGATAATGGAATTGGTCCTCAACATTACTTAGTTTGACATCTTCATTGAATATAAGGTAAGTGACGTAGAATTCTATATTTGTTACATATTCATATATTCGGAGGAAACTAAGCTTTCCTTTACTTTTAAATTCAACAACTTACATGAAATCAACAGATTCTGTTACTCTGATAACAAAATTGGCGCAAATAACCACAACAATTAAGAAATAAAAATCTTAGCTACATTTAACATTCGAAAACACCGATTTTCTAGATTCCCGGCAATTTTCATATTTTATTAAAAGTGTATCCTATAATGTTACCAACCAGTTTGAAATTTTGCAAATGTATGAAGAAAAAAAGACAAAAAAAATATTTAATTTGATTTCATTTATTTAAATTAATGAGTTAAATCATTGCCGGAAAAAATAAAAGAACTACACTTCAGCAATACACTACAACTATAGGGATGTCCCAAAAATACAGAGCTAGGCTTTCCCCCCTAAATATTTATCATCAATGTATACTATGAATTACAAAGTTACGTAAAAAAAGTCCAGAGTTTAATGATATCGATGAAAATATTTTCCGGAGATTAAAAACCACAAAATATAAACTTTCATAGCGCCCTCGTAAAAAAATAAATAAATAAATAAATCTACTTATTTCCATTTCCTCTTTTTCCTGTTTTGTGCCATTGATATTATTGTAACCAAGTATACGTATTAAATAAAGAAACCGTACTATAAAACACCGGGTTGCTAACTTTGGCACGTTAACCCCACAGCAGCTGCAATTACGAAGCATTTCTGTATTAATTTGTAAACCAAGTTATCACCCAATACAGTATTTTTCTCGGAGAAGAGAATAACTCTTCGTTTCTCCAAGATTATTTTTATAATAATTTTATCAATGGAAATGTCTCTAATTATGTCTTTTCATGCATTTTGAAGTGTTAGTACTTGACATTGCCGCCATTGCTTTTATCATGACATTCCCAAAATTTGTATCAACCTAACCTAAATAAATTTCATTACAAATACTATTAAAACAATAAAACATGATTTTCCTTGAAATGTTTCCGATAATTTGACCAACAATGCACTGAGTATGAAGAGCAATAAGGTATCGCCTTGGCGACTAGTAGAGATTAAATACATTGAGTGGACGTATTTTCGTCAAATGCTTTTTTTTTTTTAGCGCATTGTAATTGGCTTTGAGTTTTAGTAAAATAAAATAAAATGAGTAAAAAATATCTGTGATAGTATATATATATATATATACATATACACACAGATATACATATTCACACAGATATACATATATATATATATATATATATATATATATATATATATATATATATATATATATATCTGTGTGTGTACATATGCTTATATACATAAGACTAAACTGTAAAATCGAAGTTTAAATAGTATTATTTATCCCTTCTGAACATACAAAAAAATCTTTACCGATATTTATTTAAGTTATATATTTACAAGATACAGTAAAAGGAAAATATTTCATTCCTTTTGACTGTGTTCTAAAACTCTTTAGAAGCCTTTGATATAAACTTCGACACACATACGTTTGGTAAACAAGATTTTATTCATATTCAGATATTCGGCGTACTCTTTTTTTAAATTTAATCAAAAATAACAGTCATGAATTTTCATTGCATTTTATTCAAAAGCTGCTCTTTTATATGAAACATTCATATTGTCATGTAAATTCCATTCTTTTCAACAACTGAGATAGTTTTAACGCATATATTTCTTTTAATTTTCTGGTATTTTAGTTTATTAACCATCTTTACCATTTTCACCAAACATACAAATAAAACAACATTTTTACAGTGGGATTCATAGGCTAACAAAACTTTATGTCTGATTTCTGATGCCTTAAAAATAAAAAAATTTCTGTTCTTCCAATGAAACTTTTGTGTGTGTGAATGATGAAATAAGGAACGTTTCAGTGCAATATTTTGAAAATTATTTCAAACCTTCGAATTTCAGGTTTTTCAAATAAAAATTTGGCTTATAGAAAGAAAATTATTCAAAATAATAATAAGGGCTTTCGAAAAATCCCCAAATCCTATTTTTGCCACTTATTAATCCAATTCTGAAATTATTTTGTGATCTTTTTTTATTATTGAATGTAATAAAGCTGTTGTTCCATAAAAGCAAACTAGCAGATATTATTACAAGCTATTACTTCAATTTGATACGTATTAATAACCTTAATAAAATAAAAATCACGCCTACGATTTTTATAGGACTCTGGCTCAGGTACCCGTCGTTAACCGGTTACTATGCAGTGCCGATTTTGGAAAATTGCGATTTTTTTTTTTTGTCAGTATAAGAATTAAAGTACGGAATTAGCATAATGGCAATGGTATGAAAAGCAAAGTAATACATTTTCTGCTAAAAACTACAGTGTAGAGAAATATGAAACAACTTGCTATGTCCAATTGAAATGAGGAAAAAAATCAAAATTATCTTTTTCTTTTCGGCATGACCTTTCAACATCAAGAGATTGTTTAAAGTTATAGAAAATATGTAAACATTTGATATGATTGCATTTAGATGATTTATATTTATGCATGAAAGAAACATGTACGCAGCTTACATCATACTGCATATAACATAAAATAGGTAAATGATTCGTTTAGGCTAAAAAAGCCTTTCAAGTGTGATTAGATTCAGTACATCAAATGCTATAAATGGTTGCGCGAAGTTTGCAAGTGTGATCATTTTTATTCAATGACTAGGCGCCAAGGCGCTTAGACTCGCTACGCTCGCTTTTCGAATGAGGCATACTCGTAAAAAAGGCATAATTTCAACAAAAAAAAAATCAAAGGTTGTATCAGATAGAATGTTACCGAGCTACATATTGCTTGTTTCTTGCATGTTCCTTGGAAGATAAAAATTTAAACCTCGCACTATTTGTAACTATGTGAAATCCATGGAACACCTTGCATATTAGCCAATTATGACGATTTTTCATAATTTGGCGGCTTGCGTATATGTATAGTTAATAATTAGCTCTAAGAAAACAGTGCTTCATATATTTTCTTTGATAAAAACTGCGGAACAGCTAGAACAGCTTGCCACCCATAGCGACTTTTAATTATTTGGCGATTTACACATGCTCACAATCTATAATTACTGCTCATGTAAGGCTCCCTGAAAACCATTATCCATATTTTCATATACATAATCCTTTGCAGATTGGCGTATTTAACACCACAAATTCTATCATCTCGCCGCGCTGACATATATCCACTATAACTGCTATAATGGCATAGTTAACGCCACCAAATATTTCTACTGGTAGCAAATAGTCCAGCTGGACAGAACCGGCTTTAAAATAATCTGCATTTTAATTATTTTTCCTTTTCGAGTTACTGGTTTCTAACATTTTGGAACTCGCTCTTTAGATTCACCCTGCTTGGAACTATACCATTTTGCTTGATTCTACCTAATGCAGAGATGGCGCTTTTAAAATCAGTTACAATTAGTTATTCTGTTTTGGAAAAACGAATTATCGCTCATTCTAAACTCCTGTTGTCTAAGCGAACGTACTATTTGAAAATTGTCAACTTTGTGTAACACACTTTGAGTTATTTATTTCATATACTTTTTAATTTGGCGTAATTCTTCATAATTGGAAATGCTTTTGCAAAGGAATGAATGATGTTATTCCCAACCTGGCAACCATCAGTTTTTTTATTAATATCTTATATTTTATAAGTAGTAAAGTAATTCGGGGAAAGTCGCCTCATTTCATGATTTTTTGTTCGATTTTAGAAATTTAAGTCAGCTTATCAGGTTCCTCGGAATTTTCCTTTGTTGTAACTCAAATCCCCACGGTTTAGGAGGAGATAGTCGAACAAGCTCTTGACAGCAGCAGCAGCGTCAGCGGCCGTTACTTTTTTTTTAGAATAGAGAGAAATGTTGCTCCGTCTAACATTAAAACCTGTATTCTTATTAGTTAAATAATTTTGAAAGAAAGCAATTCAGTTTACAAATTTGTTTGTTTCTCCATGGTTATTGTTAATTCACAGATAATTTTCCCACGTTTCTCTCGCTTTTCTTACAGCATAAAGGGTGGGATCTTCCCGTATATATGCAGGGAGGTAACATGCCACCGTTACTTTTATGAGTTTATTGTATTAAATCTTTAAATCATGTACATACTGGGGAAGCAAATCACCGTATTGGCCCGAATATAACGCGGTATTTTTTTTTGACTGATCATTTCCCGTTAAAAAACCCAACTTACGCTAAATTCGAGACCTAAATATAAATTTTTTGGAATTATCTTGATGAAAAATTTCGAGGTCTCTCTATAGTCAAGGACGGATTATGTAAAGGGCTAATGTGGTAATAAATACCCATAGCCAAATGGAGATTGAAACCATGGTGTATTTTGTTCATCTTACCATTTAAATTTTGATTCTACTGATCAAAAAATCATGAAATGAGGCGACTTTCCCCTAATTACCTTACTACTTATAAAATCAGTACAATTAAAATAAAACTTAAAAAAACGAAATATTAAAATATAAATTATATGTGATTTTTAAATTGGTCATAGCATTTGAAGCAGTTTTTATGTGTTGAATTTTTTTTCTTATCACTAATTGGTGTAATGTCCTTTAAACCTTGTTTTTGACTGATTAAAAGGAAGCAGCTTTGTAAAACAGTTACTCAGTACTATTTTTGTAGGCACGCAAACTATATGTAACGAAGCCAAATTACATTCATCCAGTAGCCAATGCTTAGCATTAGCATAGAAAAAATGTTCTTTCCTAGAATATATCGATAACACTGTGCAACAGTCTCGGAAGAAATTTACTTATTATTCTATATATAATTTTATTGTTATATTTGGATGTTTGATGTTATTATAATTTAAAATGTATATTTCCGTAAATTTCGAATTCATTGAATCACGTTTTTCAAAATTTCATACATCCGTATCTATTAATTCAATGCACTTATTAAGACACTTATAATAGTTCTCTTTTTCAAAATTCAACTTCTCGCTTTATATGCGGATTACGAAAACCACAGTCACATTTATAGAATATTAACAAATTATATTTCTGTCTTAAAACGAACGCAAATAATTCGGATTCTCAAAGATCCGCCCCAAATCGAATTTACCTTAATTATAAGTTTTCAAATGTGCGTGTGATATACACTCTAATCCAAACTCTGCAGCCAAACTCTCAAGAACTCGCAATTTCTCTGACTTGTGCCTTCTTTAATCTAATGTTACACTGCGCCTTATTTCGTATGAAGGGGAGTATTTGTCAAGTCAGACAAGGCAGTGATGAACGGGAGAATGATGATATCATCTTGGAGGGTATTATTTTAGCATTAGTGTGTCATCGGACAGTTCATTACAGTATTTTATGACGGGTGTGGCCAAGATTAGATTTAAATTTATGTCTTATGCATTTCTTCAGATATTCCCGACTTATTTTTACCTTTATTTTAAAAAATATTTCAATGAAAGTACTTGGACTGATGATGTCAGTTTTTTTGAGTTATAACTGTTCTGATAGGAATATTTCATATGGAATATTTTTTCTTACTTAAAGAACAAATGACATAATATATGTGTATGAAATGAATGTCGCAATAATTGTCATAAAAATGAATTGATGCTTTATTAAAGTATGAGTAAAAAAAAATATTTTTTTTTCAATACGTAATTCTCTACATAATACGTAATTACAAGCTTTATCTAAGAAAGCAAAATTTACTGCTTAAGGAACTATAAATTATTTTTAAATAATTTTCAACGGAAAAGATTAATAACCTTGGTGGAGAATCTTTCCAGAACCTTAATGGCAGAAAATAATGTACATTAGGTTTGCATGAAACAGATTTATGACTTTAAAATGCACTTTAAATTGCGGCTACTCATATAGAGAGAGAACTGGAAATATTGACAATATATATAAAATATATATAGAAGCTAAGTACACTTTTTTCAAGAAGATGCGTAGCGTAGAATATAACGTTTATATACCTTTTTGTTGAAATTGTTACTACAGAACAGTTAATACATACTTTTTTATTGCATATTTTTGGCATTTAGAATACGGACATTAGAAATATGCCGAAAAAGCGTCTTTCAGTTTTATTGAAAAAATTTTGGAACAATCGTCTTAACACCATGAACAGAGGACAACCATACTATTACCTTTCAACATATTTCAAAAGTATTAAAATAAACCTTTTAGCATACTATTTTATACGACTGAAACTGCATGACGATGTACACTCATACAGAATATAAATGAATGACGAAAAATGTTGACTTACAGTTTAGCGGAAAAAATTAAATAAAATAAAATTCGTGTTTCTAGTAACACTTTGAGGTGTAAATAATTTGGACCAGATATCTCCCTGTGGACTTAAATGATTTTCTTAAAAAGTAGTTGGCCGATAAAAATTAATATAACTGTTTTAATTATAAACTTCAAACTGTTCTTATTCATAAAGGAGGAACTACTTAAATGTATTAAAGATCATTATTTGATGAGAAATTACTGTTAAAATCATGTTTTGAAGTAAAGAAGAAGTTCTAGGTAAGAAAAGATTAACATAAAATGCCACAGACCTACCCAGTAAAAACTATCTGGCACAGATACCTGAAAATATATTTTATTTGTAAAAAAACATTAATTAGTAAAATTTGCTTCTGCTACGGGACTATGGCTACCAAATTTTCAAAAAGTAACTTTAATTCTAGCCCTCTGAGAGTGTCGTTGAAATTGGCAAATAATGTAAAGTTGTTTTCACGGTCCTTGGCTTTTGGCAGGGGAATTTGTAATTAGAAAAAATAAGCTACCACTTATGATGCAGCTCATCACACATTTTTAATTAGTTCTGATTTTCCTTTCTCTATTCTAAATTTAATATTCTTTCCGTTTTTAAATTCTCATCTCTATCCGTTCAACTTTTGTACAAGATATTTTAATGTTATGATACATAGGTTCTTTTTTTTGTATTTTTGTGCCTGGACTTCTTGTATTGAAAGATTTTTTGTATTTTGTGGTCTTTGGGCTTCTTAAATTACTTTGGATTTTAACTGTTATTGTACTGTCAGCCACCCGCGTGTCGTGTGGATGCTCTTCCACTTAACTTTTCTATTCCCACATGGCTTGTGTAATTTCCCTTGTGTTACAAGTTCTCTTTACCTGTCCCCCCTTGCCGACCCACATTTATATTTTTGTAACTTGTATTAACTCTTAACAATCTTTTATATTTGTTTTCTTTTCAATGTGGCGATTTATTTGCCGATCGTTCTTTCTAGCTCTCAGCTTTATCGCCAGTTTGAGCCAGTTCAATATTCAAGTTTGAGTCTACAATATTCGCCAAGTTTGAGAAATTTCTTAACTCGGTTAAGAAATTCTTTATCTATGTTCTGACATTTTCCCGAACACTTAGCGCTTTCGTCTCTGCCTGTGAAGATACGCAGTTTTCGCCATGCTACCACGTACCGTAGTAATAACTATCTTTTTTAAAAATAAACTACTATTTTTTTTTTGAAGTGCAACTACCCCTAGTTATTACCAACGCAAGGTACAAAGTTTTACGATCAAAAATGTTTGTCAATTTTTAAATACTTCAACTTAAGGTATCCACATTCCTTGCGTGGACACACATTACTATTAATGCAAACTTGAAAATTAAAATATATTTTCCTATACCCACGTGTTTTAAATAATGAAACTTGTAGGTGTATGGCAGTGGAAACTGGTATTAAGTGAACGGAATTTTTTAAGTCACAGCTGCTCGGAGGTTTAAATCGCTTCATTTACCTAATTCTGTTTGATTCTGATATTAAAAAAATTTGAATAACTAAAATGTTCTTAGGTAATCTCTGAAAAGACGTCAAACGTATATGATTGGCAAATTTTAACTCAGATAGTTTAAAAGTTGTCCCAACGATGTTCTTACGCTTAGACCTCAAAGGGTTAACTGCTCAATATTGTACAGAATATAAATGTAAATTTCATAAAATAGATACTTTCATTTGATATACTTTACGGACACTATTTTTTGTATATCTCGAAATAAAACAAAAATATTGTTGTGTCTGTCCCTTGATTTTTTAGCCTTTCATCACAACTTACGCGTTCTGTAATGTTCTGGATTTATAACGCAATAAAAGAACTACTTTTTATGCAATAAACGAAAAGCAAATGTAAAATTCATGGCTTAATTACAAGCTTCTGAAATAAATTGACACGCAAAACGTTTATACCATGTCATTAAGTATAAACTAGATAAGTCATTAGCAAATTGATAGAGAGAAAAAAAAATATCTGTTTATCGTAATTTGCATGAAATAAAAGTTATAGATAACGGTATGAACACATACTCATTTTTATTTTAAACAATACGCATTTATTCTTAGTTATTTCTCTCACGCAACACCATAAGTTAACACGGTATTTCGTCATTTTTCATTTTTGAATGTGTTTCCTGCCACTTGTTATTTCATTTTTTAAAATGTATTGTCTTCATGATAAATTCAAAATGTCTATTTACAAAAGATTGGTAGCTTTTTTTTTACAGGACTGGCAAATTCTTTAACCATTTCAAAATATTAGTTCATTTACTCAAACTGTATTTGAACACACAGCAAATATTAACAGATTAGGTTTCTTACTCAAAGAGCTTTATAAGACTAAAATACTTTAAGAAAAAAAGGGTTAGAAATGACAATAGTACTAAGCCCAGACAATTTTAAGTTGTTAATCTCTGAATTATACCTATAAAGTGCTTACTCTTAAACTAAATACCAAATTTTTTTATTGAATAAACACAAAAAACCTTAATATTTATTTATGAAAACCGAAGTTCAAATCTGACGAATCCAATAATTCCATACTCTTAATGACCTATCTATGAACATAAATGGTCAGTCAATTTCAAACTTGACTGACCAAAGATGCTCATTAGAATTTTAACAATGTACTGTATACTATAATTACTGGCATTTTAACCGTTTTAACACTTTAATGACCATTGAATATATGTGCTAACTTCAAAAAAACAATATACACTTCTCCGAAATGTATTTGAGTAATTGTAATTTTACGTGTTTTAGTTTTGTAAGTAACTAATTAGTTAAAAAAATCAAAATTACAAAGAAATGTGAGTAGTTATTATTGTACATGACTTCATTCACTTTCATGGAGTACAATATTTTGAGAATGAAACTGACATAGGAAATTTGACTTACGCTCGAAAACCTTATTGAGGTTGGTCTTCTTAAAAACTGACATGCTCTACCCTAAAACCAATGGTTATTAAAGGGTTAACAGCCACCAAGCTGACGAGTTGGTCATACGAGTTTTCAGCAAATGTTTACTGCATGTCTACCATTGACCTGTGCAATCGAAATTTCAGTACAAATTCTCTCACAAGCAGTTTCTTTTAAGATTTACGAATTGTTTCACGTATAAAAACCACTGACCTTAATTTTTAGCCAAAATATTTGTCAAAAAAATATCTGCAATACCAGTTTATGATGCATTTTACAGAATCAAGATAAGTTATATTTATTATGAATTACCTGCAGAATTTAACAGTACCTTCAAAAAGCCGTTAGTCTGATAACTTCGCCGAATTCACATTAAAACGTATTAAGGAAAGTTTATAAAATGAGCATTTACAATAATTTATATTATTTATTATAATAATGATAGTTATTGTCTGCAAAAGTTTTTTCTTCCTTTCTCATTTCTTTCTATATGTATGCATGTCTCCTTTTCTCAATATTTCTTTTCCACAGGGTGATTCGAAATTAGTTTTACAAACTTGGGAGGGGTAGCATACATCAAGACGGCTCAGAATCACATAGTAATGAATGTTCGGAATGTCGTCTTCATGTACCTGTTTAACTCATTTATGCCTAGTGTCCCTTTTTTGGGACGGCATTTTCGCTATTAGTCGAAAACGTTATTTATTTTTCCTAGCATTTATTCATGAGTATTGAGCCTCAACTCTACAAAATATTTTAACATGACCCAGTAGGATGTTGATATTTTGAATTTTATGCATAAAGATTTTAAAAGAAATTATCCCTTGTTCAAGAAGTTGACATCAGAAATTTATCTGTTATTTCTGTTATCAGTAAAAATCGAAGAAAGTCGCAAAAATATCCAGGCACAAATGGGTTAATAATCGCATTAGAAGAAGT
This sequence comes from Cheiracanthium punctorium, assembly GCA_038373885.1. Lineage (NCBI taxonomy): Eukaryota > Metazoa > Arthropoda > Arachnida > Araneae > Cheiracanthiidae > Cheiracanthium > Cheiracanthium punctorium. The sequence continues at coordinate 1,944,104 of JAWZYV010011619.1, forward strand.
GTTCAAGTAAACTTTCCGACCATGGTTTTTCAAAACCTAATCCATCTTTCACCGATTGCGCTTGATAAAAATTGTAAATTCAGATTTTTTCCCTTTCATTACATTGATGAAATTGTGGGGGGAAAGCCCATTTTTTATGGAACTTGGTTAAGCACTCTTGTTGAAGCACTCTTCAACACATCTTCCATAGTGGTTATTTGCAGGTACATGAAGAGGAATTTTCCGACGTCACATTGCTATGGGATTCTGAACCGTCTTGGTCTATCCTACCCCTCCTAAAAGTTTGTAAAACAGGTTTCGAATGACCCTGTATATTATACCAATGTATATACAGGGTTTTAAAAAGAGATCCGACAAACTTTAAGGGTAGATCAGGCATACGATAAGGATCGAGAATCATAGAAGAATGCGGGATCGGAAAAGCCGTCTTCATGTAGCTGCTAATAATCGCTTTGAAATGATAGTGAACTTTACGACCACGGTTTTTCGAAAAAATAACGGATCTTTCAGAAAAAGTACTTGACTAAAATTGATTAGTAAAAGAATTGATTGTCAAAGTAGGTATTATATATTCATTGCAGTCAGTCGCGGATCTAGGGGGGGGTCTCTGGGGGCTCGACCCCTCCCAGTGCTAGATATACTATACATTAGGGAAGTTATTTTTTTTTGTAAATTTTCACATGAACTGAAATTTAAAGAAGTAGCACTGTATATACAGTTGACTCTCTCTTTAACGACGATCTCTTTCCAAAGACGATATTTCAAAGTCCCGGCAACTCCAACGTAAAAAAAAAATTCTATTCAAAGACGATATCGTTTCTGTTTAGTGACAATTTTTTTAAAAAATCTTACGCTACAGGAACCCGGGAAAAACTTTTAAGAATAGGAAAAAAGTGTAGGAGAACGTCAAAAGTTCAATTCACAAGACAATTTCAACTACCTGAGTGTATTCTCGAAGATGTTTTAGAAGCAAAGAGAAAATGCTTGAAGCAGCACAAAAATGTAGTTCGGGATCCAAATCCGAACGACCGAAAGTCATTGTGTCACAAACTCTTCCAAATGTGGCCATTTGGAAGAGTTTGTCAAGGCACTTCAGCATTCAAATGGTTGCATGAAGAAAGAACATCCAATATTCTAATTTCTGGGTCCCACCATGGCCGAGCGGATAAGACACGTAACATAATAGACGGCTGAAGTGTGAAGGTCCAGCGTTTGTGCCTTCCGCGCGGCTGTCGATCTAATGGTCTGGATTTTTAGTCGGTTTTCTATAGATTTAAAGTGAATACGCATTAGAACCTCTGAAAAATTCCTCCGACCAAGACAACCGCCTCAGAATGCAGATGCCTGTAGTGCCAGCTTGCCACATAACACATAACTCCAATTTCTGGAGGCCCGACGAGCGGCTGAGCGCATACCGCTCTCAATTGGTAGAAGAAAAGTGCCTGGTTCAAACTCAGGTCGCGTCCGTCAACCTAGCCGTTCGGAGTCTTACGCGGTTTTCTCCGAAACTTCTCATAAATACGGATTAAGATCCCTTAGATAACCCCCAAATAGGGCACCCCGTACTCGGCCTAGATGCCTCATTTAGATAATTGTTCGCATTACCAAAGTAAAATAAAATCAAGCAATTTCTGCAGTGCAATTATTCTGGCAGAAAAATTTGGAATGCAAAATTTTCAGGCTTTGGATGGTTAGCTAGAAAAATTCATAAAATTGAAACTGACACATTTCACATTTGAGAAAATCTGGAAGAAAGAATAAAGGGAAGGCGAAAAATGAAACAATTGACTCTTTTTGATTTTCTTGAAAACTAATTTTATTGTATTGCTTGTATTTACTAACTTTTATTAAGGTAACTTAAAATAATTTTTTGTGGATAAAATAATATAATGATAATAAAAGTAACATCTTTAAGCACGCAAATTTATCAAGAAATATATTCACAGTCCTAAGAATGTAAAGTCTGAAGGGTTCGTGTTGGTTTTTTTGGATTACGGCGAATTATCTGCACGTGGCATCTAGGGCGATGGGTGGGGTGAACTCCATGGGGTATTTCTAAGGGGTCCTAGCCCGTATTTACTCTAAGTTTCGTAGGAAAGTACGGCAAACTCCGAACGGTTAGGTCGGCGGACACGAACTGGTTTTGAACCAGGCACCTTCCAAAGTATAAAGGGAAATGTTATTCTTTTAAAAAATCCTCTAAGAAAGATCTTTATTTAAGGACAATTTTTCACATTTTCACGGTTCCTTGAAAATTTTTAAACAGAGAGCCAGCTATCTATATCTATATATATATATATATGTATATATATATATATATATATGTAATGTATAAAAAGGTAATTTGGGTTTTACTAGTTTGTGTATTGTTCAAGCGGGTACTTTCACTGTAAGTTTTGCTTTCCTGTCATACTTGCCACGCGCGCTCTGGAGCTATGTTTTATTTATTTTGTTATTTCTCAGACATCGGGCCGTCGATTCTGAGTTCTTTAGATGTACACGTGTCCCCACGCCTTTGTAGCCCCGGATGCGGGTCATGTTGGTAAATGTGTGTGGTTCGATCAGAGATAAGAGAGAGGCGGAGTTATGTCTTCGCAAACCACGTGGTGTGGTAAGCGTAAATACTCCCGCACATCGAAAATCGAGAGACTTCTGCCACTGGAACTGCTTAATTAGTCCACGCTGATTTTTGTACCCGTCTCCCCTCTCCTCTTCTCAATCTATACTGCAACTTAAAGATAATGTTTAATAAACCGTTTTACCTGCCTTAACCCTGGAACTTTACTGAAATATCTGACGTCACAAATAGCCGGCAGGATGATTGCCTGTGTGCCAATTAAAAATTTTAAATTGTAAAAAATTAACGCTCAATAGTCGAGAGACGGGGTACACTGCTTACCCGAAGATGCGGAGTACGCCGGAGATGCGGCGCTATGCCGACTGCCTGCCGATCAGAGATACCCGACTTGCCTCTTCGCCGACTGCAGATATCTGGACTTCTTATTCCCTGCTTTGATGAAGCTACTTTCGCCTGACCTCCCATCGAATCCTCCCATGAAGCCCATCGAAAAATGTGCGCTCCTGAGTTTTCCATAGCGACTAACGACGCTGATGCCGACACGTAAATTAAAGAAGTGCCTGCCCTCCGTTATCTGATATCATCTTTCTGTACCGTGTTTACCATCGAGAAATCTGTGCCTCCTGATTTATTTTTTTTTCTTCGTACGTCCGCTGCTATTCTGAAAATCCGATGGAAATCGACGAAATTTCACTGCCTTCATTGCACTCAAAATAAGGCATCCCCTTAGGAGAAGAGTGTGTCCAACTGGTGAATCATTTCCCCCTTTTCTCCGTGCCGAATATTTTTGTTTTTGTGCGTATAACTTATGTTGACCGAAACTCCTCCTGCCTGCATTGAACTTGGTAGAGAAGATATTTTTTTTTGTGTGTGTTTTGTTTATCGTTGAGGGATGACGATTTTAATTTGTGGATATTGATTTCTTTCGTAAAAGTAAGCGAATTTATTTTAGAGTTGAAGTGAACATTAGAGTATTATATTTAAATGATTATCAGTTGTGTGTGTTATTGTGTCAATGTAAATAAAAAATTTTCTTGCATTATATTAGGTTTGCTTATGTAGATGTTTTATTTTGAATATTCACTGTGTAAAATTTTTGTGTGCTAAAATCATCGTATATTATTTCCTTTATTGAATAATGATGCCAACCATTTTTTTTGTAATAAAATTTAAATTTGCCTAGACAGTTAACTTGTAATAAAACCTCTGAGGAGAGTATTCGCTCTCAGATTGTTAAGAAGTACTAGTAATAACCAATTAAGAAAGTATAATAAGCCATTGCTAGAAATAAAAAATTGTTAGGTCACATAAATGCAGTACCTCTTTCAGGCAATCATTTACTGTATTACCTTGCCAAATTCTTCTAGCAGCTATGGTTTTCGAAATTTTATATACACTATACACATTTTTAAATTTACTTCATTTTGCCAACTGCAATTTGCCAACTATTTTGCCAACCATTTTGCCAACTCCATTTTTAAGTTATTTTCATTCCATTCACTTTATGCCATGCAAGCCAAAGCCATAAGTATTTGCCAAAGAAAATGAATGTCAGCCATGTTTATTCCATTTTGTTTAATTATATTACTATACTAGCTGCGTACCCGTTCTCCGCACGGCAGGGAACAAAGCTTTTTCTTACAAGTATAATTCGAATCGATTCCAGTATTGTGGAATCTAAAAATAAACAAAATGATTTGACTCTTGGCGTAAAGTTACTCATTATACTAACTTTACGAATAACTAAATACTGATCTGAGAACATTGTTAATATTATGAAACAAAAAACTATGTCGGTGTCATTGGCGATCAGAAAAAGAAAAGCGTGACGGTTCCTAAAAATTTCTAACTTTCAAAATGTCTCATTTCTACATCATACTCTTTTTTAGATTTAAGTTATGCCATTAATACCTTAGATACTACATGGTGTGAAGAACCGTTTTTTTTTTATAATTAAATAGTTGTGTGTACCCGCTCTTCGCAAGGCAAGAAGAGAACATTTTCCTAAAATGTTATCATAACTACTTGTGACAAACAGAATCTCCAAGAAAAAAAAGTTCAGGTACAGAATTTTCTGTTGAAATTACCGCGGGATATATTAACGCGACGTAGAATTATTTAATGTTTAGTTAGCTGTGATGTAAGATGGCTGTTGAAAAACGAAAAGAAACGAATAGTTTCACGAAATATTTATTAACGCGGTATATTGTGCTTTGATCAATATTGCCCTGGCATATCTAATAACTATTACTAAGAGTATCCTTTACTGATACCAATATATTTTCGTTTTTCCATCTTTAATGTTTAATTTAAAGAAACGGTTTAGATATTTGCCACTAATGTAGTTTTTTATTATTTGGTGATTCTTTGCAATTTACGCATTAGTATAAACGATAATCATTTCACTTTCTGGCTGCCATTAAAACAGCTCTCCATACATTCTTATGCATAACTCTTGTCAGATTGGCGTATTTAGCACGTAAAATATTTCCTGCGATTCGAAAACGTGTCCCGTTTAAAAATTATATCGAAAATAATGCTGGATAATTCATCGTTGAAAAAACAGCATTCAATTCTTTTTCTGGCAACGTATTATAAAATAGGGAATAATTTCGTGCGTGGCGTATGTTTTGTTTGTGAGCCCGTAATTTTGATTGAGTTTCGAAAGGGGTTTTAATCTCGTGAAATCTAAGTCAATTTGATCTAACATGTGGAAACTCAGTTATTTTAAAGTCATTTTATTTATGTTTTTCAAATGGCAATTTTATTCATTGTTACTGTTTCCCAGACAACCATAGCGGAAGATATCATACCGAAATCTTGAAACAGCTTTTATTAAATTCAAAATCCTTCTTTACATAAAAATTCGTAAAAAATCTCCTAATTTATATTTTTCCTCCGTTCTTCTTTTAAAAGTGGGCGAAATATATGATCCGTCTTTCGCCGAAATATAAAAAAGTTATGACAGATAGAATGAAAGATGCAACAGTTTTAAAATTACTTTTACGCAAACGTCGTCAAAAGAGAAATTCTTTTTAAAAATTCCCAAAAATCGGCAAAATATGTTACATAGTCAAAACAAACTGTTTTCGAAAGAAAATGTTCTCCTCTATCCGATGATGCAAATATCGTTTTATTGCGAGTGCAATGACCGGCGTTATTACGTATTATGCAAGAAAAATCGCTAAAAATCGGACAAAACATAAAATAAAACATTTTCTAATTCGAATTTCGAAAAAATCGCTCCGAGGCGTGTTAGTATCTGTCCTAGTGAAGCCGTATGCAAAATTCGGTAGGTCTGCGACCCACCGTCTCGGCGCAATGCGATCGAGAGACGCGCGCAAGAAGATCGGAGGTCACAAACCTACCTACAAACCTAGCTACATACAATGTTTACTCTCGGATTTTATTATATACTAGCTGCGTGCCCGTTCTTCGCACGGTAGGAAACGAAAATTTTCCTTACATGTGTAATTCGAAATTATTCGTGATGTGGAATTAAAAATAAAAAAGAGCAAAATTATTTGACTCTTAATGTAAAGTTTGTGTCATGAGTACTAACCTGATCATTGCAGTATAATGACTCAAAAAACTACGTCAGTGTCATTCACTATCAAAAAAGTGGAAAGCTTAATGGTTGGCAGAGAACTCCTGGCTTTCAAAATGTCTTATTCAGGGGCGTAGCCAGAAGGGGGATATCGGGATATATCCCCCCCCCGAAATTTTTGGATTAGTGATGAAATTCCGTCTATTTATGCATATATAAGTTCATATACCCCTCGAAAAAATGTCCAAGCTTATATCCCCTCCCCGAAAAAATTTCCTGGCTACGCACCTGGTCTTATTTCTACATCATACTGTTTTTTAGGCTCAAGTTGTAGCATTAAATACCCAAGACACTACATGAAATGGAGCACCATTTATCTCTTTCCGAACATGTACCATATAAGGAAAGTATTGTAATCATGAAAAAATTCGACTTCGAGATTTTGGTGTATTGACACGTTTTGAGGTCTTCTGAATTCATTTATGCTAATTTCAAGAGATGTTTTTAAAATAGCTGCGCACCCGCTCTTCATACGGGAAGAAGGGAATATTTTACTACTAAAATCATATCTGCATTTGACAAAACAGAATTTCATTTTTAAAAAAGTTCAAGTAATCTCCTCTGTTGAAATTACTGCGGGATATATTAACGCAAATTAGAATTACTTTTCGTTTAGTTGGTTGTAAGACAACCGTTGAAACAAGACACTTTTAATTTCATGAAATATTTATTAACGTGGTACATTGCGATTTATTCATATTATCTTTACAAATCTAATAATACTACCTATTACGTACATTAATACTATCTATATTCGCTTCTCCCTCTTCAAGGCTCCCTTTAAAGAAACAGCTTAGATTATTTGGCCTCAATGGGATCTTTTGATTCTGTGGCAATTCTTTGCAATTTACGCATTAGCATAAATAATAATCATTTCACATATTGGTTGCCATTAAGGAAACTCTCCATATATATTTAATTTATACATAGTTTTATAAGATGGGCGTATTTAGCGCCGCAAACCATTTCATCTTACTGTGGGGAGAAAATATCCAAGGGGTGCCATTTTAACTATCCATGTATCTAATATAGCGATATCTTTTATATCCTCCATAGTCCTGTCTCCTGAAAAACATCAAACTGTGTAATCTCGAGGAGCTATTTATTCCCACTTTAATTGTGACAGGGCGTTAGAGTTGCAGAGTTTACAAATTTCACGCATTTTTTTATTTATGACGTCACTGTTTGACTGCCGTAAAGGATACCCCGGTAGGTTGAGGGAGTTAATTTCGATATTTCGCATAATTGTTTTCAAATGGTATCATTAAAACTTTGCGTTATGTAACCTTTATGGAGGAACGTAATTCAACGTTAAAATAAAATTATACTCGCAACCTGCACGCGTATGTTAGGCAACGCCTGCGCTAAATTAAATGCCAAAAATAAAAATAGTAAATAGAAAAAATTTAATATATCGCGCTTTGAAATAAACTTTGTAACTTTTAAAATGAACATTTTCAGCGCCGTGAAAACATTTCAATTTTTAAATAAGCACCGGATTAAAATACCACTTCTAATAATAATAATCGTGAATTTCTTAGTTTATTTCTACAGTAAATTTTAATCAAAATGCCGTCTCCCTGTGTTGAAAATAGAGCTGGAATAAATGAGTTAAAATTATGGAGTAATTTTTACGTATCTTAAAGCATTTGACGTCATAGATCCTCACTTGCAAATTAAAATTCTGATATCCCATTTAAAAACTCGATTGGTTGAAAAAATCCTTTTTTCTAATCCTTTCTGTGGCAACAACCGAACATAAATTCTCGTGCCGTGATCGCAATGTAATGAATGGCGTAAGATCGCGTTGATGCTATTAAATTCTAAACATTAGGCTGCATTAAAATTCGTAAAAAATCATCTAATTTACATCATCTTTTCGTTTTTCTTTTAAAAGAGGGAGAAAAGAATGTTTCACGATTTGTCAAAATATCTAAAAGATATGACGGATAGAAATCAAGATGCGACAGTTTTAAAATTATTTTACGAAAAACAATCGCGAAGCAGATGCTTAGTAAAAAAATTCCTAAAAATCGGTAAATCATGTTACGTATTCAGAACAAACTGTTTTTAAAAGAAAATTTCCTCCTCTATCCGATGATATAAATGCCGTTTTGCTGCGAGCGTCATTTCCGCCGTTATTACGAATTAGGTGAGAAAAAATGCCAAAAATCGCATAAAACATAAAATAAAAAAAATTCTAGGTCGAATTTTGAAAAAAATCGCTTCGAGGTGCACAACTACATATTTACATCTTCCCGAGTACCAAATTTGGTGTTTCTAGGTGTAGCCGTTTGTCCGTAACGCTGCCGACAGACACACACACACACAGACACACAGACACCTTCTTTTATAATAAGTAGAGATAAGATTGTTGTACAGTATTATTGTATCCCACCTAGGTTGTAAATATTTTACTTGTGATATTTTGAAAAAAAAAATTGTGCGCACTCATTGTTTTATTTTTATTGTAAGATTTTCGTACTATTGCATCATTATGTTTTGTCAAATTTTAGAAACTGCATCCTGCCTCTCAAGTGTTGTACAACATAACTCCAGAATTCTAGACAGAAAAATTTAGGGTGTCTAAACTTGAAAATTAGATTAGTTCCCATTTTTAAGATTAAGTTGCAAGGACGTCTGACTCGCAAGTGAGAGACTGGCCACCTCAATGATATTGCTCGTCAGACTTCTTTTGCCGGGGGGGGGGATATTGTAATGTATAAAAAGGTAATTTGGGTTTTACTAGTTTGGGTATTGTTCAAGCGGGTACTTTCACTGTAAGTTTTGCTTTCCTGTCATACTTGCCACGCGCGCTCTGGAGCTATGTTTTATTTATTTTGTTATTTCTCAGACATCGGGCCGTCGATTCTGAGTTCTTTAGATGTACACGTGTCCCCACGCCTTTGTAGCCCCGGATGCGGGTCATGTTGGTAAATGTGTGTGGTTCGATCAGAGATAAGAGAGAAGCGGAGTTATGTCTTCGCAAACCACGTGGTGTGGTAAGCGTAAATACTCCCGCACATCGAAAATCGAGGGACTTCTGCCACCGGAACTGCTTAATTAGTCCACGCTGATTTTTGTACCGGTCTCCCCTCTCCTCTTCTCAATCTATACTGTAACTTAAAGATAATGTTTAATAAATCGTTTTACCTGTCTTAACCCTTGAACTTTACTGAAATATCTGACATCTCATATATACATATACCAAGAATATTTACACGAATACTTACTGAACTTCTTACATAATTTCTCTATTTACAAAAATGATAGAGCGTTTATTTTTAAACAGAAGGAGGGGCAAATTTTATTGACTCGCTTTCGCCAGAGTGACTGGAGCACAGTTCCCAGTTTTATTTGTACAGTGGAACCTGTCTAATGGAACTACCCCTGGGAATAACAAAACTGGACACCTTACAAAGGTGGTAAAGTGTGATGGTTGTAAATTGGAATTGCATTAAAGTTGTCACTATAGACACACGATCTCTTTACCAAGGTATTCACTTTAGCAGGTTCTACTGTATTTGAATAGACGACGGGATACTATACGGTGAACGGGGTGATACAGGACGGGATACGGTGAAAAAAATCTTCCGTTGCTCTCTCCATTTCATAGGGAACGGAGTTTGTGGTTTAGTGCAGAAATCGTTTATCGGCAAACCCCGAATGGCCATTAACAAGTCGTAATATTTGGGAAGAGAATGCCCTCTTACAAACTGCAGTCACGTCAGACGCAGCGGCAATCAGCATCGGCCTTAAGTGATGCTGAAGCATAGACGAACAATCCAACTCTCCTACTTTGTACAGCTTTCATTCTTTCAACTGATCTCATTTGCTGTCCACACCACCCAGACGTGTGAGTACAAATCCTCATTATAAAAGTAAAACATATTCTAAGATATCAGACAAAGCGAGTGCCTGGCAGTGTACAGCCGGTCTGGCTTTAAAAAAGAAAGCTCAAATTCTAAATAGCAGGTAAAAGTGATAATAGTTGTAAATAGCAATCGAGATTGGTTTGCTGCAGTCCTCACTGAAAAGGATGGCAATTATTTAATCTGTCAAATGTAATGCCATTCTAAATATGCGAAAATGTACGCTGTGAACACTGTATATTGCACGGTGGCTGTGAAATGGGTTCAATAATGCATTCAGCAATTATACTCTGTACACACTAAAATATTAATGGGTAGTGCCCGCAAGAAACAACATGAATAAAGATCATTACCGATTAGCCATGTCTTGTCGTCACTGCAGGGGTTAAGGTGACGTTCTTCTGGCGAATTTTAAGACTTTCTAATGACCATTCGGGATCCACCAACAAAAGATTAATGTGTTAAACTGAAAACCCGGTCCCCCCACATAATGGAGAGAACAACGGAACATTCCCCCCCCCTGTATCAGTCCCGTCGTTCATAGAAAACGTGGCTTATGAGCATCGGTCTTAACTTGATCGGTATAGGGCGCACGACAGCTCTGCCCCCCCCTTCCCAGACCCGAGTTTTCTTTCGACGGTCCTTGCAGCAGACAACATACTTCTTTAGTTGTGATATACCATGTCGAGTTATACATTGGGAGAAAAAGTATTAGTAAATGAATGTATCATCCTAATGAAAAACGGAGCCCCCCCCCCCCCTCAGATGATTTCTCTGGATCCGCCGCTGATTGCAGTATTGAGTGTTAAATTGATTATTAAATTGATTATTAACGGTTAAATGAAGATGTTCCTAACCCCATCTTGCTGTGTGGTTCTCATTCTTTATTATGTTCTCTAGTTCCCCTTTAAAGTTTATTGGAACTCTTTGGAACACTCCGTACAGCATACACCAACAATACTTTTCAAATTTTATTTTACTTCTCATTCCACACTGTACAATCACTTTTCATTTACCTCATCTTCATGAGCCCCCGTAACTATAGGTAGAGAGGGGGCAATGCCCCTCCCCACTAACTGTCCGTAAAAATATACAGGGTGGTCCTAAACTATATGTCTAAAATGTTAAGGGTGGTAGAGGGGATCAAGACGGTTCATAATGACATAGCAATGTGCGTCGGAAATGTCGTCTTCATGTACTTGCTAATAATCACTTTGGGAAAACTGTTGGTCTAAATTCTTAATCCAGTTTCATAAACATTGAGCTTTCCTCATAGACTTTCATCTGTGAAATGAAATAGTATTTGTAAACCATCAGGTTTAGTTCAGTGTTCGTTTTTGACAAACGATGGTCGGAAAGTTCACTTTTATTTCAACACTTCTTAGCAGGTGCATGGACAGGGCCATTTTGATTTTACCGGGCCTGCTTGTGCACTCCAAAACTGGCCTACGGACGTTTCCTAATTGGTTAGATTCGGCCGCTAGATGACGTATGTCAGTGCTGGAACCAATAAGTGAGAATCCCTAACCCATTTGTGCCTGGATATTTTTGCGACTTTCTTCTATTTTTACTGATAACTGAAATAATAGATAAATTTCTGATGTCAACTTCTTGAACAAGGGATGATTTCTTTTAAAATCATTATGCATAAAAATCGGAATATCAACATCCTACTTGGTAATGTTAAAATATTTTGTAGAGTTGAGGCTTAATACTCATGAATAAGGGGTAGGAAAAATAAATAACGTTTCCGACTAATAGTGAAAATGCCGTCCCAAAAAAGGGATATTAGGCATAAATGGGCTAAGCCTCTTTGGATGACTCATGGGAGTGCAAAAGCAGGCTCGGTATGCTCACGATAGCCCGGCATGAAGCGGGCATTTTCGACCTCACACAGCTATATGATTCTGAACCGTCTTGGTTCCCTCTACCACCTTTTAGATTTTTGGCATATAGTTTAGGACTTTCTGGGGTAAGACCGGGACCATCGTGATTCTACCGGGCCTGCTTGTGACTCCGATGTGTCATCCAAAGAAGCCTACGGATGCTCACTTATTGGTTCCAGCACTTAGATACGTCATCTAACGGCCGAATCTAGCCAATGAGGAAACGTCGTAGGTCTCTTTCGGAGTGCACAAGCAGGCCCGGCAGAATCACGATGGCCCCCGTAAAACTCTGACTTTCCCTCCCCTTACATACCGTCATATGGACGCCCATGTTTATCTCTACGATGGTTATTATTTTAGAAATTTTCTGTCTCCTTGGTGGCATATAGACGTGTTTTTTTCTCTATTTACCATACCCTTTACATATGTTCAACATTTCTCCGCCTGTAAGGAATAGTCTGTCTATAACTGAAAGCATATGTAATCCACTTGTGTTTAACATAATCGTGGGTATTATTAAATTTTCAGAAGTTTGTCTCGTGTGATTTATACTACTGTCGGAACTAATTTTGATTCAAGTAACTGCATTTTCAATAGTACAGAATTTCAGGTATTTCTTAAAACTTTGCGCATATTAATGTATGGTACCTATATATAATGACTTGTGTGAAATAAGACATACATAATTATGTTCTATGCTTTTAAAGATAGTACGATTTTTTTATGTCGTAAAAATATTCCAAAACGAAGATTTCAACTTTCACGCATATTAAAAAAATAATAATAACAAACGTAAGGTATATTAAAACTACGAGAAATAATAAAAAATAATTTTTCAAAAACCTTTTGAAATACGTATGTACCCAATCGTAATACATTTACGTGTTTTTCTTAGACTGCTGCGTTCACAAACTTTTCTGTCACTCTGTTTATTCAGTTTGCGTTCTCTGATGTGATACCTCAGTTTTAAATTCTGTTTGAAGTTCAAAGCATGAGATCATTTTGTATGCAAACAAACAGCGAAAAAAAAAGGTGACTTTCCTCCCTGTTTCGTTATTTGCATATGAAGTTAACGCAAAGTCAAAAAGGAAGAAAAGGCTGTCTCGCTTACTGATATTTTGTCGGAATGTATGCAACAAGAAAACACTGTTAAGACAGAACAAACAACAGGAGATATGAAACAAAAATCAGCGAACTTTGCGCCTGTCGTTGAATTTAAAATTCAAAAGGATAGGCCTTCGACATATCAAATTGTCATTATAGTTTTGAAAAATTGAAAAAAAAGAAGGTAGTAACTTTTTTAAAGAAAAGTTCATTCAACATAGTTTTGCTGCTTTCTTATATGTACAACTCAATGATTTGTATACAATGTATACAGATACAATTATTTATGCATACACTGATATTACTGAGACAAATATATGTATATTACTGATACAAATTATTTATATATACAGCAGCAATTTGGTTGCATGGTTTCTTAGAGAACAATCGTAGCATAACCTTAAGATATTTATCATTTCAAAAAACTATACGTCGAGTTCATAATGTTTTGTAACAAAAATAAATTAGACAAATATTTCAGTATATTTAAATGAAATTATGCTTTTAAACCTAGGATTACAGACATCCAATCTATGAAATCGTTCCTCCTAAATCTACATACTATACATACTTCAAAAATCCGCGTTTCTATATAAAATAAAAAAGACAAGTTTTTTCACTACATGAGACGATCATGTAGTGGAAAAACATGATCATCTATGGTGTGAGACATGTTCGAGCATGCAAGAGGCGAATAAATATATACACAGGGTCTCCCAAAAACACTGAGCTAGGCTTTTATTCCCTAAATATTGAAGATAGATATTTACAATAAATTACAAAGTTACGTTAAACAGATACAAATTTTATAACATCGATTAGAAAATCCAGGTAATTAAAACTAGAAAATCACACTTAAAATTTTAATATGGCCACGCATAAAATATCCCCAATTAGTAAAATTAACCTGTACATTAATTAGGTTATGGATAAAATTTCAGTCTTTCATCATAAAAAAAAGGGTGAGAGATATGTAATATTAATAAAACTTTTTAAAATGACATACATAAAATGTATGTAAATATTTTTTAATATTTCAATGAGACTTTGCACATTATTTTATCCGCAGAGTAATTGAGTTATTAACCGTCCAATTTTGACACTTGTTTGTCCTCAAGTGTTCAATTTTATAAGAAATTGTTTAAACATAAGGCATTTGAAAAGGCGAATTTAAAATTCTTAAATAAGCCAATCAACTTTTCATCTTCATTTACAGCAGAAATTTAGATGATTTCAGGTTGGATTCATCTACTTAAAAAAATATCGAAATAAAGTGTAAGAAAAATTCCAACCCAAATACTTAAAAAAAGTAATTTTAAGTTCAATACTTTACTTTGAGAACTTTCTTCATCTCAAATAAAACAAATTTTTATATTTATTGAATATATAGAACGGTTTATCATTTTAAAATGCTAAAATACGAAAATCATGAAGTCGTTAAAAATACATCAGCTAGCGTATGTCTTTTGAAAGAACTTCTGGATGTATTTTTTTTAAAGGGAGAAATTTTACAAAGTAATATATAAAAGATTATGCTAACTCAGTTATTTATATGGAATTTTGGAAAGTAAATCTCTAACTAACGGTTCTTTCAGAATAACTCTGAGTCAGTTAATTTTAAATATTATCTTCTAGTAATGATAAAGTAAATAGAGATACCGTTATATTTCTATCAAATTTGAAACAAGTTTTTAATAAGTATGTTTTTGCAGTCAACACCAAAATTTGTAGAAAAAAATGAATTTACAACACTTTTCTACAAAAACATGGACCACTGTTAAATTTCTTAATTTAGGTATGGCAAATGCGATTTTCCGAATGACTGTCTATAAACAGTTCTTCACACTATTAATACAATAGCTTTTAATTTTTACAGCAGAGTGTCCAAAACGTTCCCGCATTGGCGACATGTGGATAACATTCGGATATTTATTTCGCTGAATATTCTTTCATCTTTTGTGCGATTTAAGTTCTAAATATTTCTCTAACAGCGGAGTTCTCTGATTGCTCTATCAATGTATTTTACTTGAAGAACAGACTAACGTAGAACTTTATTCAACTAGTGCATGGAAAGAACCGAACGATAAAACTAAAGAATTGGTGCAATGTTACACAACTGATAAAATATAATATTTTTAAAAAATCAAGGAGAGTGAGTTCATTAAATTGGAATACGGGATTGTTTACGATACATTGTATAATACATACAATTAGGATTGCTCTTAATACTGTTTAATGTAACACATAAATGCTGATCTATATATCTAGATTATGTACTGGTATGATTTACTCATTGTAAACATTTTTGGGGGGATTATAATTGTAAAGATTCAAATTATTAAGATTTTTTAAACATAATATTTGGTAAATTAGTAAAATGGTAAATTAGTTGCCATCAGTTCAAAATGCACACCTGAATGGATCTGAATCTAGTTAATAAAATTTTCAGATTAAAATGCAACACTTTTTCTTTGAAAGTTGAGATGCATGAAGCATCAAGAAAATCTTTTATTAAGTTGAAATCTAATTTCAACTAGTTATTCTATATACACAACATGCCTTTCTGAATTAGTTTCACGAATGATATAAATAGTGAATAACCATTTTAAAATACTCTGTTCTTTTTTAAGGGACCGGGCAAGCCCTATCTCCACCATATTGAATTCATCAATTTTATGTATCTTTTCACAGAAATGGATACATAAAATAAGATAATAACAGGAAATTTTAAAAGGCGTTAGAATAACTTATTTTACATACTTTAACATGTCAGTTTTTTTTTCTAAAAAATATTATTAATTTTTTACTGAAAATCACATTCAAATTTCCATTTTTGATAGAATCTCGTTGCCTAAAATGAATAATTCTGAATATATTAGCAAACCGCCATGTTAAAGTATGTAGTATATGATATATCTGTTATTAAAAAAGTGAGTTCATAAGTTTAATAGATATTGAGAAAAAAGAACATGAACCTGTAAAATCCACTTTTTGAAAAAATCAGCTTTAATGATTTTACATACTATACGTATAAACTACTACGTGTATTGGGGAACTATAAAAATTTCTAATACTTCTGTTCTTCAGATAAACAAGCGTAATATATCGTTAGAAAGATAAAATTTTAAACTATTTAATGCAATAGAAAATAATAATAATCAAGTGTTGGACCGAATTTCACTGACCTGCCCTTTTAAAAGATTATTGCAAAATAAAGACAAAAAAATCGTTTTCATTTTTCGCTGCTGACACTTAAGCGAATCCATTTGGTGTATTAGGGTCATGCTTAATCCCTTCCGGTAAGATGGGGAGTACAGCTCGTCCAAGGCCGTAGCCAGAAAAAAAAATTGGTGGATGGGGGATATGTAAAGTTAAAATTTGTTCACTAACTGATCAGAATTTACGCAAATAAAAATAAACCAATGCATTAACTAAAATTTTGGGGGATGGGAGGGGGAGGGATCAAATCCCCATGATCGATGGCGTTGAGCTCGTCATTGATTTCTCATGCCATACAGCACAATGTCGGGACGAGATTTACTCTTCATGCAACTAAAGTTGCCGTTGAATACGATAGCAAACTCAGTTAAGAATTCCAGTGTACTGAATCGGAAACACTTATATTACTTGTGTCGATATCACAGATCCCATACTATTCACCGTTAGAGTTTCTTGGAACAAGGCATGGCCAAAGTTTTGTTGGCCAGGGGGATTTCATTCCTATAAACATTTAGTGTGAACAACGTCGGTCCGGCCAATGCATATTTTTACTGAAGGAAAAACGTCTTGTGAAAAAAATGGCCTAATGAATAATACGTGGCTGACGAGATATAAAGGCAACGGTGCTGTCATGTTTGTCCCACTTCTTTGCACTCTAAAAGTCATGTGACCAAAAGTCAAAGTGAACAAAAGTCAAAGTGGATGGGATGATTTCAGTTCGAGATAGCCATACTAAGATTGCCACATCCCCTAGGTCGCATGACTCTTCGAGTGCAAATCTGTGTGACCAAAATGGCAGTGCCGTTGTTGGCTGTGTATTTCGTCAGCCAAGTGAATATATATATATATATATATATATATATATATATATATTCTTGTAATAAGAGAGGTGCAGACTACTAAGTTGAGTGGTTGACTCAGACAAAGTTGACTGGGCGGATTCTGAAAAATCGGAAGCATACATTTACCTGATGTTGATAATGAAACTAATGATGTGGGGATATTATTAATTCAGTCCAAAGATGAAGTACCACAATATCTGTTATTTAATGAAAACTTTATAGGTAATATTTCTCCAATACCATTAATACATATTCTTACAGCGAACAAAGATTGTAATAACTATATCCATCGACAAACATTTTAAAGTAATCATGCTTATATCTTGTTTTTATTATCATTTGAATCTTGTAATTATTTTTCATTTTTATTCCCCTTTCTGTTTTGTTTTTAATATTACCTAGAAGTAAATTAATTAACAATATGAAAAAATTATAAAACAGAAAAAGCTTTTCTTAAAATTAATTTATAATTAATTTCCTATACAATTCTTATTATTAAATGAGATCAGAAACGGGTTAAGCATTAGTAATAATGAGCGTTTTTCCTATGAAAAAGGTTTTCTGTGAAAAAAATAAGGGCTTTTTAAAATGATATACTGAAAGTAGTTTTAAGTTGGCTTTAACTCTCGACTAATAACATTATTCTGAAGATTCGCTACTACTTCAGCTTTCTTTCCTGATTCATTCAGCATGCCAGTTTTACAACCTAGAAATAAATTAATTAACAATATGTAAAAATTATAAAACAGAAAAGTTTTTTTTTTAAATTAATTTGTACAGCGCTGTTTAATCTGCGCATTTAGAAAGAAAAGTTTCTCAAATACTATATCTATATGATTTAATTCTGATGAGATCAGATGTATGGATTTGAGTAAAGCATAATTTAGAAATGGCACCATAAGTAACTAAACACGAAAACTTTATGCAGATAATGTGCAAAATAATGTTATTTTAAATTTAATTTTGAAAAGATTTAATTACACTAGTGACAAATCATAGGGTACGAACACAGCAATAAAGAATAATAACAATTTAATGTTTTAGAATTAATTTTGTATAATATTCTTACAAATATCTACGATAGTTAGAAAATCTAAAATATATAGTTTTTTTTTTACTTTTTTTTTCTCAATCAATATAATAAAATTTTCAAAAGATTTTGTAATTACGAAACACAAAATAATTTTAAATGATCCATTACCGTAACTATATAAGTAAACTAAATCCATATCTCTTGTAAGCAGATTATTTAATTAATATATATCATATATCAAAGTTATCTTATTATTATTTCGTGACTTTTATCTGTAAGAAAATATATTTAAATCGTGTTAGAAATCTTTATTTGAACAGATAATTCATAAGATCATATATGCATGTATATTTGTTTCGGATGGCATCCATATGTGATATATTAAGTTAACACAAATATTTTGATTAGCAAAGTATGTAATCAAACATAACATTTGCGAGTAATATAGACAGCTAATAAATATGTTTGGGAATTAATACATATACGGCTGAATGGTATTAAACTGGTATATGTCTACAGGATTTACTCATAATATTTAAATGTAAGGTTTTTTCTTGTTCATTTTAATTACAACAAATTCAATGCTACAGTTGACTAAATTTAATAAAAGCATAAACATTACCGAGTTTACCCTGAGGCAATTTTAAAATTTATCTGTATAACTTAATACGTCAAGTTATGGCATGAAAACCCCTTATCGACTGAGTCAATAGATGCGAACATTGGCAAAAATACATAAAATATTTACTATTGTCTTTACTATTAGTTTATTATTATAACAGGGGTTGGGGAATTCCTATAAAATCTTATCAGCCAGATATATTTTAGTACAACTCGCTCAGAGATGCAACATAGAACCACAGTTTATACGATAACAGCGAGCTAGGATAAGGTGACAAAAATTCTGAGAAGTAAATATGTAAAAATAAATAATTTTAAATGCAATACTTCACTGAGTAAAATTTAAGATAACAATTTAATTTACAAAGAAGATACATAAAACTAGTTCAGTAATATCATTTAACCAAACAGCAAATTTATTACTGCTTTATAAGTTACTTCTTTAGTCTTCTTCTAGTATCTACTTCTATTATTACTTTATAGTAATCATTACTTTACATGGAAGTATACAAACTGTGGCCCACGAGGTGTTAACATGTGGCCAGAAAAGAAATTTTTAAAGTTTTGCTGTCGGGAAATTAAGATAAATATCTTTATATAAAGTTACTTATTTTTAATTTGATATTCACACCAGATTTCCCTTTCCCCCAATTATCCTGTACTGTTTGTAAAATTACTTAAGTTTCTCTTCTGGGTGAAGAAATAATTTTCTTTCTACATTTTCTGTAGACTTTTATGCGCTTTTGTTAGCTTATTTTTTAATACACTTTTTTGCTTTCTTTTCTATAATTCTGATTTCAAAACAAGCATCTCTTCAATAAAAAAACGGCGAAGCAGGTGTTTATAGTGAAGCTGTTTCACTTTCCAAATAAACTGAGGTGAGTGGTGGAGGTAGCCCTCAGCAGTCCAGTTACTTCAAAGACTTTCTCTTATAAAGTTAAGGCAGCCCTACTTTATAAGTTTCAAATTTAACAATTCTAAAAATCTAGGAAATTTACTCGCCTCGTTTGAAGATTTAACCGGTGGCGAGCGGGTAAGCATAGTTCCCCACAAATTATTATTTTACTTTTATGTGTTTATGTATTTACTTATTTTGCGGAGATTTGGAATAAAAAAGTTTAACGGCTGAATCCAACATTAACCTAAACCTCTGGTTAACAGCGATCCCTCAGTTGAACTCTGAAATGGGATCAAATGGTATGAACCAATCAATAGTAGAGTTTTTTGAATGGTGGTTACTGAACTTACGTTTGAATAGCCGATCTATATTTGTTAAATTTTAATGTATTTATGTGACGTTCAATTATCTTAACTTTCCATGCTAAACTGATCAATTACTTCCTATTTGAAGAATACATACAAGTAATGTTAAATGTGAATTCAGTTCAGCTTTAACGCTCAGCCAAGATTTCTGACAAGCTGATGGCTTCAAACCTCAAGTATTATGCTTGGGCTTCCCAATGTGTTAAAGTGTAACTAATTTATACCAGTAGCTGTTCAAGTGGTGTAGTGACTAATTAACCATTCTATCATACCTCGGGTCCTGGTTCGATTCCCGACTTGTGCCTGGGGATCTGGGGATTTTCTCACCAGGAGAGCAAATCGCGAAGTGGTTTTCTACTTTAAGTTCCCTGGGGACGGCACGCATCGTTCGCATGGTCTGAGCATCGGAATGCTTGATGGGAAAATGTCAGTCATTGGAGCAAAAACTTATTTACCAATATTATGAGGGAAGTGACGTAAGGATATCGCCCCAGTAATTTTAAAGCAAGTAGGGCTAATCATTTACATGCCAGTCCAATGTCCTCTCTCCATTGGGTTCTAGGGCTTTGTTTTGACCATGTATTAAGACGACCTTTCTGCAACAACCAGCCTTCCGGCCAGAGTTCTAACTCAGATAGACCTTCCCTTTCTTCATGATTGTTCATTCGAATGTATTGTATAATCACTCCATTAATAAAGGGACATTTTATGTGGTTTTATATAATGTAATACTCAAAATACATATTCCTAAATCTCAACCAAAGTCCACTTCTTAATTTTCAACTATAAGATAATTCTGTATTTCAGATACTGTATTGTAAAATACTGATCGTCAGAATTTGTGTACCATGTTTAAGTGAAGCATATTTGTTGAAAAGCAAACAGAGATATTAATACCCCAAGAAAATTAACCTAAGAGAAATCAGTAATTTTACATACACAACAAATCTACCATTTAAATCGTTGCTGTATGCAATACATGTAAAAAAAAGCGGTAAAATCAAGCTTATGAAAACAGTAAACATTTTCAGTAGCATTGAAAAGCATCGCAAGGTTTTACTTGAAAATTCCTTGATTTTCCATTTTTAATATAAATCCTAGTTGTTAAAACTGTAAATATGCATCGAAACAAGAAAAAATTTATTTACGTAGGAAGTTTTTGAAATGCCTCGGAAAGACTACGTACAATTTAATTCAAAAACACCAGCTACTCATTTTTAAAAACTGTTCCTGAACAATAAAATATTTTTAGTTAAAAATATCGTCGCAAAAACACAGAATCCATATTCATTTCAAATGGCTTTGGCTTTTTGCCGAGTTCGGTAATTAACTCTTTATTTTAAGTGTAGACAAAAGCTCAGATAAAATAAGGCGAGATCATAAAAATTATCTGATTGAAATTTACGGCGAAATTTCATTTATATTTCACTTTTAAATGATATTGCTACTGTGATCATTAAACAAAATGGTCACCTTCCACTCCGCGATCATTTATCTTGCTAACGAAACATTCATTAATTTTAATGAGAATGCATTAGAGTAAGCTTGCATTTTTTACCACTATTATTTTATTCTGAGGGAAAAAAAACAAGTTTAAACTCTTATGGCAGGTTAGTATATCATTTTTCAAATACAGTTATTTTTTTCCTAATATATTTTTTAAGCCTGTCAATTCCTAGATATTTCAAAGTATTTTATAAACTCAAATAATTGATTTATTTTTGAGTTCCTATAAAAGTATACTTTTCAGATATTGTATTTTATTATTCTTTAAAAGTATTTGTTTAATTTGTATCTACTTCGTTTTTTTTTAACTTTTAATAATCAGAATGACGCAAGTATTTCCTTTATGAATAAAAACCGAAAAACCTTCTCTTTTGTGACGTGTGTATTTACTTATAGTGGCATATAAATAGAAAAATCTTTACTTAACAAATATAAAATGTACTTTCTCATGAACTTAAAATTTGGTTAATTGACCTCTTTTACCATTGTCAAGTTTCATCTACATCCATTTTTTTATCAGGTTTTTTTTAAAGCCTGAGCTATCAAAAAGCATTCTAAAGTATGTTTTGCCTAGTTAATACATGAATCTGGCACGTATATGTACAGGGTGTCTCAAATCACTGGCACGGGCTTCCATTCCTTAAACATTTTTAATCCTAATTGCAAGGTATCAACTAATACTTTCAGTGGATTAAATCTAAATGAATACGAAATTTAATTGTTTATACGGGCCCCGTAAAAAAATCCAATTATTAAAATATGCCACATACATTGACTATGTACAAAACGTGAGTATTTTATACCCAAAGTTACGGAGATATGAAAATAAATGTATGCTGACTTTTCAGTCTTTTTCAATGGCTCTTAAAGGGAAAGAGATCAAGTCAAATAATCTCGTCTTAGGAATTGTACACAATAAAGAAAATAATGCTTGCATAAATTAATAATACTACTTTATCTATTATTGAGTTGTAATATATTGTGTACATACATTCTAAGCCTTTTTTATGATGAATGTCTGAAACTTTGTACACAATCTAATTAATATATTAAACAAATTTTATAAATTAATGTTTTACTTGTACGGAAGCCTTATAAAAATTCAAATTTTTTACTTATTAAGATTTAATCCCCTGCAAATATTAATCGATGCAATAAAATTCTGTACTTTTTTACGTAACTTTGTAATTTGTAAATGACTGTGATCTATATTTAAAGCATAAAAGTTTAGGTGAGCGTTTTAGAAAATCTTGTATATTTATTGAGTAACATGAACTAGAAAATAAGTGCTTCAAAATTACTTATTTCAAGCATTTAATGCAAAAATTTAAAAGTAACCACAAAAGATATTCGGATTTATTTTATGGCATGTTCAACATGTTTAGCATCGATGGCTATGATGTGGCACACTCACATTGTAATTTTTGTTCTGCATAACTCGATAAAGTGCCGAGAAATTTCTGTACCAGTTCTCTCTTATTTATGAACCAATTTTTTATATTTTTATTGTTGGCCCAAGAGCTTGACACTTTGTCCAGTGTTCTTCAGCTTGTGTTTTGTCACAAATTTACTCTGAGCCACAGTCGCACTAATATTGCTCGAATCGTGGGCGCATGACTATAGAAATACACTATATGTTGTATGGCATTTTCACTTGACCACTACAGTTAGAGTGTACATGCTTGAAGAAAATAAATAAAAGGGCGAACTCAAAAAGAAAAAAAAAATCTGAAACACTTTCAGATTTTAAATACGCACCAAAGTGCTATATATTAAAAGCGTATCATGGTTTATGCGTCGTCCCTATTTTTCTTCCTTATTCCATTCACTTGGAGAGTGTATCATTATTCATGACTGAGCCGTATTTTTCTTCCTTCTTTCATAAAACCCATCTTTGGAATCGAAATCTATCTTGAAATCGCCTATTTAAACTATTTTACAATCGTTGCCAAGTATATTACAACTGTACTTCACCGTCTTAAATAGTGTTTTGAATGACCATGTAGTGTTTCGTATGTCCAGAATCCATGAGTGGAACGTGTTTCTCTTTCTGGGTTGATTCCTACTTGAACGCCCGACTCTCGCCAAGGTGGCGATCATTAAACACATGGAGGTACTACGACAATTTTTTATATTTATGTAGCAATCGTCATTTAGAATTAAAATGGCGATTTAGCACAACAGTAAGTAACATTTTTATTCCGTTACATTTTTATTTATTTTGGATTGCCAATTAATGTAGTTTTAATAATTAAGTGTCTTCAAATTCCTTAACAGGTGCGTTTATCGCTCATTTATTCACTTTAGTTTACATATAGTTCTTTTGGGAGCGTTGAAACTTGTCCACATGTCCTAGAGACCCGTGACTGCAAAGCTCGCCAAAGTGTGGGATTTTTTAGGTTTCCGAGAGCGGGGGCGTTAAAATAGGAATCAACTCTTACTTGTACCGCAAAACATATCTTTAGAATCGAAATCTATCTTAAAATCAACTACTGAAACTGTTTTACAATCTTCTGAAGGCATATTCCAACTATATCCCGTAGACATTTTAAATACTGTTTGGAATGGGCATCCTAATCCATGAGTGTACCGTGTTTTCCTTCCTTGTTCCATAAAACACTTCTTCGGAATCGAAATCTACATTGAAATCGCCCACTAAAACTGTTTAACCATTTTCGCCAGGCATAGTCAAACCATACTTCACCTTTATAAATACTATTTGGAAAGTGCATTCTAATCTATGAGTGTACCGTATTTGTCTTTGTTCTATAAAACACTTCTTCGGAATTAAAATCTATATTAAAATCGCCTACTAAAACTATTTTAAAATATTCGCCAGGCGTTTTCTAACTATACTCGAAATATATTTATAGTAAATTGTCGCGTTTTGGCGCCAAATTTAGCGATCCATTATCAAAAATTGCAAACCTTGTGCTACTTTCAACAGTTTATTAACGCCCGCCCCCTCTCCACATTATCAGGCAAACACATTTCAAAGGTGACTCGACTCGAAAATTGTACCAAAATCGTCTCTACACAAAAGGCAAGGTTGAAATTAATAGCACTCTGGTGCTAATAAATAAAATAAAATAAAAATACTAACATGCCTTCGAGCCAACCGCCTCCGAATCTTCACTGAATCTCACGAATGCTTCAAAAGTTTTCAAAGTTCAATAACTGTCCCCTATATATATTTTAATTTATTTAATAATTTATGCGACAAAACATATTAAATCCCAGCAACGAACACTCAAAAATCGCGCTTTTTATTCATAAGAATATATTGTTCACGTTTTACGCTTTTTGTGATCAATGTGTTGTCAATATGTACTGCATTCAAAAATGAAGAATCTTAGCGTAACGCAACATTTAAGTTTAAACTATGAATCGTTGTACATACTTAACTAAAATTTCCAATGTGACATTCGATATATGGTTTCCCAGTATTCAAATTTGTGTCACATTAATTTAAAAACTTACCGAGAAAATTACGTAGAATACATATTTTGTTTCCATCAACTTACATGATTTTAATTAATTTCATACTAGGACAAGACAGCATACCTCAAGCATTAAAATTATTCGCCATACAAAGTAACCGTAATAGAAAGACATAAAATTGAAACAGAACATTTCTATTACATATTCAAAAATTTATCTTCTCATTTCACGCAACATCTGTTATAAAATTCTAAATTTCAATGCGTCTAATCTCACATGCGATTCGAATAAAATTCAAGAAACATATGCTCCAACAAAATACCTGCACTCTCAAATTAAATTTTGCAGAAAGTTCTGAATAATACGAGGACTTAAAATTCATTTAACTGAATAAGGCTAAAGACTTTGAGAAAATAAGGTTTGTTTCATTTACTTAAAGATTAAAAATTCTTTACAAGTATATGTAGGCAAAGTTAAGCATTGGTAGATTGCTTTTTAAATGTTGCGATTAAATTTATTTAATGACTACTCTTTAAATTTAAGGCATAGGCTGGTTATAAAATAGCCTGAGGCAGTGGCGTAGCCAGAAAATTTTCATGGGGGGAGTTACGACTACTGCAACTCACATACATGTATATGTGTGTGTGATAAGAGAGTGACGAATATACATTTCGTATGAAAAAAAAAACTCCTCATGGGGGCTGTGACCCCCTATCCCCCCCCCTTGGATACACCCCTGGCTTGAGGTGTTCAGAGCCCTCCATTTAGTAAAGTACTGGGCAAAACACAACCGTATTTGGTGAATGTACATAATAGACCATGGGATTTCGATATTTAATGAAAAAAAAATAGTACCAAAAGTCTAAACTAGGTAAAATGTTGGCTTCGTTTGCTGATTAAAATGCATTAATTCGCACAATCGCAATCTTCCTTGCAATTATGAGTGTAAAATAACCATGAACCAAGAGGTTTACGATGTCCTTTGTTAGTTAATCTCTATTACTAGCAGAACTAGAATGCCTTTACTATCCATTGTGAATTTCGACAGTTAAAGAAATTACGAAAACGACCGATGAGCATAAAAAACTCCCAAAATATGACAATAAACTCCCAAAATATGACAGAACGATTTGAAACTGCAAAGGAACTCTTGCACAACAATCATGAAGGAAACGCAAAATGGTCAGTCTGCAAAAAAGTTCTAGAAGTGCAACTTCTTCGTGTATTTTAGCCTCAGTACCATGAGATGTAAGATTTTTTTATACACAAAACATTAATAAGAAGCTATTAATGCTGCTCATGCAACCCAAAACCTTATACAAGTTGAAGAATACTTAAATTAATGTTTGAACTGTATGATAATTTAACTGAATATCCCGAAAATCTTTGAGATTCATAATGAATTAGTATTACATGCACGATGATATGTTTTACGCAAGTGATCAATACCTATTTTTAATGATATTTTACATGACACTGTAAATTTAATTCTTTTATAAGTTGCAGTTTTCTCTACCGCGATATTTAAAACTTCGATCACTTAGTTAATTGCTGGCTCCATCATAGCTGAGTGGATAAAGGCATTTAGCATGGTGGATGGCTGATGTGTGAAGCTCTCGTGTTCTGTCCTATCGCACAACCATCGATCTATCGGTCTGGAGTTTTGGGCAGTTTACTCCATATTTAACGGGGATACGAGATAGAACATCTTAAAAGTCCTCCGCCAAAGGCATCCCACCTTAGGCAGACTGGCCACGAGTAACTTTGCCTCGATATACAATTATGTATATTAAGGAAAGCTACTCGTACAGTAAGCTAATGGTACCGTTTATTTATGAACTGCCGAAAAATATTTATTTCTTCAAGGAAATATACCAAGACTCATCCAATAAGACACATATTTCGAATTAGAGGCGTACGTATTATATGAGAGGAGTGTGTATAATTACCGGTCATTAATATCCTGGAGCAAACCCAACAATAGAGGCGCTTAAATTCCCCAGTTTGTACTCCTTTATCTCTTTTCAATATTTTTTAATATTCTGCTTATTGCATCTTGTTTATACAATAAGCCTTTTCAATATTCAGTTATTCACCCTTATCTCTTTTTGTCTCGGAGAGATTTGTAAAAAGACCGCATTATATTAAGAGAATGACTTATGTAAATGTGTGGAGAATCCCGTTCAGTGTGCAATGGGGTAATATCAAAACCTTCTGTTCAAAAGCTTTTCCGCAAGTACATTGAATTCCAAAGTAATAATATATCATTAATCTTGCGCATTCTTTGATGACACTCTGCACTTGGCAGCTTTCTACTCTCATTAAACATAGAGATGACCAGATTTAATTTACTAATGTGCTCTTATGCAGAGATAAGGGGCAGATATTTTTGAGAAATGTGGCATCATTCTAGAAATGATCTATTTCATGGCCTAAATATAAAAGTATGTATTATCTAAATGAATGTTTATAACGTGGCAGTGACAGTCAAACATTATTACTGCATAAAATCTGCTTTCCGTGTAGTGTATTTACAAGAAAATTTGCTACATGTAAATAAGTTTGCACATATGTAGCCAATCGATAGAAAGTAAGAAAAAACAATTTCCTATTTTTTTGTAAATGTTTATTAAAAAAATCTAACGTATTAATGAGATCTAGCAATC
Source organism: Cheiracanthium punctorium (assembly GCA_038373885.1). Lineage (NCBI taxonomy): Eukaryota > Metazoa > Arthropoda > Arachnida > Araneae > Cheiracanthiidae > Cheiracanthium > Cheiracanthium punctorium. The sequence continues at coordinate 1,971,742 of JAWZYV010011619.1, forward strand.
CAAATATCTGTTTGTAAATTTGAATTGTGTTGTATTTTAATTAATGCGAATATCAATTTCTGACGAAGACTTGGCTGACATATAACTTTTAATTTTATAATTTTTAAATAAATCGATTCATATTGATAATGACACTGTAAATTGTGTCATTATAATCCGTGTACATATATCTAAATAACTGCTGTGGTACAAGGAAACGATGAATTGAGCAGAGATTCTCATCTCTAAAAATCATTTATTGATCTATTATAAGAATTTACGAGCACAGCAAATAAAAAATTTATAAATTCCTAAAATATTTTAGTAGAATTTCAATAAATTTCTTCATTTAATATAAAATTATATTTTCCATCTATTTTAAATATGGTATTTCTAATAAAGTAGCCCTAGTTAAGTAAGATTAGAGTTGGTTTCAAAAAAAGAAAATTTTTTGAATCGTTTTTTTCAAAAATTACTTTTTAATAATTAAATATTAACTTATATTTAATTAGAAGATTTGAGTGGAAAATTTAAAAGAGTACAAAAATTGAAAAATATTTCATATATTATAGTTTTTAATTATTTCTTAATAGCGAGGGAAATGCTCCTGTAATTTTATCAAGTTTTAAAATAATATATTCAAAAATAAAATCGCATTTGAACTGAAAACACACTCAAAATAACAATTGTTTGCTGTAATTTTAATTTGATATCAGATATAAATGTTTAGCAACCCTTTAAAGATTCAAACCTTAGTGCATATTTCATAATCTTTGTATAATCCGTGAGTGATTTTTTTTCTGATAACGAATCAAAATATTCAAAACCGGTGCATTAGCCAAATCGGTAGTTCTATAGAGCGTACGACGATACTAGCAAGAACCAAGAAATCTCATTCGGGTGACGTCAAGATATCTATCGTAACCTCTTTCAGCTGGAGAAATCAACAATCCGAAAATGGTATCGAATTCAAGTTTTAATTATTATGAATTGAACGTTTTATCAAATTTTGTTTTTTTATTTTCCTGCGGATTTTAATATTTTGAAGTTCTTTCAGTCATATATTCGCTGAATGTGCATAAAAAGATGCGCAGTCAGCTGACACTCGATTTTCGTAGATGCAACGCTACGTTGACATGCTTTATCCTTCCCTAGCACTTAATTTGTTGTTTTTCAGTTAGCAGATATCAGTGAACAATCCCCAATAATTGAGCCCTGAGGCAATTGCTTACAAACCTAACGTGAATCATTGAGCTTCATTTCTAGTACAGAGTGGAACAATGGATATTTGTTAGTATTTAGCGCCAAACAAATGAGTATTTCCCAGTTAAGGTTCCAAACTGTTCTCTCTTAGTACTCTTAGACGCGATAAAAACAATATTGGAGAAGGGTCTACCACTTATTCTGATTTCTGGAAGGGTTACTGCACCACTAGAAAGGAAGAAGGGGTCTCTCTCTCTACAGCATTTTCAAAGTAAACTAAAAATATTAATTTTTCAATCAAGTCACTGTCGTAAATACAAAGAGAATCGAACTACTTTGGGACAAGGGCAAATGGAGAAATTAGAAACATAGGGCACTGCCCGTCAGCACCTCTAACCGTACCTCGCCAAATTTATATGAAGAAAAGGTGTTGAGGGTCCACTTGAGCAAATTCCACAGGATATTTCCATATTTTGGAACACTCGATTAATCCAATAAGAATATATATTTTTTTTTTAGTGTATGAATACTTTTGTATATTGTATTTCGTATAAGTACATTTTTTATAGATTGATTAACGTTTTATTCTTTGTTTTAGGGAACGGCGATATTTCAGAAGTCGTCCTTTAACGTTGCCAAAATAAATAGTTAGTGGGATTTGAGCCACCAACATGCAGAAAAGTAAAGTAATATACGACAAATAACATAAAAATACTCTTAATTTAGCTTTTGAAGCAGTTCCAAATCTCTTGGCTTATTCACGGAAATATGTTTTAGTAGCTTCTTCCTCTTAGCCTGTCCCAACTAAACCAAATCCGTGAGATCATGGATTCCGAAGGAGTCACAAACATAAATAGATTAAGTAATTATGACATCACCCAGGAGCCCGAAAGAAATTAAGGTTTTATTAGAAGACATTCCAGCGGAGAACCATTTCAAGCAATTTTAAAATGTATTATGCTTCATGGCCAAAAATGGAGGTTCCCTGTGTGCCCTCTGATGTCTAGTAATGGTGGCTTGTCACTCGCCTACCCTTAAAAGTGAGTGCATTTCTGAGGGGATTTCCTAGAATACCAAGAGTGAGACAAACACAGAAGTGTGAGGTGTATGGATAAAATTAAGGTATAAACAATGATCTAAGCAGCACTTTTTTGAAAACTCAAGATCTTGGTATTTTCCCGTATACTTACAACTCTACTGCCTATGCCTGTGTACATATTCGCAATAAACATTTAGACATTCAAGAGGTTGATGAAAACTTAACACAGACACTCATATGTGTGAGTATGGACTATATTTAATATATTTTGGTATATCTACGGTTTATTTTTTTCGGCATTTATTTGGATAAAACCAGATGCAATATCTCCGCTTTTCTAAAACAATGTTTATTTATGGCAATCAGAAACAAAGAACCCAGAAGTATAAACGGAAAAGCCGTTTTTATTGTCTGTGTAAATCAAAATTCTATTTCACCTCTCGGAAGAAATCGAAATTCAGGTTTTTGTAATCTAAGTTTTCTTTCTTTGAATTGAAAATAAAACTATCTGTGCATTCAGGAAACGGAGAATTGATAATTTATGTTGTCAGATTTTCAGATTCTCGGGTTTAATTAAAATGAATAAATCATTCCTTTGTGTGTGAGATAGAAAAACCATATAAATTGATTCACATAATATCTTTTTAATACCCGGTGTAGGAAAGAAGTTTTGGATGTATTGCAATATACTTAATAAAATATCCAATATGACAAAGCTGTTTCTCTAGGTTCTGCTTTGTTTTTCGATTCGAGAAGAAAATTCTCTCTCAAAAAGGATAGACATTCTCAGCAGTCATGATTTCCTGAAATGTTTATGGACAGATATATTATGAAATTTTAACCGTATTCTTAATTTCAAAATTTTAGTTAAATGATTATTGTTACTCCATTGATTTTATCATGATATCCAAGTATACAGTATCCATAAATATTTCATTGACTAACAAAATTAAATTATAACGTGTTTTTAACAAAACGTTTTAAACAGAATACGTTTCATATTAATAGAATCTTTAGTTCAAAAAATTTCACTTATCCTCTTGTTTTGGGAATGATGACAAGTAATCTTGCTTTTTTAAAGGTAAACTGACGTCATGCAAGTCAATAAACGATGTGTGTTTTCTGGTTACGCAAAGTGTACGCGAAATTAAGAATTTTCTGAATCTATAGGTTATTTCTAATCTTGTTTTTCGGAGAAGTTCCCGTTTTCACCATTAGCTGGTAATTTTCCCTTAAATAGAAGGGGGAAAAGTTATTTTCAGAAATTTGGGTTGAAAATAGTGACCTCTCGTGTTTTTTTTTTTTTCGCATTTAGTAAGTTGTTTTCAGAAATGGATTTTCGTTAGACATTTTCTTCTGGCTAGAAACATTGACACCAGCGACGCACTTGCGAGTGATTACGCATTAAACTATGATTAATTGCTATAACTGAGAATTAACTTTTGTTACAATATAGGGTATTTCAAATCACAATCATAAATATGGGACTAGGAAGAAAGCAATTTTTTTATTTAAAATAGGGAAAAAATTAGACAGAAAATGGTCAGATTTTCAGAATTCTCAAAAAGCCAATATCGCCACCCCCGAACATTATTTTACAAAAATTCTCTAAAAATGAATAAATAAATATGTAAAATAACATTTAGAGTAGCTTAAGTGTAAATGTTAAATAAATATTTGTGAAAACTGAAATTACTTACTTGGCTATCCAAAAATTGCTTTATACTGTAGCAATAACCATTCTTCACTTCACTCTTTTACCAACTTTAGATTGTAAACTTCATGAAAAGTATTTATTCAACCCAATTCCCATTCACAAACTAAAATCACCTGCATTTCTACCTTTAGTCATGTTTAAGCACGCCAAACAGCGACTAATGGATAAAAGCAACTGCCTCTACCACCGTAGGCAGATTTCAAAATGATACATATTAAAAATATTAGCTTCTCCTAGATATTACATAAAAAATTGTTAAGTTAAAAAAGACAGGATTTAAACAATGTCTCGCTTTTTATCTTGCGGCAGAGCAATTTTGGTAAGACAGAAAGGTACGTTCTTGAGTTTCCGAAAGTAAAGAAAAAAAATAAAGATGACAAACGTAAAGGAAATTTTCTAGCATCTTTGCTGCAATCTTTCTCAGCTAAGATACAGAATTTTAAACGGTTTGAACAACGAAACCTCCACGACAGAAATTTATAAATCTCTGCCAGCGGGGTCATGTTTCTAATTAAAAAGAAAAAAGAAATGAACTAAGAAAAAAAGAAATGTTTATACCATAAACTGTCTGGCATAACATAACAAACGTGAGAGCATACACTGCGATTCCAAGCCACGAATTCGCGACAATGGTCAAGCTGACGCTGAGCCCATAGTGCTTAGTTCCTCAAGCAAACCTGGTTAACAATTGGTACTCATCCACTCAAGTTATGAAAGGCTACGAAAACCTTGATCACCTCGAGAAACGCCCGGTCCTATAGCACAAAAGCACGCTGAGTTAATGATTACACCGTGGGGGGGTCCTTTTACAGCACGTACTTCATTTCAGAATTTAATAGAAATATCCAAAACTGGCATTCAATGTCCTTGTTTTTTTTCTTTAACATAATGCTTAAATTTCGTGCCAACAAGCTCGAATTATTATTAAAATGACATAACTCAAATTTACATGCTAAGAGCTGAAGTATCCATCTTTGCATGGAAAATTTTAAAACGTACAGAAATGAAAAAAAAAAATGCTATAAGTAATAATTGAGTCTTCGTTTTTCTGAAAATTTCAAATGAATTGAACGATATCACTTGGATTGAAATTTTTAGAGGAGTTTCCATTTTGACGAACCCACCAGTGGAGACACTATTTTTACATTTAATTGTTTTGCTAACAGGAAATTGATAGAGTTGGGTGGGTTAAAATGAACAGTCTACAGAAAATAAATTTCAACCGTCAAATGCATAGGTTTGATGGAATGCTAATTTCTTTTCACTTCATTTACATCGTAAGTAATATTTTTTAACTAATTTGTTACTATTTTCGTATGCAGTGGCAATACTCACAGTTTGATGATTGGCTCTCTCTCTATTAAACATTAAAATTTATTTTGTGATTCAAAGTTCTACAAATTTTAATGACACAAACACTATTATCATTATGAAAGAACACGTTTCTGCATCAAGTTAAGTTGTATTCATATTATTTTTTATTTTGGACAACTTCAAATAAAATTGGGTAAAATGATCACAATGCTAGGCTTGTATTTTAAGAGCAGATGTATCACTTTAGATTTTTTTTCATCAGCAATACATTTTATAAGATTTTAAAGAGTAATAGCGTGAATAAATAAAGAAAAAATTATTCTATTTTAATTTATACCTGAAAATGAGAGGAAAAAACAAGATTGGAGTCGTACATTTATAAATCGGTGTTAGGAGATGATATTTTTGCTGCACGATTTAAAGAAAAGCATTATATAAAGAAAATATTTTATTTTTCAAATTTTGTGTAGAAAAAGTCCACATCAATTTAAAAAAAACGGCTGAAAGAAGAGTTCGAAATAATCTGACTGTAAAACCTTTTTCCGACAAAATATCTGTTGACTCTAAAGTAATCTGGTAAAAATTCTATTAAAATTAGTTCGACAGAACTTTTTGTGCAAAAAAGCATCTGTTTTATATTAAATAAATACCCTGACAAATCTTAATTAACCGGCAGGACGCACGTGACTCCAAGTAGCAAGAACGCGCGCCGGACCTGTCAGGCCCGGTGTAATTTTTACAGTATTTTTGACTATTTGACTTTTCAATTAATTAAATAGTTAGTACATTTGCACTAAAGCATCAAACAAAAAATTACTAGACTTACAACTGGTATTTTAAAAGTAATTATTATTGCTTTGTTGATAACAGAAAACTGAACAGAACAAGAACAGAACAACAGAACATTATGTTTATTGTACATTCTGTTATTGAACATTCTGTTTATTGAACAGAAAAAATAATAAATATGACTTTCGGACTGGTCTATCAAAAGGAAAATACATATTTATTATAAAAAAAATGCAACATTATTATAAAAAAATGACATTAATATGTATTTGATTATACATTAAAATAAAATTTACATTTCATTCATGTTTTTAGCATATGATACTGCAATTGGGATAAATGCTAACTTGAGTTCGTGTGCCGTTCATCAAAGCCCCGAAATCTTGTTTTATACAAAGAAGGATAAACTCAAATTCTGGAATTGGATCTAGTAGTCAAGTAGGTGACCTCGAATGCAGCTACACGAAATCTAAAAAAAAAAATTCACCGGACGGTTTATTTTTTACAGTATTTTTTTTAATCGACCAGGCCTGAGAGGCCCGGAGCCCGTCCTGCAGGGTTAAGAAATAAATTATTTCAATGAAGTCCAAACTGAAGAAATAAGTCAAATACAGGATGAGACAAAATTTGATAGTGTAGGGCATTATACTTTTAATTTTTGATAACCAAAGTAAATATCCATTTAAAATTGTTTTATAATGTGCATGATATCTAATTCTCGGTTGATCCGATTAATAAAATATAATTTTTATGAATTGTTTCATTTTTCATCGATAATCATTTTACCAATCACTATGCCGCAAAATGCTCAGAATTACAAGCCAAAAATGTAATGATTCATCAGTTTTAATTTTTTTTAAAGAAGCAAACAAAAATGTCTAGCAAATATCAGATAATCCAACATGAAAAATTTATCAAAAAAGTTTAAATGTGATGTATCATATCTTTATGTGCAGCTTAGAAATTTTGAAAACAGCTACATTCATGATTGTTTTACCCTCCTGATTCTAGTTAACAAAATTTGAAGTTTAAAGTTTGCTCCGTGCATTCATTTGCAAACCGATTCGTCGAACAGTTAAGTTTCGTTTATTTATAAAGAAAAAAGAAAGAAAGAAGACGAAAATCTCAAGAAACAGTAAAGGCTGGATTTTTTTTATATAAAACATTATGTAGAGTTGATTACAAACAAGCAAATTTATAAATTAATAGATTTTAAGCATTGTATAATGAATGTTTCTATGCAAGGGCAAGAACTCCAGACCACTAATTTACATTTACCGATTACCATTCTTTTCTGTTTTTTTTTCGATTAAATTTTAAAAAAAATTAAAAATATCTATTTCCTGCACGAAAAGAGAAAATCCAAATACATGTACATATATATTTTCAAAACCACATTTTTTATTTACTCCAAATCGCATGGTTCAACAAAATTAATACCCACTACAAAATGGGGAAAGAAACACTCATATCACAAAAGCATACACGTAACTCTAAAACAAGACTTAAGAAAATTTAAATTCTTGCTGCCAGCTTCCTTTTAAACAGCGAAGTATTCGAAAACTCACATCCCATCCCACCTTTTCTTGCAACGAAGGCATATTAAGACTGCGAAGTTATTAACTGTAAACAATGCTTTGATTCGGCGCAGAAAGGCATTGTCCTTGATGAAAATGAAATGTTTATTCAGTAGACGGTGTTTGGCTTCCCTTATCTTTTATGTTAGATCGTGATTATCAATCCTTGTAAGAGCCCCGAAAATCATTCATATCATTTGTTAAAGAATGAAGCCTTACACGTGTAAGACGCGGTGTTGTTTCATTAATTCCGGAAACCTTGCCCAGGCTGCGTTCGCCTGTAAACATTCAGCCTCGAAGAAAATGAGAAGTCTATGTTTAGTAAAAGCGTTTCGTAAGGTTTGCTGGAGACTGTGTGCTGGTACATTTAATTTTCTCCCAGCAGCGAAACGTAAATTAAATTTGGATTGCATAACCGTATTAATTGCAGAAGTTAATCAAAACAGTTTATAGAAATGAATGTAGTGTGGTCAAACATAAATGATAGTTTTACTTGATTTACAATTTCTCAATAAATATTTAAAATACTTATTTCTTTTATTTTTGATAGTATATAAAAATTATAAATAATTCCGGGAAATGAATTATAAAATTAAAATTAAAGTTATATGGTTCTTTAAAATTTGCCTACAGATTTGTTGACTTCTTATTTTTATATCAATACTTTTAAATAATTGTCACTTCAAAAATCATGATAAAGCAATCTAGTAATGAATAGCTTAGAAATAAAGTTCCAAATAAAAAACTTAATATTGCACTGTTAATATCACTAGTATAATTATTTCTATTGTTTACTTATGTTTTATACAGGTGCCCAAAAAGATGTTAAGACGCTTTAATTTTTATCCATTAGACAAAAGTTAAAATGTAACTTGAAAAACTGTTCAAAGTAAGATTGTGAAAAGTACTGCACAATAAGAAAAAAATCCGGTCGTTAATTTTCACAAGTGACACATTTTAAATTTGTGTACCCCTTCTATGTAAGAAAAATTCCCTATTTGTAAAATGTTCTCCATACACTAATGAGGTGATGTGCAATTTTTTAATATATCCTAAAATATGTGAGACATACGAGCTAAATATCCACTAACTTAAATCACATTTTAATGAATTTCGAAGGGGGGAAAACGTCGTATGATGGTTTAGGGGTCGTACAGAAATTAAGAAAGAAATTTTTTTGCAAGTGTTAAACATTTAGATTCAAATTCATACTTAATTGTCCATCTTTGCACGGGGTATTTTACAACGTAAACAAATGAAAAAACTGTTTTATGTGATACTTAATTCTTAGTTTTTCTTTATACCACTGAAAATTTCAATAAGTTATTTTAAAGATATCAGTTGTATTGAAATTTTAAGAGGAGTCATCATATTTAAAAACCTTCTAGTGGAGATATTTTTTTTTTGCATTAATTGTTTTGCTAAATAACTGGAAGAAGCCCCGTAATGTAATGGTTAGCGCACTGCGCTGCCGTTCCACAGGTCCAAGGTTTGAATCCCGAGCTGGACAAGGTCGAGTCAGATTTTCATCCTTTGAGTGCCTCGATAAAATGAGGACCAAGCTTGCTTGAGGTCAAACGCTGGGGGGCTTCGCGTCTAGCTGATCACCTGCCCGAGGCATATGCATCCACACCCCAGAGCCATGGTCGCGAAGGCGCGGTTGGGCAGTTCCGTCCTTAGCCCCGCAGAGGGGCTGTTGCGCCAATGTTTGACTTTGTAATAACAGGAAAGGATTATATTATAGTTCACAAGGCCTCACCATGGCACGGTGATTATGCCACTGAAAATGGTAGACGGCCGAAAGTGTGAAGGTCCCGAGTTCGGGTCCAATCACGCGGCTGTCGATCTAACGGTCTTGAGTTTTGGTAGGTTTTCTCCAGATGTAACGTGAATACGCGTTAGAATCCCTTAGAAAGTCCTCCTAACAAGGCATCCCCCATCCTTGGCAGTTCGCCTTAGTGTAGCGTTGCCATAATCACACACGACACAACCATATAGTTCACAAGATTTCAATTCTGAGATTTTCTTCTGTGTATTCATAAATAATTTGCAAACCGATTCGTCAAACGATTAAGCGACTTTTATTTTAGAAGGAAAAGCAAAATACAATAAACCCCGTAGAATTTCAAGAAACAGTGAAGGTTGTATTTTTTTATTTTAAATATTGAAAGTGTATGCTATTAATTCTAAGTGTTAAACTTCAAGGAATATGGTTAGAACGTTGATTAAAAACAAATAAATTTAAAAATTAATAGATTTTCACCATTGCATAATCAATTTTTTTATGCAAGAGTAAAAACTCCAACCGAATAATTTACATTAACCGTTTATTTTTCTTCTTTTCATTTTTTTTCTCGATTAATCTTAAAAAAGCAACTTTTAAAAAATATGTTTCCTGCCCGAAAACTGAGAATCCAAATGCATATTTTCCAAAATCGCTTTTTTTAAAAATTCTATCGAAAATCACGTGGTTCCTCAAAATTAATCTTTCCAAGAAAATGTAGAAGAAAAAAAAATCTCATATCATAAAAAAATGTATATAAATGCAGCTAACTCTAAAACAAGACTTAAGAAATTTCAAATTCTTGCTCCCATTTCAACATGCATTTCGCCTCTCTTCCTTCTAAACAGCGAGGCGTTCGAAAACCTTGCTGCATCCCAACCTCCCCCCCCCTTTTCTTGCAACAAAGGCATATTAAGACTGCGAAGTTATTAACTGTAAACAATGCTTTGATTCGGCGCAGAAAATGCATTGTCATTGATGAAAATGAAATGTTTATTCAGTAGACGGTGTTTGGCTTCCCTTATCTTTTATGTTAGACCGTGATTATCAATCCTTGTAAGAGCACCGAAAATCATTCATATCATTTGTTAAAGAATGAAGCCTTACACGTGTAAGACGCGGTGTTGTTTCATTAATTCCAGAAACCTTGCCCAGGCTGCTTTCGCCTGTAAACATTCAGCCTCGAAGAAAATGAGAAATCTATGTTTCGTAAGAGCGTTTCGTAAGGTTTGCTAGAGACTGTGTGCTGGTACATTTAGTTTTCGCCCAGCGGCGAAATGTAAATTAACTTGGAATTGCATTAATTGCAGAAGTTAATGAAAACAGTTTATAGAGCGGGATATTGTGTGGTCAAAGATAAATTACCTACTAGTTTTCCTTGATTTAACAATTTACCTTTAAATAAAGAAATACTGTTTTTTATGAATAATATATTAAGAATTCAAATATTTCCTTAAAATGAGTTATAAAATTAAAAATACTGTTATGTGCTTGTTTAAAATTTGGTCTGAAGATTCGTTCCCTTCTTATTTTTATATCAGTACTTTGAAACTACCACTTTTTTAAAACTGAATTTAAAAGCTCTCTACTAATAAATATCTTAGAAATAATGTTCCCACTTTGAAAAAAGGGAAAACTTTACTTCAAATTACACATTCACTAATACACTAATTTCTATTGTTTACTTATACATTATACAGGGCGCCCTAAAAGAGGGTAATTCGTTTTATCCATTAGGCAAAAGTGGAAATGTAAATTGAAAAAAAAATTCAAAGTAATATGAAAAAAATACTACATTATAAAAAAAAATCTTCTGGTTAAAGTGACATTTTTTGTATACCACCCCCATGCAAAACAATTCCCTGTTAGTAAAATGTTCCCGGTATACGAATGAGGTGATGTACAAAATTTAAGATTTACACCCTATAATGAATTTTTTTATCAGACACATGAAGCTAAATATCAGCTGATTTAAACCGCATTTCAATAACTGTCGAAAACGAAGAAACACATCATGTGACGTTTCAGATGTCGTAAGAAAAGAAGAAAGAAACTAATTTTTTTGCACACTAGTATTAAACGTTTACATTCGATTTCATGCATAGTTTTAGAAAATCTTTGTTTAAAGATATATCTCAGACCTGTTTGATTAAAAGCTGAAATTTTGAGCATCACCTCATTAGTCTATGGGATGCATTTTATTAAATCCGAATTTTTTGTTCGGAGGTCGTATACAAATTACTATTTGAAAATTAACTAGAGAATTTTTTATATCCATATATATATATATATATATATATATATATATATATTTCTATTATAGTTTGTACAGTTAAAAAAATGTTTACATTGACCATTTCTCCCTAATAAGTAAATGATTAAAGCATGGACCATTTTTTTCGGACACCATGTATATATCTTATATCTACTTGTATACATTCCTAGGAATGTATATTTAATCTAGTTTCAATTCAATCGAAATAGTTCTAAATGAATTTTATTTTGTTTATAACAGTGTCTCAGATAGCTTTGAAAAACAGTTTTGATGTTTTTTATATATTATTTAGATATCAAATTTACGTGTAACTTTTGGTAATTTATGCATTAATGGTACATGAATCAAGTGTTTTACTATCACATAGGGTTTTTCTGGTCTATTGTTCCTATTACTGTCTTTTATTTACCAGATCTACCGAAATGCTTGAACTTCCTTAATAGCATTTACATGTGTACTACATGTAAATAAATTATACATGTGTAAATTTCAATTTTTATTGCAGTTGTACATTTCGTAACCTAAGAGGTCCAAAAAACTTTTATTTTTTAAAAAAAGATATTCTATTTAAAAATGTATTTTTATGATTGCCTGCATGCTAGTACTTTTATGATTGCTAGATATGCTAGAAAAAATTCACTTTTAGGTAGCAACAAATGGTATATCAAACATTTATCTATAAATTATATATATTTCGAAAATTATAAAAATTGTGATTTCGGAAAAAGATGTCTATTTTGGCCCAAATTTACTATTTTAAATTCCCGAAAAAATTTTCCCAATTCAAAAATAAATAAATTCATTTATAAATAAATAAAATTAAAAAATTACACGATTATTAACCATCCCAAGAGACAACTTTTCCGCACTTAAATGATATGGATTCGATAATTCTCAAAAATTGATTTCGAAAAAAAAATGTCTGCTTTGGCCCAAATTGCCAATTTTAAAGGCGCCAGCACTACTTGAAGATGTTGCCAATTTTACAGGATTATTAAATAACACAAGGGACAACTTTTTCACACTAGACTCCCATCGATTTCGAAAATTGGTGTAAACGTACATTCTCGGCCCGCTTTACTAAAGATAATAGATGTCCGAAGTGCGAAGGTCCTGGGTTTTCGCCTATCACGCTGCTATTGATAAAATTGTCTGCAGTTTTGGTCCGGTTTCTCCAGGTAAACGTGCACTCGCTTTACAACTCCTTAAAAAGTCTACAGCCCAAGGCACCTTTCTACCTAGACAGATGCGTCTTGTGTAGGCTTGGCATAATACAAAAATCACGCCCAAACTTCTACAAAATCGTCAATTCAAAAAATCTTATGGCCAATTTCTCCCAAGGACAGATCAAAGGGAGAGATCCCCTATCCCCGAGAGAAGTAGATTTTCACTGGATAAGCCCTGGGCTTTCTCATATTGATGGCATGTTGCATGCAATTATGCATTGATATCGAAGCTTTGCATCTCCACCTGATTTTTCTTTTAAATCTACCGTTGATCTCTCCAACAGACAACCTGGTCCATCTCTCCCTATTGTCTGGGTGAGAAGTACAGTCCACTTTGATTACTACATAAGAAATAAAGATGATGCACAAGGAAATCTATCTGTTTGGCCTAACACCTACACTAGAATAACACCTACAATAAATCCAAATACAACTTCCCTTTTGGAACTGATAGACTGGTCAGATAATGTATATGAACCTCCAATTTCTTGTAAACTCAAAATATTTGAAATAAGAAAGTTTGTTGAAGAGCCAATGAAAGTTCCAAAGTCGCCATTTTATGGACAATCCATAGAGACATGTGTTAAACAAGCAACAGAGACTTCTCCCAAAGTTTATAAGCACGAAAAACGAGAAAATATTTATTAGAGGCCAGGAAGCCAGCAGAAGAATGATGCGTAGGAATGAATCGAAGCAAGATTTGATGAATATTGTAGACTGAAGCTTTTTATATTTTTTTCAATGTGCTTCCAATGTTTGATAACAGAGACAAAACGTACATAAAATTGTTTAAGTCCATTAAACCATTTTTGTGCAAATTTTGTTGGAGTTTATATTAAATTATTCCCTTTTTTGGAAATTTCGAGATGAATTATAATCAAACACAAATTTACCAAGGTAATTATTTATTAATAAGAAAAAATCTTTTAGGGTGATACATATCGAAAGGCATATTTTTGGATACCCTCATTTACAAAATTCACGAATTTTTGTTTCTGCACCCTAAATTGACACGCCTTATTACTATTCTGTGACTATCACGTTTCCATTTTAGGTAATTTAGAAGACTACATGCTCCCCGAGATTGTATCATTAAAGCTAGATAGATTACATACAAAAAACACAAAACCTTAAATAGTACAATTATACCCATATGAAAATATTATTTGACTTATTAACAGCAGCAATGATTATTAGCTGAAAACATTATGTTTCTGAGACGCTAATTCTGGCATTCCGTACATAACCTCTCTCTGTGTCAGTCTGAAACAGTAGTCTTTATGGAGAAGTGGATTAACGAATATTAAACTGGCCCATCTCTCCCGGAATTACTCAAATAATAAACAAAGCTAGAAAGAAAGTTGAACATTACAACAACAATATATATCCTCTTAGCAAGGTCAGAAAATACTGAGGACCAACAAACGGAGGCGCGCCTTAAATTTGCTTTAACCTTTTCAGTCCTGACTAAATAGTTTTTCTATGAGTTAATTATTTTTTCTTTCGCTGAAGGATTCAATTTGTATTTGAAAAATGAAATAAAAAATACGGATTACCTAATTTCCAAGTAATGTTGGTGTTTCTTTAAAGAGCACAATGTAGGCCATCGATAGTATAAGTTATTTTTGTGTCCTCAATGGAGGACGTACGGTATGAAAAGGGTTAAAAAGCTATTCCTTGAATCATCTTACAGTATGTTGTGAAGTGTTTACATTTAAAACGCAGTGAACTTGTTGGGGAAAATAATCTCTTACCCACTGGGCCTTTGAGGAAACAAGATTTCCTGAATTTTAATCAGCCGCAATTTTATTTTTCTCACGAACAAAATGCTTCCAGTAAGATTTGGGAACAAACACCACGAAATCAATATTATACCTTGTAACAGATGAAGATATAATTTCTGTAAGTTAATGAGAAACAAGCACTGCTAAACATTCGTAAAATTTGACTCCTTTAAGTTACACATTACTTCTCGGGCAAGTGACAAGTTACTTGTGAATCGTGCCCACGAGTTACTTGAAGGTTACCTGCGACGAGCCACTTGTGAATCTTGCCCAGCACAAGTACTGAATTCATAATTTCCAGAAACTATTATTATTTTTTCAGCCACGTGCGTTCGGTCCTCTGTGAGTATTACAGTTATCTAAAAATTTTACAGGCGTCTCAAATTCGTCTAAGGTCTTTATTGGATGGTATTTTTCATATATTTTGGGACATAACTGTTTCTACTAATAGACATGAATGAATGAAGCTATTCGGATAAATCGATTATGAAATGCTTTCGACATAATCGATTTCGAAAAATCCATTCGAACATTTAGCACATATCATTCGAATAGCACATGGCATTCGGAATCTCGAATACAGTTCGAATACTTAAGCCTCGAATACTATTCGAATAGAAATCGGAAATATGTATCGAATTGTAAAATTCAAGAATATTCTCTATTCGATTAATTGATTATTGATTATATTTGAATATTAGTAATCGATCACAAAAATCACTCATATGACTCTTAACTACCTGTTTCCAATGGATTTTCTCTTCGCTGGTCGGTGATGTTGAAAAAGCAAGATTCATCTATTTATGATGCATAAACTAATACAGTTAAGTTTGAAGAGTGCGTTTATTTATTTCCTGCACGTAGGACTCCTTGATTCTTTAAAACAGAACTTCAAGCAGCATATTACTTCATTTCTTAAAAACTAAGTAAAAGTTAAAATTATTTAACTATTACACACTATTATACGAAAGTTAACATTTTAAGCCCTAAATTTTCTTTCGAAAATATAATTACTAAAGTATGTTATATGTTAATTTTTCTGTATTTTCAGCATAATATTATTAACTAATTCAATAAATAATAAATCAAGTTTTAAGTTTTATTTATTTACATCGAATTTTAGAAATAGAAAATATTTTATTCCACGTTTCAATTATTTTTAAAACATTGTTAAGTTAAAAAAAAAGAAACATTTTAAAGCTCGAATTTCCGACTTTAACCAGTTTAAAATATATAGTTATGTTTCAGACACGTTCACGTAACATAGAACCGAGATTCTCGATTTAATTATTCAAGCTTCTCTATTCTTGGAAATACTTCAAGAGGCATTCTGTTTAATTTATTCAAAACTTAGTTGGACTACACGTAGTTAGTCAAAGAGATTTTCATGATTAATTTAAAACAAGTTGTTGTGCGTGTCTGGATAAATACGTCTTTCAAGAACAAGTAAAAAATGTCAACTAATTTATGCAGTCTATTAATTACTACATGGAATTTTTTTCTGCTAAGCATAGAAATATATTTATTTCTAAGACACGGATATAATGTATTCAAAATAAAAATTCTAAGGATTACCATAAGAAACAAAAGTAAATTAAAAAAGATGATTATACGACAGGAAATGTTTTCAGGTACGAAATTCTTTCAAAAGATCAATGTAAAAATTTAACTGCAGTATATTTACATCATAATAACAATATTTTTTTATGGGGTAAATACACTGCAGTTAAGTTTCTGTAGCATATACAGGGTGTCGAGTGATAACGGTGCCGAATGGCAAATTCCTAAACCGTTAGTCAGAGACACATAGTTCCAGTAAATTGTATAATCTATTATAGCAGAAACAATCGAAGTCAATAAATCAATTCCAGTAAAAATGACGAAAATTAAATTTTTATATTCTAAAATTTCTAAATTTTTTCTTATCGCGCTTTTCGAATCGTGCTTCTACAACCAAATTCACCAAATTATGAAGCAGCAAACATTTTGAGTTAAGTCACTTTTCCACCTTTAAAAATGTCCCGTTATGGTAAACCGTTAAGGGACCATATAAATATTGAAATTTTAAATTATAGGTTATAATCTCATTTTCTGGCATAATGCGGAGAAAGAAGCAAAACTAATTTTAGAACACTAATCTTTATGCAAAGGGTTATAGTAAGGCTCTATAAAAATCTATCGGAGTTACCAATTGCATATATGTGTAGCATGAAGATGTGCAAGACCGAATATGCTACGCAATGTTTTCTACGTAGGTGCATAGTTAGGAAGCTATACTTTGAGGAAATAGGAAGGAAGCTACACTTTGCCGAAAGGAAGCTGTACTTTCAGCAAATGTTACGCTAACAGGATGTGTAATATTATTTTAAGTTTCTAAAATGCATATATTCGTACTTTAAAATGTTTCATTTTCTAATTTAATGTTTTTAATGAAGTTTTTTAGTCTCTTGTTTTTGTATTTTAAGTTATTTAATACCAGTTCATTTAAAAGACTCTTTAAAAATTCTATTTTCAGTATAAGCTATATTTTTATGTTGATTTATTAGATACACGTAGTTAAACGTTAATCTTGCAAACTACTATCGTAAAATAGTCGATGAAATTGCTAATAAATATTACAAGGCTCAAAACCATGTACATTGATTTTTCTCAAATTCATTTTGTATACAATCCCTACTTCGCATCTCGAAAAGTGCTCTAATTTTAAGCAGCTGTCACTCGGTGAATTTTAGTCGTAAAAGGACGATTTTTTTTTTTGATTTTTTTTTTTTTTTTGTGCGTGAAATTGTATAAAGAAATTTTTTTCTAGATATAACTAATAGGACCGGGAGACCGTATAAAAATTTAAATTGCGTAAATTTTATAGGAATTTATTTATTGACTTTGATTGTTTCTGATGTAATAGATTATGCCATTTAAAGCATTTTTGCAAATGGAACTATGAGTCTCTGAGATCGGTTTAGGAAATAGCCATTGGGCACCGTTAGCACTGGACACCCTATATGCATATATATACATATAATTTATTTTTCCACTTCACGTTTTCTTTGCGTTATTTTTCTGAGTGATATATGTCAGTTTAAATGTATTGTTTATAGAAAATTTCAGAATCTGCATTATTCTTCTGTTTAGTAAAAATATCGACATTTTAAAGAAACAAAAATTCTTATCTGAAATATATTGACTTAGCTACAGCTTTGTTGGAAAAACGTTTCGTAAACTGCACCTATTTAATAAAAAATATTTACAGATAATCTCTCTATCCTAAAAAAAAAGTAAAGGCCGCTGTCGCCGCCGCTGGCGCTGTCAAAGCTTCTGGACCTATCTCCTCCTAAACCGTAGGGATTTGAGTTTCGACTAAGGTACCCATAGATTCGAAAAATTCCGAGGAACCTGCTAAGCTGATTTAAATTTCTAAAATCGAATTATTTTAGAAGATATTAATAAAAAACTGAAAAAATAAACCGAATGGTTGCCAGATTTGTCATAAAATCATTCATTTCTTTGCAACAAAGCGTTTCCAAGTATCTAGAATCGCGTGAAATTTACAAAGTTAACACAAAAAGCCTAATAACTTCTTCACCGTTTGCACGATCCGCTTGAAAATTTTCATGATCATGTATAAAAATATAGAAAACAATCTGCGCTTCTTTAAAAATCTGAAAATCTACCCGTTCCCTCCTTTTTAAGCGATTTTTCGCTATTTTCAGCACCATTTTATTTCCGAGAGTCAAAAAAGTAAATCATTTGCGTGACAAAATTACCCTTTTCAAGTGAATATGACGTCATACAATTGGGATTCAAATTTGTTTAAAAGAGATTTTCCAGATTACACAGTTTATTATCATTTTTTTTTTCCACAAATAAATCGTTTGCATGGACATGAGAATAGCTGTGTATACAAAACGAAATCTTTCGATTGCGAAAAGATTCCGCGAGTTTCCAGAACAGCATGAAATTTAATTTGGGTATCTCTCTATTCTAAAAAAAAGTAAAGGCCGCTGGCGCTGTCAAAGCTTGTTGGCCTATTTCCTCCTAAACCGTGGGGATTTAAGTTTCAACTAAGGTGCCCACAGATTCAAAAAATTCCGAGGAACCTGATGAGCTAAGTTAAATTTCGAAAATCGAATTATTTTAGAAGATATTAATAAAAAACTGAAAAAATAAACAGAATGGTTGCCAGATTTGGCATAAAATCATCCATTCCTTTGCAACAAAGCGTTTCCAAGTATCTAGAATCGCGTGAAATTTACAAACATGAGTTAGAATTACGCCCATTTTACGCCAAAATAAAAACTATATGAAATAAGTAACTCAAAATGTGTTACACAAAGTTGACAATTTTCAAATAGTAAGTTCGCTTAGACAACAGGAGTTTAGAATTAGCGATTATTCGTTTTTCCAAAACAAAATAACTAATATATTGAAAATGAAAAATAATTAAAATGCAGATTATTTTAAAGCCGGTTCTCGTCCAACTGGATTATTTGCTACCAGTAGAAATATTTGGCGTTAACTATGCCATTATAGCAGTTATAGTACACTTTGGTTGTTTGCTAGCGCGACGAGATGGTATAATTCGTGGTGTTAAGTGCGCCAATCTGCAAACGATTATGTAAATGAAAGTATGGATAACGGTTTTCCGGTAACCTTAAATGAACAGTAAATAAAGGTTGTGAGTATGTGCAAATCGCCAAATAATGAAAAGTCGCCATTGGTGGCAGGCTATCCTATCTGTTCCGTAGCTTTTATTAACTTTACATGTACGCAAGTCGCCAAATAATGAAAAATCGCCATGGGTGGCAAATTCGCAAGGTGTCCAATAGGTTTTACATTATTAAAAATACAGCTGAAACATATGTTCTTATTTTATTACGCTTTAGCTCCTAATTAGTATAACCTTTGAATGGCAACATTAAATATCATTGTGTTTCTGAGGAGTACAAATAATTTTTCCAGCGATTATAAGCGGAATCCGCACTCCAGGTGGAGTATAGCTCAGGACCCGTACAACACGGATTCCCATAACAAAATATCTTCCGTGTTATGAGGGGTAGGGGGTCTACTGTAGTGTGAAGTTTAAATTTGTATGTACCAATGAAGATGCAAGAACTAAGCAATGTGTAGCTTAGCTCAGTAACATTCTATCTGATCCAATCTTCGGGTTTTCTCTGTTGAAATTATGTCTTTTTTTACGAATAAGACCGATTAGGGGCCGAATGCCTCATATGAAAAGCGAGCGTAGCGAGTCTGGGGGCCTTGGCCCCTAGTATTGTAAAGATTTCTAAGCGTGAAAAGGTTTATAACAATGAAAATCAGATAATGAGCAAATCTTTTAAAAATAATAATCAGATTAATTATGTCCTATCTCTTTCAGTGCAGATATTTTTTATTTCTCATATTACCTATTGACTTGCCAAATAGTAGAAGGTTCGGACAAAACAATCAAATTTTGAACGCCCAAACAAGACAAATTCTATAATGATTCGGAATACGTTGAGATGCATGTTACACAGGTAAAATGCAGAAGACTGTTATACTGCAGATGGATGAATCTGCACAACGAGATAGGCCAATTAATCTGGGTGATAACAAACAGATTTACAAATGTGGGTACTGTAGTCTAATTTGCGTGATTTTCACCTCCGTATTTGAAGAATCATGTTCTTTCCCCTTTATGTCCCTACGGCACCAAAGTCCCATGAGTAAAACTGCTTAATAGGACATAAATCTGCAATCAATGTGTAACTAAGTCTTTAATACATAAAAACATTGCTTAATATCAAATGCTTCTGATACCATATAAAAAGTTATTAACTTATTTTTTCATAAGGTAAATTTATTTGGACAGGTTAAGCTTAAGTGTATTGTATTAAAAAAGCAGTTAGTACAATACATTAAGATCAGTTTCCTTTAAAATTGCGGAAATTACATGACTCATTTTTCAATAGTCTAACCTCTCAACTGAGATTTCGTAGTCAATATATATTACTTCCTTGTACGTAGTATAAGGAAGTAATGTGATCCCGAAAAATTTTGGGGGCCAAATTTCGACAAAAAATCCGATTTTGACTACCTCTAAATTTAATTTTAAGAATTTTTTCGATGCATCTCATCGTAGGCTAGCATGCACGATCATATTAACGCGTCTGCAACTCATTTTGACCAGCGGCGAGTTTATTGTGGTCAGTTTTTCCATGCCGTCTGTACGTACGTACGTAGGTACGTACGTACGTACGTATGTATGTAACTCGCATATCTCAAAAACTATGGTGTCGTAGAATGTTGAGATTTGATATTTAGGATTGTTCTATGATCTAGTTGTGCACCTCCCCTTTTGGTCGCAATCGAATGAATAGTTTATGTACAGGGCCGCCCAAAAGATTCGAAATACATTACGCTCTATGGGCCGAAATTCATTAAACTCGCATATCTCAAAAACTATTAGGCGTAGAATGTCGAAACTTCATATTTTGGATAGTTGTAACATCTAGTTGTGCACCTCCCCTTTTGGTTCTATTCGATTGGATAGTTTATCTACAGCACCGCCCAAAACATTCGAAATAAATTACGCTCAATGGGCCGAAATTCATCAAAGCGTTTTTTAGAGGTATTGGGCTATTTCAAACGACTCAGAAGTGATATATGCTGTAAAGAGTTAGAAAATGAATTTCTCCATTAAAAAAAGTGTCTTTATCATTTACAGTTCTGCTACAGGAACACTCAAAAGATTTCCAATACATAACGGTCAGAGCAATTTTTATAGAGATTCATCCATTTCAAGCACAATACCGTCCTACCACATAAGTTAGGTAATGGTCCGACCACGGTCACGTGCCTCCCTCAAGAACTATGCCAAAAGTCGCCAAGCTTGGCGACTTTTTTGTGTACGTATTTTGTGTGTGCACGACTTTTTTGTGTGTGCATATTTAACTCTCAAATCTCAAAAACTATTATGAAATTTCGATTGTTGTAACATCTAGTTGTGCAAATCGATTTTTGGTTAAAATCTACTGGAGAGTTTATTTACAGGACCACCGAAAAGAATTTCAGTACTTTAATGTTTATGGACATCTTCAATATAATACAATTGTAGACAGTCATTGTTTGGTACATGCCCAAAATCTCGCCGTCTGTCCTCGACCTTGGCTAGTTTTGCCGAAATGTCGCCAAATTTGGCGATAGTCAGTCATTTGGTCCATGTCCAAAGTATCGCCATTTGTCATCGTTCTTGGCGAGTTCTGGCGAAATATCGCCAAATTTGGCGATAATCTGTCATTGTTGGTCCATGCTTAATATCTCGCCAAATGTCGTCGACATTGACGAGTTTCGCCGAAATATCGCCAAATTTGGCGCCAATACGTTTATTCGTATTTTGTATAACTCTAAAACTTTAACCCGTAGAATTTTGAACTTTTGTATTTAGAACTATATTATAATATCTAACGGTTTTCAATATCTTTTTTGACAGCAATCGACTGGGAATTTATTTACAGGGTGAACCAAATGACTTTAAATACATTAAGGTGTATGGATGCATTCAATTCATTGAAAGTCTGTGGTCAATGACTACTTTGGCTATCCCCAAAATCTCGCAAACTATTTCAAGTTTGTCGGCTTTTGGTGAAATATCGCCAAATAAAGTGTCAGAAAGAAATCTTTCAAATTGAACTCAGCTTGGCGATATCGAAATGTTTGGATAGAAATCGCTATATCTTACTATTATTGATATTTTATATCTTTCAAACAAATAAGTTTAGAGGAAGTGCGTAAAAAACATTTTTGATTTAATAGACGTGCAAGGAAGTCATGTGATGGACACATCAGATTTTTTGATATTGGGAGACGTCTTTCCGACGTTTCTGAATATTATTTTCGGATATTCAGGTATATATTTTTATGACATTCCTGAATAACATTTTCAGATATTGAGAGACAACTTTCTACAATAATTTCTGAGTATTGTTTGCAGAATTAGGGATGGACGCGAGACGACTTTTTTGCGAGACGAGACAGAGATTTACAGCTTTTTTGCGAGACGAGACACACATTTTTAACATTACGATATAGGGATTTTTGCGAGACGAGACAAGCTTTTAGGCTATTTTGCGAGACGCGAGACGCTTATTTTTCGTCTCGCGTCCATCCCTATGAAGAATTCAGGGATATCTTGTATGACATCCCTGAATAAAGCTTTCACAGATGGTGTAACTGTCCAAAAATTAGGGATGGACGCGAGACGACTTTTTGCGAGACGAGACAGAGATTTACAGCTTTTTTGCGAGACGAGACAGACATTTTTAACATTATGATATAGGGATTTTTGCGAGACGAGACAAGCTTTTCGGCTGTTTTGCGAGACGCGAGACGCCAATTTTTCGTCTCGCGTCCATCCCTACCAAAAATCTTTCTGGGATTTTTTTTACTTCCTTGTACGTAGTATAAGGAAGTAATGTGATCCCGAAAAATTTTGGGGGCCAAATTTCGACATAAAAACCGATTTTGACTACCTCTAAATTTAATTAAAAAATTTTTTTCGATGCATCTCATCGTAGGCTAGCATGCACGATCATATTAACGCGTCTGCAACTCATTTTGACCAGTGGCGAGTCTACTGTGGCCAGTTTTTCCATGCCGTCTGAACGTACGTACGTATGTATGTAACTCGCATATCTCAAAAACTATTGGTCGTAGAATGTTGAGATTTGATATTTAGGATTGTTCTATGATCTAGTTGTGCACCTCCCCTTTTGGTGGCAATCGAATGGATAGTTTATGTACAGGACCGCCCAAAAGATTCGAAATACATTACGCTCTATGGGCCGAAATTCATTAAACTCGCCTAACTCAAAAGCTATTAGGCGTAGAATGTCGAAACTTCATATTTTGGATAGTTGTAACATCTAGTTGTGCACCTCCCCTTTTGGTTCCATTCGACTGGATAGTTTATCTACAGGACTGCCCAAAACATTCGAAATACATTACACTCAATGGCCGAAACCCGATTAAAACTCGCATATCTCAAAAACTGTTAGGCGTTGAATGTTGAAACTTTATATTTAGGATTGTTGTAACATCTAGTTGTGCACCTCCCCTTTCGGCTCCATTCGACTGAATAGTTTATGTACAGGACCGCCCAAAAGATTCGAAATGCATTACGCTCTATGGGCCAAAATTCATCAAAGCGTTTTTTAGAGGTATTGGGATATTTCAAATGACTCAGAAGTGATATATGCTGTAAAGAGTTAGAAAATGAATTTCTCCATTAAAAAAAGTGTCTTTATCATTTATAGTTCTGCTACAGGAACACTCAAAAGATTTCCAATACATTACGGTCAATAGCAATTTTAGGGGCATTCATCCATTTCAAGCACAATACCGTCCTACCACATAAGTTAGGTAATGGTCCGACCACGGTCACGTGCCTCCCTCAAGAACTATGCCAAAAGTCGCCAAGCGTGGCGACTTTTGGTGTACGTGTGTGCATATTTAACTCTCAAATCTCAAAAACTATTATGAAATTTTATATATAAGAATGTTGTAACATCTAGTTGTGCATCTCGATTTTTGGTTCCAATCTACTGGAGAGTTTATTTACAGGACCACCGAAAAGAGTTTCAGTACCTTAATGTCTATGGACATCTTCATTATAATACAACTGTAGACAGTCATTGTTTGGTACATGCCCAAAATCTCGCCGTCTGTCCTCGACCTTGGCGCGTTTTGGCGAAATATCGCCAAATTTGGCGATAGTCAGTCATTTGGTCCATGCCCAAGGTATCGCCATTTGTCATCGTTCTTGGCGAGTTTTGGCGAAATATCGCCAAATTTGGCGATAATCTGTCATTGTTTGTTTTATGCTTAAAATCTCGCCAAATGTCGTCGACATTGACGAGTTTCGCCGATATATCGCCAAATTTGGCGCCAAAAATTATTTCCTATTTTGTATAACTCTAAAACTTTAACCCGTAGATTTTTTAACTTTGTATTTAGAACTATTGTAATATCTAACTGTTTTCAATATCTTTTTTGACAGCAATCGACTGAGAATTTATTTACATGGTGAGCCAAATGACTTTGAATACATTGAGGGTTGATAGATGCATTCAATTCATTGAAAATCTGTGGTCAATGACTACTTTGGCTATCCCCAAAATCTCGCTGACTATCTCAAGTTTGTCGGCTTTTGGTGAAATATCGCCAAATAAAGTGTCAGAAGGAAATCTTTCAAATTGAACTCAGCTTGGCGATATCGAAATATTTGGCTAGAAATCGCTAAACCTTACTATTATTGATATTTGATCTCTTTCAAACAAATAAATTTAGAGGAAGTGCGTCGAAAATATTTTTGATCTAATGGACGTGCAAGGAAGTCATGTGTTGGACACATCAGATTTTTTTTTTTCATCATAGACTATTCCATAAAACACCCCATATCAAAAATTACCTAAGTTCAAAAGAAAACTTATTTTGAATGTTTTTATAAACGAACTTTCTATACTAACTGAGATATTCTATCCCCGAACTGATGCATTTACAGAAATGCGGAGTAAGCTAAATTATTACTGGTATGCTCATTTTTTTTTCTTTTTCTTGGTCGCAAAAGACTAACTGCAGCCATGTCTCATCTATAGCTCGTAAACTCTCTGCTTCCTGAGGCTATTCATGATATATGGCCCGAAGCTTATGATTTCCTTACTGGAGAGAAGTCAAAGAAACAGGAAATACATAGATTTTCGACTTCTGATACATTGCACCATTCAGTCACAGGCGAAGGTGTCTTTCAAGGACTGATTTGAGTTATGATAGCCAATCTGTATTCCGCGAGCTATGAAGGGAAAAATCTCAAAATTGCCGGAGAAACTATAAAATAAATTCAGATTCATTTTCAGCGCCATTATTGTAAAATAGTTTGGGCAGTGAATTATCTAATTCGGTTTTAGCCGAATCTGGACTTTTTTTCAAGAGGAAATTTCGTTCATTTTACGTCTTTGAAGGTAATATTCTATTTCGTGTGCTTCTTAGAAATTGTAGAATGTTAAAAAAATTATATTACTTTAACCCTTTAACGCGCAGTGGTCCCGATCTGGGATCACCAAACTCTGACGTTTTGACTGTTGCCAGTCACGAAGAATAGAATGGATTTCTATAAAAATAGTTACGGGCGACATAGCTCCTCCAGAATCCTTTACTTTTTACCACGTCATTTCCCGCGAAAAAATGGTCACGCTTATTTTTAACAGCACTGGCATCTGCTGGAAAATGGAAGAATGCGAAAATTCTTCTGGATCGATGCCCAATGCTGAAAAAAGGGCAGCCGTTGCCATCGCTCGACTTAACTACATGCACGACTACATGCACATTAACGAAAGCAAGATGGCGGACGATCGAAACGGCAATCGCGTGCCACAGATCTAGAGACCCTTTTTTTGACGCAGCTGGCTGTGCTGCCCTTTTTTCAGCATTGGGAAAGGGTTGCGCCTCAAAGGGTTAAAGAGCATTATTACGATATAGATTTTTTTTTCGTTTAAAAGTAAAATATTGATATCCTTTAATAAAAAATCTACTTAAAAAGGTAAGAGACCCAGGGCTCGAAATACGTCACCGCAATCAAGGAAAACATTGTGAGGTTAGTCCAAATAGAAGCGATGATCAACAGTTTTTGGCACAGAGTATTTAAAACTTTATTGCATGAGTGCTTCTTCCGATCTCAGATATATTTCAAGGTTCCACATAAAATCGCAGCAGAATGCTTAAAATACTGTAAAATGACTTACTTTCCGAAATAAAGGTATCGGTGATTTCGCGAGCTGAAAATTTCGCGAATTTTACATGAATAGAACCGAAATTTGAAAAATCCCTAAACTATCTAAATATAGAAACCCTTTTGCATAAAACATTTTAAGAAACTTTATTTTGACCGAAAAGTTCATCCCCTCCACTTTCCTATTTTGAATGGCTTCAAAGAAGCTGGTATAAATATTGTAAGTTAATGATCTATTATTATATATCTGTGTATTTATATTCAAGAAATAATTGTATAGTATTCAATAAATATTTGTAAGACAGAAAGTTGTCACGAAAGCTTTTGTTCCTGTGAAATAAATTATTAAATTTTAATAAGTGGAAAATTTCTGATTTTTTATTATCATTCGAAGGGAAAAAAAATATTTCGCAAGGTTTCATATTTTCTCACGATTACGATATAATTCGATAAAATTAAAGTATCGCTAAAATAAGTGATTTTACAGTAATAATTAAAAAAACAGCTCATCCATATATAGATTAACCACCATTGTTTTAGTAACCGAAATCTCAAATGAAGGGTCCACGGGAAGAACGATGAGAGTCCAATACAGCTGAGTCTCCAAAAATCGAAAGGCACACGGGACTTTCATCGTTCTTCCCCCGTAAACTGTATCTTTGGGCTATCTTTTCAGTGGATTCTCATCGTTTTTTCCCCTTATGGATAAAGGATATTAATAGTGCCACTAATGAACAACAGAATGCAGTAGAAACCTCAACATTGACGAAAAGTGCACTTTCATCGTTCTTCCCGTGGACCCTTCAAATAGTAACACAGCAAGCAACGTTTCCTCGCGGATGAATTCAAATAAACACCAAAAAAAGCAAGATTACACAAATTATAGAAGACAGATGTTTTGTTTGTTACTTCCTCATTGCAGGCTGGATGTGATCTACGTAGAGAGTAGGAATATGCATGTACGCTAAAGAGATTTAACACAAAATCTCTTTGTGTCTCCAATGTCTTCCATGTTCAATTAATACGTCGGGGGGTTACGATACCAGTACAGGTCTCTCATCTGGAAATGATTCAAATAAAGTCATTCCGAACTACTTTGGTTTAGTAGGAGACGGCGTTTTCCCGCATATTCACGTTGGCACCGCCAAAATCACTTTCTCTCATTTAACATGAATTTAAAATTTATATTTGAGCAACGTCTCAAAGTATTAAAATAATTTTTTATATTAATTGCTACACAGTATTTTTTAGATAAAAGTTTGTTTTAGAAAATGATCTTCAGATTTTAGATAATAAGTAATTATACCTTATTTTATAATGTAAACGACGAAAACCGCAAAAAAATTCAGATTTGCTTTTATTTCAATTTATTATTTATAAAGGTAAAAAGCTATTATTTAAAGACTTATTTAGATTACTTATTTAAAGAAGTTTTCCTTTACCACAGATATTATGCATTTTAAAAGAGAGAGAAATTCCAATATATTTATTTTGATAGCTTTGGTTGATATATATATATATATATATATATATCTGTATGTGTGTGTGTGTATAAATATATACATATATATTTATTTACCATCTCAATTTCCGTTTGTGTAAATTTCCAAGAAAGAGACACAGCACTGGAGAAAAGATAGCATTTAAACGTTTATACATATCCATTTAAATTTCACAAAAGACTCCACACAATAGAATCCACAATAGCCACCATAAATCCCACTCAAGCAGACAAAACTCCTGACGTCACGAACACAATCCGCGCCTTTATTTTCAATAATGTTCGTTAAAAAAAAATACACTTTAAACTGGCAGGGTTCCGTTCCATCGGACTACATTAATCTTTTGTTTGAAATCGAACCGGGTCCTTGTTCATAAAGTTTCCGATATTTTGAGCGATGCAACTATTTAGTGCATTCCGTCGATATTAGTAATGAAAAATCTATTTGCTCCAAAATATTGCGTCGAGGTAGATCGGTTTCCATTGTTTGAACTTAAAGCCAAAGCGTAAATTTTTCTTTATAAGCTTCAGAGAGAGCCGGTATTAGATAATTGACTTTGAAAATAGAGGCACTTCCTCTCCCGTTTTTCGAATCAATACCAGTAGCAAAGTTTCTTGACAAGTGTGTTGAAAAGCAAATATTACCTGTTGTAAAAATATCGATTGGATTTTCTGTATTTAAAGCAAGCGCATTGACATTTTAATGTGCTCTATAACGAACGCATAACTCCTGTTTAGCTTTTGGTATAATTTACTTAAAGTTGGATGTTTTATGAGCAGTTCAACTTAGAAAAATATTCTTTCTTGTTGCATCTTCAAGTACACTTCTGAAAAGAAAAATAAAAGGATTTCGAGTTTTCTGTAATAAAATAGCATAATGTATTTCTTTAAGGGTGTGTGCGAATGAAATAGTTTCCGAATGGAATTTTTCTAACATCTGTAAACTTTTTTTTTTAAAAATGGGCGGGCACTTGCCGATTAGACATTGCCCATTACAACTGATGAAGGTACTGTAACCATTTTATTAGCCCTTATGAAGGGACCCGTATGAAGGAACGGACAAGTTGACATGCATGCCTAAGCCGAGATTCGAACCCTGGATCAAGACGTGATAGGATGGCTCTTAAGCCACAACATCACCTGGGCGGCACATCTGGAAACGTGAAAATATGTAATTATGTAGTATGATTTCGAAAATGACGTATGAGGGATGGCGAATGAGACTAAATCATCGTCCGCTTAATAAGGAGCGATCGGCGTGATTTATTGTTTTGTATCAGTGAGACCGATATCTAAACACAATGATTTACCCAGATCAGCATCGTGGAACTGATCCAACAAGAACTGATACAACAAGAGTATGTATTATCCATTACTCAGAATAGGCCAAAAACAAGCTGTTTTTGTAGAACACATGGGAGTAACGAATAGTGTGGTTTTCGAGATTTAAAGCCGATTTGTGAGAGTGCGAATGCCCGCCAAAGATCAGGAAAAAACATAGACGAGCAACAACGCCAGCTAAAGGCTAATCGTGGCTTGAAAGCAGCATTTATCCAACACAACTTTGGTTGGCAATCTCAGTCGGTATCTCAGTCTGAACCTTGCCCACCTGGAAACAACTCAACGTTGTAGATCTGTATGCTCTCAGACTTACGGTATATGAGTCCTTAACAGCACGTCATTCTGCTTCCCTCATAGAGTGAGCAAGAGATCCTGTCAGTTATAGCACATAGTTAAATGTCCTCTCATTTTTAGCAATCTAAAACGGCAATTTCAGGTCGATGAAGCAGTGTCTGCAGGTACCTGAATGGCGTTCAGTTTTTGCCAAAATAACCATTTTGATAATACATTGAATTAATTGTTTAATTGAATTGAATTGTAATGGTTGTTAACTATGTATGCATATATAGGGAAAAGTGGTGCAAGATGCGGAACTTCAATTATTTTTTCTGAAACCAATAAGTAGTATAAAAACCTGAAATTTAAAGAAATACTTTTTCCAGTCTTTATGTTTTATTTATGTATAAAAAAATATTATATCGGTTTCACTCTCCTCCTGAATCATGAAATATTATTCCATCTGTCCACAAAAGTAATATTCTTCATCTTACTCATTAGGTAATATAAGATGACGAAGGCATAATGACTAATAGTCAACAACATATATCGATATAAAGATTTATTTTCATAGTGCAGCGAAACAAATTCATTTGCATACTGTATGAAAAAGTTACGGATGACGCAAAAAATGCAATGTCAAATTACCCATAAAGAAACGAAAACTGAGTACAAAACCTCAGAAAAACCACAGATAATAATGTTCATAAAAAAATCGCAAGTCTAGGGTCTGTTTTTTTGGCTTCATTATCATTCTGCATATTATTTTCTGGGAATAGTTAACTGAGTAGAAAAAATAATTTAACCTAATCGGGTAATTCCTTGCTGTGTGCTGTCTAAAATTTAAACAGATTAACCCTTTGAGGCGAAACACTTTTCCAATGCTCAAAAAAGGGCATACGTTACCATCGCTCGACTTAACTACCAGCAAGATGGCGGACGAAAGAAACGTTCATCCGCACAGCCAGCTGCGTCAAAAAAGGGTCTCTAGATCTGTGGCACGCGATGAACGTTTCGATCGTCCGGCATCTTGCTGGTAGTTAAGTCGAGTGATGGCAACAGCTGCTCTTTTTTCAGCATTTCACAATCTATCCAGCTGTTCTCGCATTCTTCCATTTTTCAGCAGATGTCATTGCTGTTAAAAATAATCGTGACCATTTTTTTACGGGAAATGACGTGCTAAAAAGTGAAGGATTCTTGTGGAGCGATGTCACCCGCAACTATTTTTATAGAAACCAAATCTATTCGTGGCTGGCAACAGTGGAAACGTCAGAATTTTGTGTTCCCAGAGCGGAAATAGTACGCGTTAAAGGGTTAAAGAAATGTGTTAGTGTCGCAACTACTCCCATTGTGATAAGAATCGCCTAGACAGTTGCTGTTATATATGATTGCGCCATCTTACCCCACATTACCCTAAATCTATAATACGCGTGTAAACTTATCATAAACAGACTAAACATTAAACACTGATTAATTTTGAAAATACAGCCAATTATTATCAGTTAAGAGTCTCAGCCTCAACACTCTGTGAAAAGTAAAAGCATTAACTACCTGGACTTCTACCCCCGACTTACTTAAGAAAGCCATCCAATTTTATAATTTATTGTCAGTTAGAGGAACAGATTTTGGAGGCTGTTTCAAAATTGGCCCAAAACGAAATTAAAAATGATTGCTGCTCGTCTGTATTACTGAAGAAGTTTCCTCTTTTATCTTGACTTATAAATTTTAGCTCGTGCGTGTGTATGTGTTATTTCTTTTACAATTCCTTTATTATTATTTTTTTTCGGTGTGTTCATTTATTCATGAAGTGAGAAATGTCTTTCAATAAAGAAAATTTCAAATTTTTATTTGCAATTATTGTTCAATAAATTAGCTGATGCGAAAACAGCTAACGAAAAATGACAGTTATGAACAAATGAACATATAATAGACACGGTAAGTATGGAAAAACGGCCGAATGATCAATTGGACTATCAGTCACAAGGTGAAAGAGTGTTTTATTTGTAAGACAATCAATTTACACAGATTCAAGTATGGTTACTCTTTTGTACAAATACGCATTGAAACATAAAAACGGTTGGTTATATTAAAACTCTCTGACTCATTACTTGCATCCCTCATCAACATTAAATAACTAAAAGCTGACGGCTTTTCTGCAGTTCCCAAGCAGTGGGGCGTGCACCCTTTGGTAGGGCGCAGAGCGTTTGCAGAGGGCTTGCGACTAAAACAAGAAAAGAACAAGTGATAATGCATGTTTAAAAAATTCGTTTTATTTAATCGTATTTTCACACCCAAACATATCTTCTTTTGTTTAAAAAGCTTATTCAAACTTTACCGATAGCATTATTTTGTAGGAAAGGAGACTAAATGGTCATTGCTAAAGAAAAGAAAGGAAAAGAAAAAAACTGTGCATGCTCAGGTATGGGGAAGCTAACGTAAACCATTAGATATTGCGGTGGAACAATGTTAAAAGATTTGGAACCATTGACCTAAGCAACACCTGAATTTTTAAAGGAATTCTTCTGTTTTGAAAAAAAAAAATGTAAGATATTTTTATATTTCTCAGGCTACGCAGTAGAAAAAATAATATAACATTTTCAAGTGTCAACGACGTACTCTAAGAAAATCATTACCCAGGATTTTCATGGAAAAAAAAGATAAAATAGCATTTATTCGTATTTTCAATCTTAAGCTTATGTGCAGGAAGGAAGTAGTAAGCCAACGGCAATTAATCATGAAGATCCTCTGAAATCCAGAAGTTTACCAGTGGTATTAAGGAAATATCGATCATCAATCATTTGATGAGATCTTAAAATACACATTCATATTAGGGGTAAAAATGTTAAAGGTTGCACTATTGATAATTCAATTACTCTGTCATCAAGGTTAGGTAAAAAAAAGCAATTCATTATTTAACAATTAATATCTGTAACATATTACTTTAATAAGTTACCAATCACTTCTTAGAAAACGTTATACTGAATAGCGTTGTTTTCAAAAAAAAAAAAAAACAAAAAACAAAAAAAAAAACATGACTGAAATTTCCAATCACCTGTCAGACATGCTCGTAAAAACTTGCAGTGAATTAATCATATTTCAATATGTTCATAGTTTAAAAATAAAACTTTTAAAATATATTTCAATACTTTCGTGCTTAAGCAAAAAAAAAAATAATAATAATATAATTGCAAGAAGAAAGGAATAGTACAATACAAAAGAAACAAATATTAGCTATACTTGTCCAATGAGTAAAAAAGTACATGCTGAAATAGCTAAACAGTACAAAAAGAACTATTAATGCAGAAAAAGTAATTAAAAATAAAAAATAAATAAAGCTTCTTAGAATGTGAAAATGAAAATTAATTAATAATAAAACAAAAAGCAATAGTAATAGAAAGAAATAATAGTATAAACTATATGTAATTAATTATGTTATTAGTGCGTATACTACTCGATAATATATTTGTAACAATGCACTGAGTATGGCAAATGTAACAAACAGTAATCAATGATTTTTTAATTTTTTAAATAATTTTTTTATAAATTATATAAATATATATTTTAAGGTATTTTTGTAGATTTTATATAATTTTAAAATACAGCTTTGTTTTATAAAGAACCATCATCCATCCCCATCCTCGCCATCCAAAAATTCTAATTTGGACATACGAAACTACTAAGAACATTTATTTTTATTTATTTAAAAAATTTGCACACTACAGGTTAAAATCCATTGACAGTGATGCATATAAAAGGACAAATTATATAAGACAAAATTATATAAGACAAAGTTCTTATATTTTAGTAAGAATTCTAGATGAAGTAGTCACTTGCTTAATCTTGAAGTAAGTTTTATGGTTAGCTTTATAAAACTTTTTTTTCATTACTTTTGCATTTGATCAGCTACTGGAACTATGAATTTGCAGTAAATATTTTTTTCTGCCGACGGTACAGATTAGGGCTAAGATGTTATACTAGTCTTTAAGACTAGTAGTGTATTAAAAGTTTTCTTAAATTAATTACAATTACAAATACTGTATATTTAATGAGATCCAGATAAGGAGAATCATACTTTTTAAAGAGACATGTTGAGATAACTTTGTTATTAATGGAAACAGATTATTGTTGAAAGCATTTCTTGCAGTGTAGAGACTTACATATAAAGTTCTCTTCTAAAAAATCAATACCAGTTAGTTCATAAAGATTGGCTATTGTGAAAATAAACGCAGGTAGACAGAGGAGTTGTAGACACTGCAGATATGATTGGCATTTACTTGACACTGGAAAAATTTTTAAATATTAATTTTGAAAAACTGAGTATAATTCATTTTTATGTAATTTCATATGATATTTTATTAATTGATATTTAGTCTACACACTAGTACGGAAATTATATATTTAATAAAAAAACTTTTTCTCAGTTTATACTGGTATAATTTCTTTTTTTCTAGATTTCTTTTACAAGTTATTGTAATTCATTGTTTATACTAAAATATTTACACACTAACTCTTGAAAAAAAATTCGCATTTTATAGCAGAGAAGTGTAACTGACCTCTACTCTTTCAATTGGATGGAATAATCTTCACAAACATTTTTCTTTCTATAAGTAAAATGAACAGGTACGGGATATATATCAACTGCTGTCAATATTTTTTAAACTTTTCTTTAAATAAAATGTCATACCGATAACAGAAATTAATGTATCATACCTTTATATACAACTTTTCTTTTCATTTGAAGACACGGAATTACTTTAAATTAAGTATTCGAGGGGGAAAAATAGAAAATTCTTTTAAAAAAGAAGTTAAATGAAATTCTATAAAAATTGGAGAGTCAGAAGGAAAGGTCTGTTTTCTGCACTCAGCAACATTGATCAGTTTACTCTAGCTTTTCCAAGACCCTGGTAATGCTCGTCGAAAGACAGTGGTTGTGGTACTTAAGCAAACATCTTGAATTCTTTGTTTGATCGAATATATTTGCTTTACGAATTATTTACCCGGGAAAATTTGGAACGATTCGATTAAA
This sequence comes from Cheiracanthium punctorium, assembly GCA_038373885.1. Taxonomy (NCBI): domain Eukaryota; kingdom Metazoa; phylum Arthropoda; class Arachnida; order Araneae; family Cheiracanthiidae; genus Cheiracanthium; species Cheiracanthium punctorium. The sequence goes on from JAWZYV010011619.1 coordinate 2,006,336, forward strand.
TGGTTTTCTGATTCAGCATTATTTAAAATTGTTGTTAATGTATTTAAGCAACAGAATTAGTCTGAATATCTTTCAAGGGAATTTCGTAGTGTTCATTCAATTTTTAATCGATAATCATTAAGTAATGCATTTAAGAAAATCTAGCATCATTTTTTATACTTAATCACTGTTATTGAATTTATGTATTAATTTATAGTCATTAATTTGCTTATTTCATGTTAGTTTGAGTCGTTAAAATGATTCCAAAGAATGTTAAAATGTATAGAGATATCACTAAATTTGGTACGTAATGCCTTGATTAGCATATTAGTCAATATTTGAGTTCCAATTTTCCGACAATAGCCATCATTGCCCATACAAGAGCTCAAACGCATATGCGTATTTGCGAATGAGAGGATCTAGAAGCTTTACTTCATGTAATACGCTTCTTGGAAATATTGCGACTCATGGGAAAGAAACAAAATCCAAATAGTAATGGTAGCATTAAAAGTCCGAATACTTTCAAAGCGCCATCTAATCAATGTTCGATTTGATTTTATGCACTTTCTTTTACCAAGTCTCAGAACTCTGCGGGAGGACATTTCCAGCAAATCAGAATCCGTAATTCGAGATAATTCGCAGCTACAACAATTCGAGATAATTCCACGAATTGTTGTAGCTGCGTTGGCAACAGCTCATTTTGTGTGAAAGTTTATTTTTATCAGAATGGCAACACTTCAAAGTCAGACATCTACGTTCTCGATTGAGTTATCCAGTTGTGTAGCATGAGTTACCATACACTTAGTATTTTATATATAACTAGGGGCTAGAGTCGCTACGCTCGCTATTCGTTTGAGGCTCATTAGTTCCTAAAAAGGCTTATTCGTAAAAAAGGCCACACTTCCCCTACTTTTTAATTTGGCGTAAAATTGGTGTAATTCTACTTCATGTTTGTCAATTTTACGTGATTCTACATACTCGGACTTGTTTTGTTGCAAAGGCATGAATGATTTTATGCTGTCAAAAATTGCCGAATCAGGCCCTTAGTATTGTGAGCCAAATGCTCCACTTTGATTTTGTCGACATTTCTTTTTATTGCTAGCACTTATTATTTTTATTTTTGTCATGACATTTTTTTTTCTTCTCTAAACATTTATTGGGTGGTGGTCAGCAGTAATTTTGCAATTGTACAATTTTGTCTGAATATGTTTATGGTTTTCTTAATTGTTTAAGCCAGCCAAACAGAGCATTTAATTTAATTTTTTTAAAGACATTAATTGTAACTAATTAAAAAAAAATTCTTCAATTTTTTTTTCCTGGTTGAGGGGAGTATATATGTGATGGAGATTACATATCTAATTTAATAATCATTTACTTTGGCTTTCTTTAATGTAATCTATCCAAAATCAAGAATTCTAAATCACTTCTGTTTTCATTTTTCTGCCATTTCGGCTTTTAAATCTGTATTTTCGCTTTTCACGTATGCACTATTCTTTTTGTTTATTCGTCTCTTCGGACTGGTGTGCTAAAAATAGATTTTAATTGCGTCCGTTTGCAATATCAACGGCTTTTGGTTTCCCCTCATTTGGCATAGCGTTGGCGTAAGTTATTGTTTGTTGCTCTACCTCGTCTTCAAAATTATTTGGACGAGATTACGTCATTTTTAATTTTATTGGATTAACTGTTGGGGTTGCTCTGGTATTGGCGTTATTAATCTCAGCCAGGTGTTTGTTCTCTCCAATGTGTAATTCTATGCTGGCGTAATTTTTAAGTCATTCCATCTTAATTGCACTGTCCATATAGGACGTCATTTTGTTTTCGCTGATCCACCACCGCCCGTTATAATAATGTTTCAATAGTATATGTTTAATAAAATAGTTTAAGTATTTTAACGATTTTTTATTTTATTGCAGCCAAGTGTATCGAACCTGGATTTTCATGTCACAACGCAACTTACTAATTTCAAACAACCTAATTAACTTCCTTACAACACTCTCATAAAGATTATAGCACTAAGAAGTAGAATTTTACCAGAAATACAACTCTGAAGTATGGGTAGTAAAGTCAATGTTTTTATTGGTAGCATGAGTTACCAAACAATTTTAATTAATATTATAAAAATTTAATTAGTTATAAGATTTTTAATGATTTATTGAAAAAAACAATTTAGAATCAGCAGGAATTTTGTTGAAAGAATATATATGCATTTTTTATTATCACGACAGTGCTTTTTAAAAAAAATGTAGCGTGAGTTACCGTGGAATCACACAATTCAGATTTGCGGCAAATAACCCCCCTTCTCATTGGTATTTCAAACAAGTAGTACCATAAATTAAAATAAAAATTTTAAGATAGATGAAATCTTAAAAATTACGAAATTATTTTACTCGCGTCGTAATGATTATGTCACAAATTATTAATATAATTTGAAATTTATTAGACTTGTGAAAAATAAGTTTCCTAATCTGTCAGATATTCCGTAGGATTATTATTTTGACCGTGTCAAAATATGTTAAATTGTTAATTTCGTTATTTTTAAACTCTTGACATTAAATTTCATCAATCTGACTTAGCGATATCTACTTAAGCAAAATTCTATAAATAAATGTTCTCACGTTGTTCATTCGATTATTTCATTAGATATAGTTGGCGTATTTTATTTCGCACGTTTGCAATATTTACACGAATGTATATTAACCTAGATGCTTCTCTAATTAATTTTTGAATTCTTAGCACCAAAATGAAGCAAATTTCACGAGTTAAGTTATTGAAAGAAACGAAAAAGCACATTTTCCACAAGGTTCACTAATGCAGTCTGGATTTTCAGAAAATCAGCTACGGACTTTTCTACGTCGTTTTACACATCTGTGCAAACTATCAAGCCGATCAGTCAAACAGAATAGATTTGTATTCCTCGCAACCTCGCAAAGGAACAAACTTATATATATTTTATATATATATATATATATATACATATATATATATATATATATATATATATATATATATATATATAATATATATATATTAGATGTGTACAAGAATAAAACATAAAAGAATAAGTTGATTATGTTGCATTAATAATATTTCAATTATAATAACTTCTAAATTTAATTAATTTTTTTTAATTTTAATAATGATTAATTTTATTTAAACCTTCGTAATATTGTACAAATAACATTATTAGAACCCTAAAAATGCATATTGTATGATTTATATTTCTTTGACTTCCTTAAACAGTTATTTCAGAATATTTTTTAAGAAACATTTAGTGCATGTGCTTTACTCTAAACATTGCATCAAGATATTTTTATAGAAAAAAAAGTTAATTTAGTTTACCCCTTTTAGTTTATTATAAAACACTGTTTTTTCTTACTTCACAAAATGTAATCTTCAAGTTCATATTACTTTGTTAAAAGTACTGCAAGTCTCCACTTAAAGTTTTACGTTAACTACAAAGACTGTAATCATAAAATGCTTTGCTCTCAAACAAAGCTTTCTTAATTATTCTTTCAAATACTAATTAAAGTTTTGCTACATTTTATGAAAAGATTTGTGTGAACCTTAAATAAATAAGCTTGTGGATTACACGGACTTAATTTGAGTTTCTAACGTACTATTTACTTTTACTTTGATCAACAAGTTCAAATGAAATTTTATGAAGTAAATAACTTAAATTGTACATGAATGTACTTATCACATGACTATTAATTAATTTTTATGCGTATGATTTTGTTTATTAAAAAAACTTTTCCAATAATTCAAATTTACATGTTTTTGAAATATATTAAAACCTATAAAATCTAAGGGTAATTTATTGAGGACCGTGGTATCCCAGTAGTTAAAGCGTTTTACTCATAACCTTTTGCTGTCGGGTTTTGTTGCGACGTATTGCTAAAGACTACCGTGCACATGATGTGTACGTGTATGATAAATCCGTGGTGCCAAAAGACGGTAGCTAGACATTTCAGAGGGGTGGCAAATCGCGAAGTGCCAACTTTCGATGAGGATCCAAATTGTTGCCTAAACTGCAGGAATGACGCATGCAGCTCTAAATGACACATTCAGTGATATGAGCTGTCGTCACCCTGGTAAGCAAGCAAACAAGCATAGTTTGCGTGATAAATAATTATGGAACAGTTTCAAATATTTTAGGTTTTTTTTTTTGGAAGTTTATTGTTAAATAGTCACTTTAAATTAAAGATATTCTAACTAAAACTCATTTACAAGGAAATACAACTAATGAATGCGTCTAAAATGAATAAAACTAATAGGACCGCTGTAGCCCGGTTGGGAGAGGCATCGATCTCATGGCCGAAAGGTGGCGTGTTCGAGCCTGGGACCAACTATCCCATTTGAGGGGCCGTCGATCTCGAAGCACAAAAGGCTATGGGTTCAATCCTGGGACAAAAAAAAGACTACCGTGCTCGCTAATGGTGACTGGATCACGTTAAAATGTGTCATGGTCGCAATGTCCTCCAAGCTCCCATACAAAACGATACCTCTGGGGATAGTAAGACTAAGCCTTGGGGTCTTCTGCTTCGCATTTCCTTCAAAATAAAGAAGCCCCGCTAACGTGTGGGTAGTGCTGCCATCTATGGGCTCCCGAATGAGGTAGAAATGATCTCTTCGGGAATTTCTGGTAGAAGTTAACAACCCCCTTGCAGGCAGTGCCGGTATCGATCTAATCGGGATTCGGGGTTGGTACAAAATGCTATAAAAATCTGCTACATAATCCATGAAAAACAAGACAGACGGGCAGACAGACAATAAAACCAGTATGTTACTTATATGTTACTGTTAGAGTAAAATAAAAATTCTTGTAGTACAATACATTTTTCCTCTAAAACAGATGTTTTGGCCCTTGGTAAGGAAGTTTCGCATTAGCAATGCGCTAACGAAAACAATTTCATCATATCAATGTTGAATTAAACTTATTGCTAAGAAATTTATTCCTGCTATATAAAACTGCTTCCAAATAAAATAATTAACCTAGTATTGCTAGTAATGCTTTCAGAAATCATGAGTGAGCAGTGATCAAGATATGGTGAACAGCTTTTCTTTAAAGTAGGAACTGGTTAACACTAAAGCTACCACAAGCGGTCAAATGACCGATTATGAACTTTTGTATCAAAAATGCGCATAAAATCTTATCGTTTTTGCACATTTGACTTCATGGCTTTTTCTATTAATTATACACAATTGATATCCTATTATTTATTTTATTTGTATATTGTTGTTTTTTGAGTTATATTCAAAAACAATTCTATATTCATATTGATTTCTAAATGTGAAAAACATGTTTGCGGTCAATGTACAATGGAGACACCCTCTATTTGTAAAAAAATGCGATGAGTAAGGAACTAAAAATTCTTATGTGTTTGTAATGTGTTTAATGAATTGAAAATTCTTATTCTTTATGTTTGTAATAGACATTGATAATATACATTTTTGTTTCATTATAATAAAGTTACTTTCTTTATTTGCTTCCTAACGTCCATATTTCATACATTCAATCATTAAACATAAACACCGGTCATTTAACCGGCTATGGTAGACATAGGTATATATTAAATGTTGGTATGTTTAGTGTTAATATTATCCTGAACAATAAAAGCTCAGCACAACCTACGAAACATAGAATGTTTTTGTGTTTTTTCTCATCTAGTTGGGTGCATGTTTAAATAGCTAATCTGTTGAAGCTGAAGTCATAATATATAATACTTGCTTTTACATCCGCTAAAATTATACAGATGTATGTCCCTTAAGAAAGAAAACGAACTTTAAAATAATTTCAGAAAATTCTTACAAATATCGCCAAAAGTTGGCGATGTATAGCAGCAAACTCAATAAAAGTTGATCTGAAGTCCAAACACTTACTTTGTTGAAACGTTAAAAGAGATTCGTGCATTAAATTTACACGTAATTAATTCAGAGTGCTCTCTCTGTAAGCCAGATTATAGGAACTCAGTATTTGAATATTAGCGTAGAGAGACACTTTTTGGCAACTCTGGTTGTTTGGGGAACTCCATGTGTTCCTCTATTTTGAAGAAAATGAGACAGCATCAACATTCTATAATTTATGGATAGACGCATGTTTAGAGCATAACCTCTTCAAATCAGGTCGCTTCTAGTACAGGGTAGCCATAATTAAACTGAAAGTGTTCAAGGGGTGCTGGAGAGAAAACTACCGAGAATATTCCAGTGAAGTTTGGTATCTGCACGTTTCAGAACATGCGCAAGTCAAATATGCAAAAAAAAATCGTCATTTTCACCCGATAGATGGCGCTGTACCGTATTTCAAAGTTCACCGGTGGCATATACAACTTCCAAAACCGATAGACAGAGCGTAGTGACATTCTAAGAGGCATATATAAACAATATAAAACATCATTTACGGTTTATCACAATTCCATACAATTCGTTTCAGTAATTAAATTTTTACAGTAACATGTAATCAAAAATTAACATAAATTAAGATCACAAATTAAACAATTCATAAAGATGCTTTGGAAAATAATTAAACCATTATTTATTCTCATTGACACTCATTGGACCTCTTCTTAATCGTTTCATACGCCGGTATTCTTTCAGAGTAGCTGAATAATTGCTACCATTCTGAAAGAATATCTTCACTAACAATGCACGTTCCTTCTTATTCAGAGTCATGATTGACCATTACTTAATGTGGTCTTGTTTTAACACTGTCCGATGGGCTTAAAATGTGCATATATGGCGTCTATAAGCATTGAAACACGATATAGCGCCATCTATCGGGTGAAAATGGAGATTTTTTTAATTGCATATTTGACTTGCGCATGTTCTGAACGTGTAGATACCATGTTTCACTGAAATATTCCTGGTAGTTTTCTCTGCAGCACCCCTTGAATACTTGCAGTTTAATTATGGCCACCCTGTATATCTCGACAGATCCGTCTCATGTTATTATTTTGCTGAGTCACCCACAAAATAATGGTTTTTGATCAAAACTCTAGTCAAAGTTGTGACTTTTGAAGTTTCTCAGATAAGCGGTTCATCTGTAAAAAATTTTGACATTGCTATATTAGAGATTTATTTCAGATTAACCATAATTTTTGTTTCATTCTTTTATCGAGCTTTGTTTTCAAAATGTTCAATTTTAAGTTCTGGCATCTGTTTAGTGGACATTTTGTATGGGTGTACACGTGGTTGTCTTTGACTGATTTGGCATAAAACGTTAAAATGTTTAATGATAGGATCGCACTTCTTGCCTATGGGCACTACGTTTTCAATTAAAACAGCTGAAAATAAGACTTTTAGGGGCATGATCTTCAAAATATATTGTGGAAACGATATAATACTTCACAAATGAAATATTTTTGTGTATTTATCAGAAGAATTTTGGACTTTTTAGATGATTTCCGGAGATCCGCAATCTTGGAATGATTTAAATTAAAACCGTACATGGTGAGTTATCAGTCTCTGTAAAATTAGATCATGACAAATGCCAACAGTACAGTCACTTGATATTCTGCTTGGATTTCAAATGGTATTGTTTATTTTATATAAACTGCCGTTATTTCATTTTATTATGTCCTTGCTGATGTGACAGATTGCAGCATTGAACTGTATAGTAATCCTGTCTGTATGATTTTTGTGTTAGGGGAAGCCCTACACGAGGGACATCTTCATGCGAGGAGGGATGCCTTTGTCGGGGAACATTTTAAGGCGTTCTAACCCGTATTCACGTTACATCTTTAGTAAGCCGACCAAAACTCCTGACCGTTACATCGATATCTGCGCAGCGAGCCCGAAAGTGGAACCTTCTCACTTCAGCCGTCTGCTATTTACAGTGTCCTATCCCCACGGCCATGGAGGGGCTTGTCATGCGATCTGAAAAAAATGCAATTTTAATTAGAATGGTAAAAAGAAATATTGCAGTTAGAATGGTCACAATGTAATATCTTGAATACAAATTCATGCTTAAGGTTTTAAAAAGGTCTTTCAATTTAACACATACTTTTAGCTTATTTCAAAAGAATAATAATGTGTTTGTTTTATATTGAATACTATAAAGCTCTACCAGATGCAATTATTCTCATTGATGATTTTCACAACTTACTAGCATATTATATGCGCATACAATATCCTACTTACCGGGTGTTCCAAAAATGACCGGTATATTTGAAAAATCGATAAAAACTAAACGGGCAGCGATAGAAATAAACCGTTTGTTGCAATATGTTTGGAACAACAGTAAATTTTCAGGCAGACAAACTCAAAATTAGTAACAATTTTCAACAACAGATGGCGCTGCAGGCGATTTGAAAGATATAGAAGAAAACGCAATCTGTGAGTTCGCTATTCTGTAAGTCGTCTTTCTGCTGTAAGCGTGTGCTATTCGCAGATTGGAAGCTTGCTGTGAAATGGCGGAACTCACAGAATGGCGAACTCACAGACTGCGTTTTCTTCAAATCGCCTGCAGCGCCATCTGTTGTTGAAAATTGTAACTAATTTTCTATGTCTGCCTGAAAATTTACTGTTGTTCCAACCATATTGCAACAAACCGTTTATTTCTATCGCTGCCCGTTTAATTTTTATCGATTTTTCAAATATACCGGTCATTTTTGGAACACCCGGTAGCATTGTAATGCATCAGTGTACTGGCAATTTCGACAAGTGGCCCTAACCATCTGATTTAACTATTACACAACAGTAAAAAAAATGTTATGCGTAAAATAATTTTACTTCTATACTCTCTGAATTCCCCTTCGTACGACGACGTTGTATATGATGCAATTTCCAAAATGCCTGAATTTTCGTTTCCATTTTAGGAGTACAAAGAAGAGAATTAATATATTGGCAAAAGTATAGAGTTCATAGTTATAACTTCTGTATATTGTTAAATGATTGCAGGTAAGACAGTAACTATTGCTGAGTTAAATAGCCATAAGAGAAACTCTTTTATTTTCAAAATTAACCTTTTATATTAGTGGAATGAGTGCTTAAAACTAAGAGGCCATTTTTCGCCAGTAACTAAATTTTGTTTCGTTTTCTGTCCTTATTTTAATAATGTATCTCATGAAAATGTTTCACAATGTGCACAAAATCTAAAAAAGAACAAATAAATATTAATTTGAAAAAAAAAATGGCGAACGAGTCGTTGTAGATCATGTTACTAAATTTCATTCTGTTCGTTTAGGTCGTTTTTGAGGGATGCAAAAGCAAACTTTTACACGATTTTACAAAATTTCAAAATCTTTGAAATATTTAAAACAATATCGGCATCTAGAATTTAAATTAACTTGCCATCTACTATAAATCCGAATTTCCTTTTATTTCACAGCTATTTTCAGTAATGGAGAAACATTTACTCAATTTTCTCAAAATCTCTAAAACAGTTTACGCACTTTTTACGTCTATAGCTTAAGAGACCACTGACTTATTAGCATGCTAAATTTTATTTCATTTGTTTTAGCGTTTGTACGTGGTATAAACAAACACATTTTAAAATTTTTTAAGAAGTTTCAGCAAAATCTCAAACTCTAATTATACTTTTCAAAACACTCGACGATTACAGTTTAAGTTTAATGACCACCTATTATCTTACCGAATTTCATTTCATTTGCATCAGTCTTTTATTACGTGATGATGAAAAAAAAAGCTTCACGGGTAGAATTACAGAACGACCAACACAGAATGACAGGATGACAGACATAGTTTTTGATAGTCGTACTGGGTTCCCAGGTGCTTGAAATAGGATAGAAATGGCAAATTTTTTAGTAATGTACAGACAAAATTCTTACTTTATTTATGCGAACTAGGATCCCTTAGAAAGCCTCCCCACGGGGTGAATTCCCCCTATAGGCCTAGGACTCTATTGCAGTCAATCGGTCTCAATCCACAAGCTTATTTACGTAGTCTGAGCAAGAGCAAACTTGTAAGACGACACGAACTCCCAAAATGACAGAAGAGACTCGCATCTCACTTACACAAAACATTTTATTAAAAAACAAACACTGCACGGATTACACATAAAAAGAACAACAGCCATAGCTCACTCCATCTTAGCCTCGCTACTCTTCTACGAACTACAACGATTCCCTGGCGGAAGCGTCACTGCTTTTATTTTGCCGCTGCAGTCCTGGAGTTTGGCTGCTCAGGTGGGGAACACCTGTTACAAACTTACTTTTTAGACTCTGTACACAAACTTGCTGTTCTACTCTACCTTGCAGTAGGGAAACAAAATTTAGGATTATAACATGTATGTACCTACATTTATAATCCTAACATGTTAAAAGAGAACATGTATGTACCTACATGTTATAATCCTAACATGGCATAACTTTTATAAATTAAGAAGATTGTACATTGTACGAATTTTTTTCACAAAGATTTATAAATCGAATACTTGTTTTTCGAATAGATACAAGCCCATGTACCCTTCAGGAATTTTATATTTTTGTAAGTAATAAAAGGATCTGATTTCTCCTTAAAATAAAAAATATGTATGTAATTATAGATTTAAAAAATACGACATTTTCTGTGTGTACTTATTTACAGGATATATGCGATACTTATTAAAATACTCTCCTCATAGTATTCAAAAAACAGAAAAGTACATGCTTACATGCTTGCCATACAGTTTTTAGATGAAATTATGGTTAGTAAATATTTTCTGATATTTGATCACAATGATAACAAAGGAAGTAAAATTAAATTTCATCATCTGTCCTGAGAAATAGTTTACATCAAATAAATATTTGTTTAATCTTATATTTCTATAATTAAAATGCTCAACTGCTTTTATAAGATGAACTTCATCATTGCGGGCAGTACGAAATAAAAGATTATTTATGCGGTTAATTTATATTTTTACCAAGTGAATGACCGTAATTTCGCCGTTGCAGATGAATACATATTCTTTAAATGATTGTTTATATTACAATTAAATATTTCAAAAAACAGAGTTTTTTAATGAGAGCCTATTTATTCATATTTTCTACAATAAATTGCTTATTAGCAGTAAATATTATTAAACACTAATAGGTCTTTTATAAAATGTCATCAAAAGATAATAATGCCAAATAGTTTTCATCTGATTTCTTTTCTAATTCATAATACATTTATTCAAACAGAATTATTACAAAGGCGATATTATCTCAACAAAAATGGACGGTACCAGGCAATGCTTTGAGGGCGATGGAATAAATGACCATCGCTTTAAATTCCGTCGTTTGGAGACAAAAGCTATGTTTTAATTCCATGAATTTTGCGGCTTCAGTAATAAATTTAATGGCCATTAAAATAATGCCATCTAATCAAGGATAACATGAAACGATTGCTTTCCGAAAATTGTGCTTGCGGGTAATTTAAAGTGTAATTTTCTCTCTCGGTTACTAAATAATTGAGACTCATTTCCTTCCAAGATTGATAAGCGCCACCATATTTTGTGTTTGAAATGGCGGGATTGCTGGTTTACTTTCATAATGAAATTTCATAAAGAAAAGAAATGAAAAATAAAAAAAGAAGTCAGGATATTTCAGACATGAGCGGATGGACGGGTGGTGGGAATGAAGCTAGGCTGTCAATTCGCGTGCTATAAATACACAACTAATTTATTCAGAACGTGTGCACCGTATGCATTTATTTTTAGAAGAGAAAAGTGATGGATAGGTAATTGCGTAGAATGAAAGAAGTGATTAGATGGAAGGTTTTAATGAACTGGAAATACGTTTATGCTTTAGACGTATATTCAGATGAATAGCGATAAAAAAATGTTAAATATTAGCCGCATTTTTAGTTTCTGATGCATATGAAATTAGGGGATAACGCATGCATTACTAGTTGGAGTAAAGTATTTCTGTTGTAGTTGTAGAAAAACAGGTACATTAGGTTGCATTTGGAAAGTATGAATAACATTACATGTTTCGAAGAAACATATTTATCTGTGCAGGGTAGCTGTAATTAAGCTCCCCATATAAACTGAGTTCCACTACAAAAACGGGTGAACGGATTACAACCAAATTTGGGATATAGACTATACATAAGATGCTTTGAAGGAATTTTGAAAAAAAGAAAAAAACGTTCGAACAATTTTCACTAGGTGGCGCTTTGCATGAGAAAACAGCAAATTTAAGAATGGGAATGGCTAATTTCAACTGTGCAAATAATTTCAACAATTGTAGAGTATGTTTAGAGCCTTTATTAATTCACATAGGTCATTTTGGACTGATTTCTCCATGCAAAGATCCACCTAATGGACACTTGATGAACTAAACATTTTATTAAAAGTCTTCGGGCACATTCATGCGCAGTTCGTATGCCAAATTTGGTCGCAATTTGCTCACCACTTTTTTTAGAACCCTATTCATAGAGAAAGTTTTATTATAACCACCCTGCGTGTATATTTTAATCAAAACGGAAAAACATTGTCAGGGGATTCCATGTTGCGCCTTATTATTCATGAAATAATACGTTATACAGAACAAACCTTTACATCTCGTAAAAAGAATATAGGGTAGGCTGGGGTCGAAATGGACAAGGTCGGTCTGACATATCAAATTTTAAATCGTGATATCGTTCGCAGAACACTCAAGAGATCACAAAACGGTACTGCGGCCTGTAACGGTACAGGAACTGCAATGAAATCAGTTATCTGCGTTCTGTGATGGATAACGCGCTGTTCTATCCTACAGTGTAAAAAGTTGTTTTGTTAAAACTTTGCATAGAATATTTAAAACGTTATGCATGATTAATTAAGTAGATTGTGAATGTCTCATATTTTTATCCCCATTCCCCTGTGTAACTTTTATACACATACTTCAGTATAATCGAGTGATAACTTCAAAATGAAATCAAGGTGTCCATTGTAAAAAGAGATAGCGAGAAGCGTTTTGATATTTTATATTTGACGCCCATACGCAAAATAAGCAGGATACGCTTCCAAGATTTTTTTCTTATTTTTACAGAAATGATTTGTCCACATCCGTAAGAAACAGGTAATATAAATACGCAGAAGTAAGTTGTCACGAGGAACAGGAAAAGGGCTGCCCCCACAAGCATTTCAAATGAGTGGTAAGGTAAACGTGGCTGCAACGAAAAAGAAAAGCATAAAGCTGGAAGAGTAAAAAGAAATTGCATTGCCATAACAGGGACTCTTATGCAGATGAAGGATATTTTTGCATCATCGCTCTGTGGATGATTTCAAAAAATAACAGACAAACCAAATCCAGAATAGCTAAAATGTATCACTTTTCATCATATTGGCCCATGTAAAGTGTAGAAAATGTGAATGGCAAAATGAATGTTCAAACTGTTTTTCTGGGTAGTTTTTCTTATAATGTCAATAATTTGTTAAAAGAGTGGTTTATTGGATTCACTCTCAGAAAAATTCGTCTTTATACACTAACTTTTTATCCCTCATTTTTCAACGAATAATTTCCGTACTCCTTGGAAACGTAATATTTCCGTGAAATGTTCCCGAAAATCTTATGAATAGGGGAAAATTTCGTTAATTCTAAACAAGTTTCTTCACTTGACAGAGGGAAAAAAAGAAACTGATATTCGTCAATTAACGGAAATATTCCGGCAGGAGTGATTGCTGCAAAATTTCAGTGAATTGAAGAAATAATTTTTGAGAGTGTTGTTTCCTTACAAATTTCCAGTTTAAAGTAATGAAGTTCATGCATTATTCAGCATTGTCTTCCTATTATGTAAATCACTCGATAATATCATTTTCTGTAGCATGATAGCTTTAAAGGACACGACTGTAAACGGTACGTCAAATATATTTAAAATTTCAGTGATAAAAATTTAAATATTACAACTAACCCCAAAAAATGTTATATTTTATATAGGACTGGGGACAATTCTAACAATATGCACTCACAAAAATTCAAACTGTACTCTCTTGTCAAGTGTTATTCAAAAATTCCATTTATGCAACTGTTTTTAAAGGCCTGAGATGTCTAGCTCAAATGTGCATTAAGTTCTTAAATTAAGTTATGTAAATATTCAACAAAATATGCAAAATGTTACAATTGAACCAGGTCTTACCTATCTACGAAAGGAAAGGAAAACAACTAACAATAGTAATGTAACAACCAAGCCTCGTTAGTGTTAGAATCGACGAGTAAATTAATTTTAAATCAGGTTTCTGGTGGACGGCTTGAAATTAAATGTATATTTTTAATTCAACAATATATTTACTATCCAAAATAAAAATCTCTTATTTTTTCAATCGCGTATTGTAATACTTACGCTGTGAAAAAAAAAACTACACTTACAAAACTAATTTTGATTTAATGAACTAGTTTGAAGACTAGTCCCTTCAAACACAATATTCTTCAGGAAATGTACTATACGGTGCGTATAGTACAGATTTTTAATTCAAAATAAATGTAAAAATATCAGTATCCTCCACCTCCACCCACCATTAGACTCCACCGTACAGCAATTCGTAGCTATCTCCAAGTCACGGTGATAATCTTTGAAATTTCAGTCGTCCCAGTGACTAACGGCTAAAGAATCATTATCACACCACAAGTCTAAGATTATTGGTATGGGCATGGGTGTCATTCCGTCCGTTCTTCCATAGGAGGCTTCATATTAGTCCACCTATTAGGTAATTTCACAATAAACAGGCCAATACTTCACGTCATAGTAGTCAGCCAAGGTCTCATGTTACCAAGCGCCACGTAAGGAGAAAGTAAATAATTTAAAAAAAGTAAGGAAAACCTTTGACATCTCATGAGAAAGAAAAATCTAAACGATGAAGTGCAGAAAATGCCCGCATAGCGTAGCTATTATTCGGCTATGGCTAATGCTGGCCACTGTATTTATCTCAACAATGGGCCAATCCAAGACGAGTTAATGCGATTCATTTTTTATTCATTTTCTGAAAATATTAATATTGTCGCCTGACAATATTTTCAAAAATTGTGTTTCTTCTTACTTTAGGCACATATGTTTATTATCAGTTTATTTATATGCATTTATTTTAATTATACAAACAGTCACAAAACCGAGCACATATGTAAACATATAATGTGACTCTTTTCTTAATATTTAATTTTATTCTTTCATATCAAAACTGAACCGAGGTTTAGTTTTGATATGAAAGAATTTTCATATCAAAACTAAAGGTTTAGACGGTCCCACTGATTCACATGTTAAAATCTGCTTCACTGATTCACATGTTAAAATCTGTCCCACTGATTCACATGTTAAAATCTGCTTCACAGAGTGGTCATGTCTCGTAGTCGGCCTAAGTGTGAAGGTCCCGGGTTCGGGTCCCATCCCGCGGCTGTCGATCTAACGGTCTGGCGTTTTGGTAGGTTTACTCCAGATGCAACGTGAATACGCGTTAGAGCCCCTTAGAAAGTCCTCTTACAAGGCACCCACCCTCCTTGGCAGATCGCGTTGTCATAATCACACAAACATCAAATATTTATATACTACCACATAAAAAGATAAATATAAAAAAGCATCATGGTTCTTCTTGCAAGCAAGTTAAAATATTGACGCCACAAAACTTGTTTAAGAAAATATTTTGAAGTACCTTTATGCAAGTAACTGTTACAAATAAAATCAACTAATTTATTTTACTAATTAATTTAACTATATTATTTTATTAATTCATTTATGCATAAGAAGAGGTGCACAAACTTATACATAAGTCGTGATATCCCTAAGAAAAATGTAGGATTTCTTGCTTTAAATTTAAGTCCGATTTAAACGTTCTTACAACTTCACCATCCTTTAAGAGAACTCTGTAATATAGTACTGCATATACATACCTTATGATATAATTTTCATATAAAATTGTTAAAAAAATCTTGATGTACTGTAATTCAATTCCACGAGGACCTCTTACTAACTTGCTTTCATTGAAATTTGTGTCTGCAACAATCATAGCAAATAGCTCGCCCGAACAACTTCAAATGTGCATCTCGTTACAAGCACGGAAAACTCGATTCCAGAACAATATTATTATTTAGATAGCTCCTATTTTCCCCGAAGAAGTACAAGACCGTTTTCGTCGAGAGAAAAGGGGCCTTTTCTTGAAAATTACTCTTCGAGATCTCGCTAATTACAACAAAACTTGTGTCATTAATTTAGAAATCAAATAGTGCAGCTCCGATGTTGAGTACTCGAAGAATTTTCGAAATTTCTACATGAATTCGAAATCGTTTGGTTTGAATGTGTTGGGGGTACTTTCGCTTGTGTCTCTCATCAGTTTTAATTAAATTTCGGAAACGTTAAGATCTCTGTTGGGATGATGGCCGAGCCTCTTGTAAAATCCTCGCTTGTAAAAGTTAAAGGGCTGCTGGTATGTATTCTTGTCCAGCGGATAACTTCCAGAAAAGATGGAAGATGAACAAAGGCCCATATAAGCAATTACGTAAATGAAACTGCCTTGATTTATGAGCAGTTTGAAATTAAATCATCCCATTAAAAATCTAGAGTTTTAACGCGATGCAATGGTGAAATATTTATAATTATTACATCTTGGAACTTTAATAATTATTACAGAAATAATAATGCCACGGGATATTTTCTAGTATGTTAAATAATTTAGGAATAGATTTTTACTTTCCAAACATGCACCACGTAATGAAAGTTTTGTAATCATGAAAAAATTCGATTATGAGATTTTGATGTATTTACGCATTTTAAGGTTTTGAATTCATTTATCCTTTTTTTAGCGTAGCAAATACGGAATATTATTCATAAACTGAAGAAACAATTTTCGATGAAGTTGTATAAAAAGTGAATTACGGACATGATGAATGCTATTTAATGCTTTTTTGCAGGCTTCTGGAACATGTTTAGGGTAGACCGGGACACATTTTCCAACTTTTTGTAACTTAATTTTCGTATTTTTTAAATCTGTTTTGAGGTAAGCAGAACATCATTGTATTTCCTATACCTTTATTTGCAAACTAAGTTATTTTACGGAAATGTAAATATACTTTGAGTAGGTGGTTAAGTTTTCTGTTCATCTTTATTTGGAAAATGTATCCCGAACGGGGAAGTTTCCCAGACTACCAAATCCAAGCTCTCAAATACATTACCAAGATACTTTTTAATATGAATTTGCTTGTCTGAAAAAATGTCTTGTTCCAATTAATTTTGAGCACCACACCGAACCGTCGATTTCATTTATTGCAAATTTCGGTTTTTCCTTTCCTTTCTTCAATTGCTACTGTCCTAAAAGTACTTGAAATTAATGATGAAATACATCATTATGAAAAAGGAGCATTATAATATTTATGCCTCACGTTTTTAAGAAACTTTATCAAAGATTTTCAAAATTCCGTCGGTCGAAATTATTCTGTGGTCACATAATCACCACACCAGACTACATTTAATTTGTAAGTACATTTTATATGTACAGTATGTCCCAAAAAGGTGGTAACGGGCTTTAATTCTTTATCGATTAGAGATAAGTTG
The DNA here is from genome assembly GCA_038373885.1 of Cheiracanthium punctorium. Lineage (NCBI taxonomy): Eukaryota > Metazoa > Arthropoda > Arachnida > Araneae > Cheiracanthiidae > Cheiracanthium > Cheiracanthium punctorium. The sequence goes on from JAWZYV010011619.1 coordinate 2,023,751, forward strand.
GCAGCGTAAATTGAAAAAAAAATGTTCAAAATATAAGATCGGAAATAGATTACGCTACAAAAATCTCCTCTCGTTAATTTTCAAAAAGTTTAGCTTTTTAAATTTGTATACAACCCCTGTATGAAAAAAATTCCCAGTGACTAATGAGGTGCCATACAAAATTTGAGAACTATACCTTAAAAAGTGTCAGAGATAAGAAGACTAATATAACGCTGACTTAAACCACTTTTCAATGGCTCTTGAAGGGAAAAAATTGCATCTAATGATCGCATTTCAAGGGTCGTACAGAAATTACGAAAGAAAATCTTTTTTTCTACTCTAGCAATAAACTTTTACATTCAAAATCACCTTCATCTTCACCAATTATCTTTCTTTGTAGAAATATTTGTGGCTCAGCCTGATGTAAGGCTCAAATTTGGTACATCACCTTAGTGCATCTGCCAAATTTTAATAATTAGGAATGCTTTTGTACGGTGTCGTATAAAAATTTGAAAATTAACGAGAGGGTCTTAGTACCGACCTTATTTTGAAAAATTTCTCAATTTGCATTGAACACTTATTTCTAATAGATAAAGACTTAAAGCCCGTTACCACCTTTTTGGTACATCATGTGTGTGTGTGTGTGTGTGTGTGTACACACACACACATATATATACTGTGTTCCGTACCCTAATAAAACAATGTCCTCCCAAAAATATCTACTGAACTTTAATGTAACATATATCAAAGTTTTATAATTTATTTTGAAAGAGCCCATCACATGAGACTTATTTAGAAATAATTTGGTATTAATTGAAATTTTCTTTAAAACGACTAATTGTTCACAAAATAAGGAATTTCATTTACATTAAAATATATTGTATAATTTAACGATTCTATCTGAACGTTTGCTGTAGATAAATTGTAAATATTTTTTAAGCACTACTCTAACTGTGTTCGGAAATTAATACACTTAAAAGTTTCTTCTTTCATGTTTTCTGGAAGTGACATTTGGAAATACAACATATTTTTTTACCTATATCTAATATTTAAGCCTTTAGACTAGACAATTTATCTCATATGTTTGTAAACACTAGCTAACATTTTCCTTTATTCATTTCTTTCAATTAATTTGTTTTACCACAAATGTGTAAAATTTATTTTCTGTGCAACGCCTGTAGGTTTAATAAACTTTCATTTCGAATTTTAGGCCATGTTAATTGGATGCACTTGAAGTTTAAACTCATAATCAATATCGGTTCTCACAACAGTATTTTGAAAAATTCCTATATTAAATTTTAATAGCAATTACTTAAAAATTTAAGAAATGTGTATTTTGCCTAACGTAAATTAGTACACATGTTTTCATTTTACAACACCAACAATCTTATGGATATTTTCTAGGTAAATTAAAAAGAACTATGTTTCGTACATCCTATACAATCGGAATGTTTCATTTCTAATTATGTATTGCTGTCAAATATCTTCATTTAGTACACGTTTTCCTATTATTTTGTAACTTTTTAGTAAAAAAAAAAGGATTAAAATTTTGTAACATTTTCTAAATATATATATATAAGAGTTTTTCTGTAATAATTGCTTTAAAGATCGTAATATTGCGTAAGATGAGCTTAATTATCTGCGAAACTTCTCGAAGGAAACGACCGTTCCGTTATTTTGCGCCAGATCGAGTGTTGGAAGCTATCCCAACTATAATGAGATCATTACGCTACAGACTGGAATAACTGGTGGATCTAGAAGGATAATGATTGTTGTGTAATATAAAGACTTTCTTCAAAAATGCCTGCATAAATCGAAAAAAGAAAATATCTTTGGATCAAAACTAACACACAGTTTCTTAGAGAAGAACCTTGAAAATAAAATTATAAATAAAAGTATTGGAAAGTTTCTTCGATTGGGGAGCGCAAATGGAATTTATGATTTTTAAACAATAAATCTTCCATTCATATCCGGCCATTTTTATTACCAAAGTTTGAAGTTCAGGTGAAATTCTAAAAAATCTGTAGCCTTAAAATTTTGTTCTTTAGAAAATCCTTACATTTTATAATTATATATAGCTGTATTAATCATGAGAGCAGAATCACTTCCATCACAGTCTTCACATTTTAGCAGATGCTATTAGTCAAAATAATTTTTAATGAATATTTGAGGATTATTAAATTATTTGAAATTTATGAATTCAAGATTAAAAGGTCCCACTAAGATAAAAGGGTCAAGTAAATGCATTTTATGTAAAAAGAATTATTAGCAAAAAGTACAGAAGTTTGACGAATGCTTCCGTAATTTTTATGTACCATATTACAAGAAAGTTGAATTCTCACACATTGCAGCCTATGGAAGCAAATGCTTTAAATTGCGCTAGTGTTTAGGTTGTGCATTCTATTTTATTTTCAAATTGGATATGCATATTATAGGTCAGAGTCATGCAACCTGTAAAGGTTTGGTGTACGTAGAACGTAGTTTTTGAAGAGAGCTATAAAAATTCACTCTTATACATTATAGCCTACAGAGCAAACTAAGTACATTAATGCCAATATCGCACTGATAGTCGGTGAAAGTATCAAATTATTCTTTTAATACACTAAATTAATGACAAATATACGAATTAAAGAAAATATTCAGATACCAAATTATATATATATTTTGTTTCTTCTGAATTATTCTTCAATTCAAATTTATTTAACGTTTGGTAAAGATCACGTGTTCGGTAATTCAAGCGAAATCACTCCAAGCTTTTTTCTTTCTTAGACTCTGAAAATATATTCATGGTAGTCATTGTTTTAAGTTCACTTCAGGTCTAGGATTTTAGCTCATTCCATTGTATACAATGAAACTTGTTTTAGTACTTCCTTTACATTTAGTACTTATCCATGTAGCATTTTTTTGTACCTTTATATATTGCCTGAATTATATACAGGCAATACAAATTTTAAGGCTAGTAAAGGATTGAGAAAATGCAAAAATGAAATAAAAGGGATTCAAATGTAACTGTAATATTAATCATTAAAGTTCACGGTTAAGAAATAACGCAACAAACGGAATTAGTAAATTATATAATTATCAGAAAAAAAGTGATATACAAAACCGATATATTCACCTTGAGTAAAAGTTTTAAGGCCACCGATAATTTTTAAAAATAAATATACTGGCTTGAATGTTACTGAAATTACAAAAGATTGTTCCAACTTTTAAATTTGGAAATTTATCATACATTTCCTGGAAGTTTTGGTGCTCTTTGTGAAGATGGTCAAATGTAAAGTTAACTGATCATGAAAGAGGGCAGATTGAAGCTCTTTCTTCAACAGGAATGAGCATCCGTACAATTGCAAAAAAATAGTAAAGACTGCAGTAAACGATTGTTTAAATTTGGAAGACAATTATGGTAAAAAAGAATACCGGGTAAGACCTACAGCTTTGTACTCCCGTGATAAAAATTATACGTGATGGAGTTTGTACATGAACGTGTACTGGAAAGTACTCAACCAGGAAAACTTATTCCGGCGATGGATTTAAATGTTTGTCAAAAAAAACATCTATAACGCACTTAGAAGGTCTGGAAGTTACGTTTATACAGCAGAATTGGCTAAGCCTCAGTTGCTGCAGAAGCACAAAACAGATCGCCATCAAATTATGACCTGGGATAACTAATGGATAAGATGTTTTTTCATGAAATAAAATAGAATTTGGATGGACCAGATGCATGAAGTACTATAGGCATGGTTTAAGAAAAATATTATCCCAGCAGCATTCGGGAGTGGTCTCCGATGACTTGGGTGTGCCTTGCTTACAATGGTATGGATTAAATTTATTTCGTTTTGGGTAAAATGATTTCAAAAGTGTATTAAAGTGTCCTAACAAGTCATCTTTTACCAAATGTTTAATCTTTTGCTGGAAAAAAGTGAAAATATGAGCAAGATAATACACCTAGCCATTAGTGGTACTGCACACAAAAAATGATTCTGGTAACAAGTCAACAATGTTGAAACTTTGAAATAGTCAGCTAAGTCTCCAGATCTCAATCCAATAGAGAAATTATGGTGACTTAGCAAAAAGATTTTATGTATTCAAATGGGAGACATTTTACTTCATCAGTGGAGCTTAAACCTACTGTCCAAGACGAACGATACAAAACAGATCTTATACTTTGTCAGAAACTAGTTTCATCCATGAAAACAATGGTATTTAGAGTAATTCGAAGAAATGGCGCCTACACAAACTTCTAAAAGGTCTTTTTTTTCTCATATGCTATTTTCTATGTTGGTCTCAACTTTTTACTCAGGCTTAAATATTGATCTCCGTGTTCTTTGATACTTGCTGATCATAAAGTATTGACAAATGAATTTTGCTACATTTATTACTTGTACTTAAGGTTAATAATTATAAAATAATATTTTAATCCGCAGTTTAATATTTTACTATTTTCACTCACCTTAAAAGTTTTACTCCGGTTGTAATTATAGTAAAATTACAATTTACTGTTTTTCAATATTCCACTTAAAATACTTTGAATCTCACCCGAATAACTGAATCATCAGGCCAGTTTTTTTATTGCTATAGCTAGAAATGCCATTATCCAAGGACTAATGTGCTTTTCATGATAGATATTACTAATCTACATTATTGAATCAATATTTTAAAATCTATGTAGATGAACAAGTCGAGGAACAATTTTACAAATTCGGGGACTAATCGGGTGTAAAATTACTTGAAAGTTTTTTACCAAAATCTATACACTAGCAACAATGTTTACCGTTGCTCCCTAATATATTATGAAATACCCGCAGAAAGTGGTGTATTAGAACATAAAGTAATGTAAGTTTTATGGAGCTTTCAAAAATAGCTACAGTAACAAAAAGAAATATTTTAAAACTTTATTCACATTTCGCTTGATAATGCGTGCACATGAAAAAATTACAAATAGCAGTAACCAAAGTAATGACAGTTTCATACACGACTGCTCTACAATTATATAAATTCAAGATATTTACTAACGTCATAATTTCCATACTCTAATTTATGTAGAAACCAATTTTATCAGTATATAACTAAAACACCACTTAAAAAGTATACATTTGTAAAAACGCATCTTAAAAACGAAAAATATTAACATCTGTGTTGTGCAAAAATATCTTAAAATTTATGATATTCCAAATGCACACGTAATTCAGTATGTTTATATATAGTAAAATGCAAATATTTTTTTATTTATAAAGGTTCTTAAAACTAACAAACTTACTTAGCTTTATAACTATAAAACTTCAATATCAGAATTTTAGAAGGGCAATTTCAAAGTCAGAACAACTTTTCAGTCAGAATATGAAGTCCATCCAACGCAACACTAAGCATGAAAATAACTAATTTTCGCTGTAAGTAAAATTGAACTATAATAATTTTCAAGGTCTTCGATATTTTTAAAGAGTATTAATGAAGAACATAATGCGTCAAATATTAAACAGATGGATACATACGATGTTCAGAAACACAATTTCAAGATTTAATGTGTATTCAAGTTTTGGAGATTTACAAAAACTTCCAAGGTCTTCGGATGTGTAATAATTGTAAAAATTATTCATGTATTTTGAAGAAGAAATTCTTTAAGCAAAGAACTTTGAGAATTTTAGGAAAAATCCTTTTCACATACATAGTTGGATGGGATATATTAAAACTCAAAAGACAAATTTAATGCAAAAAATGCCTTTCATCACTTTAAAAGCAAATTTTTCAACTTTAACAATGGACATGTGAACAGAATATACATAGTAATATAATCAATATACTTGTAGTCTTTTTTAGAAAGGTTTGGCATATTTAAAAGATGTTAACTGAAATTTTACATTGTCACTATAATATTGACATACATAATGTTTTATATTGTTTGTTAATTAAAATTATGCTCTACGTTTTTCATGGCATTCTTGGAGTAGAATAAAGCCAACATATGACTGAAAATTAGAATATATGTCGCACTCAACTTCGTTTCGTAAGTAATATGTCCTATTATTTACTGGCACCTTTTAAAGTCTCGATATTTTAATTAATCACATGTAACTTTTGCTGAAAAACTAAGCTAAAAGGCACAAACCTATGTAAAAATGTTTTCTGACCTTTAAACTTAAGTCGAGAATCAGTCCAAATGTTTTCAGCTGCTTACAAATAGTCTATCGGTACATCATCACTAATTGTTTTTCTAAATTCCCGATTTTCATCCATAACTAGCATTGACAAACTCACTAAGCATTTTTGTTGACATCTGGCAACTTTTTTGATACCATAAATAAAAGGTTGTCAATCTCGATACTAGCAGTCAGTTTACTAAGTAAAATGTCACAAAAAATATTTTCAAACGGCAGTTATTATTTCGACGTGAATTATAAGTATCAGGTTTAACATATATGATTATGTTGAATCTTGATTTTGAGACTCCATTGTATAAATCCGAAACATTTTTTCATCCCACGGTACACCAATAAAGGATATACATTCATCTAACTTCCTGCAAAAGTACAGAATTTTATTAATTTTTGCGTTTGAAACGAGGAATGTCTTACAGTCCGTGGTAATAATGATGTAATCAGAACCAGTTTTTGCACCAATTGTTAAGTGACTTATAAAAGAAAATTCCCCACGTCCGAACATAAGATTTGCATGATCCAACTCCTTTTTTCAAGTCTTTGATATTGATTTTTCCAATCTTATTTTTTCCTCCCTTTAAAGCTGATTGCCACTAGCCTTACACAACATTTTGTAAAAAATTCCATCTTTCCCTTTGTAATGCGAAATAATTCTGGCGTTTTTCTTTGAATTATTTACTCCTGAATATTTTTTTTAAAGTTCTATAATTAATACTCTACCGAAAGTGGAACTTCAAAAGTCTCGTACAACTACAAAAAGCTACTCAAGCAATCTAAGAGGAACAGACTGAATTACACTCAGACGCAATAGCTGCTAAACATAATCTACAATACTCAGTTGAGTACGTTTGACAGAATAGAATGGTGCGTAACGACATTCCACTGCATGCCGAATGTCATCTTTTTCACTTCGTAACATTCCTTTGGGTGGAATATTGCCGAGTTATCCCTATCCTCAAAATCAATCACTGTGGTTGGATTGAGCTTCTTTTTGGCAGCTACAAAACGCTTGTTCTGCTCGCACGTCCACGAGAAGCTCTTCACATCAGCGATGTATGGCGATGGAATAAAATTCATCTCTTCTGGACAAAAAGTCGTGCACGATTCTGCTCGTCTCTTTTGACCTTTCAGCACTGGAGTGGGCCTAATTTTCCTTATATGAGCTATATCTGATTTGACTACTACTGATTCAGTGCTACCTTTCGATCCAAAGTCTAGCTTCCTCTTCGCTATTCGGAATAGTTCTTTTCGGAGGGCCTTCCTTTCGACAGCAGATAACTGAACTTCTGTTCCGAGAAGCAATTTTTTATTCCCGGTAAGAGCTATGGCTATATCGAGTGGATCTTCAAACGCTACGAAAGCCTCGTGTTGACGAAGTATAATCCCTTCTTTCTTCACGGACAAACCTTTGAAGAATTCCCGGATGTCCTTGCGACAAGCTCGTCTCGGTAAGTTTTGGATATGAATGAAAGATTCGGATCTGAAAAAAGAAAAAGAACTTTGATTCATTTCTATTTCAGACACAACGAGGAATTAGTTTATAAAATGTTTGCAGTATACAACATCTTTTGTTCTCATCGACTAAAATAATGACAGATAAATTAATTTCGTTAGAATACAAAACGCTGAAATAATTCGACAATCATTCCGGGATGTTGTAATAACTGTTTTTAATAAAATAGGGAAGGAGATTATGAATTAACTTTGTATATACATAAACATTATAAATAGGAAAATGTATAAATTAGGATAACAAATTATATTTTAAACATTAACATTTTCTAGTGAGTATAAAATTGTGCGAGAAAAATTTTAAAGAACTCTAAATTATAAAAGAAATACAGTGAAACATTTAAACACTAATTAAAAATCAATTTTCTAAAAATGAAGTTTAATAAAAATTGTATAGTTTCAAGGAAAGAAGGTAGATGATACAGAAACTAAAATGCTTTTTAAAGCGGCAATAAAAGTAAAAAAGAAAGTATTTTAAGAATATACAAACATAATTTATTTGCTCTTTTCCTTGTCAAAAAAACAGTGTTTTTTGGCTCCAAAACTTTGAATCAAAATATATAATGCCACTGACAATGTCAAACTTATTTTTAAATTTAAATGAACATCAACAAAACGTAGCATACCTAAAAGTAAAATATTTACTTTTCCTGGATTAAACAGAGTTTTCAGTAAATGTATGTATGCGCGAATTGTTACATTGGAGTTTTTTCTATTTAATAAATCATATTTTAATAACAGAGCGATTAACATCAATGCGTTTCTAATTCTTATTACTATTTTACATGAAAAAAGTTACGACAGTTTGTTAGACATTTTTTTTAATAATTCGCTTTATAATGAATTCATTAATAATTGTTAAAATGCAGCGACTTCCATATCTTCTAAATAGCAAAAATAACAATTTCATGTTTACATAAGTAAGTTGAAATAAATTTTTAACTACTTCAAATCCTTCAACTTCATTTTAACTGAAGATTTTATTGTGAAGAAAATTCAGTAACTAGTTTCTATTAATAACTGATGATTGAAACTATTTCCATGCCTTAAAATTCATATATATTTTCTTGGTCCCGTGGGATCAGGTGGAGTAATTATGATCACGTTATTCTTAATATTTTTACTATGGGAAATACTTCTTTCTTTTTAGTATATAAATAAGGGCAACATTAAACTTTTAAGAGACCTTGTTAAAATTGCATTTTCATAAAGTTTTCTAATTGCAACGCAAGCACATAGTTATAATAAAAACATACAAAGAAAATGGTGTAATTTTGATTCTCAGATTTGGAGTTATGACGTGTTGATTTCTCTTGATACTTACACGTACAAAATTTTTTGGAGTAATTCAGACTACTGTTATTGTTTTTATTTGTTTTTATAGCTAGCCCAGAGCGTAAATAATTGCTATTCAATGAGTAAGAGTATTATACATACATAGCCTCTTGCTGCCAATGTGTGTGTAAAATCATTCTTTATTAAAAAAGGAAAAGAGCCGTATTAAGTAGCATTGACGTTTTAAGAACAAATTAAAATATGAAAATAATGTTAAAGATTTGTTTTTTGTAGACTTTTATAAACAACTACTGTTCTAGTGACGTCATATTTAGGGTTGGTTTCCCCGCGATCTACAGGAGCAGTTTCATACTATACAAACTTATCTAGTATACTTTTAATATCTTCGAATGTAATTCAGACGTTGTTCAGAGGGTCATGACAGTAACTTTTGACCAATTGAAATTTTAAAGATTATTCAGTATCAAATTTTCCATTTCATAATTTATTACTTAATATGACAAATAAAATTACTTTAATTATTTTCGGAATATATTTTAAATGATAAGATAGGCATTTGTTTTTCTTGGTCAGAATTATATTTCCTATTGTATTTTTACACATGCTCATAGTTGCCCAACTTTGTAAAAAAATTAAATTCATGGTCGTAATAACCCATTAACTAGTGGAAAAAGTACAAATATATCGGGATGCATTGCAAAGATACGTTTAATGTAAACCATCTTGTTTAAATACGAATTCGGTGCGAAGTGAAAATTTTTCAACTCCGAGTGGTCAAATTCCTTTATTGGAAATTGTGATATTCTGTTGGTTTTAAAATAGTTACTGTCTGAAGAACACTTGAAATTAACCATGAAAGATACTCATCGTGCAGTTACTTATAAGAAAAGATACTAATAATGATGAAAGATGCTTATAAAAGAAACACCACGATGAAAGATACTTCATGACAAAATGTTTTGACGAAACTTTATCATTGAAAGGTTCTATAAGAATTCGGTTGATCATAATTACTTCGTGGTCGTAATTAATCCCAACCTACCTATAATTACGGTTACACTCTAATATTTTAAAATCAGATGCTTTCAGGAAATACAATTCTCTGATTACCGAACTTACCCAATAATTATGTATCTTTTGTTTGCTTTAGGTACATTGACATGCGTAACTCGGTTAACACAAATATTTGCTTTAAACGCATGATAAACTCCATAGTCTATCGAAATAAATGATACGGATACACTTTCCAAATTATACTTGACACAAATGGATTTTTCAATTCATTAAACAGTATAATTTCAGTAAAAGTATCAAGTAGATTTAGTTTTCAATTATAACCTCAGAATATTGAAGTGTTATTTGTTAAGATAAATTCAATTGTTTGTTTGAATCTAATGTTTTGTACATTTTTTAAGATGGATTTTTTTTTATTTATATGTTAAAAGTGCATATCACGACGTTTGAAAAAGAGTCCCAATATAAGAAATAAAACCTTTAAATATATTCTAGAAGTAGTCTAAAATTGAATTTCCAATTTTAAATAATTTACCGAGTTTATTACAGAGAAAACATAAAATATTTAAATGTAAAAATGTAATTTTCATAATAACAGGCTGTATATATGCGCGGTGGTATAACTTATTTTATAATTTCAATGGAAAGAATAATTGAAAGCTTGACAGTATCACAGCCGATTTTTTTTCTCTTTGTTCTATTTGCAATTCGAAAACTAAATTAAAATTTTCCCCAGGATTATGTTTTGTTTGTGACGTAAAAAGTAATCTAAAAATAATTATTCCGATGCACGTTTTCATAGAAATGTACTATTTACAAAATATTGTCGTCAGTCACCGATTTTTATAGCATTCACTTTGTGAAACAGTACTTTGTAATAATTATAAGGAAAAAATACTAGCTTGCAAAATCTAAACATTTCATATTTAGTACAGACTTAACAGATTTTATTGGTGATATACGTTTAAAAATTGTCAACATTATAATCTAGTTCAAATTTTAAATTGAGATTGAAATGTTAAAACTAAATACATAAACTTAAGTTCAATAATAATTCAAATTAGATTTCGATTTGAGTTTTCTAACTGATAACACACACATACAAATTAAAATTCCTTCTACATCAATCTCAACCACATATTGCAAATTGAAGCAAATGTTACTATTAATAAAATTTTACGTCAAACTGTTCTGTGGAATTTTGCATAAAAATCACATTGTACAAAACTGCCTAACTATTAAACCATTAACAAAGATGTTCCAAAACAGAGAGCTCTGATTACCCAACTTTGATTGCAAGGACACCGGATACACTGTTTTCTAATTAGCTGGGTGAGCTTTTATCGAATGCCGTTGCAGATACTAATACATTGATTGTAATTAAAACTTTGAAATGTAATTACGGGTGAAAATCTTTCCATCATGTACTCTTACAGGGAATTAGAGATCTCACTCATTACCGAAATATTAATTTTCCGTAATGAACAGCTGAATACATATCGCGTGATAATCAGCAGTATTCTATGAAAATCTAGAAAATATTCCTTTTCAGCTTCGAACATTAGAATATAACACGAGTAAAACTTTTTTCTTTAATTTAATATCACTGGAAACTATAATATATTTTAAGACGAGGTAGTTATATAGTGTATACTGTTACTTTACGTGAACTTCCGAGTATCGTGAAAAACCCCAATGTTTTATTTTTGACGATCACATCCTATTTTATTTCAAATCATTATTTCTTTGAAGATCTCATTTAATTTAACACTTTGTATTACATTAAGACTGCTACAGGATATTCAAAATTATCATTAATATTCGGTAGGGAAGTAGGGAATAGGAAAAGAAAGCCACTTCCACATAGTAAAACATCGTCGCAAAGGAACTCATAACGGAGAGGAGTGAGGGGCTTTATGTCCACAACTCCCTTTCACTCTATACGATCGCTTACTCTAAATAAACTTCACTGTCAACAAGGGTGTCGTTTGTTATATTTTTCATCGCACTAATAAAAAGTCGATTGGAGATAAATCTGGTGACCCTCTGCCCAAAAAAACGATCCACTACTACCAATCCGTTCAGCTCCAAAATAAGGTCAGGTAACCCTGCATATCGTTTGCGAAATGTTGGATCTCAACGGATTCGCCGTAGTGGACCCGTTTGTTGGATACTACGGTCACCGGATTTATCTCCAAGTTGGAAATAAATCCGGTGACCGCATTTATCTCCAAGTAAGTATTGGTGACCGCATTTATCTCCAAGTAAGTATTGATCTCCAACTAATTAATCATCCTTGGAGATAAAGGATGGAGTTGTGGACACAAAGCGCCCCATACACTGCCATGCGTTCGTTTGCGCCCATGCTTTCCTACGTGAAATAATCTTTTCCTATTCCTTACCTCCTTATCAAATACTGATGATGAATTTTGAATCACCCTGTATTATGCGTATATTTACCATACTGCTGTTCTATCTTGTTTTCATGGATTATGGGGCTTCGGCACCTGTTGTTGTTGTTGCTAATGCCCTCTGGCAACCGCGTTGCGGTGACACATCCCCCTATATATAGGCAGGCGATGGGCCGAAGGAGCGGCTTCCATTTCAATGAGCCCCAGTGGGAGGAAGTCCGTCTTAGCTCGGGGTCCCGTAATTTTGAACCAATTCCAGAGGAGGGACCAACCCCCTGAAATCGGCACCCCCTAGAGGTATCGTTTAACAACTTGGAGGACTTTTGGAGCCACGACGGATTTTACGTGCACCAGCTCCCATTAGCGTACACGGTTCCACAGCGGACGGGCCGAGAGGGGGAAGTTCCTCCCAAGCACTGGGCTTCGGCACCTTCTGCTTTATAGCATTTTGTGCCAATCCCAAATTCAGATTAGATCGATAGCGGCAGTACCTGGCAAGTAAGTTCATTTCTACCACAGACTACCGAACAGTTCATTTCTACCTCATTCAGGTGCCGATAGACGGCAGCACTACCGATCGTTAGACGGTTTTTGGTTTGTCCCAGGATCGAACTCAAACCTTTCGGGTGCGAAATCAACGCCTCTCCCAACTGGGCTATCTCGGCCCCTTTACCATACTTCAACAGATTAAAATATTTGATCGATCAATCCCTATTAAAGTCTCAGATATTAATTTCAATACTACCTCAGAATGTCATCTTAAAATCTATTAATGTACACGTATTAGCATGTCGACATCTGATTACGTAATAACTCGTGGTAAGCTGAACAAGGAGTCACGTTCTCCATATGTAGAGTACTCATAATTTATTTCTAAATATCAATTTTACAAAAAGTTCAAAATAAAAAAAAACTGAGATTTATTTTGCGTGTTTTTAAAGGAATTGTAGACTAAAAATGGGCTGAAATCAACTACAAATCTAACTTCTTTATTTTTAGAGGTGTTTTATCCCGAAGAAAAAATTTAATAATACTGGCAGAAAAAACCATTTTCCGTAATTTAAGGCTTAAATTCTAGCAAAAATACTTTAAAATAATACATATTGGGTGTCCCATCTAAAACCAGTGTTTTATCGAATTGTTATTGTCTAAGAATACAAACTACCGAAAGTACTCCATGCGCCTTATTTTTCTAAAGTATAATGTACAATAGTATGAAGGTGGCACCGACCCCATATTGCTGTATGATTCTGCACCGTCTAGGTGTATCCTAACTCTCCTAAAAGTTTGTCCCTCTTAATTTTGAATCACCCTGTATAAACTTGAAGACGTACCAATCGTTGACGGGTTAGTAGTCAATAAAGATTTTCAAATAGCCTGCATCTTGCAAATTTGCGTTATAGGAATACAAAGAATCCGATTAGTATATTGCCAAAAGGTATGGAAAGCAAAGTTATAACTTTCGTGTATTGTTAAAAGATTGCACGTTAGAGAATCTAGTTCCTGAATAAAATTGTCAAAAGACAAAACATTTTATTTTGAAAATTATCTATTTATTTTACCGGAATGAGTTTTTGATATCAAGAGGTTATTCCTCACCTGTAACTAAATTTTGCTTGATTCACTGAATATCTTAACAAAACGGCACAAGCAAATTTTGCATAATTTTCATAAAAATCTAAAAAAGCCAATAGGCATTTAGAAAACGACGATATTTGCATTTGAGTAGTCAAGTACTTTATTACATCCAAACGCCTTGTAAAAGTGTATTTCCCTGACAAAGAGAAAAAGATTTGCAAAATTAAAATATATTTAAATTTTGAAAAAAAAATAATATTTATTGTTTCAGTCGTTGCTGATCATGTTACCAAATTCTGTTATATTCTTTTAAGCAGTATTTGAGGGTGCGAACAAACATACACGATGTTCACAAAATCTCAAATTCTATGAAATATTTCAAACAGCTTTTGCATCTATAACTTAACTTGACATCTAATATAATTCCTAATTTCATTGTCTTTTTTTCAGAAATGGAACAAACATTTACTTAATCATCTAAAATTCCATATACATGTTTGCCTATGTTTTAAGAGACCACCCATGATGATACTGCATTTTATTTCATTCGCTTCATCTATTTCATTCGCATTTAATACGTCATAGATAAACCAACATTTTTATTTTGAATAAAGTTTCTCAAATCTTAATTAAATTTCAAAAATTTGAAGGCTATAAATCAAGTTGTATTACCATCTATCATGTTACGAAAATTCATTTCATTCGCATTACTAGTTACTGCGTAATGACCGGACGAAAATTGAGGTACATTGAAGAAGTTTTCGCAAAACCTCAAATTCTAATCAATTTCTTTCTTCTAAATGATACCCGTAGTTGTATGTTCAAGTATTATATGACAACTTATTTCTTTTTATTTTCTTCAGGAATTGTTACGTAATACGCGAACAAAAAATTTATCAGGGACAGAATGGCATACTTTTTTTTCTGACGGTCGCGATAGGTTACCATGTGCTTGAAACATAGAATTCGCAAAATTTCCCAATTCCGAGTGTTGTACTAACCAAAGTCTAACCTATAACTTTAATTTTAGTTACCGCCGTGGCCGTACCATAGCTCAGGGTATAAGATACCGAACATGGTAGATGGCCGAAGTGTGAAGGTCCCGAGTTCGGGCTTGCGCGAGGCTGTCCTGAGTTTTGAACGGTTTTCTCGGATGTAACGTTAATACGCGTCAGAGCCGCTTATGAAATTCTACGCCTAAGGCAACATCCCGCCCCCTCTTGTAGGTTGATGCCTCTCGGGTAGGCTTGCCAAAACACACTCAATGGTTAAAGCCGTGACATTATACGTATTATCGCCACAACTGTGAATCGAGTGCACTGTTTCTCTTTTGGATATAATCAGAAGATACCATGCAGTGTTTTTTGGTCTTGAATAGCGTCCAGATCTATGAAATACCCCACGTCCAGGTAGATGAGTTGCTTCAATTCACGTCCTCAGACGCTTCATAGTGTTGCTTTAACTTTCGAGATTTTTATTTGAGAAAAAATATTTTTAAGAGCATGTTGTTTTTGTCGCTTACAACTTAATTTCTGACGAACCTGGGATGCAACCAACTGCATATTTTTAATTTGTCACAATTTCGGTGTGACAATAATAGGGTTTGCGTATCGTTTGAGAACTAAATTACTTTTGAAAATTCAGGCAACAAAGTTAATGCAAAGGAATCCTTCAAAATCGAAAATGTAATTTGATCTATTTGTAGAGCAAAAACACGGACATGTCAGAAATATTCAATGCCTATGCAAAAGAATGCTCTAAATACACAACTATTTTCTTTTTCAGATGCTGTAACAAACAATTGAAGCTCAGTCAAATTTCGACTAGGAAAACATCTAATTACGCATTATTATCTAGATAGTGAATATACTTATCCAAGTAAATCCCCAATAAATAAATATTAAGTAAATCTGTGTGTAATTGAAAAAGCACACGATTCTTCCATCTTCCAGAGACTGGAAAAAAGAGTATCTTCTCCTGTTATATATTACTTGCTACCTTTAAAAATCCAAATTTCATTAACTCCTTCAAGAGATAAGACATACACCAGTAAATTAAATGTCATTCCTCTAGATGTTAAATACCGAGCTCCCTCACTACATATATATTTAGTCCATTTGCGGATACCGGGATTAATCACATTCTAGCGTGCATTCAATAGATTCTTAAAAGAAATTATCAAGAAAAGAAAATCCATTCCCTTTTAAGGTGTTAAATGATTCTTTTCAATGTTCGAAAGATGGGAGGGGAGGGGAAAGAATTGAAATAAATGTTTCCTTGTGAATACTTTAAACCAAACACATTTTGCTTAACTCGTAAAGAAATAAATTCTTGATTTAACACGTTTATTCCAATGAATGGAAATTAAAAATAGAAAAAAAAACTGTTTGGAAACTCCTACGAATTGAGTTAATATTTGAATGCATTTACTTAGTCGATGTACAAAAGCAATTTACTTCTAAATAAACAAAAGCCTCTTAGAAGTCTTGTCGCAAAAACAACCATGAGGTGAAGTTTTCCCCTTACTGTTGATTCAGTAAATACTGAGTTTCATACAGCCACTGATCTTGTAAAAGAAAGTTAATGATTTGTAAATATTTGCAACAAAATTTTATCTGTCCCTGTGCAGAACAATTTATCAATACAATCATGTACAATTGTATGTTAAGATAAAAGCAACGTGAATAATTTAAAAAAGTAAAATACAACAGTTGAAATTTGCCTCTTACGATGTTACGTGAATTATGAATCCATACAGAAACCATTGACAAATTTGTGTAAATAAGCCTTTTCCTTCATGCTTTTCTTATTTCCAACAAACAACTTAAAATAACCACTCTAAGCAAAAATTAAACGTCTAATTAAAGGATGCAATGTTTATTAGAATTAATTTTCCTATTCAATTTCTTTAAACACATGTTCTTTGTTTTTACAATTAACATGTATTTAAACTCTAAAACTTGTTCCTTTTGTACATATTACTGATCACGCTTCCTTTTAAGTAATTTTTTTTAAATAACATTTTATTAAATTACATCGAGCGAAACCTATCAAAGAAAGTTTTGTTACCAACATTCTATATAAAATTTCTTTTCCATTAAATTCAGTGTTAAAAAACGAATAATTTAACCGGAAGTAAAGTAGACTTCTTAACTTGCATGCTTGATGCATAGTTTTTACGATCGAAATAATATAACTTTTTTGACTGGAAAAGTACACTTTGTCCAACAAACCAAGGAAAATTTCTTTTTTTCAGGATATGAACTACATGAAAGTACTACTTTTAACCATGCATATCTTTAGCTAACCAGCAATGAAACATTAAAAATAATCAAAAGATAATATTTTTACTTTTTTTTCTTCAATTTAGCTTCTAAGTACTCAAGTATGTCTCTGGCTTGTTTTGATGAATTATTCTGTCGCAGTTTGAAATATGTGGAATCAATAAGAAGTCTCATTAAACACTGCCTGCGTAATTTAAATTTTGACTTGCGTGTTTATTTTTATTTTACTTTAAAATATTACAAATGTGTCCCAAGATGTTTGGTCGGTAATATGAATTATTTATATCACAAAATATATAGCAGAATCAGGGATTAAAAGGCATTAATTACTAATAAAATATCACGTTGTCGTAAATTTCAATCTAGAAGGTAAATCTACAAGGCAACCACTAAAAATATTTAATAAGTTATTCTTCAAATTTCTATTTTTGCATCTAAATCTCTTACGGTTTCAACATTTTTATATTTATGCTCAAAAATGAAATTAAAGTTAGAACATAAAAATATATTACCAAATTTTGAGGACAAAAAAAAACTATTTTTAAACGAATTTAATTGTATAAATCCTCGTGAAAGAGAATTAATTTTACATAAATGGTATTGCAGATTTATGTGCACAGTTTGTTTTTTAATATAGCATTGGAAAGACAGGTGTAGTTAATAAATATTTAGAAATGTTCTTAGACCAAAATTTATGTATTTTCTGAATCAAATGCAAAACTAATCGCCAGAGAAAAACCTGGTTTAAATCCAGTCGTAACAGCATTCCGTACTTGAAAATTTAATATTTCTACCTGGTGCAAGCAGTTTGTGTAGTCTTATTTCCGTTTTCTCGATATTAATCATGTTCTAGCGTGCTTTTGATAGTTTCGCAAAGTAGATTTAACATAAAAAGGAGAAAAACCCTATCTTTCTGGGGGTGTTAATCGACCCTTTTCAACGTTAGAATAAAATAATAACAGAAAAGTAGAAAACAAATCGTTTTTTGTTTGCGAAATCGTTTAAACCAAATACGTTACCTTTAGATGGCTGTGATGCACGTTTTTTCGATTTAAAACACTGAATCCAAACGTGAAATCAAAATCAACTGGAAGAACAAAATAAAAGTAAGATGGAAACTTTCTTTGAAGGTTTTTCGTGATTAAATTCCAAAGACATGCTTTACTAAGCTGATGAAATATTGGTTTAATTCAGAATAAACACTAGAAGGAACAGAATTTGTTCTTTGAACCTGGTGCAGAAATTAAAATGCCTTTAAGGGAAGTTTGATATTTAAGCGAAACACCCAATGTTTCGAAAGAAAAAAATATCCAGATCTTTGATGCATTAAATCAGTACTATTTACTTCCATTAAATATAACAATTGTCTTCGCTTCTGGCCTTTTGAAAAATAGAGGAACGGTAAGAAATTCCTATTTAGAATATCCAGAAATGCTGCATTGCTTTTATTAAACAAAAATTTCTTTATTATAATTAAAAGTAACGTACACTATTGGTTTCAATGTTATATGTATGTACATAAAAATAAGTTAAATACTCAACCAGATGAGCACATTAAAAACAAAAATACATTTTTGCTGTACAATTTTGTTAAGTATTTTCTAAAAATTGTACACTATATGTGATGGGTTTCACTCATTATTTTAAAATGTATCACACCTTGAGCATTTAAGTACATTGCATAATAATATAAAATATTATTTATAACTTCAATCCGTGAATCTTCTTTTTTACAAGTAAAATAAGTATAGTGCTTCAGATTTCTTTACTTAAAAAAATATTAATTTCTCAATAAACCTTCTATAAATCTTGTAAAACTAAATCTGGGGATTTTAGTACTTGTTTTCTCTGAGTAAATGTTAAGCCACATAAATTTAGATAAATAATTAATGCTTATTTAATCAAATGCTATTTTAATGCAGATAGCGTTTTTTTTAATTAGAAAGATTAAAAAAATATTTATACAGTGACAGGGGGAATTACAAGTATTTCATATTTAATACTTTAGTTTTGGGGTATTTCAGTTTTGTTTTCTATTTACCTAAATATGTCTACCTTCATATATTTTGATGATTATTAAATATCTACAAAACTCTGAAGAGTATTAAACTTATGTATTTTCTATATATTTCTTCTTTTTTTCTATATTCAATTTACTCATGTTTCAATATTTTATGAATGTAGTTCGTCAAAAGTTTCTTATAAACGCACCTTTAACTACAAACATAAAAGTGATTGCACACTGCATACAACATGTTTCGGAATTTACGAAGTATCAAACGATCTTTCAAATCCATTAAAATCCCCCAACAAAAATCCGCGCTCAAAGAACAAAAAAAAACCTTCTTTCGCAGCTTTTATATCTCTTTCCCCAGTGTCCTTAACAAAGAAAAACCGAAAAAGGACGAAATAAATTCGGTTTATTTAAAGCAAAAATCTCATTCAGTCCACACACAGGAGCAACCCCTTTACATTCTAGTCGGCCTGTGGCCTGAATGCATTATCGGCTTTATTTCTTTTCTGCGTGCCTAACGAACATATACGAATGTAAAGTGATTAAAAGCGAGCAAATTAATTCCCGGTGTATAGATTTTACACGACTCGTTTCTTAATAGCGTTCGGGAAAAATAAAAGGAAAACGGCTATTCAACGCCCGTTAATGCAACGCAGAAATTAGCAGTAGTTATTTACTCGAAATTAGTCACACGAGAGTTGTATCAACCTTTCCAGATTCCTGTAAAAGAAAATCAATAGCAGCAACATATGTACCAGTGAATTTCGAGGAAGTCAGCGTGAGGGTAGAAAGGTATTTATATAAAAATAATTAGGTAGAATTGTGTTGTGTGTGCAAAATTACAGCCATGACAGGAACATGGTTCTTTTCGAAACGCGGACAAAAAATATTCTTCTTGATTTGTTTAGTTTGCTAGCTGGAGTACCCGTTCTTCGCACGGGAATGGGATTGTTGAAACTACTAATAGGAATTAAAAAATTACATGTATCTGCTTATTTGGACAAATTTTTGTCTCCTAAATAATTTATATCTTCACCTTTGGTTCCATATTTCACGCTTGCGAAACCATGATGGTAATGTACTTCTTTTCCAGAGTTTCTTACCATTTAACTTACTAACAATTTTTATACGCATTCCCGTATAGCAACGTAAAAGGTTAATATGTATTATTTACAATTTTAACATTGCCATTTAGTTACCATACCAACAGTATCCATTGTTGCTACCTCAGTTTTTGTTTGATTGTAGCTTTTAGCCTATTCGGAAAATAAAACTATATGAAGTAAATAAAACAAGTACTCTTATTTTAAACTTTAAAAGTACTCTTATTTAAGGGCCTATTTGATCAATTTTGCATTACATAAACTCAGCATTTTATTCGTCGAGACATAGCATCTTCCCATTTTTTTAATCATTTGTTATTATGGCAATCGCGAATGATGGTGTTCATAAACTCGTTCATATGCTAGATGGGGAAATTAAAGATGGCGTATCTAACAACTGCTAAAACCTACAAACTGGCAATCAGTCAGTGCAGCATATGCTCTACTCTTTATCAGCTGAGAGAGCTTCAGCTCACTCAATTTGAAATATTTACATATTTGAAAGGTTGTTTAGGCTATTTTCATCATATCAAAATATTTCTGATGCAACACATTCACACAAACGCACTCGCAAAGAAATTCTAACATTCTTTCAAAACTATCCTGTCATAAGAATCGGATGATCGCCTAAAAGGTGTCTCAGGGAGTGGTTTTGGGATATTTCGCATTCAAAATATTTTGCTTTGCACGGAACGGCACCTCTTATATCCATGCTTCATGCAGAGGAAAATATTTTATTTGTGAAAAAAGTTAAACTGGGTAATCCCGAGAAGCTATCTCGAACACACTGGTATCGCAATTTTTCCTTCAAAGCCTAACGTGGCATCAAAATGATGTTAACTTCATTAATGATACCTATGTTTGTGTCACTCAAATGATTAAAAACTTTTAACTCGAAATTTAAAAATGCTGAAAGTATCGAAAGATTGCCGAAAATTGAGGAACGCAGTGGAGTTTCAGATTTTAAGAGTAGACTAAAAATTTCCTTTTATCTTTTCATGTACTTGTGAAAATTTTCAGCCAAATCGGTACAGCTGTGTAGATTTGAATGAGACATGGACAAACTCAGATTTACGATTTTATTTTTGCGACATGAAAGGTTTAGATACAAAACTCTCATTCTCTTCTTTTTCAAAACTCCAATTTTTCATATTTAAATTGAAATCCAAGAGTAAACAGAAATATTACAAGTTTAGAAATATGTGCAAGTAGCTCTGGCAACAAATCTATCACACAGAGAAAATACAAATGTGCCAATATATCATATTTGTTAATATTTTTTTTTCTTTTTTGGCTTTTTTCTAAAAACTAACCTTTCAAGTCGAGAATTCGAGTTTTTGCATCAACACTCTAGATACATTGAAGTTGCTGATTTGTTCTTCAGACTTAAAAATTAAGCATGCTTATCACCTCGAGTGTCCCTCATGATAAAAATGAATAAGCAAAAAGTAAGCTCTTCTAAATGTATTTATTACAAAATGTTTTAATTTATATTTTATTAAATTGTCACTATTCCAACTTCAGCCTTACGCTCGTGAGCACAAAAACTGCAAAAACTGGGGAAAAACTAGAATAGGTGCGATTAGTGATCCTAGTTTCTTTTGAGTTTTATAAAGTCTCCAGTTTCTTTGCGTAGGTAATGAGTTCCTTTCTCAGAATACCCTCGATGGACCTGTAAACAAACGGAAGTGAAATACTGGAAAGTGACTCGAAAAGTGATCGACTCGAAAAGTGAAATACTGGTTACTGCCTTAGTTGATTCAGTTTTTCAACTAATTTCACTCGGTTGACTTTAAGAAAGCCGATCAACCGGTTTAAGTTTAAAAAGAGAAATGTTTGAGAGTGCTTAAAACTAAATGTTTGTACACCATCCACTGATTGATCATTTGTGAATGCGCCCTAAGTTTTGTTGTTCTGTTATGGATTATTATCTTGTCCACTAACCGTTGATTGAGGATAAATCTCATACCCGTGTTTTGTAAAATTAAGAGCAAAGTCAATTTATTCCGAGTATGTACAGAGGCTCCCACAATCAATGAGCTAAGCTTTAAGAGTAGGTTAAATGCATACATAGAAGCATTTTAAATAGAGCAATGTGGAGGTAGGAAATGAGAAATGTAGCTAGAAACAGGAAATGTTGAAAAATTTAGAAAAAATATTTTTATTCAGATATTTTTACATTCGAGTCCAGCGAGCTGAGAGAAAAAGATTATACCTAGAAGAATTTACAAGAAAAAAAAAGACTTTACCACATACATAGAGATGTACCATTGGCGATAGCACTTTTGTTAGGCCATTTGTATTTTCAGAAGTATTGTGGAAAGAAAGGGTTATCTAGTATTAGAGCATTTCTCCGGATATAAACAAAAGTTTAATTATGGCGAGAAAAAGCTTCAGAAAAGAACAGCTGTTTTGAAAGCGCAGCAATGAAGAAAAGTACTTCTGGGACAATATTATAATACCGGAGTTTGGTCCAATATATTGAGTAAGACTGTGAATGTTACCCACGGCTAGAGAAGGCTAAGTGCTCAAGTTTTCTATCCCCAATGTCGATACAAGCCAGTTAGCGTCTAACAAGTGACTGGCATACCCTTTCGAAGATGCCAAGTGCTTCATGAACAACTGCTACAGCGACTGAAAGTTTTTAAAGGGGGCCATCACCAGAATCCATGAGTTTCTTATAAGAGTGCCTTAAAGTAACCCATAAGGAAAAAATTCGTACTTTATAAATTGGTAAGCATTCTGGCCAACCCACTGATCCCCCTTGTCCAATACAGTGAGGCCAGAGATTGGCATTGGAGTAGTTGCGCACATAATTAAGTAAAAGAGTTGGTCTTAAAGTGCTGAAACCGCATGCATTTCATTTCCGACCACAAACTGCTATTCAAAAAATTATAGTTTATATATATTTTGCGAATCCTAAAAGTTCGATTTATGAATTCAGGACAACCTGTACATTACTCTCGATTTTGCACATATCTTAACGAAATTAAAAGGCAGAATAGCACATATTATTCCCAAAGTATATGTAATATACTATAAAAGCTATTACATCATTTATTTAAAATTAAGACTAAATAGCGAAACTTTGTTCATGAATCCTGAAAATTAAATATTAATTTTTCCTTAATTTATTTTTCTCCAAAACAAATTTAAAGCAATTTATTATTTTTCATTTATATTCATAAAAAATATTTTTAGTTTAAGACTTATTTTAGTCGTGTTTAAAACTTTTTTTAAACAATGTATAACATGATACCTAAAGTATTCTTATCTCGCACGCTTTAATGTATAGTTTTTGTTTGAAGTCACGTACTTCATTTAATCATACAAATTGTTAAAATTAACACAATAATAGTTTATTAAAAAGGGGGATGATAAAAAAAAAGTATCTTTAAGGTAATAGGTAAATATTTGATTTTAAATTGTGAAAATTCACGTCGTAATACATTTTGTTTTAATAACTACACAGTTGTTTTAAACATACTTATAGAAAAATCATAAATATCGAAAAAGGCGAATACGAAATTTTCAGTCAAAGCATTTCAAATAAGTTTATTATTAATTTCAAAATATTCCATTGTGTCAATACATTCCGCAAATTATAGAGGAAATACTTTCTGTAAGTTAAAAATATTTCTACTATATATTTGTATGTGAAATTGTATGTTATACACGTATATGGAATAGTTAAACATGTCTGTGTACGGCATAGTTAAGTTACTTTCAATACATAGTGTCATTATTTAGTTTGAAGTTTCTACACTGCAGAAATTCTTCGAGTTATATTTTCATCTCTCCAAAAGCCAGCTCATTTGGTCTATTAGGTAACAATTCAATTTATCCATTATATTTGCAAGTGAACATAAGCAAAATATGTATGAAAATTTAGCTTTTTAAATCATGCAGAAAGCATCTAACTATAGCTGCAAAATGTAAAAATATATAGTAGTAAGTATAAATTAAATGCATCCTTTTTCTGTGAGAAATAGCTACAAATTAGGTAAATATTAAGACCAAAATTTATTTGTTACATTTAATGATCCCCTGATTAGAGTTTACGCGAAAATTCCTGTCACTTCACAGTGCAATTTGAGTACAGTTTATTTAGGAATGTCCTTTTCTTATATAGCTCAAAGGATTTGGTTCTTCAAAGTTTTGTTTTATATGGAGTGGGCTTTAATCCCATTAATAAAGCTATTCAGAATCAATTGTCTTTAAAAGTACCCACCCCAAGACATTCCCTCTTAGCCCTCAGAAAGACAGGATAGAAAGCCCTCGTGAAACTTTACCTTAACCTAACCTAACCCAGAATCAATTATAACCCGAAATTTATATTTGCCATAATAATAAGTAGTGGAGGTTCATTAAATTTATTGAAAATTCTAATATCACAGTCTTTCTGACCAGCAAAATTAAAGTCCTCAAACCATTTTAATTTTATCTGTCTTTACATATTTTTGTTTTGCTGAATACGAAGCAAAACTCAGTTTTTGTCTATCACATCACGATTTCCCCCCCCCCCCTCAATCCGCTCCTGTACTTTAAACCTGTTTTTCTACCCGTGCTTACTTTTACTTAGATAAATATTTACTCTTTTGCCTTATAGTTCTTTTTCCTTTTTCGTGAAAAAGCGAGTAGTTTTTAGCTCGTGTCTTTGATTTGGATTCTCTTGAGACCAGCAGTAATCGCCCACGATATCAGCATCACAACTACATTACTGACGCCTGTCCATATCTTTTATGTTTTGATGGAGCCTGTCTCCCTATGATCCCCTCTCACATCTCCAAAGATATTATTTCTAATGGCAGAAAACTTTACAAACAAATATCAAAAAGAAAAACAAGGAAAATCACGGTCTCATTCTGATTCTAGCCTCCTGATATCACCCGACCAAGGAGGTCCCACGAAGAGCTCTACAGTAGGTGATGTGGTGGCGATCCATTATGAAATGGTCGCCGCAGAGGGTGGAACAGAGGTTCGAAAAGGCACCAATGGCAAAAAGGTGTCCAGCCAGGCAGTCATGTTTAGTATAATTTCGAAAAAATGCAACCGCCTCACCGTGGGAGGCAATCTGGTGTACATATTTGGTCTAGATGTCTCCAACTTTTACGAGTCCGAGTACTTATTTCTTCACAAAAGTGGGAAGATACAGAAGCCTTGATGGGGGTACGTTATAGATCCACTGCCTACAGTCGGCCAGTTGGTGTACCCCGCACAACGTCTTAGACGGCTGAGAGATGTACACTTTCGGCATACGGCTTGAGCGTCCTACCATTCGCTCTCGTGGGAGCTCTGTTAAACTACGTCTTTTGCAGTGGAATGCTGGTGGACTGTCCCAACCAAACAGACATCTCCGAAATTTACGGAGGGGGGGGAATCCAAGGGTGCATTCAAAAAACGGATCCTGGGCTCATCAAGCATTCTAAAGTCTTCAAATTATATAATATGGTTTCCACGATTGTTTCGACGTTATGGTCCTTTATTTTACCCCAAAAGTTGGCAACGATATTCTTGAAAACAGTTTAAGAAACTTTATCAGCCGTTGTCATTGTTCGCAGGAAGGTTTCGTTCATCGTAAGTCTTCTGATGCCAGAACTCACAAAAAAACCCTCCTTCAACTTCACCTCAGAAGGACGAGAAAATTTGTTGAAGAACGTGCTTAAAGCACTCTCCATTCTTTAGCAATGCTTTCACATACTGCTTCGGATCCCAGTTTAATATAAAGAGGAATTAAAGCTCTGTACTATATTGGAGAATACTTGAACCTTTTTACTTCCAGGTACTAAGGAATTTTTTGAAGGCCAATGATTATTCTCCCGGTGTTCACACCTAACTCGTTAATCTCATTCACAAAGAAAACATGGAAAATTAGTATATAATCCTACTGACCGAGAAGCTCGTAAAGACCTTTCAGATTAACACATATCACCCAGTCATGGACTGGATACCTCATTTTTGACAGCACAAGTTCAAGAGTTTCGTTGGGCCCCTTGAAGTATACGGAATTACCAACTGTCACCCATTATGTAACAACGAGATCTCTTGAAAATGTAAGTCTCCAGTTGCCTTATTCAAAATATGGTTGAAAGTCTACCAAACCAGGTATATTCTCTATCAACAGTAGTCGCTCGTGCATAAAGACTGTGGAACTGAATCACACCCAGTTTTTACCAAATATTATCGATAATTACAAATGCATTTTTTTAATATTTGTACCTTACACAGTCATTAAGCCTGAAGTCAGTAGTTATCACGTGGCAATGACAAAACTCTCCCCATAAATATTCTTAAAAATCCGAAAAATTCAGTTAAAGTCTATGAGCGTAGCGGAACCGTCCGCAATGCAGCCTCCATAGGATTGCGTTCAAGTACTCTTAGCCTGAGCGAAGTCCGAAATTATTTGCTCCGAGAAAGGTAGAGAAATTCACTGTTGAATTTCCACTTGCGATCTCCAGCCTGGAGCGTAACTTATGATTTAGCAGATGAAAGCAATGTAGGGCCTAGGTTAACAGTTTGGTGACGAGGTCTGGGGTTATTTTGCCCTTTTATGTTCTCTAGATAGTTGTAAACATTTGAAATTGTTAATATTTAAAATTGCCCTTCTTAAAATATGAAAAATACTTAAAATTTGTGGGAAATACCCCTTTTTAAAGATGCCTCCAAATCTAGGGTGCCCTCAGCTCAGCCTAGCTACCTTAGCAGTTATCAGGCCATGACAGAGATGTTGCAGTTTTATCATGTTTAGCACTCGGTTCGAAAATTTAAGATACCTTTGACAACATCAAAGCTAGAAATCTACTTTTCTACATTGAAAGGGATAAAAACTTTTCTGGTGAATTCTATGGATTCTATTATATCAATCTATGAATTCAGTAAGACTAAATGCACTTGCTATGCAGTCTGTAGAGAAATGCTTTCTCAACATGCATTCAGAGACTAATGAGAAAATTATTAGTCATTTCACTCTTAGCAAAACAAGAATGGACTGGGTGTTTAAATAACTGTATGCATGTGAATTCTACTGGATTTTGAAATAGTACAGTTTTTTTTTCATATTTACCTATTATTGATTGCTTTTTGTACGACATTACGAAAGAATTGGTTATTTTTTGAGGCAGCATCTCCAATAACAGAAGAAAGGAGAAGTCTCTGATCAACAGTAAACAAAGTTACACTCTTAAAAGAAAAGGGAATTGAATTCGTGCTCAAAATTTTACTACTTCACTGATGCATTTCTTTCACTTTGTAAAAAATCATTGTTCAAATTTTACGCTGTTCAAGTTTATACGCATATGGAATATCTATGTACGGTAATATTTGATATCAATAATAACCTTAATAAAAGGCACCTAATTATGGATATATTTCAGACTAAAAACTTAATCTCTAATTACAAAGACCTACATGCTAACTAGATAATAATATAGGCTTTCTGTAGTTACTGCAATTTACCAAATACCGGTATTTAGTGTTATTTTGCAATTTCTTAAAACCGGTATTTACTAAAGGTAAAATATTACTATTTTCGATATTAACTTTGAAAAAACATTTTTTTTTATCATCAAAGGGTTTAAATTAACTTGATGGCCGAATGATTAATTTGTTTAGCACTATGGACTAGAAATTGAGGTATTTACATAATTATAATTACTTTAAAAAAGAAAATACTAAGGAAGAAGTGGTAAAAGGTCAGGCTTAGGTTCGTAGTAAATTTTCGCAGAAACATTTATGAAAATTAGTTTCTAACATTTCCAGAAAGATATGTATTCGTAGATGTTCCTGTTTATATTGAAATAGAAATGTCTCTTGAGATTACAGCTACAAATCGAAAATATTGACACAGACACCAACAATACGGTAATGCAAAACCGGATTGTGAACAAAAATGCGTTCCAGACTGTATTGTGTTATTGCAAGATCAAAGCAGATCAAGGTCTGATCAATAATCAGATTTTAAAATTGAGCATCTTTTTCCAATTCAATAAGAGTAGTATTACAGTCTACACAGCAAGATTGATTTTTACGATGCAATATTTACTTTTAAAGCTAACACAAACTATAATTTTTAATTTTAATATATTTTTGTATTTCTAATATTATAAATTCTTACTTTATTGCTCTTATTAATAGCGGTATTTCGGTACAACCTTTAAAAAATGTCATATACCAGTATTGGTATTGCAAACACTAGCTTGCTGACCTAAGTTAATCTACCATGGAGTTCAGTTCACGGAGAAGGAAGTTGCTAATTAATAGACTGGTAATTAGCTGGTGCATCAGGAGGAGGCCCAATTGAAGATGGAAAGCTTCGTTGAATCGTAAGTTGTCTTAAAAGCGTATCCTTAAGGTAGTACTTACAATTTAGAGCATCACAAAGAAAATACTAGTTTCTTAATTTATGTTTTTCATTTCGATTTATGAAAGTAAAGGAAAGGTATACGAATTACGTTATTATACTTGATCCAACTAATGGAAAGATTTTTCAAAGTATGGTTAAATTCGGGTGAAATCTTGTGAATCTTCAACATGGAAGAATGCGATTTTGAAACCTGTTAAAATAAAAGAACGACACTAAAAAGGCATTTGATAAATTTACAATAGCAGAAAAGTAATACATTACCCTTCCTCATCTACAGCACCTATACTCGACATTTTGGTAAGAATGTTCTTTCCAGCTGTCCTCAGCTGTTGAGAAGTTTTTGAAAAATCTTTCAGAAAGATTAAGAAGATTTATTTGTAACAAAACCGTGCGGTTTATATTTTAAGTTTTGTTGATAAGACAACTTTAAGGAAGCTGATTAAAACTACATTCGCATAAGTCTGTAATTTTACATGCGTAAATGTAAGCACGCTGCAGATGCCTCATTCATAGCATGTCGGTCTCGAGCTATTCTATAAAAACCAAAATATAGAAGAATAAAATTTTCCCTCTGTTCTTAAACTTATCAACTCGTGCCATAAGTTTTCGTGAAAAAACTGGAACTGGTGGAATAAGTAGCCCTAGTTTCTTTCGAGTTTAAGAACGAATTCAGTTGATTCTGTTTCACTGATTAATTGAAGCGTTTGTTTACCAGAAAGTCCGCGGAGAAACTGGAAACAAACTATCAAAAACTGGATCAAGTAGTTCCTGTCTCAGTTTACTTAGTTTTCAGCTGACAGCACTTATGGCCTTATTCACCAAATACTTGACACTCCGATTATTATTAAATTGTGTGTTAAAGTCATGGATAAGATATCTTACACATGATTTTAATAAGCCTATTTAGATTAATTCGCGTGTAAAATGTTTGGTCAATACGACCGTCAGTGGACTTCAAGAACAATGGTCAATGACAATCATCGACTAGCGTCAGACGGGCGAAATAGCGTCAGCCTCTCAAAGCAAAACACTGGATTCCTCTTTAATGATTAGCTATATAAGCGCCTTCTAGCGACGCATAACAATGAATCATGAAACTAGCTACTATTAACGCACGCACACGCACAACAGAAACTTAATGATTGGACTCACAGCGCTGTCTTACAGGCAAATTTCGATTTGCTCTGTTAGAAAACATCGATGATCGTCCTATATCCATGTCCATGGTCAGACTGTTTACGTTTATGTTGGAGTACCAGATAATTTGTTGGAGAGACTACGTGGCTGCTCCGATTTTCGCCGGCGGCTGTGTGGTCTTGAGATCGAATCCGAGCGCTGCTCTGACATCGTTAAGGATTTTCTGGAGCTCATAATTATTATCCAAGAATGTTATGATAGGAACAAAATATCTGTTATGTATTTTCGTTATTCCCACAATAAAAATTCTACAATTTGAACGTCTCTAAAATACCAGACCAGGCGGTGTAGTGGCTAGCGCGCGCTACTACCATCCTTTGGCCCGGATTCGACTCCCGGCTTTGGGTGTGGGTGTAAAATTGTCCGTCCTTGTGCTGTAAATTGTACTTTGCAATAAATATGAACTTGTACATAGGAACAACTGAGATGAAAGCAATAAAAAAGCTATAGGTCTCGAAAGAGAATGTCTTTCAATCAGTCTCTAATATAGATGCAGGACACGTAATATTAACCCGGCAAATATCCTTGTTGCGATCTGTTGACAAACCGAAATCAGTAATCGGTTGTTAATATTCTGACTTAAGTCAGGCTATAACGGATGAGTAATTTACAGTATGTATAGCTTCTAAGTAATATTTGGCCTAGAAACTTTCCTTTGATTTGCATTTATAACATGTTCCACACGGATCCTGGATTTGTTAAAATTCCGAACTTTTTCAAGCATTGTCTTATAATTATCTGATATTTTAAAAGTGGTCCTGTTTTTTTTTCTTTTTTTTTATAAACAACAGAACGAAGTTCGCTCGAATACCTCAGATAGTAGGACATTTTAGGGCAATTTTTCAAAAGCTTGGAATTTTAGCAAATTCAGGAACCGTATGAGCCCTGTTATAAAGAAAGGCCGCACAGTAATTCGAAAATTAATGCAAGAAACATAGATTTCAGTTATATACTCATGATTTGATTCCGCACACAAACAACAATCGGTTTTCTTACTTTTGATTATAAATAATAAATTTATTCTCTTGCAAACTTTAAATGTTTAAGGAACACATCTTTCCTTAATTTTCTTGTCGGTTGTTAAAGTTGAGAAAACATATGAAATAATCCTTGAAAAAATAGATAAGAAAATTCTCAAGTATTTCCGACTCTGAAAACGCCCGCTTTCCTGAAAGGGTAAATCATGGTTCGTACGGGTCCTTAATTAGCTGAAATTCTAAGTTTTTGAAAAATTTTCCTAAAATATCCTACTATTTGAGATACTCAAGCGAAGTTCTTTCTGTATTATAAAAAAGAGGGTCACTTTTAAAATATCAGATCATTATACGACGATATTTGAAAGTGTGGAACTTTAACAAATCCAGGATCGGTACGAAACCTTTTACACCATTTCCGTCCACCGTCCTCTAATATAGAATACTGAAATTTCAGCATCACTTCTGGTCGTAAAAATTCATAAACGTTACTCAATTTTGCTATCTTCTGTTCACGAGTATAAAATCTGATTTTCTTAAAATGTTTTAATGTTACAAAGTGTATTTTTTTAACCCATTTGTGCCCAGATATTTTCTCGACTTTCTTCGATTTTTTCTAATACCATCAATAATAGATAAATTTCTGATGTCAACTTCTTGAACAAGCGATGATTTCTTTTAAATTCATTATGCATAAATATTCAAATGTCAGCATTCTACTTGGTCATGTTAAAATATTTTGTGGTGTTGAGGTTCAATACTCGTGAATAAGGGCTAGGAAAAATAAATAACGTTTTCGACTAATAGTGAAAATGCCGTCCCAAAAAAGGGACACTAGGCATAAATGGGTTAAATGGGCGGATACTTGCTGCCACAAGTCTTTGCCACAACTAAGGCCCGAACTTCTGACCATTTCATTACTGGAGAGTCAATGGACGGCCAGCGTTACCCCAAATGAAGGGACGGACAATTCAATGCCCAAGTCCAAGCCGGGAATCGAACCCGGTACCAAAGTGTGATGGAATATTTCTTTAGCCACTAATGACCTGTGCGGATAATGGGTGCATTCGTGAACGATAAACTCATTGCACGAGTTTTCGTAAGAAAACTGGAATGCGTGTGTTTAGTGCTATCAGTGGCTATTAGTTTCTTTTGCCTTTACGAACAACCTCAGTTTATTTAGTTTCGTCGCCTAGGAGACTTGTTTGTCTACATTTCACGTCTGTTATTTTTGCTGAGGAGAGTTTTTAAAACATACTCACTATACAATAAACAGGATTTTTAATAAAAAGAGTGGCCATAACTGAAGAGTACAGATCAAAATTTAGAAATTTCAACTGAAACTTACATTCTTTCAAAAGTATTTAGCAAGAGAAGTTCAAATTTCACTAATAACGGTTTAAATCAACATCTGTTTCAATACGAAAAATATGCATTTTTAATTTAATAAAATGAAAAATACAAGAAAATGATTACCTTTGAAAAATTCTGTATATTCGTTGCAGTTTCTAGCAGCTTCAGCAAACGTAAAGTACTTTTCATAACAACATACTTTTCGTAACTACGGACGTCATTTCATAACAACAACTTGCAGCATATGTGTCCTCTAAACAACTGGACGAACCTGTTATTTAGTTTGAAACTAATCACACTCAGTTTTGTAAACGAACGCTTTAGTTTATAAACTGAATGCACTGTTTCCTTTACGAACATCTTAGATGGAAACGTGTTGCACGAGTGTAACTCGTTTGGCGTTTACGAATGCAGCCAATGTTACAAAGAGAATCTTCAAGCATGCTGATTCTAATTGAATGCTGTCCCACCATGGCCGAGTAGTTATGTCACTCAAAAGGGTAGACGGAATGTGCCTGGTTCAAAACCAGGTTGTGTCCATCGACCTAATCGTTCGGTGTTTCCAGTGGTTTTCTCCGAAACCTACCGTAAATACGGGTTAGGGTCCCTTAGAAAGACCTCCATGGGGAGCACTCGCCCTTGTGTTGTCCTTCTGACATGGATTTATAAGTGGCCTTCGGGCAAAGCACAAAAATCCGAAATACAAGACAGACAATAATTGAATAAAATTTATGTATGTTAATAATTAAAATATTATACATTAGAAATATTTTCATTTCATCTATATTGAGTGGAATGTTATTTTCTGGATATTTAAATATCATTGCAAAATGATAATATCGATACCAAGTTATTCCTATTTTTATTTTAATTATTCATTTAACGATACTTATACTATTATATGGTCATTTTAAATCAATTTAATTAAATTGTTAAAATATGTTTATGATTTTTATGAGTAGAATATTGCAAAAATTACTTAGAAATCTGTGAGAGTTCAAACAAATTCAAATAAAAGTTTTCCGAATCAAGCATATGACAACATTTCATTGCTAGTGGCAAAGTATTATTACAAGCCCGTCATACGACAACATCCTGTCTTATTATCTAAATGCCTTTATTATGAAAATATTTATAGCGTATGCTCTATATAGAAAACACACACACACACACACACACACATACACACACACACGTATATATATATATATATATATATATATATATATATATACATACACTGCTCAAGACAATTAAAGGATATTGTAAGTTTTATATAAAATAAAGATATAAGCGAAATTTTTTTTTGCTGAAAATGGAAGAAGAGAATCACAAATGCAAATTTTTCTGATTTTCAAACTGTGGAGTATGTTAATTTTGAGTTCGACGTCAAAAACGTCGCTTCAGCGACAGCGAATGAAATTGGACTTTCAACTGAATAAAAGACAATGAAGACAAGGATGATCGGCATTCAGTGACTGCTTTGTTTCGATGAGAACGATGTTTCAGCGAATTCATTTAACCGATTCAGAAGCTTGGAGAGTTGTCGGTAGGTTAGAAGGGGGCCAAACTCAAGCCGAAGTAGCGCAAGCCATTGGAGTGTCACAAAGTGTGATTTTCAGGATCTGGAACCGGTTTTTGGCGACTGGAAGTGCAGGCCGTAGACCAGGGCAAGGTCGTAGACGGGCAACAACGCCCAATGAAGATCGTTATTTAGTGTTAACGGCTCGGAGACACCAAATTATGAACGCTACTCTTCTGCAACAACACCTTCGCTCGGCTACTGGCACCACGGTTTCAACTCGGACTATTCGAAACCGGATCCATGGTGTAGGTCTATATGCTCGCCGACCGATGGTATGCGTTAGACTAACATCAAGGCATCGTCGCGACCACAGGGAGTGGGCAAGAGAGCATGTGAACTGGAGGAGAAGTGAATGGATCAATGTTCTTTTTTCTGACGAGTTCCGTTTTCATTCATCCTGATAATGAAAACGGAACTCGTATTTTCATCTGGAGGGACCGTGGCAGTAGGAATAATCATGCGTTCGTGCACGAAAGTGTCAGCTTTGGCGGTGAGGGAGTGTTTGTGTATCGTGGCATCTCCATTGACGGGCGCACAGACCTCTACATGATTCGAGATGGACCTCTGACTGGTCGCCGATATAGGGATGAGATCCTCAGACCTATTGTAGTCCCTTACGCTTCAGCAATCGGAGATGACTTCATTTTAATGGACGATAACTGCAGGTCACATCCTGCTAACCTGTTGGAGGATTTCCTTTTCGAGGAAGGAATCGTAAGAATGGAATGGCCAGCGTGTTCTCCAGACATGAATCCAATAGAGCACGTTTGGGACGCTCTAGGAAGACGAGTTGCTGGCCGCCAACCACCCCCACAAACTCTCCAAGAAAGGGAAAGAGCTCTTCTGGAAGAGTGGGACAGAATACCCCCAACTCGTGATTAGTAGCCTCATTAACTCCATGCCTCAAAGGTGTTTAACGTTGCTGGGCGTCCGTGGAAACCATACCCCCTACTGAAAATGATTTCCTTTGAAGAAAACGCCTTTTCTTATTCTTTTTTTCTCATATGCACAAATTGCGTTTTTTCCTTTTCTACACAAATGCACAATAAAATGCATTTTTTTTCTGCCAAACATGTCTAATTTATTCTCATATAACCTACTACGTCTGTCGACCATGTATCAATCGGCTAAAAAGTTTCCCAGCCACAAGATCCACCTAAAACCGCAATATCCTTTAATTGTTTTGAGCAGTGTATATATTTACAATTACATATGACCTTTGTTCTATAAAATGCTTATGTACTTTGACTTATACCATTGCTTCAGTTTGATCACTAATTTTTGTCTCTTCCTAAAAGGGGCAATTTTTCCCTCTTCTCAAATAATTAAGTCATTAAGGTGAAGTTTTTCACTATAATTGATTCATTATCCGTACTTAGATTTTTGAGGGAAAAAAAAGTATATCATTATATTTAGAATGACATACCACGCCCGAAGTCTAATCTAAAATACATATGTAAGTAATTTTATTAACCTGAGATATTCATCCCACCCAGTTTTACTGATAACCATCTTCAATTTAATTACGTTGTGATTTATAAAGAAATTAGTTTTTAAGTAGTATAATGTCTCAAAAATTGTAATTTTGATATTTTTTCTTCTTTTTTCTAACGTATACAACTTTTATGCTATGCGAGCATTAAATGTAAGGCTGCTTTTAAGGTACAATTCAAATTGCGCAGATTTTGCGCATAGAAAAAATAAAGGAATAAAATATATAAAATTAAAAAAAAGAATATTTTCCGCTGAGAAGTATTGTGTTCTTTTAATAGTGGTAAACTTAAAGTACACGAAAGTTTCATATAATAAAAGAACATTGCATGCAAAATGCTATTGCGAAACGTAGAGAAAGATACAGAATAAACATCTCGTAGATTAGAACGGAGTACATTTTCTAAAGGGCCATGTTTCCAGCTTTCTTTAGTTTTAAAATAAGCCGTAAAGTGACACCAGGGAGTGAAATGACACAACACATATCATCTAGGACAATTTTAGTTCAATAGCTGCAGTCACTTCTACAGAGGAGCTGTTTTCATCGTATTTTCAACTGTGAGTACACTTTCATGCAAGTATAAAATAAATGTATTAGTATTAAACTTACCTATTTTTTTACATTGCCATTGAATGTACTCAAAAGAGGTTTCTTTTTTCACGTATCTATGTGAGATTTTTTTTTTTTTTTTTTTGGATAACGTATACCGGTATTTGTGGAGGAGTATTAATGGTCCAATATGGCAGACTGGGTAGGTTTTCCAGCAACATATGAGGCACGTGTCCAGGGCATGTCTCGTTAGGAAACGTGAGAATGAAGACTGCAATAAATTGAATGTTACATCTTTTGTTTGCATT
This sequence comes from Cheiracanthium punctorium, assembly GCA_038373885.1. Taxonomy (NCBI): domain Eukaryota; kingdom Metazoa; phylum Arthropoda; class Arachnida; order Araneae; family Cheiracanthiidae; genus Cheiracanthium; species Cheiracanthium punctorium. The sequence continues at coordinate 2,059,914 of JAWZYV010011619.1, forward strand.
CACTGTGTCAGAAAATGACGACTTTTGATAAAAAAATCTGTATTTGTAAAATCGTTATGTGACAGTTTTTGTAAAATCATTTAATGGCATTTGTTTAGGTGTCCAGTTATTTTCTCCATTACTCTAATGTTATCATACCTGGAATTATTATGCCTTTCAGTTTACAATAAAAAATGCATACTAAATAACAAGCGGGATTCGTTACCTGTGTTTTAACATTTAAAGTACAGTTGGAAAACTTGCTCCACATATTGGGCGCATTTTATAATTTACGGGATCAGTCTTAACCATTTGCTGTCAGAAACTACTTTTACTTTTTTTTAAAGAAAAAAGAAGAAAAAAAATGTTATTTTATTGATAAAGGTATAGGAAATACAAAAGTATCCTATTTACGTCAAAATAAATAAAATAAAAAGCTATCGAAAAATTAAATTAAAAAAGTTGGAAAACATTCTCCGTCGTCCCTATATTATATTTAAACTTTTATTGCTAAATAATTTATTTCCAACCGTTGTATTGTTTATAAATTTGAATATGCACAGACATCCCTTAATTGGTTGTTATTCTAAATTTTTGTAAAAGCCCAAAATTAAAATCATTTTGATTTAGATGACGACTGTAAGCATGATATTTGCAAGAGTGCAAAGCTCTCTCACTTAATCTATATTTTTAAGTTAGAATACCAATGCAGGCTTCTTTTATGTCATAAACTATTAGTATTATAGGGTGTACATCTTCTTCGTCATAGACTCTTTTTATTAAAACACGAACAGAAAGTTTTCAATCTCAACCACTTATTATTTGTTAAAGTTTGAAAATGATATTTTTATTCGTACTAACACAAAACTATCTATCCTTAATAATTACAAATTTTATCAAAACAATTTGCTTGGTCGATTTGGATACGATACTTGTGCTTGGCTCTAGTAAGAAGGTCCTGGGTTTCTGGCATACCGCGCTGTTGTGGATCTAATGGTGTGGTGTTTTTCTCCAAATATAACGTAAATACATATTAGAACCCCTTAAAAAGTTCTCCGTCAAGGACATTCCTCACATAGGTAGATAGACCTCGTATAACTTTTCCCTAAACCCAAAATCAAACCAATAATATAAAAATGCTAGTGACTGTGAAATATATAAATACAACCATTACTGTATTTTGTGTCCTAAAATACAGTAATGTCTTAACACAAAATGTCTTAACACTTTGGCATAAATTAGCATGTAACACTGAAGGGGATGGGAGGGCAAAATGTTTCCTATTGCAGAAAATACTATTTTCAATTTGGTGATAAAGGAGTGTTCTTTAATTTTAGGGGTGGAGCAATTGCCACCCTTGCTTTTAGTAGGAGAGAGAGAGAGTTACTCCTATGCCTTCACATACATATAAATAGCATGTATTTTCTAGATATTATTGAATATATACTTATCAATGATATTAGTACTCAGTTATTCCCTTATAAGCTTTTTCAAAGTCATTTAAATTTGGTATTCAAACCATCTGATTAAATTCAGTAATTTATCCATCACACAAGCTAAATAATCTTTAGTGACTGTAACAAAAAATTTTTTGTTATCATTTTTTAATTTTATATTTTGTCCAAATGAGAAATTTCTGTGAGATTTTAGCCTTCATGCACATGTTTCAATTGTCTATGGAATGAAAATTACATTAAAAAACGAAGGAACAAAATAAAAACTGTCATTTCACTGTTTTTAGTAACTAAATAATTCCGGCAAAACTTTTTAAAACAAATTTTTAAAATATATATATATATATATATTTTATCAAAATTTGGCATTAAAACCAAACGTGGATAACAGTTTCTAATACGATCTAATACGATCTAATACGATGATAACGATCAAAATTGTTTATGATTATGTATTCCGTAACCATTAATAAATCTCACGAGAAATAAAAAACAGTCAATATTTAACTTTTGTTTTTTAAATGAAAAAAAATACGAGCAGTTAAAATATTACAATGATTTAAATGTTTAATGAAATAGAAGTAAAATAAATTGCCGGCATACGGAAGATTTATTCAGTTTTTAATTTCGGCAGCTTTAACATTAAGTTTATCTGGGTATTAAAGGAGCATTAGGTTACTTTGAAAATTAAATACCACAAATAATTGATTAAAACATGCATTTAATGGATACAAAATGCCCTCCCTAATTCTAAATTTTAAATGATTTTTTTTTCTAAAATCAGATTTCTGTCGAAATGAGGAATGAATCAACAAACTAATATAGAAATATGTATATTCAAACAATTAAAAAAATTACTTAAGGGGGGAAGGGACCTTAAAATTGAAAACTGTCAATTCTTACTATATCGCCCTAATATAATATGGCCCGAATTTAACGCGACCCCGAAAATTTTCATCAAGATATTTAGAAAAATCATATATTTAGGCCTAGAATTTAGCGCGGGTCAGGTTTTTTACGGGCAATGCTTAGTCAAAAAGAACCGCATTATATTGGAGCGAATGCGGTAATTTTTACACCTAAATCGCACATAAATTTGTTGAACACAACTTTGTTTACATTTACATTAATACTAAAAGTACAAAAGTAAATTATTTTTTTTAATAGATTAATATCTTTCAGGAAAAAGTGCGCATTAAATATTTTTTTTCAAAATATCCCATGCGCATTCCGAATAAATAAAAAGCTGTATTTTTTACAGTATACACTTCCAAAACATGTATAAACATAATTGTACATTAAAGTTGCAAGCAAAAGTTATTTAACAGAAATATAGGAATTTAAATTTAACAATAGGATGGACATTTGATAAATAGCTATACGTCACATTCGTTTATATTTTTTTATAAAGCTCGCCCTCATCTCACATAAAAATGAATGCACAGATATGTGCATTCATGTATTGTAAGTGGATATTTGAAAAATTAGAGCTTTTCATGAATTTGGAATGCGCGTGGGATACTTTAAAAAAATAGTAGGAGTACGTTTTTTTTTAAATCAGTTTTTCATTTAAAAACTTGTTTTTTTTTAGTTTCAATATAAATGCAAACTTTTATGTTAAACATTATACACTTTACATATGATTACAAAAAAAAAATAATAAAATAAAATTTTGAAGATTAACGTCAATTGTCCACTTGATACTACACATTTATTTTTAACTAAATAATTTCATTTCATAGAACCAATAGCTAAAACTTAAGTTCTAATAATGTTGTACTAATAAATTATTTTAAATAGAATATTTTAAAATGAAGTATAATCAATGTATATGCAATTGCGTAGGACATAAAGCTGTTTTTAAACGGTATAGTAAAAAAATATCAAAAACAAGAAACTTAAAAACTCGATACTTGTAATCGGAATTTTCAAAAGCTTTCTGCAATAACACGCTAAGTCCAATTCTATTCTCAAGCAGGAATCTCACAGCCTTTGTTGTGAATTGCCCTTTCGATCCACACAAGCAATAACTCAGTGTCATAACCGTGTTTCCTGTGAATTGTGCGGTTCGACGAAGGTAGAAGTCTCTCGGTGCTTTTCGAATGGCTTTTCCTTCAAGTGGAATACCATTTGAGGAAGCTGCGGAAGTTATGATTGCTGCAAACTTCACGTGCACTGAATGGAAACTGCAATTTTCAATTAGGTCAGGGTGTTGAGTGCGCGATTTATAATTATAATAATTAAGTGTAGTTTGTTGTGGTCAGACATTGTAAAATAATTTTCTATTTTAAGAGCTACTAAAACAAGAAATGTACGAAACAGTTTGTTATCACAGTTATAAGCTTTTCTTATATAATTGTATATTTGTTGTTTTACTGCTACTTATTAGTCAACTGAACTTTTCCAGATTCTGTACAAGAATTGTTTAAGAAGAAAGGCTATATTTTCGCAATTTTTAAATAACTTGAAGACTACATATTTTCTGAAAATTCTTGGAATATTTGCCACCCATGGTGACTTTTCATTCTCCGGTGATACTTTGCCGATTTACGCATGCGTATAATTCATAATCGTTTCTCATTATGTTTGCCAATAAAACAGGTTCTACACATATTCTTATACACAGGCCTCTTAATTGGTCCTCCTTTTTTAAAATTCCTACCTTCATCAAAGTTTTATTTATATAGCCTAGTATTTTAATGGTTTCATAGACAAAACCTTGACATCTAAAACAACATTTAATAACTGTTGAAGAAGCAGAACATTTTACTCTATTATTTATAGAGGTAAGGATATTATGTATACAGGCCAATTGAGAGGCCTGTATACATAATCCTCTATAGATTGGCGTATAGCACATTGGAATATTTAAAGCCGCCGCAGAGGCAAATATCCATGTTGTGAATAAATTACTTCGGCATAACTAAAAATTATCCCCATCGAAAAAAATGGATTTTGCAATTTATCACTAAATATAGCAGCTATCGCCAAAATAGGTTCAGTTTTGGAAACATCTTTTGCTAAGAAGTCCGCTAATAAGATCATTCGATAATGAATCCATATCAGTGAATTCAACAATTGACATAGCATCGCAAGCAGTAAGAGCTTTTTCTACATCACCCGCAAAACCAGCCGGACCCAATGCTCTTCCATAGGCTATTGTCAGCAAACACCAGAATGGCAGTTCATTGGCGTGAAGTTCGTATATGCACCATTGAAAAGATCAACTGAATTCAGTTTCTAGATTTCAGATGACGTCTTTGTTCTTCTCTTGCTGGTGAATCTCAAGAGAGCTTCTGTGTCCAACTCTCCTAAATTTCCTATGAGATTGTCTCGGCCTTGCAATGAAATGGTGGGACATGATAAAAATACTTTAACCGTTAACGGACGGCCGCAGAGCTTTGCTGAAGTTACAACAGGGACGAAAAAAAGCCGCTGAGCAAGTTACCTTGGTAGATGGGCGAATTTCACTCCTGGACTAATATAGATTGAAGTCTTGAAAATCCCATCGCGTTTCATGCTATTTTTTCTTACATGTTGAAAGGCATACAAAAGCATTGAATATTGTATTTTGCTCATACTGATAACTAATTTCAACGTTAAAAGTGAACGATATTGATTAAAAGTTAGCACTCACCCTGAACAAAATTTATTCCCTTTGATAAATTATTATAGAATTCATGTTAACTTTTATAATTAAAATGTAATAAGAATTCATATTTTTAGAAGATTCATATATAATTAAAATGGAAAATGATATACTATACTATCCAATGCACATTCATTAGTATATTTCTTCTTTAATAGAGAAAAAAATTTTTTTTTTCCTTTTACCCATCCTTTCAACTCGCTTAACTAGAACTTGCTGAGACTAGATCATAGAAATACCTATATAGCACAAACATCTACAACAGCCCTGAAAAGTAAAAAATATGAAGTTCAAACAGAAGTGTTAACGATTGCAAAAGAGGGGATTTTACGTAGACAGTAATCAACAGCAAGTGCATTTATTTGCGTTACCGAAACATTTGCGTAGACTTTTCAGTAAAACAAATGTAATAAAAGTATATTTGAAGGTCAGTAATCTCCAAAGCAAAAATATAATGATCATTAGAGTCAACATTTTTTTTTAATGTAAAGTTCCTCTTTAGGACGTTTTCGGAGGTAAATTCACTCTCGTCACGTCTCGTCTCGTTCACCGTCCTTTGCGGTAAGTTCCGCTGAACGTGTATCCACTGCACTCATGCGAAAAGTGTTAAAGTAGGTTCCAATACAAGAAAAAGAAACAGCCTCTAATATACAAACGTTAACAAAATTATTTACATAATAAGTATTTAGACTAATGACAGTTGTTTGACATGAAGTATTTAACAGCCAATCTGATTCATCTAATAATGAGGCTAGCATTTGCTAGAAAACCGAGCTTAATAAGCTTAATGCCTCATATCTCAAAGAACTGTGAAAGTTTTACCTGCGAGTTTGAGCTTCAGTTATGAAAAAACTAAGATTTAATTGAGTATGGAATTTCTAATTATAATAGCTAATTGCAATTTAAAGTGATTGAATTATGTAAGTGCATTTTCCGAACTTAAATTGTAGAAGTGTTTGTTTTTAAATCTCTTGAGTCTAGCGCTCATAAATTCGATGCATATAAATGTGACACAATTTTTATAATGCATTTCATATTAGTAAATAGGAATTATGGATGTTACATTGAAAAAAATTAATCGTCAAACAATGTATAAATACTTAGACATGCATTACTTTCTTAATGTCTACCTGAATGGTTCACATATTGGATATATTCAAATGTAAAAATAAATACATATATTTAACTGGCATTTTTTGCAGCTTAGTGAATTACCACTGCAAAAATCCGTACACAGTGGTAAAATTCTTAACAAGACTTTGTCCCGATTGCCAAACAGACAGAAAATATATAAATAAAAGTTTTATTATCATCATTTATTTTTTTCTGTTTTCTTCATGAAGTCTGACGTCTTAGCTGTACTGCACTGATTTGATCGTGTTAGTCTATGTGAGCCTGTAAATCCTGAAGGCCAGAACTTTCTATTCCATTAGATAAGCTTTTTAGTTGAATAAAATTTGGACATAAAAAAATCTACCTGATTCATTGATAAATGAATGTTTTCCTCTTAGCTAATATATGTATTCTTTCTTTTCATTGAGTTGGAAATTTTTGGATGGTACAATGATGATAAATTTACCGTTTTAATGATTTATTAATAACTGCTAATTAAAATTTATTTTACTCCACTAATCATGTCTGACCCATTTCGAATCATGTTTGAAATTTATTTCCTCAAATCGTTATTTCTCAAGTAACGCATTTTACAGAATTATTTTTTAAAAGTTAAAACGTAACACAAAAATATAAAAAATCGAAGAGCTTACATATACTTTTACTAACACAAACTTTCATTCAAATATATCATTGCTAAACATATTTAATAATTGAAATGGATACAAAATTCGAAGCTGTAGGAAAATTAAGCTTTAAAACGAGTCAACACCCGCCCCCCTTAGTTCTCCCCTTACACCTTTTGTGAATTACGCTTAAAACCCCCAGAAGCAATAACTCAGTGTCATAACCGCACTTCCTGTTCTTTATGTACTTTCATCAAGGTTATCATTTGCATGCCTGCCAAAGAACCTCCCTTTTTGTGCGGGATATGGAATTTCAGAAGGAAAGGGTGGAAGAGCTCCATATCCCCATAATTCACATACCATGATTTTGAATCGCAATATTAAATATTTTGGAAAGAATGCGTGCAAAAAATAATTAATAACACTAAATTAAAAATTATAGTTACACTTTAGGTAAGCATTATTTTAAAAAAATACACTGAGGAATTAATTTCTGGTGTATAATTGGAAATTTTGATTATTTATTTATTTATTTATGCATTTATTTATTATCATTATTATAATTTTTTTATTATTATTTTTATTATTGCTAATTTTATTATTTAATTTATAATTTAGGCTTAGCGTACATTGTGACGAGTTGGCTGGACAATGTAAAAAAGTGCTTAGAGTCAAATGTGGAAAATTTAATTATTTATTTATTTAGTTATTTATTTATTTATTTATTATTATTATTATTATTATTATTATTAATTTTTTGGCGAACATTTCGACGAGGTGTCTGGACAATGTGAAATTGTGTTCAAAGAACGTTAGTGTCAATAGATGGAGGATTGTGGCGTCATAGAGATCAAGATTGTGGAAGAAAACAGGGATACTTTTTCCAGAAATCAGGTATAGAGCATTAGAAAGAGAAATTGGAAAATTATGAAGTCATGAATAAAATAAAAGAACGCAATATTATAGATTTCATTCTATTACTCGAGTAACTAGTCGATTCAATTGAAATTTTTTACAAAAGTCTTAACTAATCAAATTGTGGTAATTTATAAAAATTGAATTTTTAGCACAGAAAAATATTTTTTGAAAACAGATTCTGCTTTTTTTCAAATTTTTGACGTATCTCCATTTCACGCAATTCTTTACTTATTACCCATTGCGATTTTGAGTATACACAAAATACTCCGTCATACCTCAGGCTATACAACACAATACATTGTGTATGATTAATAATTACTCTATGTAAACGAAAGATATTATTCCTCTGTAGTAATCTCCATGCAAAGTCACTGTAAATATTTGATGCCGCTTGAAGCGATAATCTTGACATATTATTGTTCAAAATCTCTCAGTAATTACTCATTACACACATTGTATATTAGCTTTTCGACCCCGACGACATTAAGTGAGGGGCTGAGATGTCTCCATGCGAGCGGCAAGCGACATGTTCAATATCAACATTTATCAAGATTATCAAAGTTATCTGCGTTGAGGTTAGAAAACTTCCATTATATTCCATTATTGTATTAATGAGATTTAATGTAATCTTCCGTTGTAGGAAAAGGCTACGGTGAAATTCCTTAATGGTGTCCTCAGTGGTACTAATTAACTCAGCAAAAACAGTAATTGAGATTATTTGCTGGCTGTGTTTCTTCTGTAGTGCATGCAATTATGGTTTATTAAAATGCACATCTAAATGTTGTAATAATGAATATATATATATATATATATATATATATATATATATATACATATATTATCAGAGAACTTTTAAGTTCTGTTTAATTATTACATTTAATGAAATTTTTAATATTAAATATGTTTTCTAAATTGCCCTAAACTACAGTTAACTCATGTATTTAAAGATTCAACTTACAAAACATGTAATATTGCAAACACTTAATTTCTGATAACTTCATTTTTATTTTAAATTGTTACAGTAATAGCAGGAGCTATTAAGTTTGAATGTAGTTCCACCTTTCTCTGATTTCATGGAATGAAACTGTAAATTGTTTTCTTTGCAATTTTGATTTTATCAGCATTTTAAAAGTTTAATTTAAATTTTATATTATTTTTTATGCTTAAACTGCTAAATGCTGCAAAATCAAAATTTGCTTTGATTAATATGAATTCTAAATGTGCATTTGTATAACAGAAAAAAAAATTGCATTTCTACATAACAATGGCCATACATGATTTCTGTTATCTGTTCATTTTTTTCTAAAATGACTATGAAACTCATCAACAGAAGGGAAAATAAGTCTTAAAATTCCATGTATATGATCAGATCTAGATAATTTATGATACCAATTATCTTTCATACATGCATCAGATAGCATGAATTATGTAAATATGTATCACATATTCTGTAACCTCATATCAGATTTCAAATGCTTAAACTCAAAGGATGAAAAAATACACATAAACATTGTTATACTTCGTCTCTTGATCTGTATAAGGTCTTAGTCAAAAATTATTATTGCTGTAACTTGCTAGTTCTGTATGATAAATATAATACCTACTTGATAACTATACAATAACTGTTACAACTGTAAGAGCTTAGAAGTTCTATTCATTTTTACGATGTTTTGTTGAAGGCTACTATTTGAAAAATGTAAGTGCATACTCACAGAAGATAACTTAATATACTGCTGGTTATCTTCTGAAAGAAAAATCATTTTTAAAATAACTTTTCCGATAAATTTATGATTTCTCTATTCAAAATATTACTTACTTTTCATCACAATTAAACGATTAATTTAATTTAATTTTCGTTGAAATTTAATATCGAATGTCCCTTGAATTTTCTGCAAAAAATACTTTATCTTTTTAAGATATTCATTTTTTGCGAAATTTAAAACTCATCTGTTCCAAATAATTCAAAATTTAATTTTCTCAAAATACGCAAACCCCTTGAATGATCATTTCTAGTTATTCTTGTTATTTTAATTTTTATTACTTTCAGAAGATGACATTACACATGATTTAAATGTAAGCACATTTCGCTGGATATTGGATTAATCTCTTAATTTCAAATAAGCCTTTTTTTATTATCTTTTACTCTAATTAAATTATATTTGACTTAATTAAATAACTATTTCATCCTATGTAATAGTTATTTTAATTAAAACGGGATGCTCATTAAATTTATTGCATCTTGTTATGTTCTAAAGTAATTAAACTTTCAGTAATTAAAAAAAAAATGATACTGATCATAAAATTTTTCCGATTCTATTATTTTATCACTAGCGTCAAAATTATCAATTTTATTTATGGTTTACTTTTTATAAAACGTCCATTAAATCGGAAAGCATTAGTTTGAGAATTAAAATGAGGATTGATTAAATAAGGTACCGCTGAAAGGAGTATCTTATATCCTAATAGAGAAACTTTAATCAAAAAAAAAAAAAAAATGCTAACAATTTCATTAAAGTACTGCAGTGACGTAAAAACGCTACATGTTAACACTGGCGGCGTAAAGGCAAATGGCAGAAGCTACAAACTTGCAAGCTTGATACCTTTCCAGAGCTTTTATCATTGTTAAATACCCTTCCTTTTTTTCATTCTGGGCTGTTCTGTATACCAGCATGCAATACTTTCTTTGCTTCTACATTAATCACTACCTATTTAAGAACATTTTAGTTTCACTATAAATTTTAAAAAGGTGGTATTTTTCTTACGAACAAAAAATAATTATAAGGATATATTTGGTATAATATGCAAGAAAGTTAACATTATTTTTCGTCAACTAAACTTTTGTTTAATAATGCTGAAAATTAATTACTTAAATATTTGCTATCGGGTATTTTTGTTATAAAAAACACATTTTAATTCTCACAATCTTACAATATGTTTTTTTTTTTTTTTGGTCAAGAGTACTCCGGAAAACGCCAAAGAAGCTGGCCGTACTAGAAATATGGAAGAAATACTTTAAATGACTTGCCTTAAAGCAATATAATCTCGTACGGCTCAAAAGCAAACATCAACCTCTTGCAAATTACTAAGACGTACACAATTAGCGTGTGTGAACTGGGCTTAAAAAATCTTTTTTAAAAAATTACCTAAACCTATTATAAACACTCAAGGAAAATAATATTATAAAATTTTAGAAACTTTCAGCTAAACATCCCGTGGAAACTGTTGATCATCGGGACTATTTGAACTAATCTCACGACATTTCCGTGAATGCGACGACTTTCTTTCAAAACCTGGTTCTTATCCATTGAGAAAGAAGTTGCAAAATTTTACATGGTGATAAAGAATTGTACCCTGGCAAAAAATAAGTCTTGATGGTGAAACAGCTTTCTTGAACCATGACTAAAAGCGTCACGATGTCTAAATGGACTCCTAATGAAGACGACTTGTATTATTAAACGAAAGATGTTGTTGGAAACACCAAATTATCTAAACACGTATCAAACAGAGTATTGTATGCTGTGCCACAATTGAAATAACATTTTTTCCCCTTTTCTGGTTTCATATTTGAACATCTGTAATTCTGTGTTTAATTTCTAGTAACTTTTTAGGTGTCTTTTTACTTAAATGAAATAACTACTTAGGTAAAGGTATTTATTAAAGCAGTGCTTCATTCCAATTTGTTTCCTTAAAATGATCTGTGTTATATATATTCTCACAATCCTAAGTTAATATATACCATATTACTTTCAACACAAGAGAGTACTGGAATTTTTATATTAGAATTTGTTCAATTTCATTTTTCTTCTGTAAATAAAGCAAATTTGCTTCTTTGTTTCGTATTGAAATTCACATGATTCTACGAATTATACGGTTGTGATTTTGCGTACATACGTAATATAATACAGATGCAAGATCTGCAATTCTTTAAAATCTAAATTATGGTTTTATTCGACATTATACTTTGACAAGGTGTAGATTGTATAGATAATTAAAAAAATTAATATCGTTCAGATCTGGCACACAATCTGTCTATGCTGGATGAATTAATGTAAATGATTTAAATCGCGTATTATTATATGACAATGTCATAATAATATCTACCTTACATCAAATCAATTTGGTAATAATGGTTTCCAATAGTTAATGCAAGCTGCATTGTTGTGCAAGCGATCCATAACTAATATTTAATATGTTACTTTACAGAGCATTATATGCGTTTTACTTCATTGAAGAAAACCCAATGTGAATTTATCTTGATAAACAATAAAATGACCATTTTTCAATTGAACTAAAAAGAAAAGTTTAGTTGTTTCACCTTTTGACCATTTAACGTATTAGTAGACCAAGTATTTAACGCGTTGTCTGTTAGTCACGAGTGTAAACTAAATTTCCTGAATAATTTTTGTAAATAACTAATTAATTATTCTGAAAGAAAAAGTTTGAAATAAATATAGGAATTTTTACTATTCATGACTTGAATCATTTATTATTAAAAATAAACTGCATTTTATAGAAATTGACATTAGAAATTTGACTTGTACTCTAATAATATTTTTTCCGGCAGTCAAAATGTTAAAAAAATCACTTCAAGATAAAACTCTCAATAAGATTTTTAATGAATTTACTCGAAATAAGATTATTCTCCAAATTTTTGATAAAGTTAAAACTTATATCTAGGATAAGAACAACGTAACAGTGGAATTTGGCTGCATTTTCTTGTGAAATTTGGTAATACCGGATGAGTCAAAAGTTCGTGAAAACTTTTTAAAAATCATTAAAAAAGAACAAATGATGATAAAAAAGTGCGGTTTGCACAAATGGCATTAGAAAGAGGGTGGACTTTTAAGAACCAAACAAAAAGTTCAAAAAATGACCGATAGCTGGCGCTTCTATGTATATACACGTATGATTTATACAAATCAGGTTGTCAATAAAACACTTAAATGCACGTGGACTCTTCAATTGATGCCAGCATTATGCTGCCGTTACAGGATAAAACGTTGATTATCAAGCTCTTTTATAAGAATAATGAATCGGCAAAAGACGCACTGAGGAAATTTCGCACTGCAAAATAGATCATTGAAAATATAGAATTGTGTTCGTATTGTGTTTCTGTTATTTTATTGTAATGCATACCTCATTTCCATTAATTTGCTTCACATATTCAACATCAGAGCCACCTATCGGTCATTATTGAACTTTTTTTTGCTCTTAAAAAAAAAAAAAAAAAAAAAAAAAAAAAAAAAAAAAAAAAATCCAACCTTTTTCTGATGCCATTTGTGCAAACCGGACATTTTTATCATCACTTTTTTTTTAATGTTTTTTTAAAGTTTGCACGAACTTTTGACGTAAGCGGTATATCAACATATTTTGATTTGTTTAAAATAAAAAGCACGGCGAGATTCTAAGTACGGATTTTAAGCCCAAATTCACTTGAAAAGAAAAAAAAAACTTTTTGTGTTCATATATGTATCTATGTTTACATTCAGAATAAATTAGGAAATATTAGATACAATCTAAACAGTTTAAAAATAAATAAATATGCCCCCAAAATAATAGAAAAATATTAAGTTATTCTGAAGTAAATTATTCGACCACATAAGAAAAAGCTGAAACATTAAAAAAGTGTTTTCATGTAGAAGATAACTGCAATTTTTAACAAAACACCACATTCTTAAAAAAAATCCCTCATTAGCTATGAATTTTTGTAGCTAAACATGAAGTTTGTTTTACGGTAGATTTAACAATAAACCAAACGTGCATATCTGGAAAAATTAAACGGTGATCAAAAGCTCACTTTAAATAAAGTAATCTGAAATCTTTTAACAGAATTTCTGAATAAAAGCTGCCTAGAAATATCTTTTGCCACATTAACTTTTCTCTTCCTGAAGATGGAGAGGGGAGGATATTGATTGCTTGCTTACAAAACGCATTTATCTTAAGCAACTGAAACGTACGTTAACGATTTAAAAATTACGCTTTCTTATCATCAGGCAGCACTGGTAATTTTGGCTTTAAACCGTGCAACTCCAAAATCTTTGACAGAAGAACGATTCTTTTTTTGCTGAATTTCTATAAGTCTTGTCGTTAAATTTAAAAGGAAAATGATTAAATAAAAGTATATCACGTTTTATATCGCTACTATTTTTCTTGTAGTCCTTAAATTATTATGAAAATTTTATGTACGAGCTTGTGTCGAAAAGTAAGGTGACAATTCCTTTAACTAAAACGTTTTTACGAAAAATTAAAGCGATCTGTCGAAAGCGGCGTTGAAGTAAAGAGAGCCCTGGTCACAGAGACACTGGAAGATGGCGTTTAGAAGAGCTTTATCAGTTTGTAAAAACCGACCAGCCTGGTGCTTTGTCAGTGTCCCGAAGATACGAAAATCATTGTATGCAAGATCTGAACTGTAGGGAAGACGTCTTTTTTTCCTTTCTGAAACTGTTTCCAGTAAAGAACACCTGCTTCTCGACATTACGCTTTGTCTGTACTTTTCCACTAGTGGAGGATGAATTTCTGCGAGGTTTCCGTTAACTTAAAAAATCAGATTATAATTTGCAGTAGCTGACCATGCCTTCATCAACGTTTTCATATTTTCATTTTACATTTTCAGAGCTTTGGATCACTACTCACTCCATCTAGCGGCATTTGGTTGTTGTGTTGTTTGTCTGTTGTACCTAGTCATGGAATTTCATTCGTTTCAGGAATATGCGCACACGTGGGAACTTTTTCTTACGTTACTTGTTGAACGATCTACAAATGTTTAGTTCCTTGTATAAAGTAACGGAAGTGTTATTTTTAATGCATTTCACAAAAAAATTCATTAATGTATTTATTGCCAAAACTAATATAAAATGATTATTTTTCGGTAGAATTGCCTTGATGATGGAAGCAGTTGTCATATCTGTTGTCTAGGTTTTTCATATATTCAAAGAACCTTTTGTAGACCCACCATAGACGAGTAGAAAAGACACTGCAGATGGCTGAAGTGTTAAGATCTTTGACGCATTCGGGTCTACGGCGCGGCTGTGGATCAAATGGTCTAGAGTTTAGGCGGTCTTCTCGAAATGTAACGTGAATATGCGCTAGAGCCCGTTAACAAGATCTCCTCCCAAGCACCCCCTCCATTTCAGATGCCCCTTGTGCTAAGTCAAACATTGGCGCAACAGCCCCAATGTTTGCGTTAAAGCAAGTCCCTTGTGCAGGCTTGCTATAACACAAAGAACATAAATCAAAGAAAGTTGCCATCAGAGATTTCAAATGGACATAAGCACAATTTTGTGACTATCCTCGTTGTTGTGAAAATGTTGCCATTCTAACCAGTTCTTTCCTTATTTATAACCCATTTCTATAAGAAATATATGGAAATGAGTTGACGCAAAGCCAGAGCTATACACTGTAGATGTTTAAATGGGCCATGTTTGATTCCTTTGAGTATAATTCCAATTATGTGTGTAATATCTCTGATTATGTCCAATTATGTGTGTTCTGGAGGAGACCAAAGATTCCACATATATGAGCAGCTTCGAAAAGACATTTACGCCAATCTTTGAAGACATTCTTGAAAATAAGATGGGAACCATGAAAATGAGAAGAAACTTCTTGAAAATGAGAAGAAACTCAACCACTGGAAATAAGTCTGAATCTTCACGGCACTTGTGTCGAAACATAATCCTATTGTGCGAATATTTTAGAATAACTTTAGTATTTATTTTCATTATTGTATGTTCCATTGGAAGTTGAAAAAAAGAATCCAGTCAAGCTTACAGTATTTCACGTGAATAGCATTGAAATATTTAAATCCTGATAGTTAAATAATAAATGGAATTTGTATGTTTAAATTTTGATACTTATTAATATGGAAAGAGTAAATTTATTTTACAGTTATTTGGATACAGTAAATGTATGTATTTTGAAAACTGGACATGTCTTACAAGACATTATTTTTCCCGCTAAGCATTTAAAATATTATGATAACACAGAGTCGTTAGTGATCATCATTCGATCGCAGTCGTCAGTGATCATCTTAGATACCATGTATAGTTTTCTTAAAAAGGTAATTTGAGTGAATAATCTTTGTTTTACTTTTAACCCACTTATCTTGGGTGCAATGTTAAACCTTACGTTTATTTCCTTAATTCACATGCATGAAAAAAAATAATAATTGAATAACGCTGTGGTAAATTTAAATACTCTCCTTCATTAATATAGTTATTATTTTGAGGTAAACTTTGGTTAATAGATTCCGTAATGAAAATACTGTGAAACTTGCACGTTGAAATCCTTTTCTATTAAATTTGCATTACAATTAAAAACTGTACAAATTGTTTTACTGTCATTTTCTTCATGAACAGAAAAACGCAACCAATAACAAGCATATCACAAGCGAGTTACATTGCATACAGTTATATCACAGTATAATAGTAATTACTTGGTATTTACTATTACGACACTAAATCATTAAAAATGTTAATTGAATTTTATGGCTAAGAATTAAATAATACACTCATGATCTGTTTCTTAATGAATGCAGGAAATTATAATTTGTAAAGTCGCGTATGTTAAATTTAAGAATCTTACATCTAAAAAAAGAGTTCTGCTCTATTATTCTCAAAGCATTGTCTTATTATAGTCTAATATATGCGGATAACTCATGAATAGATATTACACGCTAGGGCTTATATAAAATATGAAAAAAACTAGAATGTATATTTTTAAAATAACATTAAATTTTTTAAAAAAGATGAATTATATTATTAAATTTTTAAAAATAATTAGACTCTTCAAGTGGGACAATCATCAGATTACTTTCATAGACAATGACATTATTTTTGTAATAAACACCTAAATTTTTTAGGTCATACTTTGTACGTCTCCCCCCCCCCCAAAAAAAAAAAGAAAATAATAAAAGATTTGTGTACATTACTTGACTCACGCAAACTGAGCTATTTATAAGAGTGCTATTTTTTGTTGCATAAAATAAAATTAATTTCGTTTCACGTCTTCAAAACTCACACACTGTATTTCACAGGACTTAATTTGAGAACCGTATCTCACCATTAGTGG
Organism: Cheiracanthium punctorium; assembly: GCA_038373885.1. Classification (NCBI taxonomy): domain Eukaryota; kingdom Metazoa; phylum Arthropoda; class Arachnida; order Araneae; family Cheiracanthiidae; genus Cheiracanthium; species Cheiracanthium punctorium. Next base: position 2,076,719 of record JAWZYV010011619.1, read on the forward strand.
TAAATTGTTGGAGTTCTGGAGTAATGATCTTGAAGGGAATGTGGGTAATGATATATAATCCTTCCACGTTTTCCATGTTATGAATAATTATATGTAGAAAATTACTGATTATAGACTTAGTTCTCGGAAACTAAATTAACGCTTTTCTAATATTACTTACAAAATAATTTTGTTCATGCTATTAATTTATTTCATATAATTTAAACGACCATCGTTGTCAAATCTAGAATCATTATTTCGACTAGGTGAAACGACTAAGAGAATTTGAATAAAGTGCGTCCTTCTTTGAAAAATCTAAGTGTGTATCTTACACAGAACATTCAAAACTTTTTGTCTCGGTAAACCTCTTTAAATGTTATTAGCATGAAACTACTGTCTTGAGATCTTACATGTTTCTCAAACCGTCTTATTCTCAGTGATTGCCTTACATAAAAATGCATAACTATTGATGAAATGAAGAGAACGGATAAAGCTTACTTTCATACACCAAATAGAAATTTCAAATAATTATTTTTTCTGTCCAAAACAAATTTCAAGATTTCATTTAGAATTTTATCAAAAAATTATAGGTTGCCGTAATTTTGGGTCTTCTTTAGAATGTAGCAATTGGTACTGGCAGAACAGTTTGTGTTCAGCAAATGAAATTATTTATGTTTCAGTGAAATATGATAATGGCATCTATAGGCTAAATTGTTCTTAACAGCTTGTTGGCAGCTCAAAATGTCAAAGAATCAACATTAAGTCATATGACAAGCCACAACACAAGAGACAAAAAATCACTTGAAACAAACTACATTGGGATTCAGTAGAGAATTTTGAGTAACCAAATTATTATGATTAAAGGGTGCTTAACATTTTTGCATAGAAAACTTTTTTAATTGTAATAAATAGCATATAAACGGTACGGAAATTATAACACTTCTACGGAAAACAGTCCTTGATTACTTATTATTATTATTTACTCTTCTGTCAGGGAGAAAAATCATTTTAAGTGAATGTTACAAAAATGTAATTTACTTTTTCTAGGCAAAAGTACCGTTCTGTTGTATAAGTTGCGTACTCTAACTTGCAGCGTAAAATATTTACTTTGTTCCAGTTAGCAACACTAAAGTTAAAGTAATGAACCAAGAAATTATTTTTCGAGAAAAAACAAAATACACTTTTGGAATACTGAGAGAGTTCTTCCAGTTTTTCCGCCAATAGATGGCGTTAAAAGATAAAAGAACTATTATGATAAAAGAACGTTTACGAGCGATACAGAAAAACGATGATTTTGTGATCACTCGTGATGAGTAGACAGTTTTGAGAGAAGGGAGAAGTGTATGTGCCGTGATGTTTTTTGTAAAAGCAAGTAGCGGGTACTGTTATAAATCTTGATGTGATATTGTAAATATTGAGCGATGATACAAGTTTTAATGTGATAGTTGATTTTAGTGGTGATCCTTTCTGATCGTGGTTATTCAAGTTTTTTAATAAAGCTGTAGTTGATTTTAAACGAATGGTGTCTTCACTCATCCCTTAACGGCAGTCCCACAAAATGTAGACTTACATACACCAAATTTTAACCGATCCTAAAATTTACTGTATGCCATTTGATCTACGTCTAAATCGAACACTACAGCACGGCCATCGCACATCGGAAAATAGTACCCCAGAACTCCGTATTGACCCTTCTTTTGAAACCTTTTCTGTTTTTCCGCTCGTCCGCATGCAAAAGTCAACCCATGCAAGCTGACTTTTGAATAGTTTAAAAAAATATAGCGTTTTCCTTATGTGGAACGCAGGTGCTACCAGAAAAATCGAAAAAAAAAACAAAACAATGGCTAGTGATGATAAATACTTCTTTTTTTTCTCCATTTTTTTTTCTTAAAAAATAATATATCATTAAGTGTTTACAAATATATATATATATATATATAATAGCTTACTTACGTAAAGTGAAATCCCAAGATAAGAGAACCTTTTGGCGTTCTAATATTTAGAGGGGGGATGATTTTTCTTCGCGTTTTTAACAAAATCAAATATTATTAATGATATTTGTGTTTTGACTCTCATTTACTAGGTCAACTGTTATAGAAATGCAATTTTATTTAGATCGACATTTCTTACTGTTTATATTTTAATAAATTTCATTTTTTTTCTTCGACAGACACCAGTCTTCCGACTAGTGATTGGGAAATCCTTTGCACTGTACTATATAGTATGATAAAAGTGCATTTGAGTGATGTCTTGATTCAAGCAAAACAAAATTAACGCATGTAATTGAAAGTTTACGATATCCTGATAGTCCTGATAGTATTATTTATTTTTTATACCCGTATTTTGCAGGTGCACAAACAGACTTCACATCTTTTTTGAAGCATCAATGTAATTCAATCGCAAAGTAATTAAAATTTAAAATCAAAGCTTATGGCAGTATTTTTACCATCGGAAATGGTAAGTTCTAGCTTTTATATCGTTTACGCAAGGCTCATAAAAGTACATCCATTCATAATGTACCAGAATCTGTTAATGAAAATAATTCCTTGGTAATGTTATTTTGCTTACTTTAAAACACAGTAACATATGTACACGAAAATAATTCTGATAATTTCTCTCATTTCGAAAAAAAATATATGTAAGCAACTATTAGCATGTTCTAGTTCCTTCTTTTTGAAATATATTGATAGATGCTCTATAAATATTAAGCAATATCTAATGCATGTTTCCCATTCGGTATTTCGTTACTTATTTACAGTACGTGAGGGATTTACCAATACAACTCAATATTGACATGCAGATCTGTTTTAACATATTTAAGCAACCAACAGAAACACAGTGAAAGTCGACAGTTCCGGAATAAGCAGAATAATCCCGCATTCATATTCAAATTGCGGCATGTTTTTTGCATACAGGGGGAAAACCAATGAAATCCAGAGCCAAAATACGCTTCATGCTAAAGCATTTTTAGAGGCAACGAGTCAATGCTTCGTTCTTGGCTTCAATTTCTAATACAGAGGCCGGGACCACTCCTATTCCTTATACTTTTCATCATTCTTTCACTTCGCCCAAATCTAATAAAGACTGGAAGCATGTAATCCATCAAAGCAACCGGGAATTCCATTTGCATTTATATTTCTCCTCGTCTCTTTCTTGCACGAGGAATATATACCTCTTGTTGATGAATAAACAACCTGAGACAAAAAGAAAAAAAACAACATTCTTTTATATATATATACATATATACACTATGTGTGTGTGTGTGTGTGTGTGTGTGTGTGTGGACAGACAGGTAGATAGAAACATCTGCGATATTTGCTGTGCTTAGAACCTACTAATAAATGGATAATCTGCAAGATATTTTAAATTACGAAAGACATCCAATAATGCATGTAGTGTCAATATTCGATGATTAACTTCTGGTATTTTGGTCGTTGTACCAAATTTTGTTCTTTCTATTGGGAATTGAAAAGTTATTGATTTTTGAATAGAAAAGAGAAATACACCCAATGTATTCGAGTATAGAGAAATTTCCTTTAACAATTTTTTGAGTAGTTGATTAATTTAAAAAATATATATATGTATATACATATAGTGCTTAAAATAAATATTAGAAGTTGTTATACTATACCGCCTAATCTACTTCCTTTTACAAGGAAAACACTATATAAGGAAAGGAAACCGATATAGGAAAACTGACTTGCACTCCAATACTTTTTCTGGAGGGTGTACGTACATATTAGTTTAAAGATTATGACAAACTGTATCACAATACATTATGATGATTTTTAACTTTAATGTATACTTCTCATTTTATTAAAGATGGGATTTTTATGAAAAAAAAGTATCTAGATCAAATTAATGTATTGCACTTACTTATTTCTTGACATGACAACAGGCACCGTAGTCTTCTTATTTTTTTATTATTCATACCTTCATCAAAGTTTTACTTAAATTGTCTAATATATTAATGGTTTGATAGGCTTAACGTTAGTATATAAATGGACATACAACAACTGTTAAAGTAACAGAGCTTTTTATTCTATTATTTATAGAGGTATTTATTAAAAAAAGGAACGACTGCAAAACCTGCATGAAAACATAAAATATTTTTATACAACTAAATAATACGCAATCACTTTCAGCGGCATGTACTGATTTATGTACTAAATATTTGCAGACTGCATTAAAATTTTTATGTATTTTATACAGGAAAAATTAAACCTTTTATAAAATTAAATTAACTTCAAGATATCTGATGCGCTTTTTTATAGCCATTGATTAAAAAAAATACCTGTCTTATAGAGTTTAAGTATAACTGCGTACAACACAAGAACTTTGAAACGTTACACTCAGAAAAGTCACAGTAACTTTGAAGGATTATATTTCTTAAATCGAAATATATCAAATCACGGTGGTTGTTAACTTGCAAAAGTTACGTATCTAGGAGGACATTGGGCTCTAAACTGCCACGTTCGTGTATGCGAACGTTCAGAATTGTGACGTAATTCGAAATGTATGCAAAATGTAATTATTCGCACCTAGAATCCGAACCTAGAGCTCTACTGTACCTTACGGAATACCAACTTACGTTAGCAGGTTTCGAATTACGTTATCCGGACGTTAGCTTAAACGAATGTTGCAGAATAGAGCCCATGGTATCCCAGTGAAGTGTGTAAAAAGAACGAACAACACTTCTGAAGGCAAGTTGGCAAAACTAGAGTAGAATGGTTTTACGCCACAAAATAAAACACCAAATCCTTTACCATTGATTGAGGCGTGTTGGCCGCACTAAAATAAAACAGTAGATTTTTTAAAAATAAAACTCCCCACCTGGGGAAATGTTTAGAAATATTGAAATTTTGGTTATCTTACTAGTGTTTTAAATTTTCGGGAAGAGTTATGTCTAAAACAGGTGACATACTGAAAGACACTAGCAACAAATAGGTATTATACCAATGAAGAAAAGCCAGACTGCAGTATTTCAAAATGAACTAAAGAGCCTGAACAAGAAACGTGGAAATTTAAAATCGTTAAAATATTAATTTTTGAATAGGGAAGTTTAATACATATTTATTAAAAATTTGTCATGAACTGTACCGCAATACATTATGTTTCTAACATTATACCTCTAACTTTATTAGAAAGGGATTTCTTTATAAGAAAAAAAATAAACCATTTATACCCAAAGTTCACTTAAAGCGCTTTGATATTTATCTCATGCAAAACATTTGACAATCAGGCCATCTAAAATGAATGTGTCCATGAAGCGGCAAGAAATAGTTAAGTTCTAATAATGCGTGTTAAGCAAAAAATGTAAGAAGTTTCGTGTAAATTAGAAGAACGAGCTAAGAATAGAGTTTAGAAGAAATGACTCGTAAGTGCTTTATGAACTCTCTTTCATTTTCGTAGAAAAAAATGTGCACAAGAATTAAAATATTAAGCTGATAGTAAGCATAAGGTATTAAATAAAGTTATGAAAATACACAAACGCCAAAGCTAATTGGCATACCTTGACGAAATTTGATTATTTTATTGAAAATTTATAATTAAGTATTTATTACATTTTTAATCATATTTTGAACTTCCATTGGTATTATTTCGAGAACAATTATGAAAAATCAAAGCAGAAAAATATATGAGGATTTATAGTTATAAATAATATTTTCTTTCATTTCATGTTTTTGTTTTATTATTTATATCCGGTTATTTGCTACAGATTAATTTGCAATAAACTATGGCAATAGGAAAGGCTATTTATGAATTACATTATCTTGCTATTTTTCTGTATAGTCTATTTACATGATAATAAACTTAATGCTAATAATATGATCTGATGAATTACAAAATATTTCATGAGTTTCTAGTTTTCGTATAAAATAATATTAGTTTGCATCTATTATAGAATATTTTAAAAAATTCTAAGACGTTTAATATTTATGCAGATTTTTTGCTTATCAATTTAGAAACAATGCAATTCATAATAATGTACCTATTTTTGAATACTACTATACTAGTAATTATAAAAACATGTACATTTTGTTCTTATTCATCGTATTCTTAAAAAATGTAACTCCGCCGCCGCTGTTATGCCATCTCCTCCGAAATCGTGGGGATTTGTGTTTCGACGAAAGTGCTTACGGATTCTAAAAATCCCGGGGAAGCCGCTGATTTAAATTTCAAAATTCGAATTATTTTGGTAGATATTAATAAAAAACTGAAAACACGAGCATCATGATTGACCGGTTTCACAATTTTTACCAGCATAAAATCATCCATGCCTTTGCAACAAAGCAAAAAAAAAAAATTATATTCCGGGCTCGCAGAGTTGCGTGAAATTGGCAAACATGAAGTAGAATTACACCAGTTTTAAGCCAAATTAAAAAGTATGAAAAATAAATAAGCCAAAAGATGTTACACAAAGCTCACAATTTTCAAATAGCAAGTAAATTCTCTGAGATAACAGAAGTTTTAAATTACAGATTATTCGTTTTTTCAATACAAAATCTTTAATTGTAACTGATTTCAAGAGCCTCATTTTGGCATCAGGTACGATCTGGTAAAAAGCTATCTCTCCAAGTAGTATGAATCTAAAGCACCCAGTATCTTGAAAGTGAAAAATAATTCAAATAGAGGTTATAGTAATGTCCGTTAGGCTCAGATTAGGCATTACCGAGTATAAATATTTGGCGGTGTTATCTATGCAATAATAGCAGCTTTAGTGCAGCTTGGATGTTTGCCAGCATGACGAAAGAGATACTTCGTGGTGCTAAGCACGCCAATCTGCAAAGGATTAAAATATACCAATTTATGGAGAACTGTTTTCATGCCATCCTGACATGGGGAATGATTATCATTTATACGCTTGTGTAAGTCGTCAAATGATGAAAATTTGCCATTGGTGTAAAGATATCCTAAATGTTGCGTAGTGTTTAGCAAAGAAAACATATGAAGCACTGTTTTCTTAGAAACATAATGAGAAATGATGATTAACTATAGACATGCGTAAGTCGCCAAATTAAAAAAAAAACCACCGCCTGTGGCAATAGCGTGGTGTTCTACATATTTTACATATTTAAAAATATTGCGAAGTTTAATTTTTTTATGTTCCGAGAAATATTCAAGAAACAAGCAATGTGTAGCTCGTTAGCATTGTATCTGATCTAGTCTTCGGGTTCTGACTGTGAAGATTATAACTTTTTTCAAGGAAGCCTTATTAAGTACCGAATGACCCGTACAAAAAGCGATCTTAGCGTGTCTAGGGGCCTTGAATCCTAGCCTTAAAGAATATTATATTTGATTAAAAGAGGCAAATGCAGAATGCAAAAACTGCATTATGTAAACTTTATGAATTTGAATTAAAACATATTTAATTTCCTAAATTATGCCTTTAAGGCATCTTTGGCCACTGAAATGCATTAAATTCCAATGTTTGAAAAATAATAAAGTATAATTTTTCACTGATGACCGAAAAAATTAATTAGTCGAGAGATTTCATAAAGTGACATTAAACATTTCTAATTCTGGAAATTACATTTTAAATGCAAATTTATAGCCCAGAAAACCAACAGAGCATATATTTTCATTGTTGTCCTGTCTTGTTTACAGCATTTATGACCACCAAAGAAAATTATACTCATTTGTTCATTTGTCATATTAAGTACCAAATGTTTCTTTAAAATCTTCGAGATTTCTAAAGATGTTTGTTTACACTAAATCTTCAACTATGTCAACACACAAAAAATTGAAATATCTGGCGCAAGTAACCTCGATTTCTGTTGGATAAATTCCAAGACAGTTTAAAATGAAATACAGCTGCAGAATTCTGTTAAAAGGAGAAAGTGAATTGTTGAAGTTGTGTGATATTTCTAGATATCTCTCATGCTAAGATGATGCAGATCTGTTTAAGTAATTCTAATTTATGCATGCACTTAAATGCTGCTTTTAATTAAAGTAGTATTTAATAATAGCTTTTTAATTGTTTTCATTTGGCAAATGCTTCAGAAAATTATTTTTTGATTCGCTGAAGTTACTCCAGTAAGATGAAAATTCCAAAACAAGAATAGTGATATTTATGTATGTAATATACAGGGTGATCAGCGAATAAGCCCTGATTTCAAAATTAAATATCTCTACAACAAAGATCGATAGAATTATGCGGTATTGGCAAAACTGTAAAAATGGTGCTCAAAAGTTTAGAAAATTTAGTTACGAAAATCGTCAACAGATGGCGCTCTGCGCTGAAAACTCTTTCTCTGAAAGGAGTCAAAATAAAAAAAAAACAATAAAGTGAAGCAGTTTTTGCAGTTAGAATACGATTTTTTCAAAGTGTTCACCGTTCGCATCGGGTCCAACTGGAGCATTGAATCGGTTTGAAAACTGCGACATGCTGCCGTAGGACTGTGTTGTAATCCGTGAAATTCCAGTACCAAAAACACACGTTCTTCAATGGAATAGGTCATTGTGATTAGAGCACCATCTGTTGACGATTTTCGTATCTAAATTTTCTAAACTTTTGTGCACCATTTTTACAGTTTACTAATAAGTGTACAGTTTACCGCATAATTCTATCGGTCTTTGTTTTAGAGATATTTAATTTTGAAATCGGGGCTTATTCGCTGATCACCCTGTATTTCAAATGTAGAGCTGAAAGAAATTTTATAACGCAAATATTGAATTTAATATTTTACTTATTCAGTTTTGAGCAAGCGAAAGTTTTGCTTGCTGATCTACTAATACAAACTATCCTGGATAAGCTCTTCTCCTATGTTTGACACCAGTATTACTTAAGAAAAACGTAGCTTTGTGTTTTCACGCTGTTTAAAATGCATCTGTAAATTGACAGTAAAAGCAAGTAACTGAAAATGTTTTAAAAATGATCGTTATCAATTTTCCATTTTCAAAGGGGATCTAGATTTTTTCTTCTCTTTTACTAAAAAGATGATTAAAAAAAAATAATTTTCATTTTGCAACCTTTGGATTCAATCCCCTGACGTGTCCACAGAAATAACTCTGCATTTATCGGCAAAATGATGTTTAACTGTTTAAGAGGTGAACAGAACTTAAGTGGACTATTTTTATTCTCATTGTGATATAGACATTTGTTCGAATGAACTTTTTTTAAAATATCAAAAATCTTTAAACAAAGATGGTGAAGGACAAGAATTTGAATGTAAGCATTTATTGCTAGAGATTAAAAAAAAATCTTTCCGTAATTTCTGAAATACGTGAAACGTGATAATCCGAAGATGTAATTTTCTCTTCGAGAGCAATCGAAAGTGGTTTAAGTCAGCAAATTTTTATCTTCATATCTCTGAGACACTTCTGGATATAATTCTCCAATTTTGTAAATTCCCTCATCAGTGCACGGTCCATATTATTAACTGGATATTTCATGTAAGGGGGTCATATAGAAATTAAAAAAGTGTAAATTTTAGAAAATTAACGAGGGAAATTTTATTTCACTTTGTCTTTTTTTCCTACCATATTTTGAACCTTTTTTTTCAATTTACATAGTCCATTAACCTTTAATAGTTAAAGAATTAAAGCTTGTTACCACATTTTTAACACCCTGTATATTACTGCATTTTAATCTGTATAACCTTAGATTATATTTTCTGATTAGACAAATATGTGGGTACATTAGGGTGGATCGGAAAAATCTTTTTTCAGAAATTTTTATCTCCTGAGGTCTCAAAAGTTGTATACGTGTTTTGATGTGTAAAATTTGAATGGCTATCAAAACGCAATCCACAAAAAAATTAAAGGCTTCTTCCGTTTCTTTCTGTAATTCACTGCGAGTCATCTCAGCCTTCCTCTAACTTTATATGCATGCGAATCAGTTGAGAGGCTTTTTCTCCATCTCTATTTTTCCCGCTTTCCAGGTCATGAAATAAAGATGATACCACAGTTGCTGCTGCCCAATTTGATATAACTTTATGTGTCGCAGACTTGTGAAAGCACTGAGATTTTTATTCTAACTTGGTCACTTGTGAACGCCTTTCCCAAAATGGCAGCAGATAGGCATTCGGCGTTCTCTTCAGTTTTCCGAGCTTCTCTTTCTTTATTTTCTCTTTCCTGATCAATGACTGCAGTTGGAGGCATGCATTAGATGTTGAAGCTTTCACGACTTTCGCTACCAATCTCACTTTCCAATCTTTCAACTTTTCTTTCGTTCTCCATAAACTTATTTTCAATTCCACCGATTGACGCACTTCTAGCTCCCCTCTGGTCTGCCCATGACTCCCGTTCCGTATAAGGTACGGGTCTCTTCTGAGCCACACCTGCTTCAGGATAGGCACATTTGCAAACTGCGATATTCAATGGTTCGATAAGACAGGCGTCGCAGTCGGTCTTATATTTTAAATTCCTATCTCTATAAATAATAGAGTAAAATGTTGTGCTGCTTCAACAGTTACTAAGTGTTCTTTTAGATATTAAGGTTTCGCCTATGAAACCATTAAAATACTAGGCTTTATAAATAAAACTTTGATGAAGGTAGGGATTTAAAAAAAAATTGGACCGACTACGACGCCTGATAAGAGAGATTCCCCCACTTTCTTCAAATGATTCCTAATGTCTGTCTCTAGCGTACAATTCATTTAGCAGCTGAACTTTCTCATGGCCTTTTCTATCTCTTGAATTTTTGGATTGACACAGTGGGGATACTGGCCTTCATTCAAACTTCCTGTATTTTGATCGCCACAACTAAGGTTACTTCTCCTTGCAGTGGATCCTTCCCTTTATTCAGAATTTTTTCTTCTTAAGTACAAAATAGTAATATAGAAGTACGTCTCCTCGGGTTGGTAACTTGGTATGAGGCAATTCTTCCGGTATTCCCAGGTCTTCTAAGAACGCCGATTTTCTTCCATATCTTGTAGCAGAGACTTTCGCTTTATTCAGAATCGTAGCAACAGCATATATCTGATACGTTAAACTAAATGCCTGTTTCAACGAAATATCTAGTGTCTGGTTTATCGGAACAAACGTGCGTCGTCATCACTCAGCTGGCAAACCTGCCCTAGTTGCATACAGCACAGTTTGCGTATTGCGTCCAAGAAGAAATGACAGCTTAACGTGTGTATTGTATAAAACTACTCAGAAAGACATTTTTATGGGATTTAATGAGCTTCTCTGAATATCTTTTAGCATATAAAAGTACCAAATTATTTTTTACAAATAAAGTTTGCTTTCCACATAATTTCTTTAAAAAGTTCATATTTTCAAATATAGATTTCAAGTTCGATGTTCTACCCCTAGATACTTTCGTAGCAACTCCAAAATTTGCATGGATCTCATTCATAACGATATACAAATTTTTAAAGTTTGGCATTCCAATAAATCAGAAAATAATTTATTTGGTCGATTATTTAAAGAAGTCATATTTTTCAAACATTTCTCGATTTCAAGCTCGATGCGCAACCTCAAGACGTTGTCCCAGAACATTCAAATTTTACACACATCTTATTTGTATCAATATACAACTTTTGAGACCTCAGGAGATAAAGATTTCGCAAAAAAGTTTTTTTTTTCATTCCACCCTAGTTTACATTAGTAACTGATAGCAAATGAAACTTTATTCTTTAAAAGAACTATGATATATAACATGCCATATTGTAATACTTAACGTATTTTAAACATTAGTTTTCTCTTTATAAAGTCATTTTATATTCAAATGAATGTGATGTACAGTCATTTTTTCCACATCATGTAAATAATTTCTTTATAAAGTAGGGGAAAGTTGCCCAAAACGGGATAGGCGGGCAAAACGGGATATTGAGCCTCGGAGCTTGACTGGTGGTGCTATTTCGCGGGAGACAGGCTAAACTGGTTCCCGATCGCCATGACAGCATTCTCAGTTGATCTCTCTACGCTAGCCACGTGTTTCGCAAAGAAATATTTTTTCAAAGTTTTCAAGCGATATTTTTACTTACTTTGTACTTTTTTCGACTGCAGAATAACTATCCTTGTGCTTCTCCGTCCTTCGGAACAATTCCGGTAAGTACTGTGTTTAGTTCATAGCTCTTTTAACAACAATTTCATGTATTTAAATATTACTAGTGAGTGACGGTTCAGGGGTCAGCAATTTATGTTGTCAAAAGCATCACGGTCGGGCAAAACGGGACACTTTTGGGGTGCCCAAAACGGGATACAATTTTGATGTATCTCATTTTACCCGACCATTTCCATTAATGTTTTGGCAATGTGTTTAAGTTATTTTAATTGAAATAAGTAATGAATAAAAATATGTATAATCAATTACGACAACTGCAACATAACGAGGCCAGATCCGAATGATCTTCGAGTTCAGTCATAGCATCTAAGAGTTTGCAGTCATCACAACCACTAGAGACAGTATTGAATGAATCCCCTAGTGATGGGGGCACCGATAACACTAGCACAAACGCAGGAGTTATCCAAGCGTCCACTTCAACAGGAAACAAAGGACTTGGGCTATACTATCGTCCTTCACTGACATTTTCTATATCACCCAAAGAAATTCTATCTCCACCAAGAGTGATAGGACCAAGACCTCAAAATAAACTCGATAGGAGAAGAGGGAAAACAGCAATTATAACAGGAAGCCCATATAAACTTGAGTTGGAAGAAGAAGAGCGTGAAAAAAAAGGAATGAGAAAGAACTCAAAAGCTGAAAAAAAGGACTGCCAAAACAAGTCTCTTGAATGTTCCGAAGACAAAACAAACGAGGCGTAAAAGAAAACCAAGTGGAGATGCAGATAAAGTTAAAAAATGCAGATAAAGTTAAAAAATGTTACTCTAAACCTGAAAAAAAACCACAATCATCATTTGTAAAAATCGAAGAAAATGGACCTAACATAAGAAAACCTAAAAAAAAATTCATCAGTTAGCCAAGGTTGGACGTCGTCGTCTTCAGAAGATGAAGCATGTATTTTTTGAAACGCTCTGTAACTTGAATCGAAATCTGGAGAAGGCTGGGTACAATGCTCGAGCTGCAAGGGATGGGCCCACGAAGCCTATTCCAAAGCAGAAGAAGAAGACGACACATTTTTATGCGATTTCTGTGTTATGTAATTTTTCAAATTTACAATTAAAAAGTTTCTTTCTATAAAAACGCAGCCTATTTTTCTTCTAAAAACTAAATCAAAAGTAAAATCAGCAAACACTTATTAACATACAAATCCCTATCCCGTTTTACCCACCCTTGGTAGGGTAAAACGGGATCGTGTAAGACTTTGTGAAACCAGTATTTTTCACATAAATATTATTGAACAAATGTGACAAAGGTATTTTAAGTAGTGGAAAAGGTCTATACTTTTAAATGACGTCTAACTTTGGAATGTACCTTGTACACAATAAGAAATAAAGCGAAGAATAGATAAGCTATCCCGTTTTGGGGTACTTTCCCCTACCTAATAATACAAAATAGTAAAAGTCATAATTTACCATAGTAGTCAGTAATTTTTCGATATAAAATACTAATTTTATAAAATCAAAGTTAATTTGTTATTCAAGGGACTGTTGCTTTATTAAATGTTTCTAGATATTGATTCTTACAGAAATGCCGTAAATAAGGAGAAATATATTTGTTGCTGTTATTTATTTGATTATTTTTGAGCAAAATGAATTTGATGATACAGTAAAAATAAATGTAAATAAAACATTCATTACTTTGATGTACCACGTTATTGATGTTTACAATCCCTTATTAAATTAAGGAAAGTAAAGGTTGAATATGCAGTTAACGTCTAGAAACTCAAACAACAAGAATCATTGTTATATGCATATTTTATTTTCACACATGATAAACAGAATGCATTCTGGATTATTTTAGTGCCTTAATAACACTTTTTTCATTTGGTAATCACTTTCTTAGTTGTTATTTAGAAGTAGAATGGTGATTGTTGACTAGCTATTTCAAACCTTTATTCAAAAAATAATACTTGAAGAAAATATTTTATGTATCAAGCGATTTTTGCATGAAAAAAATGCCCTTATTAACATTGTTATACAAAACTTTTTCTAGAGCAAAACATACTATAAGTGAGAAAAAAAATTGCAAAATTATATAAAATATTTAATCCTAGAATGGGTGCTTTTGATAAAAACTATCAAAACTATTATTGCGTACGAAATAATAAATGCCTAATTTTTAGTAGAATTATATTGTCTTCGATAGCAATTTTTATGTCTGTAATTTCACGACAGTGTAATCTTTTCGGGTGTCATAAATTCGTTACAATCTTAATAGTGAGCACTTTGTTTTGTATTTGTTTTGTATTCTGTTCGTTGTTTTGTATTCGCCCATAATTACCGTTTTTTCTTTTGTTAACGATATAGGAACAAAATCAATTTCAAGTAACTCGATTATGTTTTATGTATGTATATCTTTTTTTGGGTGCGTTATAATATCGGTTTAATTTTTGTTATGAATACTTCTGCCTGTATTGACCCCTTCCTCATCAGGCTAATTTATTTATAAAGGGGCTGTGATACCAGATTATTACGTTTTCTTTATCTCAATGACTACTAACGCTATCTAGCGAGTGAAAATGAAGTCTAAAAATGTTGAGATGTGAAAAAAACACGGCTTAGAATACCAGATAACAATTATATACGAGTGTGTTTCAAAAAGTAAGGTAACAAGCCCATTTAGAGAAAACACGAAGAAATAAACGTCAAGGTTGTGCAACCACGTCAAGACGGCTTGCTGAACTTCAGCGTCGGTTCTGAACTGCTGTCCTCCAAAGTGTTTCTTAAAAGGTCCAAAGAGATGGTAATCGCTTGGTGCGAGGTCGGGACTGTAAGGGACTGTATACATATATATATTTTCCTGAATAAACGTTTTCTCTGAATGGGCTTGTTACCTTACTTTTTGAAACACCTCGTACTTTCAGGCAGAAAAAAAAATAAGTCTATGCAATAATGCCACGAACGTACGCAGGTACGTCAATGGTATTTATGTGCGACGTTATAAAAACGTATGCACTTACCACCCTGGTGAGCAAGGGGTTAAGGTTTGATTCAATGTACTTTTTGGCAAACTGTGGGATTCCTGAAATATGTATCCAGGTTATTTCTTCTTTTATGACATCAGAATCTTTCTTAGCTTGCGAGAGAGGAATAGTCTGAAACATGTCCCATCTATATAAATAAATCAAAGTGTAAACTGTCCGTTAGTTAGTTTGTTTGTTTGTCTGTGTCTCGCGTAGCTCGCAAACGGGTGATCGTAGACCTACCAAATTTTGTATGGAAATTCTCCAGGACGGGTCCCGACATACCTCGAAGCGATTTTTTCGAAATTCGAATTATTTTAGGAGATATCGATAAAAAACGTATCGCAAAAAGCTCATTTTTTCGCTTCGCCATTTCGCAATTGTAACCCCGCAGTGGAATGAGTGAGAATTTAAGCATATCTAGGTTGCCATATTTGGCATATTTATTAAATGATTCAGACTCTTGAAGTAAAAATAAAAGAATAACGAGCATTTTTCGTTTAGATTACTTGTAAGGTTATTTTTTAATTAAAATATCGTGTGCATGTGAAATCAGAGCAGAAATGAAATGTTTTATATTCAAAAGAAAAATAGGATTTGGAAATTTTTCGAGACTAAAATGTGCAACTTTTTAATTTGGCGAAAAATAAATGGTTTATGTGCGATTTTGAGGAGGATTCTAACGCTTGGCGCTATTATCGTAATTTAATCGTCTGCTATTTGGGTTATTAATACACCTGAGAATAAGTTTTTGAAATTTTCATTCAGTTGGAATTGTGCATTTTTCTGCGTAGCTTTTCTTCATCTATTACTAATGTATTACATCCAAATAAAGGATGCTAGAAATATCATATTTAATCACGTTCATGAATAATGATATACTTTCCAACTTAATGAAATAAGGAACGAAAATAGGGAAGACCCATGGATTATAATTCGCTTTTAATATATAGCACTTTTGTGCGTATTTAAAATCTGAAAGTGTTCCAGATTTTCTTACTTTTTTTTCCTTTCCGTTTTTTGATAAAGGCCAATATATTCAGAAACTCTTCAGAATTAATATAGGACGAAAAGAATTTGTTTCTCTTTGTAGGTTTTAACTATTAAACCCCATTTTATTTTTGTAACCAGGGGCGGCCCGAAACGGTAAGCATCGCATCTGGCCGCCGGCTTCGAAGGGGATTCATTTCGAACACAAAAACTAAGTAGAGCATAAAAGGGGGCGGTTTTTTTTTTGTATTATCAGGGGTCACTACACTTACCGTAGGGCCGCTCCTGTTTGTAACCATCTTAATTTTAAATTCCATTCAGAATCCAAGAGATTTCAGTGCCAAGGAATCTCCGAACAAGATTTATTAAGATGTCGAACCAACTGGTCGCCGTGCACGGCTTATATTTTAATAAAGATGCATTAGTTATTTAGGAAAAATACTTAAACGTACGCATTTTTTTAACTTGAATACGAAAACTTCCCCAAAATATTGTAATTGCCGAAAATGAAATGCCTAATTGAAAATTTTGAAAATTCAATATTGCATGAATCCTGCAAAAATTTTGATGAATTATCATAATCTGGTCAGTACTGTATATTAAGCGTTATAAGGACTTTCTCGGAAAGCATTTTTTAAAATTTACTTTCCGTAAATGAGGATCAGAAATATATATTCTGCAGAACTTATTTCTCAACTTAAAACAGCGTATCTTCTGTGTGGAAAACACTACTCTAGTTTCTGAACTTTCTTTGAGTTTATTTTTAAGACTATTTTTTGTAAGAATCCTAAGATTCTGACAATGAACGCTTTTTCGTCAAAATTATCGTGCTTTTTTAACGAGATTTCTATCACAAGGGGCGTATGTCCTGTATCAAACTCGTTAACCCTATTGTACACTAGGGTGGAGCACTCTTATATGGGAAAATTTTTTTGTTAAATTTTCATTTATAATAGTGATCAAAGTGTGACCCAAGATTAGAGGATTTTAAAAAGCATTTCTTTTTTAAAATTAGTATTTTTCTTCTACCCGCGCATTTATTTTGAAAATTTACATTTGTGCTACCATACTGATAAAACTTGAAGGAACATATTGTTTATAAATTCTTTTAAACTATTTATTATTATGAAAAAAAACAAGTCAGATAGAACAAATTAATGCTAGTGATGTGTGCTAATAATGTGAGCCACTTAAAACATAAAACATACATAAGCATACATAAAAATAGTCAAAAGAGACCTTAAAATCACGTTTGGTGTCGAATTTGGGCATGAGTTTTCTTGACTCAATTTTTGATTTTATGCGACCTTCTCTGGCCTTCTTATCACATGCCTGCATAGAAACCTCTGTTAGTATCTTTACTGAACGTTCTACAGCCTGGGTATGGCATGGCAGTCTTAGAAAAGGTATTTTTGTACTTCCTTTTGTTTCCACCATCGAAAGCAAATCTTCATTCTTGACGTCTCTAAGGATTGGAGGTTGAAAATATTTTTGTTTCCAATCTATACTGTCTGTGTATGATTTGGCATTAAGCTTAAATTTAGGGACCTCAAAAATACGAGGGAGCTTTTCAGAATTAGTCGCTTCTCTTGCTTTTATAATCCTTCTAGCAGCAAGTTCACGAATGTATTTTTCAGGATCTGAGAGCATCGACAACAGAAGATTCTCAGGATGCGCAAAGAAACTCTTCCGCTCAATGACAGGGTCGGCTACTTTTTTTTAGTTTAATTGGAAGGTGTCGAGAATTCAAAACCAATTTCCAAAAATTTCGAGACCCATCTTTGCATGCCGGATGAGTTTTAATTTGAAACCAAACAGGCGCGTAAACTCTAACAACAAACGTGGTAAGATGATCAAGGTTTTCAGATGGTTTACTTGTGGAAATATATATTTGTTGTTTCATTATAGGCCAGAAATATAAATAGCAACTCTCGTAGCCTTAATATCCTGTTGGCTTTTGTTAACCATCGAGCATGCGACATTTTCCCTGGAGCTCTGTGTGCTAGATCGGGAGGACAATCGCCAGTAACGTTGGTCAGAACTTAGGTCTTTGATGATATCGGCCAAAATATCCCGCAAAACGCTTTCTATCTTTTCATACCGAACAATAGGATTTTCTTCACATTTTTCTAGCAATCTTCCAATAGTACGAGAATAGGAACTTGGCCCAGTACTTGCTCCATCTAAGAATGAAAAAAGGTGTTTTAAAGGCAATTCATTCGAGTGTAAAAGACATATGATCCATTATAAAGGTTGATTCAAACGTTTTTCTAACAACCATATTACACCACCATTTTTCCTTGTGTTTGTTGCTGTTCCATCACAACCAACAGCTACAGTTTCTCTCAATGAAACGTTTTCAGAAGAGAGCAAGTCATACATAGCACATTCTATGCTCTTGGCCGTCCCAGTACTTGGGACAGCGTAGCCGACATAAACAGAGTCATGTTCCTTGATAACAGAAATCTGTTCTTCTACAATAACTTGGCGGTATTTTTTGACTCCCTTTTTCACTACATTTAAAACTTTATCTTTTCTGCCATCAAAGTATATAGCTGGAACACTGACAACTCTATTTTTAGCTAATATTTCTTTGCGTCCTTTTGGTCTTTCACGGCGCAATTTAGATCTATCATTACTTCGACATCTGACTTAATGTCATGAAGAACTGCTGATGCAATTGCTGCAGCAGCTCTATTAGATACGCCATTTCGGTCACATGTTTTTGACAAAGATGGCAAGCTGAGTTTTGGCTTTTTATTGGACCCTTGGTGCTTTGAAGAACGCAGTTCTAAGCCATCGTCTATTTCTTCAGTATCTTCTGACTCATCAGATATAAAAGGGGCTCGTGGAGAAAGTTCAGCTCTATACACCTGTTTATCCCCATATGTCATAGAAGCGTAATATTGTTCTAGGTTTTGATTTCTATCATTTGACTTTTCTATTTTTTTCGTTTGTGAAACGTCTATACACCACCATTAAGCATTTTCCTGTCAGTCCTCTGATCCGTCAGAAAAAGTTGCTCTTTTTTCGCAACTCTTCTTTCTTTTGGGCATTTGCATTGCAGAAAATCTTTGCACTTACAAGAACAAATATCAAATAGTTTGTTACTTTTGGCGTAGAATTCTCTTTTTTTTATCTTCAGGCAATCGCTTCCAAGATTTTATCATCTTTTTACATTTCGTATGGAAAGCTGTAATTAATTGTATGACGCGAGTATGGGATACGATTACAATAGAAGCTTTTGGCCATATAGTTTCCATTCTCACTGCAATATCCGAAACGGCCGGCTCTTTTCGAGTGTCCATTTTTAACTTCAGTTGATATCTCACAAAATTATAAAATTTCATTGCCTCCTTATAAGTAGGTAACATATTACCTTTCAGCTCTTCAATATTGCTAAAAATAGAACAACTAGACGCTTTTCTTCTTTCCTCCATATTTCACTCTAAAACAAACTGCAGACGAAACTAAATACAATGGAACTGAGTAGAGTAATAAGCGGGAAAGCACTGACTAAGACGGCCAGTATGGCGCGTGGGCTTGCGCAGGTACACTGACAGAGTTGTTGTTGTTGAATACACCTTCTTCCCCACATACATACATATAGGGTTCTAAAAACCGATTCCAATTCGTTGGCTACTTACTTGGCTGTTGTTCTCTTGCTCTGGAGCTGTGAAGATCCAGAAAAGAGAAGTCTCGAAAATTCAAATCAAATGCGCGGGTAAATAGACTCAAATAAAAAATATTTTAGGATATGCTTTTTGAAAGTTTGGGTCACATTTTTATAGCTATTAAAAAACAATTTGGCAAAATTTAATTTTTCGCTCCACCCTATTGTACACCCCAGTTTATAAGAATAATCCATTTATTTACTTAATACAACCACGACGGTTGATTAAAATTCATATCTCATATTACCTAGAATACAGCGCTCTTAGTTTAAATTTTTACAACAAAACATAATCAGTTTTAAAAACGCGTTTCAAATATCATGTAAAATCAAGTCGTTGATAAGTTACGGCTCGTTAATAATTCATGGAGTCTCTATAATATCCGTTAAACTTGTTCTCATTTATAATTATTTATTAATTATCTTTGATAAGTGATTTGACATTTAATAATCACTTATCTTAAAGTGTACCATTTATATTCTTTATGTTTCTAATAAGAGCAAAACTCAACAAATACTGGTGTTAAAAGCTAAAATAAATGAACATTTGGGAAATAGTAAATGTATGGGTGGTACTTAATGGGATTACGATCGTTTAGGTTGATACATTAAGTGAGTGGTGATGCCTTTCTTCAGCCGCAAAAGGGTCCACCATCCGCAGTGAATATTGCCAACCCTGCTGGAGAAAAAGTAGTTGAAATCAAAGCAGCCAGAAATGGCTAAAAATGTTTTCAAGCTGAGAAAAAAATAAATCATTCAATGGGGTTTATTTTAAAGTGCTTGTGCTGCTAAAATATGCTTGTCTGCAAGCGTTTTTTGAATCATTTAGATTTTCATTTCTGATTTACAAAATGTTTCTCTAATGTCAGTTGGCCAATATCTGGCCACAAAGTATGAAGTGCAGTTTTGTGGCAGATCTAGCCACAAAAATGGCCAGATCTACGCACTAAGTGGATATATTGGCAACCCTTCCCGCACTATCGGAAGAACGACAACAAAAAATTAAACTGGAGTTGTTGCCATTCGGAAAAAAGCAAAAAAGAGATAATCAAGCTGAACAGAAGAGGAAAGAGGTGTGTTTTGATACGATTGCAAGCCTACACGAGGGGCATCTGCCTACAGGAGGATGTGTCTTGGGCGGAGGACTCTTTAAGGGGCTCTAAGCCGTATTTACGTTAGATCTGGAGAAATCCACCGAAAACTGCAGACCGTTAGATCGACAGCCGTGCGTAGGCATGAAAGCAGGACCTTTACACTTCGACCATCAACCTTGTTCAGTGTCCATTCGTCCATGGGGGATCTAAATGACGAAAGAAGGTGGGGGGGGGAGAAAATAGGAAAAACAGGATGGTAGTTTAAAAAAATGAAATAAATAAAAAGAAATAAAATAGTAAAGTGGACAACAATGTAACAATACTATAGAAACATTGCTACTGCTTGCTAATGTTCACTAATTTAAAATGTTATACGATTATTGTAATTATTATTGTAATTGTATTCAGCTTTTTTGTCGGTTTTACTATTTCATTCTGTTTATTTTACTTTTTATTTTTTAACCTACCGTCTCTTTTTTCTATTTTCTTTTCTACGCCCCTCATTTTTCTTTAAATTTTCATGGTTATTGTTTTATTTTTTTCCGTTTTTCGAATAGCAACACCTTTGAATATGGCAACTTGCTTTTTCACGATTTATTTTTCTGTTCTTACTCTTCTGTTCCTGTAAATGGTAAAACATTTTTACAGCTGAAGAAGGGTGAATCTTTTCCTACCATCCAAAACGTCCTTACTCATGTTAAACACATTTTCACGTGTGCTTTTATAAAAAAGTTTTTTTTTTCAAATAAAATAGTTTAAACTGAGAATATTAACATTTTTTCATTTGCATTACATTAGTTTATATGAAATAGTTTTTATCATGCGAAATTCATAATACTATAAACATAATTTCGAAATAATTTACAATTATATAGGTAACATATAATCACGATAATTGGATTATTATTATTTAGCTACAGATTCAGTTTATTTATTTATTTATTTATTTTTGAAATTAGATACAAGGTATTAAACTCTCGTGTAATCGAAAAAAAGCGTCAAAAGTGCAGAAGGAGCAATTTGTTAACTAAGCAAATAATATAAATTGAAATAACTCTGCAAAAATATTACTTGGGTGATTCCAAAAAATATTTGACCTGATATCAATAAAAGTGTGAGGAAATATCCCAAAATGTTATTGTAAGAATGCTATAAGAAATGAACTGCAATAACCCATCTTTTTATAGCACCTTCAGGCTTTTCTGAGTGGGGGTTTCAACGAGAACTTTAAATTTTATAATATCGTATACGCTTGACACATAATCGAACAGGCAGGAAGATGGGCTTTTTTATTTAGCCATTGTATGCGCATGCGTTCGCGTAAAAATATATGTTATTGCTCTTTATGGTATGGTATAAAAACGGAATCATTCCATTCAAGAGAGATTTTCAATTATGCTTTATGTACGTTTTTACGATGTAATCTCATATTGTCGCTTACAGACATACGTTTGCACGCAGATTTGCAGAAGTTGGAGCAGTTAATATGAATGCGTAGATGGTATGTATGGAGGGACTTATACTTCCCACACACCTTTCATTTAAGGGAGGATTTTTGTCAGTCTTAACACATAGTTAGAAAGGTCTGAAAAAACACCTTTTTTGTGCACTGCAAATTGATAATGAGGGAAAAAAAAAGACATTCGAAAAAAAGATAAAAAGGTTTCAAAGTCAGCCGTTACTGTTTAGGTTGGTTCATTGCAGCAAATCTCGCGATATGTGTACTGCAATAAAAGGGATTTTGAAAAAGGAATAAAATAAAATAATAATCTTATTTTGTGGCATTTTTAATTGTTTACGCTCAATTTTTGGAATCTTTTACAAACAAAGTCTTGGAAAATTTTATTAAATAGCAGTATATAAAAAATTTATTAAAAAACTGTTAAATATATATTTCGTCTTTCTTCGTAAACACATTTTCTTCTCATAATATACTTCTTCTTGACCTTGCAGCAACCTCACACAGTAATATCTTTTAAACATCTAAATTGACCACACTTTTAGATACAGACATCCAATGTTAATGCTGTGGAAACAATCTTTCCCAGAGAAAGCGAAATAGGCTTTAAAAACACTGTCCTTTAATAACGCTGCACAGAAAAGTTTAAAACAAATACTAAGCCATGTCTTCAGGCTATTAGGTTCGAGTTTAAAAATCTGTTATGCGAAAAACCTTTCACGGCGCCATTGAAAGTGATTCAGAAAGTCAAGATAAGAGTTAGAAAATTGCATTAGACTTTCCTCGCACAAAATGATCGAAATGGCTTCTGAAAGAAAATTATCTGATTTTCAAGAGACACATTATCGTCTATCAAAGCCCTGTAATATCGTTCTGGTGCTACGCCCTACAGTATCTTAATGTTCATTTGTTTGGAGTGTTGTGGTTCATTCATAAGATGATTCCATTATTTGAAATGTTTTGGGAGATTTGTGAAAAGTAATTTACTGTTCTGCGGCAATTTGGATTCATCTGCGTCTAATGGAATCGTGTTTGCGCTCTGTGCACTTTTCGCAAGAGTCGCAGATTCAGAACTGCGTGGAATCGTAAAACAAGAAATGCTTAGATAATGAGGAAGAGATAAATGAATGTTACTGATTTGATTATCTTAACTAGATTTTTGATAACCACTGAGGGAGGTTTTTGATAAAATCTAATGCAGTGCATACGAAAGTGCGTACTTTATTTATTCTGTAAAATGAAAAAAAAGAGGACTTTGGCAGTTTATAGCTGTCTTTCACCATTTGTTCGTTTGCAATTATTTGAAGGCAATGCTAAGTACTATATTATAGTTATATTTAAAATTTAGATACTAGGGAAAGCCAAATTCCAGGATTAAAATCAAATAAAAATTCTAATCATGATTTAAAATTACCTACGATGGAGCTGTCGTATCTTTACACCAAAAGGATAGCAATCATAGCAATCATGCGATTAAATCGGGATGTTGGGACGCTTTTTGGCGTATAAAGGTTCGAAACCCAGCAAGGAAATCCTGAAACACCTGAAATAGTCAGAAATTTGTATTTGAATAGTAAAAAGAGGGAGATAAAATTGAAAATTTTGACTAGAAACTTTGAAAATCTTGGAATATTAACGGAAAAATTAATAAAATCTTAAAAATTACTTTTCATGTTCCATGTCGCCGTTTTCAATGCAATCTCTGCTAAGTTTTTATATATTACTAGTTTTTATCAGCAGCTATTATTTGGCAATATTGTGGCTGATTCACATGGCATTTTTTGTGATCACAGTTCACCGTATAATGTTTGGGTCACATAGAAGACTTTTTAAACGAAAGTTTGGTTAGTAAAAGAGTCATAATAGTCAAAATGTTGAAATCTCAAAAAAGTGCACGTAGCATATATTCATTTGACAACGACGATATAGTGTGTCCGCTAAAGTTCGTTATCACACCCAACAATTTCTGAACAGCTATAGTCATGAAAGCGGTGTCTGGGTACAGTAAAGTGGTCATGCGCTACGCAAAAAGTACTCTTATAGCTCCACCTGGCGGCTAAATTCCGAGTTAGCGTTCTTATCTCAAAAACTGTAGGACGTACGGGAAAAAAGTCAATGTTGTTCATCATCATCGATTTATTAATAAAAGACATCTTGAGAATATTAATCTTAAAAATTTAAGGTGTAAAACATATTATAGATGCTTTTGCCAGCGCGTTACCACAACTTGCAGCGGGAATTGTAGAGCAGCGTCCATATGTGTATTGCTGCTGACGGGAAACAGTTTTAGCATGGAGGATAAATGAGCTTAATGTCATCAAAGTGCAGTTTTGTAAAATATGGCCAAACAAATGTGTTTTTTATGACTTTCATCCGTAGCATTACTGAACGAATTAATTTCCATCATGTGCCCCTATCATGCTGACGAACATTGTAAATAACATTTTTCCTTTTTTTTTTTTTTTTGTAGAACGCTAACGTCAAATTAAACCACCAGGTGACACTGTAAGATGTTTCCTTGCTCAGCGCATGGGAATTTCACTATACCCACCTTGCTTTTATAACTATGGCTTTTGCCATTCAGAAATTATTGGGGCGACAACGCACTTAACAGGGCACACTCTATAAGAAATGTTCTAAGTATGATTTGATACAGGTGTACAAAGGGGAGCGGATGCAGAATTTTATTTTATTTATTTTTTACAAGCCACTTCCGGTGACCATTTGGTTCGGAAAGAATCTTTTCTCTCTCTTCTTGTTCGGAAAGAATCTTTTTTCTCACTGGCTTCCTTCGCAATGAAATCTCTCAGATTCTGAATAGAATTTAAAATTAAGATGATTGCAAACAGAGCCGGCCCTAGAGTAAGTGGAGCCCCCTGCTAACGTAAAAAGAACGCCCTCTTCTATGATCTTCTTGGCTTTTGAGTTTGAAATGACGCCCCTTCGGAATCGGTGCCCCGATGCGATGCTTACCTTACTTACCGTGTCAGCCCGCCACTGGTTACAAAAGTAAGATGGTTTAATGATAAAAGCATACAAAAAGGTACAGATTATTTTCGTCCGATATTAATTCTGAAGAGCTTCTGGATATATTGGCAGTTATCAAAAAAACGGAAAGAAGAAAAAAGAAAGTAAGAAAATCTCATTTTATAACTATAGCTTTTGCCATTCAGAAATTATTGGGGCGACAACGGACAACGTTCGCCATCTTAATAAATCTTGTTCGGAGAGAAACCTGCTTCTCACCGGGTTCCTTCGTTGCGGATTTTAAATACGCACTAAAGCGCTATATATCAAAATCGTATTATAATCCATTCTTCTTCCTTGTATCATTATTCATGAGCGTGATTAAGCATAACTAAAATTGATATTTCTAACATCCGTTTTATGGATGTAATGCAATAGAATTAGAATGTAAAAAAGCTGCGCAGAAAAATGCACAATTCGAAGTGAATGAAAGTTTCAAAAAATATTCGTGTGTATTCTTTATCCAAGTCAGGCTTAGCAGACGATAAAATGACGTGTACTCATTATTTTAGCATCATTTAGCGATATTCTATAAGTTTGCGCCCTCGACTATTCTATAAGTCGAGGACTCTGTAAAATGAAAACTTAATTATATTCTTATTTTTGCATAAAGCACAGTTTTTTGTATAGTACAGGAACAGTGTTTTGTTTTTTTTCGTTTGATTAAAAGTAGCCTATATGTTAATTCAGGACTTTAACTGCCTTTATTCCGACTTTCATCCAAATCCGTCAAACCGTTTCAGCGTGAAAGAGTAACAAACATACATACAAACATTTGCATTTATATATTAGTAGGATTTATTTCTTTATATTGGGAAGGGGTTATTTAAAAAATAAATAAATAAAATATTGCCTTAGGGTATCATTTTGCTTTGTTGTACTTTTTTTAGATTAAAAAAGGTACTTTTTGACTTTTTCCCTAAAATTTGACCTGCCCGAAAAATTTACCTTATCATAAATGATATGCACATATGTCAGAGCATTTATGTTTTTTTTTAATTTACGGAAAATATAAAATTAATTTATAAATTTTAATTTATAAAAGTATGGGAGAAAAATTAAGTTCAAATTCATATCACTGAAGCACATAGATATTATTTTGTAATACATCATTGTTATGAAATATTCGCAGTGCGTGTATATTAATATAGTACAAGTTTGAAAAGCGAATAAAACAAACACTTTCTTCTACGAATCAAAACATTAATATCTCACAAAAATGCATAATTTAGTAACAAATGCAACGGCAAATCATTAACTATCACAGAAATTTCACTATTCAAATTTCACTGTCAATTTTGTATCTCTGCTCTCTACATCCACTGTTGCCACTCTGAACTCGACAGAGAGGGATACACCCCCGCTTATACATTTCCAAGTAGGACGTGACGTCATAAAGTTCGTGAGATATTTCTCGATTTTTCTCGGAACTTCTTTCTTAACTCAGGTTCAGCCTAAATTCCACTACTTTACAGAACGTTCCTTTTGACGCCAAGGTCAAGGGATCGCATACTCATTTCAACAGCATCCGTTATATTTGTGGGAAAACAAAGTTATATTTTTGTAACAATATGTTACTTCTAACAGAAAACCATATATTTATATTCACCTGAGGAGCAAATTCTATTAATCATGCATCTCTCATAAAACAAATTCGGTTAATTTATCATACCCATTTTCTACGTTATCCAGTTATGCAATATTCAATTGGTATAATCTTTAGCATATCATAAATCATTTTATTTATTTTTGAGCCAGTATTACGCAGCTCTGCTTACATAAATAAAGCGCGCACTATTCGCGTGCAAGAATAACAAGTATACAGCATGTGGTTCTTTCATCATATTTTGCACATTGCCGTCGAAACAACAACAACAAAAAATATTTATGTCCACACATTATTATTCTGTTGTCATCACTTACTAGGAAAAATAACAGAAAATATTAATTTTCTCATGAAAGATTATCCATGGAAACGTGTTCACAATATAAATTTTCATTTAAATAATATAATTCTGTTGAAGGATCAAGTAAAGATAAGGTATATGTACAGAAGTTGGGATTCTATCAGCGGCAAGTTGTAATCAAGTGATCTTAAAGTAAACTAATATGATATGCAGTTCGTGTACCGCACTTTATTATCAAGTTAATGACATGAATATGTTTTGAATTTTTTTTAATTTAATTTTATTTTTATTCACTGAATGTTTGTTAAAGCTATTCCAGAATTAATGTAATTTTTTTCATTTATTCATACCAAAGCAGTTCAACTGTGAGAATTTATAAAAGTCTTATCAATTCTTTTTTTTCTTTTGCAAGATAGTGAGTGTCTAGACAGGCATTTTTTGTTTAATCCTGAACATTCTAGTTTTGTTGTAATGAAAGTAAGCAAAAACTCTGTAGCTTTCATTTTTCTCCTAATTTTGAAAATTTTAAAACCGCCCTTTTAAATTATAAATATTCAGTACGTTGTTTTTCCATATAGCTACAACTTCAAAATCAGGAACTCGCAGTTACAAAGCATATCTATTATAAATTCTCAAAAATTTGTTTTTTCTTAAATTCCATGAAAACTGAAAATGTATTAAATTTATACTAGCTCAGTTCCAGTTTTGTTAAAAGGAAGCATATATTTTCCTAATATATTTCATGGTTGTTTTATTCGTTTTTTGGTTGGCTCTAGTTATAGCACGGGATCCAGCTGGATATACTGAACAAAACAATGTGCAAAAATGTAAAGCAGTAATGCATTTCATAAGGTTCGGTTCCGGTCATCAAAAGTTTGAAACACCATCAAATTCAATCAATTACTCCACAGCGTAAAATCTGAACTGTGGACAAATGGCATTAATAAAAACACAGTAAAGTCATTCAGGGTAACTTTGATCCACATTTTCTTTATTTTTATTTGCCTCTTTTATGTTTTATTATTATTTTCAGACTAAATGCCATAAAATGATAGAACAAACCCTAAACTTTAGCTTGATTTCTGTAAATTAATGTAAATAATAAAATCAAAAATAATCAAGTTAGTCGGTGCAAACTTGCACTTTTATTCGGAATAACTTTGAGCCAGTATCAAAAATCGAATGTAAAATACCTTGTTTTGTTCAATCTATCAGTAAGGGCAACTTAGAACTGGTAAAATTAAGATTCTAAATATTTGAAAAATCATCAACTGCAATTCTCAACATCACAAGGTTTGGATACTTTAAACAACATCATAAAGTTTATAGCAGGAAGAAAAAGCAGCGTAAAAATAGCATACGTATATTACAAATAAAAACGAATTATTGTTCAGTCTATAGATACAAACATAGTGAAAAATAAATCTTCATTTCATTCACTTTTATTTTGCTGTCTCCCACAAGTTTGTATGGTAGATTACTTTGACGACCCCTTCTTGTTCTTGTTCCATCTCTTCCTTTGCCATTCATTTTTTGTACCTCTGACATTGCTTTGTATTCATGGAACTTTTCAACTTTCTTTACTTATACGCCTTTTCTAGCAGTTACAGTAGGCAGAATTTTTGTGCTCTGTGAATGACTGCTAAATCATTAATGTTTTGTAAATATTTTTTGCATTCGTTCCCAATATTTTCATTTATTTCATCAGATTTTACATATAAAGGAAGATTTAGTATTGCAGCATGTTTGTTAAGGGTATGAATACCTGTGAATTGAAAACCCATTATCACTTTTGCAGGTGCAGTTTGTTCTCCAGCCTCACCATGGCACAGTGGTTATATCACTGGAAATGGTAGACGGGCGAAGTGTGAAGGTCCCGAGTTCGGGTCCCATCGCGCGTCCGTCGACCTAACCGTTCAGAGTTTTCCGTGGTTTTCTCCGAAACAGCGTAAATACGGGTTAGGACCCCTGACCCCCACGGAGGGCACCCCACCCTTCGACCTAGAGCCCACTCGGAGCTAATCGGTCGTAATCCCACACACACACACACATTGTTCTCCAATTTGACGAGTGTCTTTCAGCAACTGGCTGGTAAAAATGCTTTTGGATGAGTTACTGTGTTTCTTCCAACCTTTACTTTCTATCGCCAGCTTGCTAAAACCTGACGCCTTTGTGTTTTCAGACCAGAGAAATATTCAAAATCAAGTGGTTGCAACAAGCGACTCTAATTGGATGGAAAAAATATCCTGTAAATGTCGTTTTCCTGAGCAATTTTAATGCCTTTGGCAAATGTGATGACTTGTTGGCACAAATAGGTATCTTTTTTTCCGGTTTTTGGTCTTACTACAGGATGAAAATGGTTTTCAAACCAGTCATCAAAACGCTTATCAATCCACCCTGATTTTGAGGCGTCGCGACATGTCTCTTCAGGTGCTCAAAGTTACACTGAAAATGTGTCAAAAATGATAGTGCCTTTATTTTTTGCTTTTTACCAATTGTTAGCAAATAAAGCACCTTTAGCTAGTAACAAAATCATCATTTTAAGAAAATATTTTATCTGATAAAGAGACAACTGTGCTTCAGAAAAACAGCTGAATGGCCAAATGGACTATTTCATATTGCTAATTTATTTTCTAAAATGCAGGGGAAAATCCAGTTTCATAATCTTTTCATCTGAAAGCAGCTGTGGATCATGATAAGCTCTGCAAAACCAAATATACTGAAAACTAAAAGTTTCCACAAAGTTATACTCTCAGGCTTAAGTTACCCTGAATGATATTGCTACATAAATATTGTATTATGTTATTTGAAAAAAAATAACTGAGAAAGAGTATAAAATAAAAATTATATATATATATATATATATATATATATATAAAATATAAAAGTATATAATATATATAAAATAAAAAAGTATATAATATAAAAATTATCTTTGAGACTGAAAATTTAATATCGTTGTATCTTACGTAAGTTTTCTTCAATGCATCACAATGTTACTAAAATAAAAATTCATACTTTTGCTACTTTGCAACCGATATATTTGCTAACTGTAAAGTTACTAGTTGTACTAATTATTTTTGTTTCTCTTTTCTTTAATATTTGAATATTCCCTTTCTTTAATTTATTTTGGAACCAAAATTTGTCATAATTTTAGGATTTAATCTATACAATCCATTTGTAAATATTATTTTTTTTCGAATTTAATCTGTGAGGAAGAAAATTTTGAGGTAACGCTAGGAGAGTCTGCGCACAATTCAAGAGACTAATAAAAAAACTATAAATATTTATTTTTTGCTGAACTGTTCATGAATTATTTTTACCGTGTTTGTTTTTATGTATTTTAATCGTTATACTGTCGTTATGCTTTAATTTAATACTACATCTGTTATAACACCAAGAAAACTATTTTGCGCAAGCTACCCTTACAGGGTTGATGTGGTTGCGCGTATGGGTAGGAGAGATTATTATTATTAATAACTACAATCAAATTCTTAATTATAATAATTACACTTAAATATCATTGTTGTAAAGTTTTTGCAAACACATGTTATTGAAACACGAGTGAAAATTTCAACCTAATGATCAAAGAATCAGAAAAATTGAAAAATTTTAATTAAAAAAATAAGAATTAATAAAAATCAAGCCACGATAATATTGAAAAATAACCATTGATACTACCACAGCATCAAAATTTTCTTGACTTTGCTTTGAGAAGTTGTTGCCCACAATCGATGCAATTACAAGTAAATATGTAGCATATTTTTATACTGCAGGCCAACGAAAATATGTTCATCAGATGCACTTTCTTTTAATCCGTAAAGAACTTTTAAGAATTATATTGATAAATATTAAGTGAACAAGCAAGGAATTATTACCTATTAAGAGAAAGTTAATTTATATAAACCTTTCACAAAAAAGAATAATGATTTTTTATGACATAAAATGAACTAATAAACAGTATATGGCTGTAGCAGAACGTCATAGTTATTATGCATACTTCCCAAATTTATGGGATAGAGATACTTCGCTCAGATAAAACAACAATTTGTCAGTAAATGCATTAAAACTTAATAATTCTCCTAAAACAACAATTCATCGTTATCTCCTTACGGCATGTCACAGCGATAAAAGTAAAGAAATATTTCTTTTCATAATGTTTTCCCGTTCCATTAGGAAATCAGGAATAAATTATTAAACCATTTAAAGAATTTTACCGCGAAAATATATTTATCGACTAATCAGGGAATTAAAATTTCCTGGTGATAATTTGAATGTTCGGGACACAACTAAGTTCGAATGGGCCACAAATTATGCATTTTCAGCAGAACAGAATGTTGGAGATGTGCTCTTAAAATATTTTACTCTTTTGGAGTATTTCTTAGGTAGTAAGTATGCTGCCATAATATATAGCCATTAAATATTTTAAAGATTTGTATATTTGAAGGTCTTTATGATTTACTTTAATACTAGATTTGAAAATCACGTTCAGAAAAGCAATCTGCATTAAATAATTAAGGTGTTTTTAAATAATTAAACGTGTATTACAGACCAGAAAAATGCTACATCATGACTTAGCTCCGCTATCTTAAATTTATGACCACAAATATCTTGATAAGTATTAAAATGCACTTTGATAATAAATAAAAAATAAATGGAAAAATCTGGAGTGTC
Source organism: Cheiracanthium punctorium (assembly GCA_038373885.1). Classification (NCBI taxonomy): domain Eukaryota; kingdom Metazoa; phylum Arthropoda; class Arachnida; order Araneae; family Cheiracanthiidae; genus Cheiracanthium; species Cheiracanthium punctorium. The sequence goes on from JAWZYV010011619.1 coordinate 2,108,497, forward strand.
TCTACTCGACTTCCCGAAGACTTGATCTTTACGAAACTTTGCTTGATCTTACCATCTGAGGTGTCCAAACGCTTGTGCACTTCAAACAGTTTGCGTTTGCATAATGTACAGGGTGGTGATAATTAAACTTCTCCTATGAACAAGGCTCTACGGAAAAACGGGTATACTGGTTATAACCAAATTTGATATAGACTATGCATGACTGTAAACTATACATGCGCTCAAAGAATTCCGAAAAAAGAACAAAAAATGCCTAATAGGTGGCGCTTTTATTGAAAAAACAACAAATGAAAATGACTAATCCGAAATGCACAAAAATTTTCAACACTTGTTAAACAGTTTTTGGGCATTCATTAAATAATTCGAGTCATCGTTTTGTGCTGAATTCACCCTGCAAAGCGCGTAGTAGACATTTTTTGAACTAGACTTTTTAAAAGTCTTCGTTGAGCGCATTTCGTGTACAGTACATATACCGAATTTTCTAGCAATCGGCTTACCCGTTTCAGCTGAAGAAGGCTGCTGAAGGTTGTAGAAATTTGATTATTGCCACCCTTTTTAAGAATTTTTTCAGCCTCGTACTAGAAACTGTAATACTGTAATCTATACAGATAGTGTGATGGTGACCTATAAAATAAATATTCAAATTAACTTATTCGAATGCATAATGTAGACGTTGGCACATTTTAAAGGATTTGCATTCGTAGGCCATAATATATAAAGGATATTTTTTGCAACCCTGTGAAAGAACTATCAGCTATACACTCTTCCAAAATCTATAGATGTCAGCATATGACTAGATACCATCACCTAAATATACCAAATTTACGCTCAATCGCATGAACTGTTTAGTCGCTCGCGAATTTTCAAGATTTATGTCCATATGCCGTAATATATAATAATTCTCCTTTGAAGCCCTGTTAAAAAATTCTGCTATCATACATATGAGAATCAATACTTTTCGTGTAAGGGTAGTCTGCAGGCGCGTAGCCAGGAAAATTTTTCGGGGGGGGGGGATATGAACTTATATGTGTATAAACAGACGGAATTTCTGCACAGCATTAATCTTGTGACAACTAATCCAAAAATTTCGGGGGGGGATATATCCCGATATCCCCCGCTACGCCCTGTATGTATATCTATACCAAATTGAGTCATCGAATGCACCGTGTAAGAACTATCGTGTTCACTCACATGCACACACATAATACAGACACACATACTCATACATCAACATAAAAATTGCAAATTAAATTCAGAAGACTTCAGGTAAAAACATAAAAATCTCAAAGTCAATTTTTTTTATGATTACAATAATTTCCTTACATAATACATGTTTAGAAAATAAAAATCATGCTTTGATGTAAAAGTTATCCATTATTATATTTTATAAAATAAGAAAAGTAGCATAATATATCTTAAACAATGTTTTTGCCTCCACAAAGAAGCTTTACAAGAACAATCGTTATGCAGCATTTAAACATTATCACGTTACATACAATTATGAATGTTTTGCTAAAACTTAATATTGTCTTTATAGTTACGAAACAAGTTAAAATCCAAGAGAGGCAATAATTGTGAAATGAGACATTTTATTTAGCATCACGTGTTAAACGAGCAACAGCAGCTGTTCAGTATGGCTACAAAAACATTTTAATATCGAATGCAGCTGCTGAATTACACACTATGTATACAGAATGAAGTAATATATATAAAGAGATAGCTGATTATTTTCATCCATATCTCAGTCAACACAACAAGCTGTCTCAACGTCTATTAACGTTGAGAGAACTTTCAGAAATGTTATCTGAACGTTCATAAACGTTCAAACAGCATTGGTGTATTACCTGGAATGGCGAATCCCGGATCTGGCAAGGACCTGTAGTTTCCTCGAAATATCGGTGATTTGAGGCCACAAGTAGAGATCAAAAGGTGTATGATTTGGTAATCTAGAAATGCATTAACGTCTGTGATAACTGTTCAGAAGATTATCAATGTGGATTATCGCCTGTATCAATTCCAGTTCTGGACGTACCGTGCATCAAACAATGCATGAAAACGGTTGATTTTATCAATATTAAGTAGTAGCTCATAATAGTGTTCACTTGGTATTTTGCATGATTTGGGCTCGTGTTGAAGCTCTCTTATATAAAGAAAGTTCCAATAATGAACGATTTGATAAATCCTCAGCATGCAGTGCATTTTTTCTAGCTATAAGGGCATTCTAGAGAATCCCTAATAGTTAATAACAGTAATTTTGAGAAATAACTCTAGATCTAGCAAAGAAATGTCATCTGAGATGAATTGCTACTGTGTTGATGCGAAATAGTCTTCTATTGCGTGTTACATCTGGAACAATACCTTGAAATACGAAATAGTCATGTTAGGTACATACATAGACGAAATTTTCTCAAATTTTTCTTCTAATGGATCACTTTGAGTTTCATTGAAGTTCGACGGAGAACCTTTTATAGTTTCATGATGCGGATTGTGTAAATCTGAGTCTAGGGAATTCGAAGTTAATTCAACGAGGTACTTTTATAAGGAGCACTTGCTACATTCGCGTACAGCACTTAGTACTCCGCGGATCACAGTTTGGTAAACCCTTTCTTAGAGCCAGGACCTGATTATGACCAACAGGGGCCCTAGGAATTGCTGAATTTGGAGGCCCCATTCATTATTTTTGTCTTATTTTTAATAAAATTGTGAAATAAATATTTCAGAACAACATTTTAAACTGGGGGTGGGGGGCTTTCAAGCCGAGATTCCTGGGCAAAGTCCCTATTTTCCCATGTGATAATAAGGCTCTGCTTAGAGCAACTGATTATTGTCACAATACGGTCGATAATATATTAATTTAAATAATGCATCTTTTAAGTGATGGTTTTACCAATATTTTTTGGGGGAGAATTGCTACTGTGCTGATGCGAAATAGTCTTCCATTGCATGTCACATCCGGAACAATGCATTGAACTACGCAATAGTCGTGTTAGGTGCATAGACAAAAGTTTCTCAATCTTTTCCTCTTATGGAGCTCTTGGAGTTTCATTGAAGCTCGACGGAGCACCTTTTGTAGTTTCACGAAGCGGATTTTGTAAATCTGATTCTAGTGCATTCGAAGCTAAGGCAAAGAGGTACTTTTATGAGGAGCACTTGCTGCATTCGCGTGCAGCACTTAGTGCTCCGCGGATCACAGTTTATGATACCCTTTCTTAGAGCAACTGATTATTGTCACAATACGGTTGATAATATATTAATTTAAATATTACATCTTTTAAGCGATGATTTTATCAATAATTTTTACTAATTCGGATTTACAGAAGTTATGTCTATTCCATTTAAAAAAGGCTTATATTTCTAAAGCCTAATTTTACATTTTATAGTTTTCACTTGCTAATTTCGGACTTTACAACGAAATGAACGGACTTCTTGAATAAGAAAATTAGTCATTTCTACGGGTTTTCTTCCTACAATTTTTATTTACTATTAGAACTTATTAGCAAGGAAGAAACTTTATGAAAGAATTTACTTTGTGAACTTAGCACTTCGAAGTTTAAGTCTTCAAACAAAATACTTCCAAAAATATATGAAGCACTTTCAATATCTTCTGGGAAATACACTCTGAAAGCAAAGTTTTTTTATCCATACGCTGGAGATTAAAGTAAATATTTCTACCCTATTTTTACAATGATATGCTTTTTCAAAATCTAAAGTTGTTAGAATATACTGTGATAACACCAGTATGTGTTTCCTTTCACCAATTCATTACCCAAAGGGGACTTTACTATATATGCATTTTCACAGAAGTTTTGTATGGGAAAACAAACTCTATTTATTTTAAAGACAATGTATATTGTGTTAAAGTATGAAATATGGTACCGATGACCATATGAAAGACTAACTCAGTTGCAGTAAAATTCCCCTGCGCGTTTTAAAGTTAGTATCAGCTACTAGGCATTTTCACTGAAAGTGTGTTTATGGAGGGAAGAATGTTTCCATAATTTTCTTTGTTACTACTGCATTTCCTTGAACGCCTACTGTACATTTTACAAAAGGTTATGCAGTGTTTTTCAATAATATTCTAGAAAGCCAAAGGAGGTTTTTTAACACACGTGTACGAGTATAGAACAATTTTTAATACAACGAACTTACTTTTAAATATATGTCAGCCCGATTTTACTTATTTATTATTTTATTTATTTATTTATTTTTACAAAAATCATAATCATTTACTTATTAAAATTTTTCCTTAAAAAACCTATTAAATATAGTTTAGTAGACCGTTAAAGGAATTCAGTTTCCATAAAATGAATTCTATAATAATTTAAATGTGACATTTATTAAATTATCTATGTTACTGGTAAAAAAAAAATTCGTTAAAAAGTTCTTAATTATTTACAAAATTCACTCTCGATATTTCTTTTAAAGACTAAATGTATTGAATATTTACGACCAGTAAGTAAAAAGAGTTTATCACACTCACCCAAAAATATAATGCAGGTTCATTACTGGTAAGTTCAAACTGGTAAGTGTTTAAAAAAATTTATATACATATTTTTTTCACATGTTTTTTCATTTATTTAAATTTATTTTAGTACATTGCATTGATTATCACTTCTATAACTTCTATATAGTAGAAAATTTAACTTCTAGTAAAATTCTTGTGAACTTTTTGTTTAATTATGTTATACTTCTTTGTATTAATTATCACTTTCATAAATTCTGTATAAATAGCAGGAAACTATTAATAAAAATATTGTGAATTTTTCTTCATAAGCAGCAATTTTTGTTCGATTTAGTTTAAAATTCAACATTTATTAAATTTTCTCGAGAATTTATTAAAAAATGTTTTATACTTAAGCTTACTAACAAATCTAAATTAATATGAAGAAAGTTTCAGTATATTTAAAATTTTGTTGATTAAACAATATTACAAAAATATAATTAGAAACTTCTCATTGAAATTGAATTTGTCATCGTGTCTTGTGTCACACTAAAAAATAAGATCCTCCACTTCAAACTTTAATCTATATCAAACGGAAGTATGCCGAGAGGATGGACTATGGATTTCTTGCATCCAAAACCAGAGTACGAATCATGACCTGGTCAAATAAAAACATTTTTTAATGAATCAAAGTCCGAATGTCAGTGATGATATTTATTAACTGCTGACAGTAGTAAAATTACATAAAATTCATTAAAATTATTTAAACTCCTTCACTTATTTAAATTATTTCCTATAGAAATTCGGTTTTTTCATTTAATTTATTTTTTTTTTTTTTTTTTTTTTTTTTTTTTTTGTAAATAGTAGCTTTTTATTGTGGAGACCTAAAAATCATAAAATATAAAATATAATCTTGCAAAGACATGCTACAAAGAAATGAAAGTTTCTACACTGAGAAATTTTAGAGAAAAATACACATAGTTCACTTTTGCAAGAGATGAAATTTTTTAATTCAAAATATTTTAAAAAGTATTCGAGACCAAAATTCTTAGTCATTAGTTTTTGTATAGGTATTCATTAAGTCTTAAATTTCAAAGGTCCGATTCTTAGAAGTTTAATATTTAAATTAGATTTTTGTCATCGTGTTCTTGTGTCTTGGTGTAATGCTAAAAAATAAGGCATCTCCAGTTTGTTGAATTTGTGCATGTGTGTGTGTGTGTCCGACATAGTCTTTTCTAGAAAAATCTATGCCATCTATATTGTCATCGTGCATTTTGTCACTTTAAAAACATATGTATGCTTTTCTTAAATTAAAAGCACAAGCAATTTAAGTAAACATAACAAATTTTAACAGTAGAAGCTTCTTATTGAGCAACCCTGAAAGCATAAAATAAGAATTCATTTTTACAAAGGCATGCTATAAAGAAATGAAAGTCTGAACAACAAAAAAAAAGTTTAGAAAAGTTTAGATATTTCACTTTTCAAGATAAATAAAAAAATTTAATTATTCAGCACATTTTTAAAGCATTCGAGATATTTGAAATTTATAGTTTGACAAATTTTACGACTAAGAACGACTACGAAATTTACATTTTTAAAGTTACGACTAAGTATATATATGTCTTGAATTCTTTTAAAAATATTTTGCATATTTAAAAATTTTCAGCAGGTCTTTTTAGTATGGCTTTTCAAGGATTTTTTTTAGGCTTTTAAGGGCTCCACAATAAAAAACTTCTGCAATGTAAAACCTTTACTGTTAAAAATTTTATTTTTACTTTATTTTTTTTTAATATAAAATGTGTGACACTACACATATATTTTAAATAAATCATTCACTTTTACTCTTATATATATATAAAAAAAAATATTTTCTGTATAACAGAACATACTTGATCGCACGTGTGTTAGCGAGATGTAGGAGGATATAATTTAGTCATATTTCATGGTAATATCATGCTAAGGCTTTGATATACAGGCAATTGATCTGTGAACTGCGTCTCCAAATAACAGTTATTTTCTTATGTGACGTAAAGGATCAGTGTAATATATGAATATATCGATTCTCAGTTTATCTGCGTCGACTTGTTCTCCCTAAATTCGAGAGTTGTGCGTTTCAACGACAGGGAAGCAAAATCATATAACTCAAAATTACTAAATATTATCATTTAAAAAACTTTTCAAAGAGATGATGTCATTAACGTGATTATTTAAGAAATTCAGATACTGTCGGTAGAAATGGGTTGTAAAATATGCGAAACAGCTACCTCTGTTTGCATATTTATAAGCAGTAATAAGATATGTAAAACAGCATCCTCTGTTTGCATAAGTATTAGAAGTAATGAGATAGGTAAAACAACTACCTCTTTTTACATATATGTAAATCACACATATTTCACCACCTTTTATTTTCAGTTTCTTAAATTTAATCTGTTTAAAATCAAGCACTTAACTTTTATTTTTGTTCTTATTTTTCTTTACTTCTACTTTGAAAATTTGTTCTTCGTTTTTCTCCATAGAATACCCTTTTAGAGAGAATTCATTTAACCCGGCAGTACTAGCGGATGGTATAATATATCCAATAACCTTTTGCTTTCGAACTACCTCCCTGACCTTTTTCTGAAAATGAAGGAGACCTAGTGCAGATGACTTTAAGTTCATAACCTTGAAAGAAAAAAACCCTTTTTGAAATTTAAATAGGTTTTCAGATATCGCCACGTCGAGTTATGTCACACCCTGCGTGAGTACTTCTGATATTGTTACAGCTACCCTTCTGTTTTCGACGTGCCTTCCTAACCTTTTTTTGAAAATGTATGGTATCTTGTGCAACTGACTTTAAGGTCATAACCTTGAAGGGAGAAAACTTATGATCCAATTCATCAATTAAGTTTTCGAATATTCCACGCCGGGTGTGTTATACCCTGCGCGAGTACTTCATGCTATTATTGTTCTAATTCGGAGTATATGAACTCGCTTTTATATTGTATTTTATATAAATGCATGGCTACAATTCTACTTTTGTATTTATTTTTTTCATTTGTAGCTCTCGTGTATCGATTTTTAGGTAACAAAAAATATTAAAAAATAACCTTGAGTATGAGATATCCTGAGCAAGTAATTCCGTTTGTTTTTGCCGCGAGAGTAATCGCGATTTAATTTCAAAATGCACGACGTCTCCTGGGCTAAAAATAGTTTTTCCTATTTCGATTTGCAATTGTAACATTTTTTATTCATTCCTTCTCTCACCCCCCCCCCTCAACAGTCGGTTATTATTTTCGGCATATTTTATTTCAATTATTTTTCATGCCGACTTTCAAAGTTATCTTATCGCTGATGGTTTACTAAAATTTCATTGGTCTAAATTTATTGTAGCTCTGTAATTGCCTTTGGTTACTTCGTCCAAGTATTTGTTCTCGCCAGGGTCGTGCCCATTGGCATCTGATTTTTCTCACTCACGTTTACTAATGTTCGATTATAAATTATCATGTACCATTTACGCTGGCCATCACCAGCCAGCAATCTTGTTTATTCTAAACTTTTGCATTTCTGCACGATTTTATATGTTTTGCAGATGAATATTTTGAACTTTAGTTTTTACAAAGATAACGCAAATCAGTAATAATGAATTTACAATAAGTAAGTAAATTCTTCAGTATATCAATGAATAAGTTTAAAATTATAATCCAAGCAATAATTTATATTGCATTTCATATTGATTAAACGCAAAAATATAAAGTTTAGACATGCTTTTGATTTATTTTATATATATTAGTAGAATACTTTTCATGTAACTATTGTAGTACATTTAAATTTCATACAGATTTATTTCTAGAGTATACAGATTGTATTCATAGAATGTGTAATGCGCAACTATAAATCACTATCAAAATTCTCTTCGAATTTTATACGCATCATGATGTTTATAGATGTTTAGAATGTAGTCTTTGTGAAAACTAGTAGATTGATGATTCGATTACTTTTTGAACGCACCACGAACCACGGTATAAAAAATAAACCTTGAATGATGATGTTTTAATAGATAAGCGATATTGCACTGTATTGATTACAGTGATAAAGATTGATAACAATTATAGAAAAAAAAAATATGTACTGGATTGAACGGAAGAGTGAAATCTCTCACGTAAAAATTGAAAGCAAAGTGCGAGTATTCTAAAAATTTAAGTTAGTTGGAAAATCTAATCTGAGTCGAATGCCTTCAAAGGCTGGTGTTGAAATTTATGTTTGTGTCGTGTAGATAGACGAGTCCTCTGTTATTTCAAGAATTATTGCTTGATGTTCTAATAAAAATTTGGAAATTCGCAACCCGAAGTTATTCAACGCTGATGAAGGAATCAAGAACGCATAGTGGCGGTGGCGGCTCCTCTATTTGAGCACATGAACAGGTGAACCCCCAGAGGAAAAACTAAAGAATAAACACATTAACAAATTAAATTATAAAAAATATATTAAGTACACTTCTAGATTTTTGTGAATTTAAAACATGAGTTTTTACTCCCCCCCCACCCCCCACTATTATTAAACGCGTTTATTAGAAATAACGCACTGTATCGTAGGTGAATACAGCATAGTCTTTCGTCGCTCGCACCCGAGTGGCCCTTTCAACCGGTCTCTGAGGAAAAACGCCGAGAGAGTGAGAGAGAGACGCTTTCGTTCGCACAATGTTATTGTGCTAACAGCAGATTTTTTTGCCGTTATCTCCTCTGGATTCTCTCTTGGCTTGTTGTGTTCGGTTAGTTAATCCACTTTCTTTCACATTCTTATTATTTTCTTAACTTTTATGATTTTTCACTACAGTTTTTTTTTTTTTTTTTTTTTTTTTTTTTTTAGGACTAGTGCAAATAATTCAGATGGAAGTCAAATAAGTGTTTCGGAACTACAGCAATGAAATTTTTCAATGTCATCCTTTGAAAAAAAATTGAAAGAAAAAAATCAAGACAATATTTTTGCTAAAACTTATATTAGCGACGAAATGTAAGATCAAAGATGACTTGTTTTCTTTCAATTGCGTGCATTGCTTTCCTTTAACTGCTGGAAATGCAAATATATTTTAACTTGTAAGGTGCGTCGTATCTGCATATTTAATTTTCGAAATTAATTTTGTGAACCTCCATTTAAATAAAACACGAGCCGCCACTGCATAGTGGGGACTTTCATTATCGGGATAATCATCTTTAAGGGTGAAAAAAAGTGATGTAATTTAATTTTTAAATTTTGTAACATTTCTTTGCGCAATTCGAATCCAGAAATCCATAAATTATGCAAAAGATGTAGACCATCCAAGGTCATTCGTGATATTTTATTCATTTGCTTGCAGCCTTAGTATCACGGACGCGAGTACTATTTTCCTCTGCTTCCACAGCACATCCGTCGACTTTCTCAGGTAAAATATCAGAGTATATGAGGTGAAAAAAGAATAAATATTGCAGTTGCATATGAAAACGAGCGAATGAAATAACGCACAATTGATTTCGACCTGCCCATACTGTGCTACATAGAATACAGCCATTATAGAAACAGCATTCTTTTGGAGCTAAAATTGAAAACATTTCTCATTACCTATATCTATTTTTTATATCCACTTTTTCACAATGTACGTTAAGTACGGAGTGGTTTTTTATCTAAATATTTAGTATTATTGGCTAGTTAATGATTATAATCTCATAAACTACTGAATTTTATAATTTTAAATCATATATTGTATACAATAATTTAGATTTAGTGTCAAGTTTCCATAAACAGATTTCTGAAAAACGCACTATGTATTTAAAACGCATTTTATTTCTAATGCGATTAGATTTATAAGAAAATGTTAAATTTCGCATTTTTGTGTATTTACGAATTTTCTCATGTTACGCAATATTAATATCTAAAGAAAATTTCAACTCAATGTTATTTTTGTGCTAGCATAACATTTTAATTTTATTTTTCAGCAATGAAAAATAAAAGATTTGTTTTCCAATTAATTATCATCTCTAGTATATTTTTTCATGGGTTAGAATACGAGTCTCTTATAAATGAGTTTCGTTTTAATTAATTATCTAGAAAATTTTTCATTTATTTTTTTACTATGAATTATTTATGAAGATCTAATTTATTAATTTAAAGTATATTTTTTCCTTTCTAATTAAAGACTTTTCTTATCTTACTGAAAGATAAATCTGTAGTTTTTTCTCCCTCCAAAATCTAGAAAATTATTACCCGGGAGATATTATTTTAACAAAAATATACGGTTTAATTTTTTATTCTACGTTTATAAAACAGTTCTGAAAAAAAAATATATATTAACCTTAATTATGTAACCTATGTTTAATGCTTATAAAATGTTCGTTATTATAAAACAAATTTTTATAATTTTACACACATTTACTGTGAAGATTTTCCTGCAGATAATTTAAAGTACAATAGTTATGAGATTAATAGAAAGAAAGTACTTTCCTATAATAAACAAGGACTGTAGAACACAACTAAACTATTTTCGCTTTCCATGCTGGGAAATTTATCATGTACTAGAGTACCGTGTAAATACAATGCATTTTCATCCTACCCTATTGATTATTACTGCATAAAAGCACAGAATGAATTTTCGCATACACAGAGGTTCGCAAATAAAAACTCGAGATAATTTGATGCGAGTGCACTTGTATGTAATTCTGAGAACTTATTTTTCACTTGTAAATAATGTTTTAATCACTGATATTATTATAACTTTTATAAGGTAATGAGTGAATTAAAAATGGTAAGTTTTTATAGAAAAATTATTTCATAATATTTTTTTAATTTGCGTGTACCATACTAATATCGGTTTGGGCTTGGGTGTTGACTTGTCCGTACATTTGTATAGGGTAACGTTTGCCACGTTATGAGTGTCTCCATTCTAAAAATGCCAATACTTCGGGTCTTACTAGCGGCGAATGCCTGAAGAGGCAGTTTAAAAAAAGAAATCATACTTCACTAAGTTCTTTCAAAAAAACTTCGCAACCAATGCTCTTCATAAAAGCAATAATATTTCTTTAATTAATACTGCGTTGTATTAAATGAATAAATATATTCTTCAGAATTCAACCAGTTAAATTTGAACGGCGATACCTTTACTCGTCAGTGAATGAAACAAAGGATAACATCCCCAAGAGAAGAAATTACTTTAAACACTTTTCTAAAAAAGGTTAACTACTTATATCTGCTGAAGTGGAGTACTTGAAATCCAAATGGGGCTGAATTTGCTTCGCTTGCATCTGTAAATGTGAATGCACCTTTAGGTTTTATGCTAAGAAAATTCACCCGCTTAACCTTTTAAGTAAATTATGATTTTTTCATATCCTTGAATATTTTTACGACAAAGTGAAGAGTTAATAGCCTGCAATTACAGTAATTACTTTAATTACGCATAATTCCTTGCTTCTTTAAAGATAATTTCTCTTGAAACTCATTTCCTCCAGGTTATTGCAGAGTACATGTAAATAAATTTAACCTAAGACATTTAAGCTTCAAAGTTACAGGTTTTTATAAACAAAAAATAACAATTTTACGAAAGCATGTAAATTAGAAAACAGCAAAAAAGTGTTGTTTAATATACTTAGAAACAGTTCTTAAACACATTTTAATTATACCGTGCAAGTATTCAAAATTAAACTAGAAAGCTTTTGCTAATAGAAATTGCGAGAACATTCATTTTAAATTATAATCTTTAGCAATCTACTTATTTTTGTCGTGCTGGTAAAGGCTGATTAAAAGGTTATTATAGAATGGATAAAATCAAGCTAAGGTTTAACTCCTTTATTAATACATCTTTATAAGTCAGTCTAAAACCAAAAGGTTGGAGTGATGAATATCATTGTTAAGTCCAAATACGTCAGAATTTTCTCTCTATTTTCATTATTTTATTATCAAACTTATTTGCAGAGATTTTACTTTCTGGGTAAATATGTATGGAATTAACTTTGAGATCAAAAAAGATACCTTCAATCATGAGATTCTTTTATTATTCTTAAACAGTACTCTTTTTAGAAACCGATAATTGTAGTATTTAAAATTTGACAGACTATGGCGTTACTAGTAAGTAAATTAATAAAAGCTTTAAACGAATTAAACGGTAAGTGGAGGCAAAATGTGTATGGAACCATGCTTTTTTATTCATCGATTGTTTTCGATTCATCGGTCACATTACTAATAATGTTAAATGTGAGATTTTTTTGTTACATTATTCTATTCACATCCTTAACAATTGAAAAGATTTTATGTAACTGTATTAATTTTAAGAGCAAAAATATCAAACTTTATTAATAGATGATTTTTTCATAAAAGTGTAAAATGATAGCAGCTGGGGTAAATGGGTAATACATTTAAAATAGCCAAAATAGAATTAAATAAATAAATACACTTTATCAATTTCATTTACTTCCTATTATGACTTACAAATTATTTAAACATAAAAATATTTTAAGAGATGGCCAGAGCTGTTAGACTTAGGTTCTAGATAAACATTGTATTCCGAAATCTCATTGCTGCAGAGTAATGTGGGATAAAATTACTAGGTATTCTTTTTTGGATCAAAAATATAAATAGTTTGTTGTTAAATTATTCATCTTTTAAGCCTATATTTTTAGGCATTAGTAGTCTGTATCTCTACTCTTAATTTTAAGAGAAACATTTTGGTTTTCCGAAAGAATAAAAAAAAGTTTATGGGAACATGCGAACTCTTGCGGTGACAAATTTTGATTTGTTTCTTTTCCAGATGTTCTGCCTGAATGGAAAATAAAGGCGTCAGTGCAGACCATAAACATCTCTTCGATATTTCTAGGGCAGTATCCTCGATGGATTGTTTTCCATGTTTGGAGAACAGAAGACACAGCACGATATCTCATTCAAGATAGCTCTCTACAACTAATTGAATTATGTGCTTATATGTGTCTGCTTTGAGCTCCTGGTAGAACATATCATAAATGTTCATGTGCGAACTTCAATCAAAGGAAATTCCAGGAAGTACTTATGGAGCAAGTCACTTTTGTGGAAAAATGGGAAAAACTCATTCTTGCCAGAAGATTTTAAATAAATTATTCACAAAGGTACTCAAAGGAACTCTCTCTCTCTCACTTTGTTTACTCTGAAAACATTCTCTCTGTGGTGCTGTTAGATGAACGTTAACAGACCGTGACCTCCGAAGAAGAATGAAAGCGATACAATTTGACTTGAAAGGAAAAATACGCCAATTTGATCTTCCAAAATATAAATGTTGAAGCAGAGGAATGTTTTTGAGATTATTCAGTGGGACAATCTTTTGAAACCACCATCTACTATGAACTTCAGTGAAGAAGATGTAGCAGTCTCAGGTACAGTCCCAGTAGAATCAAGTTACGAAAGAAACTTGCAAAATTTGATACCAAAACCAATTATTTTGACCCTCATGGGAAATTCAAAACTGCAGATTGTAAATTAAAATGTCTTATTAATCAGTATAACTCAATCAGTATATTGTGTAAATTGGTACATTATTATTCTTTCTTCTGTATCTGTGTGTTTTTGAAACAGTAATAGTCTTTAGAAATTGGGTCTGTGTAAATCCAATATTAATGCTTACTTTTTATTATTACAACTGTTCCTGATTCAGGAAATACATTTATTGTAAAAATTAAATTAAATAAAAACAATTGATTTTTTAAATTTTTTTTACGTTAACATTCCTTTCTTTGACCTCGTGTGGAACCCGAAGAGGATGAATGATTGCGCCAAGTTTTTATTTTTAACACGCTTTTATTAGCTTCACCTGTATGTATGTTTGTATGCTTGTACGTTTGTAACCGACTTCTTTGAACTCGATTTTGACCCACTTTAAACGGTCAGATTCAATTTAAACTTTGCAGACTGATCAACGACCGATGGCAATACAATAATTTGATAAGTTTGTCCCATTGTACTGATTGGGATCGTCAGTATTAGTAATTTTCTTAGAGTTTTTTTTTTGCGTGAGAGCGAGAGAGATGGAGCAAGAGCGTGGTCTACGCATGCGTACCATTTCGGCACTCGGCTCAGTACAATGATGTAGAATCTCTCTCGCTATTGGTAACTGTATCCAATGGTATGTTTAGGTAGTTACTTTTTTGAAATCCAGATGGCAAATCTAAAAATTTTACCCCAATATTGTTACATGGATGTTTGTGCTTGTTGTAGTCGTTAGGAAACTTGTTTGTTGATTAGAGACATATTTCTTTTTCTTTTTAGTGAGGAAGGTAGCATTTAACTGCTGGTTAATTAATACTTTGGTGCGCAGCAGGGGCGTAGCCAGAGGGGAGGCCGAGATGGCTGCTGCCCTCCCTCTGAAATGGTACCCTTTACGTTGCTTGAAATTTGATATTTAGCTTACAATTGAACTTTAGCTTTAAATCTGATACCCAGCCCGCTACGAAATAAAATCCTGGCTATGCCACTGGTGCACAGGGAAAATACATTATCTCACAGTTTGTACTTTCCAACTTAGTTGTTCCTTAGTGTCTTATGAGAGATATCGAAAATTAAAAATAAATTTAAATAAATACAGTTTAAAAAAACTAAAAAACACGCTTTAATGATAAATTGAACTAACTAAAAAGTGAAAAATCATTCTTAATATAGAAATAAATTAATGAACGAAAAATAGTACTATTGTGAAAAAAGCGTGGGGTGCTCCATATATCAGTTCTTTAGAATATTCGATCGGTACGATTAGTACAAAAATGATACCAAAAATATAGCACAAACCACTCCACACTTTTTTCACAATAATGCTATTTTTCGTTCATTAATTTATTTCTATATTAAGAATTATTTTTCACTTTTTAGTTAGTTCAATTTATCACTAAAGTGTGTTTTTTAGTTTTTTAAACTACATTTTTATTTTATTTATTTTTTTCAGTGCCATTTTTGCCAAACACCATTTGTTCAGTCAAGAAATATTAAAATTAAAAACAAAAGTTTTGGTCTCTTTAAATTTACCATATAGTAGCTCGTATAGTGCAGAGTACGTTTGTTTTTGTATGGGCAATATTTCTCTAAACAGGAGGGTATGGACCTGAGGGCTGTATGCCAATTTAGATTTTGTGTAGTTTTTACAATTTATTTTTCCGCTTCAAACTTTTAATATCTTCACTCCGCATCTAATTTTGATCTTTTTTGTAACTGGACTGTGCATCAGAGACTTACCGTTGCAAAAATGAAGGTCATCCAACTTATACATGGATGCGTTGTACATATTTTGGTCAAATTCGATACAAATTCCATTACTTCCATGAATTCCAAATTCTTCACTATTATATTTTTTAACAATTTAAGTAAAATATCTAACTGCATACGCTTTATAAACTAAAAAATTGCTATATATAATTACAATCGTAAAAGTAAATTGCATTTTGTTATACATTGCTTTTATGTGTATGGAAATCTAGGATTTGCTTAGGAATCTACTACGCAATTCCGTCCTTAATTTTTTTAGAATACTATTGGATTATTTCCTTTTTACAATTTTTCCGAACAAAAATGTAAGTCTCTAAAACAGACAATTGTTTCTTGCACAACTTGTTCAGAAGAGTAATATTAAAAAAAAAGAAAGAAAGAAAGAAAAAGAAAAACTATCTTTATTTTAAGTACTTATTCTATAACCATGAGCAGCGTATATTTAGCTATTTTTTTTTTTCAGAGGAAAATCGAAGATTTTTCTACTTATTTTACGAACCTTTTGTCAGTTATATGAACCCTATCCGTCATTTTTCAACTTATTGCAATTAAAGATTCATTAGTGAAAACTGTTGTGTTCGGGATCCACTTAACAGGAAGTTATAGAGGGTCAAACAAGAATCCTTATCACCTAAAACGCATGTTGCTAATTGCTACATTAGTCAAGGCTATTACAGCGAAAAATCTTATTATCTTCAAATGTGTCAAATAAATCTGCCATACAACATAGAATTTTTAAGCATTTTGAACCTTATCGCAATTGAAAAATGGAGTCTCTGAAATAAGATGAATGTTATTTCAAAGCACATCACCGCTTATTTGAAAATAATAAATGAACATTAGAATTATACAAGTTATTTAAAGCTGAATTTTTAAAGCATGTACTTTTGTATAGCTTTCTATGTGTATATAGTCTTATACAGCCATTTTACATGCATTTGATTTTGAATAGTTCTAACATATTAAAGTTCTTATTAAACCTGATAAACAAAAGTTCTTCTAAAATCGTGTTTTTTATTATTATTGAATAAAACGTGATTTTTTTTAAATAAAAATGTAACTTAGCATTTACTTTCTGAATATTGCACAATAATATTCTGAATTTGCACAATATACTTAAGAAATTTGTCTGATTCCTTAGAAAGTGTTCCATACGTAAAACAGTATTTAAACGAAATTTATCGTAATAAAAATTAACGAAACTTGATTGGTTATACTTAAAGCAATTTTTATAATACGTATAAATGTGCTTTATCTAAAAGCTTAAATTAAGGCTCTTTCTCAAAACATAGTGTGAATATCCTGAATATAAATCCTCGATAGAGCTGACTTGGTAAAAGACGTTCAATAGAAATTTGTATCATAATTTCTATTTCTTAAAAATTAAAAAAAAGATAAGGAAAATAAAGAGAACGAGAAACATTTTCATATTTGAAATACGCCCCAAAGTGCTATATATTAAAAGT
This sequence comes from Cheiracanthium punctorium, assembly GCA_038373885.1. Lineage (NCBI taxonomy): Eukaryota > Metazoa > Arthropoda > Arachnida > Araneae > Cheiracanthiidae > Cheiracanthium > Cheiracanthium punctorium. Next base: position 2,125,624 of record JAWZYV010011619.1, read on the forward strand.
ATATCCTTGTATAAACTCTATTTTTCTTCTTTTTTCCATTAGGTTGGAAAGAGTATCATAATCCATTAGTGAGCCATATTTGTCTTCCTTGTTCCATAAAATGCTTCTTTGGAAATGAAATCTATATTAAAATCACTTACTAAGATGTTTTACAATCTTCTTCATCTCTTAACTGAACTTCTCCTTTACAGGCACGAATTAATATTACTATTGAATATCATAGTGTTTGGTAATTTATCGCTAGGTTCAGTTCTGGTGACTTATTTTGTGGCATCAAAGATAACAATAAATTGCAAAAAATGACCAAAATCGGCGATTTTTTGGTATACTACTAAGGCAACGCTATCTGTCAGCCATTTAGGCAAGAATTAAAAAACACATACTTCACCTTTGTTTATTCTGCTTGGAAAGTGATTCGCCGTTTCGCTGTTCACAAGAAGCACTGACAAAAATGTGTTTGAAATTAATAGCTCTCTTGTGCGAAAAATAGAAAAAGAATATTAGCATCAACCAAAAACTATTGTTTCATAGTCAAATAAAAGTACTTGAATGCAGTTCACATAGAACTAAAAGTAGTTCCGCTCGTACGCTTCAAGTGATACAAAGGTTACCTGGTTTGTTGGTTGATTGGTGTGGTAGCTTCAATAGGCGAAGCAGTTACAAATAGACGTGAGCAGAAATAACACTTTTAAAAGTGTCAATAACTTTATACGAGTAGAGCTGTCCGCTGAAGGGTTACACTCCAAGGCAAAGCAGAGATCTTACAATCGCTGGGCAGTCGAAAACGGGATTCAGGTTGAGAGGGATTTCAAAGCCATTACAGAGACAGTTAGATCTTGTACCATCACCATGAATTTGCATGTCCCGGAAGTGCCTAGTTCTAAGTTTTATGATGGTCTTGGTGGTCTTGGTCACTGTGTTAGAATTATCTCTCTGTCAGGTTATAATGTTAATTATGTCACCAATAGGCAGGGAAATTATGTTAAATTGTATTTTTTACAACGGCCAACGGAAAAATAAGAAGTTTGCAAAAGTTAAGTTTGAGGAACTACTTAAAGATTACAATAGATCAGCTTTTCAATACCATCTTCAAAAAAACATGGCCTCTATTATACAAAATGAGCCAAAACGTTGTTTCGAAGTTTTTCATCTGTCTGAAAGCCACGGCTCCCTAGTGAGTTCCTTTGTTCAAGGAAAGCATGAAAATAACTCAATGCTAAGTCGATGAACAACAAAAACCAGTGAGAGAACCTCCAAAGAAATGCTCAAGCCCATCTGTCATAACATTTGTTTTTAATCCCCCTTCATTGTCTCGCTTAGTTATTCGAGTGATTTCAACTTATTCTGAAGACCAATGGAATCTAGTACTAATGTTTAAAGTTGTCTCTCTGCAGTGGTGAAAAAGCCTCAACAGGAAATACATAAAAGATTTAACATATTTGTATAAAAAGTCCGAAAGCCCATGTGGAAGATAAATACGAACTGAAAGGATGGAGGATGAGTTATGATTACTTGACAGACAAAAGAGAGGTATACCTTTACTTTGGAATATAGTCTCTGTTATCCTATGGCGTAGAACATTTGTCTTAGGTGTGTCTCTGTCTCTACATGGTAAAATGGAACTCAAATGTTAAAAGCTCAATTTAGACGATGTAGTTTCACTTTCGAAATTTGAAAACATAACTTTAAAAAATAGATCGAAGGATAGTGTATCAGTTACAACACACTAAAAAAAGACTTCACTAATATAAAGTGCGAATGACCAAAGTGTAAATGTTGTGTTGAGGGATTATGGCCAATCATCCACACGTGGGATCTAGGCCGATGGGGATGTGCCCTTCGTGAGGGTCTTTCTAAGGGATCCTAACCCGTGTTTACGCTATGTTTTCGAGAAAACCCCTCACCAAAGGGTAAGCCATGCTTCCTAAAACATGGAATGTATTTTATTAGATTTTATTTCAAGGTACTATAACTTATTTACAAATCTAAATGACATCACGTCTACTTGCCATTAGAAGAAATAAAATTCAAGATACTATGACTTATAAAGGCCATCGTTAGGATTTCTTCGGATTTGATTGATTTCATATTAGTTATGAAAAAGTAAATCATGTTTAAAAATACCATGAGTAGAAACATACATAAATTTATTTTCAATTTAATTTCATTAGAATCAGAATGCTTCAATACTCCTAAAAATAAATTTTAGCTCTCTTAGGAGCAAAATTTTTTGAAACGTCAAGAAACAGTTGAAATCTAAAATTAAGAGACCTTATGTAGGACTCAATTATTCGGCGTATTCTGATAAACATTCTTTATGTACATGAGCTAAATAATTACACTATCTATGCTTGAAAAGTTGCTTAATTTCAACCTACAACATTGAAGTTACATATCTAGTGTAATTAATCCTAAAATAGCGATTGAGAAAAAAAAATAATAATCGTTGCTCTATAGGAATTTTCAAAATTAGTCAAAACATAAATACGTATGTAGTCCCTCAAAATATTAAAATTATTATAGAAAAAATATCGAAAGTGATGAACCATAAACATAAATCTAAGCAAATTATTTCTTTGACACGTTGGCATATTTTCTTTTTTCTTTTTCTTTTTCTCTCGCAATTTTCCTAATTTTTGGTATCTTTCGCCATTTTTATTCCCGTCGAACTTGAAAAGAAAGCAACCTATGTAAAAAATTAAATAAATATAATGATGCCTAATGGATACAAACATGATACCAAAAGTGACTGATTCTAGTGGCATGAACAAACTTCCATACTTTCAAAGATCGCTGGTATTTTAAACAGCGCGTAAAAACATATTCTTTTTATTAAGTACTAGCTGAAGCACCCGTCCTCGACGGCTTAGTGAATGCAAATTTCCAAAAAGCAAGAACTTTCGTCAGCATTGTAGGAGTACACAGAATGAATGTAGTATGTTGCCAAAGTAAAGAAAGCGAAGTTATAATTTTTATGTATTGTTAAAATATTACAGTTAGAGAGTAACTAAGTAATACCATTTGATTCGCTTTAGTCGTAATTATGGGATGCGCGAATGAATATTTACACATACTGAAATAATTTTCGCAAAATCTCAAAATTTAATCAACATTTTGAAAAATTGGAAGCCTAGAATTTAAAATGAGAAGATTTTTTATCAAGATTTTTTAAAAATTTGACGCGTATGTTTTAAGTTGAGTGACTACCTATCATCACACCCGATTTCATATCATTCGCTTCAGTCGTTTTTACGTGATTCTTGAACACAAATTTACGCAGTTTGAAAGGATTTTCGCAAAATCTCAAAATCCAATCAAGATTTTTTAAAAATTCGACGCCTATGTTTTAAGTTGAGTGACCACCTATCATGACACCCAATTTCATATCATTCGCTTCAGTCGTTTTTGCGTGGTGCTTGAACACAAATTTACTCAGTTTGAAACGATTTTCGCAAAATCTGAAAATCTAATCAAGATTTTTTTAAAAATTCGACGCCTATGTTTTAAGTTGAGTGACCACCTGTCATGACACCAAATTTCATATCATTCGCTTCAGTCGTTTTTACGTGATGCTTAAACAATAAAAAGCGTCACGGACAGAATGACAGACAGACAAACTTTTTTTTTGAGGGTTGCATCGGATTTCCGGGTGCTTGAAACGGATAGAAATCGCAAACTTTTTGAATTCCAAGAAATGTACAGACAAAAGTCTAATTTTATTTATATAGATTACCTTACGAATAAATCCGTAGGTCTAACAATTTCAAGTTTTACAGCTCTAAAAGAAAACGTTTAATGCCATTCATTCAAAAAGATTAGAAAGTTGAGCTCAAAAACGTAATAAAGACCTCATAGTTTGTGCAATCAGCTTGAATATTTAAAAATTTACATTTTAAAAAAATGTACAAAATAATCTGCACTCCTTTAAATTCTGAAAACCCATCCGTTCCCTGATTTTTAATCAATTTTTCGTTATTTTCACTTCCCCCAATATCCAATGGTGTAATGCTAGTAAAAAAGGCGAATTATCGTTAAGTGAGATATTCGTCATTTTGATGTGGCCAGTTTAAAAGTTCGTTTGTAACTAGTTTGCGATTCTTATTTTTCATGATTTTAATATATCGCATTAAATGTCAAATTAAGTTAATAATCGCTGAGGTAAAATTTCGTCATGATCGAATTCATTATGTTTTATGATATTTGATAGCTTCGAATAGCTTGTTGAGAGTTCCAAGATTGGCAACTGCCCCTTTCCACGGGACCAGTTAATAAATTGATTGTGTTTTTTCAGAAATCATGGACCATGGATATAGATTGCGGATATCAATTTTCAGAAGTTTCCTTTTAAACTGTAAGTAAGACTACAACTGACTGATCGCTATGCAGCAACTACGTTTGCGTAACATAAGCAAAGCTCTCGATTTTCTTAGCAGTATAAAGTAAGTAGTCAATTTTTTTGTATAGCTACTCACATAAGAGCTTTTTTATTTAAAGGACCCCCGTCGTCGAACATATCAACCACTACAGCAATTGCATGGCATGAACACCCTTCTGTTTATGTCATGCTAAAAATGGATCTACGTTATATACCTGCCAATGCCAGCGGGTGGAAGAACTCAGTAAATAAAAATTCATTTTTTAGATTATGATGAAAGATCTTATGTATTTCTTTCATCCATTATCATTTATAAATATATTCATTAAGAGTAATCAGTTCAATTAATTAAAAGTAAAAGCACTGCTTCTTGAGGTTTACAATGGAATTGAATTTTCGAATAAGATTATAAGTGAAAACAAGGAAAATATGCATGCACAATTATTATTAGTATTTGTGTTGCTGTTTTTGTTATTGAAGTAGGATTACAAAAATCGCATTTCATTCACCTAAAAGCATTCTCATCACAAGTTCAAAATACAATAGTAATTTTAACTGAAAAATCATACACAATGGAGGATGTTAAGCTTAAATACAAACACAGAAAACAAATTCTGCTCTGTATTTTGCATTCATCAAGCCAAAATAATCTATAATATACCTCTACACTTTAGACGAGCGTTAATAAACCATTTAAAACTGGCCGTTTATAGCTACTTTTATGTTCTTAATTAACCTTAATGATTAATGGTCTTATTTAAAATAGCTATTATGCATTAGAATATCGCACCATCCATTTGTCTTCTGAAACATTTGACGTTTTCTAGGATTGCATTTAAATACTTGCTTCAGCACTGTATGAAATAATAAAACTTTGCTTTAATTTTTGTCTGCGCTTTTATTCCCCTGTTTTCCGTTTTTAATTACTGTTAAAGGATTTATATGATTGTTAAATTCAAAGTTAATATTTTAAACCTCCGAAACATTTTTCTAACTAAATATTGTTGGATTTGTAATACACATATGTATGTGCCATTAAAACATATTTCGAATAAATTTTATTAATCTTTTCGATAATAACCATTTAAATTCTTGATGGCATCATATCAAATTTATGCTATAATATTTGCATGCGTGCATTTATGCAAAATTAATTTTTGCATAAATGGTAGACCCAATTCCTTTTCACTCCTCTTAAATTTAACATAGTCAATAAATTTATCTTTTCATAATTTACGGGAATTAATGAATGAATAAGTCACTAAATATTTTTAAAGTTTGTGGAGGTTTACTGTTGGACACGCCAACCATGACACGTTTGTAAAACTGTATAACCAAATGGGACAATTATTTAAACTTGTTACAGCAAATCTCTATATTAAAATCAATGAAATTACACACCAGTTCACTGCTCTCTTACTTTATATGTCACTTATCACATTTTATATTTTAAGAACTACAGACATGATTTAACGAAGATTCTATTCAAGCGTATTCGTTTCCTCCCCAGACATCTCGAACATTTTTCAGTTGAAGAAGACCCAGAAGAAATTACCCGAGAGCTAGTAATATCTTGATCCTAATTCTTGCAACACTCATCTATTTCATTTCATATAATTTGCTTTGACTTATGCGTGACACCAAATCTATCAATTAGCAAGTCATACTGCCGCCCGATTTGTAAACAAGTAGCCTCCCCTTTCGAGGTGAGGTGACAATAGAGGGAGTAATAAAAGTTAAATAATGAAAAATAAATAAATAGCAATAGAAACTTTTTATCCTCGAGCCCTAACAAGCATAAAATAAAAATTTATTCTTGAAAGTGCATGCTATAGAAAATGAAAGTATCAACATAGAGAAAATTTCAGAGACTTTTACAAGAGATGAAAATTTCCTGTTCAAAATAATTTAAAACGTATTCGAGACGAATATACTTAGTCATTAGTTTTGTGTAAGTATCCGTTAAGAGATTAATTTCAAAGGTCTCGAATGATTTTTTTTAAGCACACTTATAGAAAAGTCAGAGTGAGTAGCACGTAGGAAACACATACATATACACATGGGGTGTTTCACGATGAACCCCTAATTTTGAAAATAAATAACTAAAAAACGATGATTGATAGAAGCATGAAACCTGTTATATGTTTACTAAACGACCTTAAGAATTTGATTCAGAAGCCAGAAACTTTCAGATTAAATTTGTGTCGATAGAAGCGGTTATACAATTCTAAGAAATCCTCATTTGTTGCAAACACGTCTGCTCCACTGCCCAAAACTTATCGTTTGGGTACGGTATACACCGTACACAATACGTTTTTGACTTTCTGGACGAGTAATTGAATGATAGAGTTATTGCAGTGAACTGTTTGACAGTTATGAAGGAAAGGTATGAATTGTCTGATTTCCATATTCTCTCGACTTCACCCTTTTCCTCAACAACCCCCGGAATTTCTTCCTGGCTACACCCTTAGCGTGTTGTATGGAAGATGTGCATATTAAATCGATTTTGATCTGATTGTTCTCTGAGAATGAAATCGCTTTCTGGGACTCGTATTGTGGCTTACAGCGCGATCTATTTGTGACCAAAAAGATTGTAGCTTGTGTATATACAATCCTTACTGTGGTTTTTTTTCGTTAATAAGCAGAACTGTCGCATTTGGGAAACGGAAAATCTGAATGTAGCCATGTCATCGTCTCTGCATCCACCAAAAGCCGTTGGCAGCCGTTTCCCCCAGGGGACATTTTAGGCACTTTTTGGACACCAAACAATTACTTCAAAATATCTAGTCATCCTCCATGGATTTTGGGCCATTCAAACTGGTTTGGATGACGGTAGGAAGAGCTCGTGGTTTATGCTCGTCGGTGTCTGCCCGCAATGAACGGCTGCAGGGTTCGATTTTCACAGTGAGCATTTCGGTGATTACGTCATTGCGCTTTGACTACGAAAAGCGTATGCAAAGTTGTATGGATTCGCCTCCTTGTCGCCATGCGATTTTTTTCTTTGGGGGTACTTGAAATACCGGGTGTATTGTCGCAATCTACAAACTGTAAATGAACTGGAAGAATACATCTCTGCTGCTTGTCCGAACATTCCAAGTGAAGTATTTGCACGGTCATCTGCGAATTTTGTCCTTAGACTGTATCCACGTTGTTGCTGCAAACGATGGTTATTTTGAAAACATTGTTTTATACATTTTCTTTGTCAGCAGTGTCATCTGTTAATGAACTTTGTAAATAATTTTAAAAATCCGTAAGAATAAATATATTGTTTATCTAAACAGAATGCAGTACACCTTACATTTCTATGGTCTTCCGTTTTTCTTTAATGGAATTTTCAAATGGTTGGTCCTTTTCGGGACACCCAGTACATACACACAGTTCAGTAAAGTCGTGGTGCATGTTTTATACAGTTACACCAAAACACGATCGCCTATCCATGGACACAAGGACAACAAAAACACCAAGACCCGATGACAGAAATCTAGAGTGTAATAAAATGCTTCTAGAAATAATGAACTCTGCTGTTTAAGTGTTTGAAAAAGCTGAGATTCGAATTCACGATCACTTGTTCACTAGACAGGTGCTTTAAACAACTAAACCAGGACACCGTCGGGGAGTTGCCATAATATACATATTATCGCTTTGTTTTCTAGGGTAACACCAAGACACGATGAGAAATCGAATTTTAAAAAAACTGTCATAAAATATATTTTAATAAAAGAATGAATCCCGCACACAAACACATTAGTACAGATTCCACGCTGCAGTCTCTATTCTATTCTGGAAGAACAGTTGTACCAGCAAATCTCAAAAGATTAAGGTCACACGTACTTTGTAATTCTCCCAGGTAGCAAGAACTCTAAGTAAAATGTTGGCCAACTATCTATTTTATCGGTTCATACTCGGCAGTTTTCTTCCGGCACCCCTATAACGTTGCAAAGAATCACGCGTTCCGACTCACAGTCCACTCCGAACGTTGGCAAAAAGCCCTAGCCACGTTAGAAATCGACTACTCGGCAGTATATACTCAGCTGAGGTTTAGCGGAGCTCTTGAGCCGAAGTTAAAACATAGAAATCAGCGTTCCCTCCCCCCCTCCCCCATCCCCCCCTGTGTCGTATCGGGGATGCGACACGCGTACATGTTTTGTCATTCATCCAATCAAAATCTCCAATGATTCTTCCCTTCTTTTTCCCAGACGGCAGTCTGTTTCTTTTCCAAAGGCTTTTGATCCTTTCTTTGTGTAAAGTGCAACTGTTTTTTTGTTCAGTTGGATTTCCGAAAGTTCAGTGAATTACATCGCCAAACACACAAATATAAATTCACATTTGAAGCCAAGGAAATTATTTCTGTGCTTGGATATTAAAGCAAATATATTGTTGTTAATTATTGAAATTTATGCTAAACAATAGGTAGCATTATAAGAATTACTGGATCTAATGTCGCAGTCATATATTCAGGACTCATTGTGGCTTTGCAATACTGTTTAATAAAGATAGATGGAGCATTGGGTGTTTAAAAATTAATGGAATATTCAGAATTTATTTACGTATTTCGAAAGTGTATTTCTGTTTATATTACTGAGATGGAAAATATGATATTGAAAATGAACTTGTTTAAATGTTTATTCGAACAATTTTTTGAGCATTTCAAACACATCAAAATATAAATTTATTATTAGTGAAAACATTTTTTTATGTAAAATTATATTTTTTTTTTGTAAAGCAGTAAATGTAAGTTTTACTAAATTTAATTAGGTAATTGCTGAATGTTGTTAAAATAAACTAGAATACTTTGAATTTATCCAATTAGTGTTTTTCCTATCAAATATACAAAATATAATAATATTTTTCAATTATCTATGATTAAGGGGGTACATAATGATTCAGTTATGTTCTGCAGAAGTTTCAGCGTGCAGACATAGAAATAATTTACTCGCCTGCTTTCTCAAGCTACCACATAAACATTTTAATCAGACGTAAGCAGTATTGTAAATATTAGATTTTTTTATTATTTAATTAAAAGAAAGTTTATAAGATAGCTAGATATCTCTTGAAGACTGTAAAAATAAAGGGAAAAATAAAATGTGTTAAGTACATACAAATCGATTATATAGTAGCTAAATAGGTCCTTAAGAACATCCCTAAAGCAATCGGTATCTCGGCTAAATCACAGCATACGAGCAAATTGTCGGGAAATCCTTGTAGAATCGTCCATAGACGAAGAGTATGGTTCCAGCGAGGACGATCCATTGACCATTTCTCAACAGGCCCTCCCCAATGTTGAATAGTAGTCGCGCGCCGGGGTCGGACTGATGAAAAGGAAGTCGCATGAAGACAGTCGGCCGAGATGAGGCCGGGGATTTCTTGCTGCTTGGGTAATCTGTTAAAATTAGAGGTATCATCTTGTTATTTCTTATTGACTTAACTTTAAAATTTACTATACAAACCCTTATTTTTCTTTCGCCATGGAATTTTCTTGAGATTTATTTTGCCGAAATAAAATCGCATTTGCTTTAGAATAGAAATAAGTACATAAATAGGAAATTTTGAACTTAGCTACATCATTTGTTAATAGATTCTTATACATTGTAAGATTCTATTTAGTATCGATGGTTCAGATTATATTTTGAATATCTATATTGATATTTTGAAATTTACCATTCAAAATACAATCCAAGCAAATTTCCAGTACTTTTCTGCCATAGTAATTCTATTAAAAACAAAATCTGCTTTCCTATTTACGATTATTTAAATGTGATGTAGTAACTCATAATTAATCTGAAAACTTTTTAACCAGGTATCATAATGCTTTCATATTTATATAAATAAAAAATGATGTATTTATTTTTAAAAATGGGTATTTTTATGACTTAGAAATTTCTAATGCGCCACGTTCTTTAATCAGACTTACTTGATTGTTTTGGATTTTTATTTATTTTTTTTTTCCAAAAGTGACTGAATTATACCAGTCATATTGAGATTGTGCAAAGAGTTTAGATTTCTCTTCATTATTATTCCCTGATTTTAAGAAAAATATAAAGCATCAAAAATTTTTATCTCTCAATATACTGTTCTAGAAACTCGAATGTCGCTATTATTTCTTTTATTTTTCCATATTTAGAAGACTATTTATTCTTGAGTTTTTATATTTCTTTATTTAAAATAATTTCCATGCATATTTTTCCAAAGATGTCACGTATAGTGCAAAATCAATAACTACAATGCTTTAAGCAATATATTACTTGTTTGAAATACAGATATATACATTACTTCAGAAATAGAATTTGAATAAAATATTATCCCTCTTGCTATTGACCTTTAAATCACTCAGATTTCTGAAACGCATTGCGTAAAATTGAAAATATGTCTTTCAATACATAATTTATGTAAATGTAGAAGATATCAATAGTTCAAAAAGAGAAGAATGAAATTCTACGTTTTGTAACACAGATAATTTGAATTCCAATATTTAAAAAAGGGAATTATAATGCATATTTATTTTCTGCAATGAAATATAAAAATTTAATTAAAATGCTATGTTGTTTTCAAGATTCAAGCACTAATATCATTGGAACTCTTCAAACAATTAAAAGTTAAATTACAAAATTAAAATTCTCGTCTGTATTTTTTTAGAATTACAGTTTCAACTTTTGGCAGTCAATTTTCTCTACTTTTTAATTTTACATAAAATTCAATTAATATAATCGTAATTCTAGAATTTTATAAATTATTAAATCTCTGTTGCTCTAAAACTATTTTAATAATATTCTATCCGTACAATCTGAGAAATGTAGTGTTCTAACTGATTTTGCATATACATCTGTAATTTTAATCAGTAGTATTTAGTAAATTATTAAGAGTAGCTTTCAGATATGGCATTTTTTACTAGGGGTTGTATACATATTAAAATACGAAATTTAATTTTTATACGGTCCCTCCTTTCCTACCCTTTATATTTAGAAAAATGCTGCTCTTTCCCTAAGAAAATTAACAAAATAAATCCCGTGTATCTAAGTGAAATAGCTAGCAAAATTTTTATTTTTAAAAATTATGACTTACATCAATTTACCTGCTGTTCGCATCGGTTTTCAAGCGAAAAAATATTTTCTTTGCGGGACCAACTATGAGTTGAAAAAAGTTAAATAACGATCCCATTGTTGGGAAATGCAATTAGAAGCATTCAAATGTGCAAAATGAACAGGTTAGTTTTACCTAATATTTGATAGTTTTACCTAAAATGATCGATACTACTTTAAGAAATTAGCAATAATTTAGTCTTTCAAGGGGGTCATCCTCTAATTACATCACTTTTATAGAGAAGGAATTTTAAAGTGTAAAAGAGAATGACAAAATAATTGTGTAGGTTGCTATGGTGTAGTAACTTTCACTAAAAACTGTCTTGAACATGCTTTACAGGAAAGTTCTAGCTAAATTAGGATTTGAGGAGTCAACTGAGTCTATCCAGTGACTATTAACATGAATTAACGTCAGTTGAAAATTAATTACATTTTTCTCACTTTTGAAACATCCCCTTAGTGCTTGGCGACCAATACCAAGATGTTCAAATTGATATATGTCGGAACCTATTCCACGTAGAGACACGAGATTTGTTTAATTAATTTTCTTAGACAAAGAGAAACATTCTTCTTAATATAATTGGTAGGAAAGGAGGGAACGTATAAAAATTAAATTACGTATTTTAATATGGTTACGACCCCCAGTAAAAAATGCCCTAACTGAAAACTACTCTTAATTTGACGAACTTTTCTAACCCGAAGTATGTTTCGATAACTCACGGTTTAAAAAAATAATCGGCTTAACATCTCTTTGGAATCACCCGGTATATATATATATATATATGTGTGTGTGTGTGTGTGTGTGTGTGTAATAATAAAATAAACTTTGCTAATTTAACCTTATTTAATTTAATGTTTATTGAAAAAGCTTCTTTAATCTTTTACTCTTACTGTAAAGTTTATTTCTCGGCCATACAAATATTACGCTCGGAGACGTTTTTTGAAGTTCCATAAAGAGAAAATTGTTGATTCAGCAGTATCTTCAGTTTTCTGTGGTTTTCGTTCCTACGTGCTTTTAGAACTCGTGGGTAAGCAGGTGTTTCTCATGTCTTGATTGACAATCGAGTTAACTAATTACGTTTGTGAGTAACGCCTTCGCAATCGTGCTGCACCCTGCCAGCAGGTGTAGTAACTGAGGAGTATTTAAGCAAGAGCATGAAAATATTGGGAGTTTTAGAGTTTTAGCTTAGCTTTTAGGAGTTTGGAACGTGAAGCTTTTGCAGGAGCTTCCAGCTTTGCGATGTACGAAGGTAGCCCCGGAGTTAAAAGGTCGCCGGCCTGACTCCTGCCCTCTGTCCGAACTTTGAAATAAATTATTCAACCTAGAACCCCAATGGAGTCGTGTCATTCATTTCAACAAGGGATGGCGTAAGTCCATTCCTTACATATATATATATATATATATATATATATATATATATCAGGGTTGAGGACTGCGATTGGAATCCACGCCTTCTCAATTATGCCCGATGGAGTTCTGAAGCGTATGAACAAGCCAATATGGGAAGCCTGACTTGGTTGGTGGTTCCAGTGTATAATACCCTAAGCAAACTTGGTTCTCAATTTATCGACACGTTCGAGGGATCTAAGGCTAAGTCAACCACATCCAACCCAAAGATCGAACACAGGACCTGTGACATTGTAATGCAATATTTATTAAGCCAGTTTACTTCAAATGATTTTATAATTCTCTTTAAAGAGCTATGAAATTGAGAAGTTAAAGAAAAAAAACCAGACATTGTTTAGCATTTACTTACTTAAAATATTATTAAACGAATTAATACATTTTGAATGCGAACTGCTGTGTCCCAGTCGTTTTAAGCTCGGATTCCATAAAAACACCGATAGTGAAGTTCTACCGACATTGGTCGATATTTGATAGGATGATAACCTCTCTCGCCTAGATTGCTGTGGGAACGTGTACGCTAAAGGGAGCTGGTGCACGTAAAATCCGCCATGACTCCAATGTCCTACATGTTGTAAAGGTAACAGTACAAGAACTTTCCATAATAGTGCCGTGCAGATTATAAATTACTTAAAAATAAACAGTACTAATATACTAAAGAACCTGCATGATATTTTGTTAAACATTATTATTATTTTTACTCTGACCAATGAATCATTTTTTATTTATAACTTAACAATGACATGAAAATTGCCGAATATATATAAAATCTTTCGAAAGATAATATTACTTGAACCCATTTTTCTTCTTCACAGAAAAAAAAAATATGTAAAGACCTGTTATTGTAATACTGTAACTCCCTCTGGGATTTGAAAAAAAAAGAAAGTGTGTTACATTTTCTAAGATTTCTTCTAACCTTTCCAAATCAAACCCGATTTTCCCCCCCCCGTTTTTATTGCAGCTTTGCAACTTCATCAGATAAGCCTGTCTCCTGGGTATTGTTCATTAGGAAGTAAATTAAATTTGCCTTCTTTTTTTTTTTTTCATTACATACATTATTTTTTTCTCGAATTAACTGACAATGATAGTTTGTGCAAGTATTACAAATTGGTAACAAGAGTAAGATTTGTTAATTAGTGCATCCTAAATGCAGAATGAATACTGAAAGTTTCGTTTTCTTTTTATACCTTTCTGGAGCGTTTCTCTGTACTATGTGGGACAAAGAACTAAAATCCAAGGGGAGATTTTAGAATCCGACTCTCGGCGCATTGGGAAAGCATTAACCCATTATATTCATTATCACTGAACAAAACGGAATTTTTATTTTGTGCGATTTATAAGTAAAATAAAGATCTTTTTTCTAGTTATATGTTTTATTGTAAATTTTATACAATGTTCTTTTATGCACTATAAGTAAAAGGATTTATGTACTATACGCAAAGCTAACCGCATTTCATACTTGGAATGTAGAATTCTTGAAACTGTACACTGCACAATATTTGCCACATGTTTAAACTTGTAATATCTTAAAACGGTATTTATCAATGATAATAAAACTCCTGTTTCTGTTACTGTCGAATGCGCTTAGCGGAACAGCCAATCTACCACGAAAATTCATTCTAATAAGCGGGATATTCCTTTTGATGCAGTTTATTCACATATTTTTAATTAATTTGTATTTGGCTTTTCTATTCTAAATTTAATGTATTTCAGCATTTTTAAATTTCAAAATTATTCCCTGTTGCTTCTGTTTCAAAAGATTTTCGGTGTGCCTGTTTTTGCATTAATTTTATTTAGCTAAAAATGTTAGTTTTGCTCTAAAAATAACTTCTCTGCCCAACGTTTTCATGTCCGTTATATACATTACTTTGCGTTTTTCTCTTGATTAAGAACATTTCTTTTTCGATGGTTTGTTTACGACCATATAAGGTAACTAATCTAATAAATAACATTGGCTTTCATTTCGGGTTACAATTTAGCTGTTACATTATTTGTTTCATCCTTTTGGAGCGTCTGGTTTTTAAAATTCTCTCTATTTGATACCGCTACTGGACAATAGCGCCAGTCATAAACGCATATGTTGTTGGCGTATTATTTGGCGTCCGTTTATGCTCCTGCATCGGTTCTCGCCAATTTGGCCTCCTGGGCAATTCGCGTTTTCTTGGGGACTTCGATTTTGGATACTAATCTAGAAGTACGTTAATTATTGCCTCTTAGCTGGCCTCCAGCCACCGTCCCTAATATGTATCAATAGTTATTAATAATTCCTTTATTTTATAATAAAAACATTTAAAGTGATATTTTGTCTCATAAATTGCTCCGTGCCTGTGTATCGCGATGCTTTGTACTTCTACTAATTACGATCACACCGAAGTAATTTAATAATTTTTTAAGTGTACCTCAACCGCTTCATATTCCTTTATCTGCGATCAGGTTAACTAATTATCACGATTTCGAACGTTTAAAATTTATTGCAATAAAGGAGGTTATACATTTAACTGATATTCCATTACAGAGCAAGAGCCAGCGGCCGCCAGACCTTCGTCAGTATAAAAGCTGAAACTTTCTCTGCACGTACCCCCCAACAGAGGTACAAACAATCGGCCACTATAAAGTTTGGATGATCGTGGCTTTGGCAGGTAACAGGTGGCAAAGGTGTATAAAATTGCAGAAAATTTTCGTCATTTCATAAAGCTTCATTTTTTTATATGTTCTTCTTTGCAGTGCTAGAAATCACTTTATCCCTTGCCAGACACTTTTCCATCGTGGCAAACCCCCGCCAGACAACCAAGTCAACGGGCCAAGTCAACGGGAGTCATAGAAAACTCTTGTGTTCGTAAACTCCCGCGACGAAGTACGTCAAGCTGTCACAAAGTGACAAGCACATTTTATACTGCTACTTCTGAACTTTCTTACGATGCTGCAGCGCGCTCGTAATAGAATTACGTTTTCCATGACTTTGAGGTTGTCTGGCGGGGGTTTGCCACGATGGAAAAGTGTCTGACAAGGGATAAAGTGATTTCTAGTACTGCGAAGAAGAACATATAAAAAAATGAAGCTTTATGAAATGACGAAAATTTTCTACAATTTTCTACACCTTTGTCACCTGTTACCTGCCAAAGTCACGATCATCCAAACTTTATAGTGGCCGATTATTCCTACCTCTGTTGGGGGGTATGCGCAGAGAAAGTTTCAGCTTTTATACTATGACGAAGGTCTGGCGGTCGCTGGCTCTTAGACTATTAAGGGAGTTCGACTGTATGTGCAATTCTGAGATAATTTACTTGGATATTACAGGAACATTTGCCATTAAGTCTTGAAATTTAAACAAATAGAGTCTTAGAACTTATACACATGTTCAAGTTATCTTAACCTGTGTCTGGCCTGTGTCCACTAACCTGTGTCCGTATTAAAAAAAAGAAAAGCAATACGCAGCATATTTGTAAGATTTCGATGCTAAGGTCCTGGCTAACGAATGATTCTATTACACCTTGGGTCCGCCTCACCATGGCACAGTGGTTAAGCCACTGAAAATGGTAGACGGCTGAAGTGTGAAGGTCCCGGTTTCGGGTCCAATCGCGCGGCTGTCGATCTAACAGTCTGGAGTTTTGGTAGGTTTTCTCTAGATGTAACGTGAATACACGTTAGTACGCCTTTGAAAGTCCTCCTGGATAAGGCACCCCCCATCCTTGGCAGGTCGTCTTAGCGTAGCGTTGCCATAATCACACAAACTAATACACCTTGGGTCAGAGTTAGGTTCCCGGATTGGGCATAGGTATTAAGCTGTCTGTCCCATCACAGGTGCTAAAGACTCACGCCTATTGGCTGCCCTCACGATAGAATGGATAATATTTTTGGCCTTAATAAATGAAAATGACTGATGGGCAAGAACCTCTCTTTAAAAGAAATTTCTAAGATTTAGAAAATAATAATTAATTACGAATCTTAACAGATTTTTTCAATTTAATTGCTTTCTGGAAGCAAAGAAAGACGTTTTATTGGATTCCTTGTAAATGGGTGCAAAGTACAAATATAAAGAGAAATAAAAGCTGGGCGAGATAAACACGAAACCTAAGGAAGTAATGTGAGTATGAAAATGTAAAAGACTAATCATTTTACATTTCCTCAGTGCTTGTGGTCGTATACGAAAAACCATATGACTCACACAGAAAAGAAAGTTAAATTTGAGCACACCTACTTATATTGTATTGATTTTCCCACAGTCATTTTTATTCTTTGAATGAAGAAAGCCATCTTCCTGCACAACGAGTAATTAATGTAACTTTCCTGTATTTTTTTCATTAGTTCGATATAAATTTGAGGATATGATTTAATAAAATTATAAGCTAAATTAAAAAGTCTTAAAAGTACATTTTAAAAAAAATTATGATACTGAAATAAAATAATTATTATAATTGTATAAAGATATTATTCTTACTGTATAATTTGATTTGTTATTTAAAAATAATAGATAAATTGCCTTTGATAAAAAATAAATCAATTATTTGTATTTTTCTATTTGTATTTTTCTATATTATTGAAATTGTTGTAATACCGAACATTGGGTATTCAGATTTTGACCGAAATATTCATTTTGAATATCCTTGAATCGATTTTAACAACTTTCTGCCTGGCAACGAATCTACACATGTTTTTCCCGTATGTGCATTATTCCGAATAGCATAATATTTTAAAATATGATTAGCCGTAGTATGTTGAAACTTGTACTTTAAAACACTGTAAGAGCTACTTTTGGATATCACTTTTGATTGTAATACACTCTAGCTTTTTTTACAAGATCACCCAAAACGCTTTCAATACATGATACGCGTAAAGTCTACGGACAGCTTTAGTTCAAATTATATTTAGGTCTCTGTCTAGATGTCTAGAGTAACGTGTCGCTGTGTAAAAGACTTTTACTCTATTTTAATGTTTCAGTTAAGATTTTTTAATCAGTAATTTTATGAATATTTTATAGTGATGAAAACTAACCTTTTATCACTTGTGTATAAAACATTAAAGCAGAAGTAGACAACCTTTTGCTCATCATGCGCCATTTTTATTTTTTTTTCACGGACAACTTGAGATGCGCCATACAACTCAAGTACCTTTTACGCTTCCTTACGTTCGCTGGTAGAGTTGGAAAATTTAAACACGGATAGGCTTTAGTTTTGGGGAGGAAAAGTAATAGCATCACACCCTATAATAAATGTGATCATGAAATTAAAATTGTTGTTCTGAAGAAGAGGATTCTAGAATTAATTTTTCAGATATTTGGTAGGGGATAACAGATGGCTCGATTTTTTATGACAGTGTATTTTGGAGTGTGCAAATGCTTCCTTTAGACGCAGTATAAGAAACTAGCAACGCGGTCCGGCGTTGCCTGGGCAATGGAAGAGAAATGCCCATTGACCTTAAATATAGATTGTAAAGGGAAGGAATGTGAATTCACTTGCTGCAATGATAAAAAAAGGACATGGCTCTTCCCGCTGCAACGGAAAAAAATGAACACGGCACCTGATAGCGTACAGAGGTTACCGGGAATTGGACGTGGATAGGCTTCTCGCCTTCTACCTGTCTGGTCTAACAGTCACTTATCGCTAATACCTACGCAACTACTAAAAACAAATAGAGTCCAATCGTCGGTTTGAGATTGTAAAGGAAAGGAATGTGAATCCTCCGGCTACAATGATTAAAAAGGGACATGGAACTTCCTTCTGCAACGAAAAACAGAAATGAACAGGGGACTTGCTAGCGTACAGAGATTACCGGGAATTGGACGTGGCTAGGCTTCTCTCCTTCTACCTGTTGTGTTCTAATAGTCATTTATCACTAATACCTACGCACCTCATAAACTAATTTTTTTTAATTTCAAATGCAGTAAGAACCGCTGGACACAGATCCTTGGGCATATATACAGTAGATAAAAAATTATAATAATTATTATATTTATTAAAAGAATTTAAAATCCAGGTTTAATAATTATTTTATTAAAAATCCAGGTTTGTTTACATGTAAGGTTCGCAGTGGGTTTAATTTATTTATAAATATTTTACGAGCTTCTAAGTATTTAGTAACTATCTTCTTGAGGTATTGATAATTCGTTTAAAATACTGTCATCAAATTCTTCCAAACTCATAATACCCGAGGCAACGATTTCGAATAAATCCTCCATATTTGTTTATTTCTGACGGATTCCCGTTTGAAGAGCAAGAACAACCTTGAGAATGAAAAACCATATGAAAAAATGCGCACCGTCAGTTATCTTGGTAACACTTCAGCCACGTCGCGCCACGCCCCTTTTCCCCTCTCGTTTCTTCATTACCGGAGGTCTTCCAGAGGCAGAAAACTGGACAAAACATAAAATAACTAAAAAATTATTAATCCGATTAATTTTATTTTTTTGACATTAACTTTCTCTTGTCCTATTTAGTCAGTGTGCCAGATTTGGTCCAGATCTGACGATCGGTCCAGGCGTCTATAGCGAACACACGGACAGATAAGCAGGCAGACAGGATTCTTCTTTTATGTATATGTAGATAAAATATTTCTGGACACGAAATTATTTTTAAAATGTTCAGTCTGTCTCAAAACAATAAGTAGGCACAAGGATGCAATGCGTCACTTGAAATCATCCAATCAATCAGCCGAGTTTGGCACATGCGCAATTATTTGGTTATCTCTGGGTTATGGTATCGTATCTCATTTTAGAATGAAAATACTTTCAAATGAAGTGAATAAAAGTTTGTACAGTTTAATAGATGTAAAAAGAAGCCTGGTACTTTGACCGTATTAGATTCGCTCATCAGCTCGTTGAAAGCTTAAATGCAGGTATGAGGAATCAAGTATTTAAAATATAAAATGAAGTACTCTATGAATACTATTAGCAGATAGGGCGATCATTTCTTAAAACACGAAAATTCTGAGCCATTCTAAGTGTCATGAGACACCAGCGAATTGGAAATAAAATTATGGATTAAATGTAGATTTTAGCTTTACTTAAAAAAATATTATGATCATACTGTTATAGAATGCTTTGAGAATCACGATAAAAAATAACAAAGTATTAAAATAAAACCATTTAGACTAGATTTTTGTTTAAATGTAAATCAGTCAATTATTAAGGATTGAAAGTGCTGATGTATGAATACCTGGAATTTACAATATGAATTAATGGAACAAAATTAAAGAAGAGTTTTTTCCCATGTATACATATTAATTTCTCATTCAAAACTAACATATAATGTTTAACTTAAACTCTTCTATTTCATGCAAGCTTAAATCTTTTCTCAATTAGGTATTATTCTGACAAATGAAGAAAAATCGCGAGAATGGCTAAGAAATATCTTTCTTCGGGTATGTTTAAAATGCGAAGAATGTGGGTCAAATATGCACTTATTGAATTTTCTAACTCTAATTAGCTTAATTGAGTTGGTCGAAGGATGAACCGATGAACACACTATTAATCAGAAAAATGAATGCGTAGTTCAGTAAATGAGAAAATTCAGCGAGATATTTCGTTTCGCTCCAGATTTTACATGTTTCCAAAACACTTTCCAAAAGAAAGAAAAGATGCGATCAAAAATAATAATTAGGAAAATAAATAATTTACAGTACTGATTGTCAAAACTCTTGTTATTTTTGGAGATGGACTACGATTCTTTAAAATATTATTTGATTGCTACTAGAATGTGTTTTAGATTTGATAATATTTAATTTCCAATTTTCTGGGATGTGGGTGGCTTCAGCATACGTTATAAAACTCTAATAAAGTTTTCATTTCAAATATATGCATGTTCTCTTTCTTAAAAAGATATGTGTCGAATTTATAATTGCAGTTAATACATGAAAATTAACATAAAAATATGCTATAATGTTTCATGATGCTCTTTTTGGCACTTTTATTTCGGAACAATTTATTTAGGTATTTCTATCTCCCAAAGTTTGACAACGATTGAAATTTTTAATATTTTTGGAAGCCAAAAATTAGCTACGAGTGCACATATTGACCTTGCTAAGTTTGGTTCTAAAATATATAAATATGTACATATATCTATATAAATTTTGGAACTATTGTTCATCATAAAATTTACAGTAAGAATTTATGTCATTCTAAACATGCTGAACATAAATAGAGTTTGTGAACAGAAATGTTAATTATAGCACAAAAGGTATATTTTTAGTTCTTGAAAATACTGTAACATTGAAATGAATTGTTCTTAATACTTTTAGCATGGTCATTAGAGAATGTACTGAAATCCTTCTAATATAATAAGTGTCAATGTTTGTACGTATGTTTGTTACTCTTTCGCGCTGAAGCGGTTTGACGGATTTGGATGAAATTTGGAATAAAGTTAAAGTCCTGGATTAACAAACAGGCTACTTTTTATAGCGCGGAAAAAAAAAATTTTCCTATAATATACAAAAAAACTATCCTTTATCCAAAAAGAAATAATACAATTGACCTTTTTTTTAAAAAAAAGCCGTCGACTGATGGCGCGAAATTATAGAATACGCAGTTTTTAATATCACCTGAATAAGTTTTTCCTTCTAACGTGGATCAATAAGCGGCAACGGGCCAAGCACACAAATCCAAAACACATGTTATACAAACAACAAAGTAAACATAAGTTTTTGAAACTTTTCATTCAGTCCGAATTATGCATTTTTTTACGCGCCCCTTTCCGCTTTTATTTCTAATGTATTAAATCCAGAAAAAGATGTTAGAAATATCAATTTTAATTTTGCTTAATCACACTCATGAATAATGATACACTTTCCAATTTAATGGAATAAGAAAGGAAAATAGGGAAGACGCATGGATTATGACACGCTTTTAATATATAGCAAGTCAGTGAGTGTTTAAAATCTGAAAGTGTTTCAGATTTTCGTACCTTTTTTTTCCTTCCCGTTTTTTGATAACGGCAGATATATCTAGAAGCTATTCAGAATTAATATAGGACGAAAATAATTGTACTTTTTTGTAGCTTTTTATCATTAAACCATCTAATTTTTGTAACTAGGGGAGGCCCGACACGGTTAGCAAAGTAATCAGCTCATCGGGTGTCGGCTTCGAAGGGCGTCATGTCGAACTCAAAAACTAAGTAGGGAATAATGATACGTTACCCGGGAGTGCCTCTTACCCTAGGGTCGCCCCTGTTCCTAAGCATCTTAATTTTGAATTCCATTCAGATTCTGATACATTTCAGTGCCATGGAAGCCGATGAGAAACACAATATTTATTAAGATGGCGAACCAACTGGTCACCGGAGGTGGCTAGTTGTTAATATAACTGAAAGTAAAAAAATAATTCCCAAAATTCCGTTCACTTTAAATGCAGTGTATATGATATTCATGTTAAGAATCTTCAAACGATTGCCATTCTAAAAGTAAAGAACTTTAGTTTCTCTAGATATTTTTATTCAAGATTATGAAATAAAAACTATTTTACAATATATTTTCAAGTCTTACGAAATATTTGTCACAGAACTCTACCAGTATTCTTACGTTTTCTGCATAGTCACTTTCCGCCAAGTTTTTGAACGAGTCACTAACTTCCTATTTTAGTTTGTCTTCATTTATTAGTGGTTTCCGAACATACACACACAAAAACCTCTCAATTTGAGAATAAAGAAAAGTTGACTTTCAGATTCACGTCTGGGCTATAAGGCAGTTGTCCAATTTAAATCTTTCCACTTAAATTGCTGAAGGAATTCCTTTGACGATGCAGCAGCATGTGGACGAGCGTTATCGTCAAGGAGCTCACTTCCACTGGACAACAATCCTCGCTTTTTTTAAAGGTACGGTCTTGTCAGTGAAAATCTTGCTAATAAGCCTCGTCATTTATAGTATTTCTTCTAGTCATGTAATCGATGTGTAGGACCCTATTCCATCTCAAAAAACTGAGTCCATAATGTTTTCGGTACTCATAATTTTTTGTCTTATTTTTGCTTCATTTCGAATGATGCTGTTCCATTTACTGGCGTTTCATTTCTGAAATTTATGCAAAATTTACGCCTCATCACCAGCAAGAAAAGGTTCCAGAGCTCCTCGCCATCCTTCTCCTACGAAACGAGAAAATTTAGTGCGGCTCCCATTCTTTGTTTTTGTTTTTATCTGTCAAAAGTCGAGAAACGAACCTGCCTCAACCTCTTCTATAGCCCAAATCGCCACTAGCAATTTCAGAAAGAATTGCTCTTGAAATTTCTGAAAAACTTGTTCTTGGTATAAGCAAACTGTCCACAATAGTGAAATGTAGATCTTCGTGGTTTTTTCCCTCCATCCTTCATTTGAGTTCATCAAATGAAGGTCGGCCTGGTTATTCTTCTCAGAAACACATTCGTTCGGCCACCTTTGTAGATTATGTACCATTTTAGAACTCTAGCTTAATGCTTTACATTTCCATACACTTCAGTTATCTGTGTGTAAATTTCCACCAAGGAGGTCACATTTTGCATCCAGGATGCGTATTAGGCTATGAGCCTCATACTTAGTGGGATCCTTAATTTTGTCATACAAATGGAAAAAAAAATAAACTGTAAACTACTGCAGCTGCTCTTTATTTATTATCAAACTGGCGAGAACTAGTATTGGGTAAGTCAATGATACGGCAGCTGGAGGAGTAAGGGTGGAGAGTAAAATAACGACCAAGAATCACATCAGCTAAACACTTTCTTTACTTTTAGAATTGCCTGCACACAAGCTATGCTAATGTCTCAGAAATTACCAGCAACATCTGTAAGATCCTTAAAATATGTTACTTCACACTTCCTCTATTAAAAAAGAAAACACTTCCTTTGAAAGAACGATTGAAAAAATGTTGATGTGTAAACTCAATTTCGGTCTGCAGTTTCCTGTATGAAAGTGCAAAATGAAACTGCATGGGTGCATTCTGTATTCTAGAATGGAAAGCCAGCATTAAAAAAACCGAAGTGTCATGTTTGAAAAAAAAACCAGATTACTCGCATGAAATTCCATCTTTTCATTTATGATTTACTGTCAAGTTTATCACTCTGAAAGCGAAAACGGAATCAATAGAAGAAATTGAAGTATTTTTTTTTTCTTCTTCTTTTGGAGAATTTGTGGAAATAATAAGAATACTTTCAAGTGTTAGTATGAACATGTTCAGGTCTTTCTGTCAGATTTTTCAGCTTAAAAATATAATAGAAATGCTTTGAAGGCATCGGTATTTTTAGAATTAGTTGAAGAGATTTGTGCTGATTTTCAATTGCTTCTGCTGAAAAATATAGCATAAAAGTATAATTGGCCTCTTTTCATTTTTCTTTCTTTTTAATTCTGCGATAGACTATAAAAAGTAGAAGCGTGACGATTTAAAGAAAAAATTAGAAGAATATGAATGACGATAGCAGAAGAGTAAACAAAAACAAAAACTGAATTTGTAACAAACTAGGATGCCGTGCATAAAGATTTATGAACTGGTCTCATAGTTGCATTCCGTCATCTCCTCTTCGAGACACATCACTATTAGGGATAACAGATATGCCTGAACTTTGTCTGAAGGTCCCTATTGCACTGAGACCTCTTGCTTTCCAACAAGTATTTATTTCAGTAGAGAGATGGATATCACTCTGTTCAATATTATAGAACAACGGAGGTCAATAATATGCTTCAAAAAAGGTGATATAAAGTTAAACTAAAAACTGTCTTGAATCAAACGTCATTTATAGAATCGAAAAAGTCATAAACACGCACAGATTTCAAAGTAAATTGTTTAACGTAAATGGTAATATACATGTATTCCATTAGTATTAAATGTGAAAGTATGAAACCTACTCACAAGAAAAGAGGTATCCATATCAAGCCCAAGAATTAAATCACGTAGATGAAAATAGATTGAATGTTCATCAAAATAAAAGTAAAAATAAGAAATAGATTTAACTACAACAATACATATTCATTTTTTTTCTGGCGTAATCACTAAAATAAGTTTAAATTTACAAACTTTCATTAAAAGCATTATAAATATTAAAAACAAAAAATTAACTTCACATCCGAGTGTCTTTCCATGCGAATATTTACCGTGTCAACCATCAAATAAAAAAGCAACTAAACCGAAATTTTAACAACAATTAACTTCATTCGTCCATCTGTTCGTGAATTTTTTATCAGCTGTCTCATATGACACCAGAGTGACTTAATAAACCATTAAAACATGTCTACTCCGAAAATAAAACAACCTTTTCTCAGTTAGATGGGAGAGGGAAAAAAAGTCTACCTTATTGGATATATTCCGTCGGGATAAATGTGAAAGCATGAAACCACCTTACCAGAGCCAGGAAGGTATCCATCTTCAGCCCACAGATAGATTACCTAACCATTAAGTCACAAGGTGAAAGGGAGATGGAAGAATTTTAGCGGAAACTTATGGGTTTTCTGTATCATTTATTTTTGAAAAATCTTTTTGTGTGATCTCCCCGAAGGTATCTAAGTAGTTTGAACGTATTATTACGAGGTATTTCTCTTTTGAGAAGAAATACATTTCAAAGAATGCGATGCCGCTGCGTTTTAGGTGTAGTATTTCCGAAAGTTTTTTCCTCTCCCCCCCCCTCTCTTTCTGAGTACATCCTTTTAAATTTAGTTTGAGGTTTATATTTATCCAGGGAATTATGATGCTTTTTAGAAGCCAGGGTTTTTTTCTGATAGAAAAACAAATATCCTATATAAAGAAAAGGTTAATTTTTCGAAGACTAAGTCGAGTGTATGTGTTTTGAAATAAGAGGTTTATAGTCTCATACAAGTGAGTATATGGGAAATTTTAGTCTTTCTGGGTAAATGTGATGGTTTATCACATTTAAAATTTAGTTGCAAGTTAAACTCTGCTAGTTGCGAGTTAAATAAAATACTAAACGTAATACAATATCAAATAGCCATTTAGTTAAGTAATAGTATATTCGTGTTTAAATTCTTGATTAAGAACAAATCTCTAGCATACACGTTGTATATGATATGACAATGTAAAGCTTAGCAGTTGTATATTAAGATGGGCCACAATAAGCAAAATCCTTTTTTAAATTAATTAAGGCATGGTGCGTAAAAGTTGCGTAATAGGCTAGCTAGGACTCATATATATTTTCAGTAATATTGTTCAATTTTTAGCCGCGCCCCTGCTACATTGAAAGACAGAAATAAAATAGAATAAGTCAATTTTTGTGAAAAAATGTGTTTTGAAAATGCGTTTTCGCGGTAAATTTTAAATACATTCGAACCCACTCAATGGAATACCGGTTAAATGGATATTTTGCTTATTGTAATAAATTTTCAATGTACCAAACAGTAATAATTAGTCAATATAATCCCTGATAATAGAATACCTCACTTATTGGAATATATTATCGTGGCAAACTGGCTATTCTGTTAAGCGGCTTCGACTGTAGTAAGGAAAAAAGCCGAATTTACTTAATTGAGATATGCTATTTTGCCATTTTACTTTTCTCTTTTACTTTTTAATGAATTTCGCAAAAAATTCTATTTTCATACCAAATATATTTTTCCTAAATCTATATACTATTTTTCCAAGTTTTATGCAGAATGATAAACAAGCATTTTGAGTCAAAGAAATTATTTAATTATACACAAGATAGCTACTCATTCTTCCAACAAAACTTTCGCACATGGTAGAAAAAATGTAAACCATAACAGAATTTAATTACTTGCTTTCGGAACACAAACACATAAACAATGAATATCATCGTACCTAAGCTCGAATTTTAATCATAAAATTTTCTCCCAACGTCAAACATACTCCACACCAGACCATTTTATGATTTCAATACGGGGCTAAAGATCTTTATGGATAAAACTTTCAGAAGTACTCTCACAAATCTTCTGACATTATTAAATATTGGAAGAACACCTTTAAATCCCGGTAGCTGCAGAGATCGTGACTTCAGACATGATAAAGGTATTGTCCGCACTTCTTTTCACTTCGACATGTAATAATACCTCCTCGGAAATTTCGTTGGCTTCCAGGGATTCAAAAAGAGTTAGCGATATTTTTGCGATAGTCGTTTCTATTTCAAGTGAATCTATGTATTTCAACTGAAAATGATTTATGTTATGAGGATATCCTTTTTCTGCAGTTTAAGAGAAGGATATTTTATAAATAGATTCTCAAAACAAAATCATATATACAGAAGGCGGTAAGCTACAGTACACGCAGTTCTGGGAATTGCTGAATTGCCCAAAGTCGAATTAGAAACGTCAACGAAAATACCGTCATGGTAATATCAATAACTAAAATTTAAAGAAATCACAAGGGAAATTTTATAAAGTATTGTTTAAATTTTCGACTTATTCAAGTAAGAAAATTTCTCGACCCATGAAAAGAAATGCATTCCATCGAAGGACGAACTTAGTGGTCCATTGTATGGTGAGTCTGATATATTGATTGTGTAGTTTTTTATTTAGTTATTTATATATATCTCGCAATTGATACCTGTTGTAATTTATTTTTTACAGAAAAAAGCATCGATGATTTATATCTGCCAGAAGTCATTCATTATTTCCTAGACTCAAAATTGATGACAGTTTTCTCAATGAAAGTCCCTCTTCATGGAATAATAACGCTGAGTTTCTAGATGCTAAAATAACAATATCAATGCTTAGAGCAGTGAATACAGCTGAAAGAGCGGTAAAAATGATGCAGGACTTTCATGGTTTAATAACGATTGAGGAGGAACAAAGGCAGTTGTTGCTACGTTGTGTACAAGAATATCCACGAAAATCCATCTTGATTGTAATAAACAAACGTTGAAATGAAAATATGTATAATGTTTCTTTTATTATAATATGCTTCTTTTATAATGTGAATATTTGCTTTGACTAAAATGGTGTCTTATGTCCCAAAGAAACATGCATTTTACATTCTTTCCACAGTATTCCCCATACATGATTTTACGTTCAACTCTGACCTAAAGTCGGCACGGGTTACCGTTATCGTATTGCAATAATACTTTGTATTTATGTTGGAAAATTTATAAGCTTTTCAGTGATTAAGCAAATTTTTACCTCAGCAATAAAATTTCCAATGCTACATTATTGTGTGATTCTAGTACACTATTTAGATAATCAACTTCTCTTCGGAAAATTGAATTTCTGTTGCCATAGTTGGGTATGTTTCAGTACTGGCGTAGTTCTGACGACTTTTGCATCAGTTCGCATTTATTTACTACTTCTGATTTATTGTACGAAATTTTTAAAGGGACTTTTATATCATTTTTATGTTTTCAGGCGAAATACAACTTACACTTCATAATTTTTAAAAGGACTTTTGAAACCTTGGTGCACGAAAGCAGCGAATATTTCTAGTATTTCATTTTTATATCTCAAATATTGACTCTGATCTCGTGACTGACTTCGCGATCTAGAACTTACAATTTACCAAATATCATCCAAAACTGTGTAGGTGCAATTAATTAAAATGACTATTTTTTAAAGAAAACTGACTGCAAATTACTTCACCATAACGAAAAAATATTCCGATTGTACAATAGTAAGTTCTGGCATTTTCTTACCAAATACAGAAGATATTACCAAGCTCGATTCAGTTGGAACTTATTTTTAGCGCCAGACTCGGCGATAAATCGCCAAAAGTAGCGCTAAACTAAAGTATCCCTCTTCGAATAAAAAACAAATATTGAAACCGGCTCACGTGGTAAAAAGTTATCATTGAACATACATAAAAAAATAAGCGTATTACAAATTTATAACCTTCTCCTTTCTGAAGTCAGTTAATATATATATATGCATATTTACCTTAACCTCAGAAATATTTCGCTCTGTAAACTGACGTCATGTTTGGTTCATTACATTTCCCTGCTACCACAATTTGGTTTCTTAGACATAATGTTGTTTCTCCAGAAAACATAAATCTTGATATCAAGCATCCCAGGATAATGAAAGTTCATACATTAGGCATTCATTATTTCTCGAAGATGAATCTCCCCTTACATGCTTAAAACTTCATTCATCACGTTGATTAATAACGATTCCGACTTAGTGTTGAACCACTACTTATTAAGTATACTTTATCAAAATTAACATCTCACCCGAAAGCGTCAAAATACCACCAGTCGGATAATCGGAATAACGGGATTGACCATAAGTAGTATAATTTTGCGTATTTATGCAAACGGGCGTTTTAATTAAAATTCCGAGAGCTTTTGAATAATTTGGAAAGTTAGCGTTTGTAAAACAGAACTTATCAGGCTTGCATGCGCAATAATGATTTAACAGGCACTACTTCCATATGGGTAGTGCTAAATGAATTATTTGCTGCATTATTTATTAGGAAATGTGTTGTTTTATACCAAGTGCTACGGAACATTTAATATTTTGTATGAATATGTAGTATTAACAGAACATACTTGAATGGGTATCAATCAAAATATCAGCTATTTCCTTTATTATTTAGTCACTGATGAAAATATTGTTGGCAAAACCAGGCAAAATTATTCGGAGAGTTAAAGAGCAATAGAAATATTAGAATGTTTTACAAAAACCTTAAATAGTATTATTTTGTTAAAATACTAAGTTTCAGGGTAATCCTCCGTTTTGGACTCATAAGTTTGATAAGTTTTTGAGTACCCTATTTTCTAAATTATACTAAAAATCTCATTATGATTTGCTTGAAATATCATATTTGCGTGATTTTAATTTAAAAAAATCTAATTAAAAAGTTATTTCTATCGAAAATATTAATAAATAAAATGAGTTTCCATTCATATTATTTTCAAGTATGATTATAAAACTATAAGTATGATACAAAGTGAAGTTTTCTTTTGTGCGCCAAGAAATTTCTGCAATATACTAGCAAGCTTTGTAAAAACTCGAAAAATGCAGTTCCGAAATTCTTTCTTTCAACAAATAAAATGCTTACATCTGATGTAAAACGAAGCCAGGTGCTAGCTTCATCAAACAGAGAAAAGTCTAATACAAAGAACCTATACTTTTTTTCAGTCATCCCTCTAAACTTTTGTAAATAATTTTTAGACTCAAAGTTTGGCTCGTTACAAAAGTGAAGTATTCCAGTACTCCACAAAACTCAAAATGAAGAAAATTATGCATGTATTTTTCATGTGTTCCTTTCATATAGGTTTCTTTTCTTCTTCATTATTATTATTATTTAAATGAAGAGAACTCTTGCAAATTTATTTTTTTTAATGTAGAAAAAAAGGTTTTTGTCTTATGCGACTTCTCTTTAAATTATTCTTAGTAAAAATGTGACTATGTAATATTTTGCAACCAAGTTTTATGCCAAGAAGAAGCAAATGAAAGCTCACAAAATGTTAAGTTTTCTTGTGCATTTTTTCACTTTGTGCTTTAAATATTTGAATAATATTTCGAATTACAAATTCGCAGTCTAGTTTTAATGTAGTAAAGCCGAGTTCGTTATTTGTTTCATTTGCATTTAAATGTTTTCATGTTATTTCAAATTAAAATGCTTTACACAATTTATAAATCTCTCGATAAGCCATTGGAAAAATCATCCTGCGCTAAAGTTTGTTTTCTAAAATAAAATCTGAATACTGAAAGTACGTTATCATTTAAAATGATAGCTATCGCAGTAAGAAAAATTACGTTTTTTTAATTTATTTTTTTTTAACTACAGCACTCCGTAAATTACCTTTTTTATTCCAAATTCGGATTGTGGATAAAATTAATTTTATGCTTATTTTTACTACTAATTTTTATTACAATAACGAAGAAATACAGAGATATTAAGTTAAAAAATATTGTAGCACGTATTTTATCGATTTTCCCGCCGAAAACTTTTAAATCTAACCAACGTATTGCTAAATATGCATTCTGAGACATTTGGATGTTATCTTCTATTTTTTTTTTCAGTCATCTATACTTTGTTTCTATAGCTATAAAAACATATATATAATTCTTAACCTGCAAAACGCGTAGTTATTGAAATATTAAACATATTGAAACACACTGCACACTTATTAACGAAACATTGTACATTTTATAAAATGTTAATTGTAATGAACATAGACTGGAATTTTCAGAAACGAATTAATTGAACAAGTACGTGTACCCTGTAAATATGTATAAAAGTTATTATAAATGAAATAATTAAAATTTTGTAAAATAGCACGCATTAGTGGCACTTATAAATCAAGGACGTGAAATTGTCGTGATTGGTAAATAGCCTTTATGTGTGTTATTGTACAAAGTTTTAATTATTTCATCTTTTAAACAATAGATTCGTTTGTAATATTTGTTGTTAAAAGTCATTATAGTTTTCAAAGCGAAGTGATCCAAAAACATTATATTACCTAGCATATAAATTTAAGAGCATCTAAAATTTTTGGAAGAATTGAAAATGTGGAACTTTGCGAAATATCTTGTTTAATTTTCTCTTCTACTGAACTATCCATTTATCTTTCTGATTAATAGTGTGTTTATCGGTTTATCTTTCGACCAACTCAATTAAGCTTATTAGAGTTAGAAAATTCAATAATGGAATATTCAACCCACATTCTTTGGATTTTAAACATACCTGAGGAAATTTTTCTTCGCCACGTGTTTGTAAATTTTAATTTTTGTCGAATTAGTATTTACTTAAAAGCAAACTTGAAATTGAGAAAATGATTGATTAAAGACACTATAAATGAAGCTTTTTCTTGGAGAAACAGACACATGTTGGTATTTTAGGCAGGTAAATTACATATTTTTAAATACTTAACTTTAATTAAATAATTTTGTCTTGAACGTACTCAAACAAATATCATAATAAAGTTACATGGGAGAGGATGAATTTTCAATACACCAAACATTTTTGCTACATGTGTAAATATCCGGGAAATGCTTCTCAAAATATTGCTTTAGGGGTACACTATATTGTTGCTGAAACGGGGGATAGCTTGTAATCATACTTTATTTGTTTTTTGAAAAACTCACTGCCGAATTTTTATTCCGATATCCTTTCTATTCAATTAGCGTCATCCGTTGGTGATCACGAGAATAAATTTTGAAATTTAATATGTAAACTTCATGAATGTCCATGAGTAATGCTGCAAATGGTACATTCAAATCAATTTTTGTAATATTTTTGTAGATTTTGAAAATGGTCCATGCTTTGAAGACACATTTTAACTGTTAATGCATTTCCAGTCTTGGGAACAAAATTTATTTTCTCGAATATTTAAGCAAAATTACAGCATCAATAAATTTGTTTCCTTTTTGTTGTGAGCTTTACATCTGAATTTAAAATTGCTTATCGACTAATCGAACTCTTGTTCAGAAAAATCAAAATTTATGTTTTTTTTAATTTAAAAACTATACATATATGCATAAATTAAGTAACTTTTTTCCTCATTTTAAAAGCATTTCTGAATACATGAAAAAATCTGCAACGTTAGTTTTTTTAAAAATGATGTGTAACTCTCTGCCATATTTCATTTACGAGATGCAAAGCAACATGCACACTGATTTATGTTTTAGCTTAAAAAAAGGCTTTCTTTCCCATTATAAAAATACTAATGGAAAAATTCTAATATTTTACACAAAACGGAAATAGAAAAAAATATATGTTTAAGAAATATATATCAAATAAAACGTAAGAAGTTATTCATGCATTTGTTATTCATACCTTAATGTGTTTCTTCTTATACATACAAACTCTCAATTTCAAACACAAGAAGAATGCTTTTTTAAAAGACTCAGATGCAAAGCTTTCTATTCCAGGAAGCCAAACTGCTTAATTTAATTTACAAAATTCTCCCCTTTTCTTAAGTATATCATTTCCCATTTCTTGACAATGGGAGTGGTATTAAAGAATTTATTTTTTTAAGCTTTAATATAAGTGAATTATTAGATAGCACTTACAAAATGATGCACGAGTCGTGAAGATATTACTTTTTTTGTGTGTAGATGAAATTTTAGAAAATAAAAATATCCCCTTGTGTGTAGTGATTTAATTAGTTTTTATGGATTTCTAAAAAACCAGTGAGTAATACATATAAAAATAAACGCAATAACTCTTTCATTAACTTTAGTTTATACTACTGTTCTATTCCATTATTAGAACTTACAGAAAGTATTTAAATGCTTGTTTCATTAAAAAAAAATTCATTGCACACGAATAGTTTGTAACTCTTCTATAATATATCGCTGGCACCTTGTAGAGATTTTTTTTCCAGTGAGTAAGATTCTCTTCTGTAGTTTCTAATTATTGAAAATGAATCAAACACTAATCTCGTTTTTGTCTGTTGTCGTATTTTAAATATGTTTTCAGATGAAAAATGCAACATTAAATTTAAAATGATTTAAAAATCAAAATGTACTTTATTTTCTCATTTACATTCATTACTTACAATAGCTATAATTTATTGTCATCTTCATTATTTGCTTAAAATATATTTTTTTCTCAAATTATCAATGATGGATGACATCTATTTTTATACCTTTTCATGTTAATCGTTCATGGTAAATGTGATTAGCCCTAAAGTACTTTCCATATGTACTTCCGATGCCGAAATTCCCTAGTAACTGAAAATTATTCTCCGCACTTTCATCAGTATATGCAGTTAATGCAACAAACTTTAATTAGAAGTTTACATTACTATTTTCTTTCAGTACTTACCCATGTCGCACACATGTTGGCAGTAATGTTGCGGTGACGTTACTGCCATTATGTGTGCTATATGAGCATTTTTCAAAGGAGCTACATCGGTGGATCAAAAAGTGAGGTAACAAGAGCTTTCGAGGGTAAGCATATTCCCCGAGTTAATGAAATTCCATGTATAGATAGGCGGTGTAATACGATTTTTGTGATTAATGAAAACCTAGCCATAGAAAATTCTTCGCAAACTAGTGGAAAACGAAATCTTCTTACATGACAACGCCCACCCGCAAAACGACCTTTGTCACACTTGGTTGGCTACAGAAACGTATCGTAACACCCTCCCTAGAGTCCGGATCTCGCTCATCCCTTCGGGCCGTTGAAGAAAAATGTGGCGGGATGTCCAAACCGATG
Organism: Cheiracanthium punctorium; assembly: GCA_038373885.1. NCBI lineage: Eukaryota > Metazoa > Arthropoda > Arachnida > Araneae > Cheiracanthiidae > Cheiracanthium > Cheiracanthium punctorium. The sequence continues at coordinate 2,159,487 of JAWZYV010011619.1, forward strand.
CTGCAGCTCAGGACATCGTCGTTAAGTGGCTCAACAACCAGGACCCTGATTTCACAAACGCTGCTTTTGATAGATTTGTATACAGATGGCATAAATGCTTTGATGATCATGGAGGCTATGCGGAAAAATTATCTGTAGCAAATACCTTGCCGTGTCTGTCAATCTCTTGCTTTCTTATAAAAGAAAGATTTAGTTTGATATATTATTTAATAGAAACGTTTCTTTTTTTCTTTTTTTTTTTTTTAATTTGACCTCCTTGTGTTGGATTAATTTTGTTATGGTTAAAATTTGACGAAAACTAAAGCCTAAGATGATCGTACAGTGGTATTATGCCGCGCATAACCTGCCTGGCAAGTACTCCTAGGATTACGCTGAAAAAATTAAAAATGATTGACATACACCAAAACACTAAAAAAAACTAAAGACTCTATGAATTGCAAATAAATTCCATTTATTCTTAGTCATTCCACTAATATTAATTAAAAGACGATATTGACATAATTTTAAACTCAAAAACATGTCTGGGGGAGATGTGGTTTTGGAGGATAAGGGGTATCCACAAAAGGTTTGAAACACAAATAATAAATAAATTACTTGGGATATTCACCATTATGATGAGGTAGCCATCTTTACGCAGGACACGATCGACGCGTGCACTATTGGAACCGCTTTCTTTCTCTTAAGCCATCATCAAGCCACCGATTCCATGTTTCTTTTGAACACAACTTGATCATATTGATTCGAAGCACACACTGATTTTTTAAGCCCGTTCACACCTTTATCAAACTCTCTTCTGCTTCTTCTTTTTTTTAGCACACTCGTTCTGTCGTCTTTTTTTCTTCTCTCACGGGGCTGTTTCCTTTTTTCTTACCCCCTCTTACATCATTGGCTGGAGTTTCTGATTTGTTCGTATCGGGGAATTAATGCATCCTCTCGTCGAATCCCAGACATGTAGGTGGGTCATCGGGGAATATACCCCGCCAAATTTGCATATCATTTTCGGCCATAAATATTTTCGGCCATAAATATTCTAACGTTGACAGTTCATTGTGCTATAGTGTCCAGACTGTCCATTGCCTGGCGCCTCTTCTAATTTACGGTCCACTTGTGTGGTCTTCCCATGGGAACCGTCTCAAAATTATATTTTACTGCTGTTTCACTTCACCACACTCCTCGTATTAATTCCTGGGGAAAAAAACCACTTTACTGGTTTTACTAGTACATAAACATCCAACCGAGTGACACAAAAAGGGTATTGGATAGCGAAACACTACTTCACTCATTTGTGTATACAAGGTGGTTATAGTTAAACTTGCTCTCTAAGCAGCGTTCTGAAGCTTGAACGGGTTTGTAAATTTCCACCAAATATAGAATAATGTGATTCAGGGTTCGTATGGGGCCTTAATTTGATAAAATTCCTAATTTTTGAAAAATGGTCCGAAAATGTACTAGTACTTGAAATACTTGAAAGAACACCTTTCCGTATTTTGTAGAAAACATGAACACTTTTAAAATATCGGATTATTTTGCGGCTATATTTCAAAAAATCAGAATTTTAGCGAATCCAGAGCATTACATTACGATTCTAACAAGAAGTACTTAGATTTTTTTTTATTAAGTTCAAGTGACATGTAGATGGCGCTTGTGTAAGAAATCACCTAAAAAAATGACCCAAATCAGCCATTGAATGCTAAAAAACTAATACAAAAATACTGAATTTGTTTGCACATTTCATTGCTGAATTTGTTTTTTTCATGAAAAACGCCATCTAGTGGGCATTTGTGGTGCTTTTTTTTTGTTTCCTTGAGCGCATCTCATGTATAGTCTAAATAAGAAATATAGTTACAATACGTTTACCGTTTTAGTTGTAGAATCCTGTTGATACACTGCTCAAAACAATTAAAGGATATTGTAAGTTTTATATAAAATAAAGATATAATCAAAATTTTTTTTGCCGAAAATGGAAGAAGAGAATCGCAAATGCAATTTTTTTCTGATTTTCAAACTGTGGAGTATGCTAATTTTAAGTTCGACGTCAAAAACGTCGCTTCAGCGGCAACGAATGAAATTGGACTTTCAACTGAATAAAAGACAATGAAGACAAGGATGATCGGCATTCAGTGACTGCTTTGTTTCGATGAGTACGATGTCTCAGCGAAGTCATTTAACCGATTCAGAAGCTTGGAGAGTTGTCGGTAGGTTAGAAAGGGGCCAAACTCAAGCCGAAGTAGCGCAAGCCATTGGAGTGTCGCAAAGTGTGATTTCCAGGATCTGGAACCGGTTTTTGGCGAATGGAAGTGCGGGCCGAAGACCAGGGCAAGGTCGTAGGCGGGCAACAACGCCCAATGAAGATCGTTATTTAGTGTTAACGGCTCGGAGACACCGGAATATGAACGCTACTCTTCTCCAACAACACCTTCGCTCGGCTACTGACACCACGGTTTCAACTCAGACTGTCCGAAACCGGCTCCATGGTGTAGGTCTGTATGCTCGCCGACCGATGCTATGTGTTAGACTAACATCAAGGCATCGTCGCGACCGCAGGGAGTGGGCAACAGAGCATGTGAACTGGAGGAGAAATGAATGGAGCAATGTTTTTTTTTTCTGACGAGTCCCGTTTTTCAGTTCATCCTGATAATAGGCGTATTTTCATCTGGAGGGACCGTGGCAGTAGGAATAATCCTGCGTTCGTGCACGAAAGTGTCAGCTTTGGCGGTGGGGGAGTGTTGGTGTATGGTGGCATCTCCATTGACAAGCGCACAGACCTCTACATCATTCGAGATGGACCTCTGACTGGTCGCCGATATAGGGATGACATCCGCAGACCTGTTGTAGTCCCTTACGCTGGCTGCAGCAATCGCAGATGACTTCATTTTAATGGACGATAACTGCAAGCCAGATCGTGCTAACCTGATGGAGGATTTCCTTTTCGAGGAAGGAATCGTCCGAATGGAATAGCCAGCGTGTTCTCCAGACATGAATCCAATAGAGCACGTTTGGAACGCTCTAGGAAGACGAGCTGCTGGCCGCCAACCACTCCCACAAACTCTCCAAGAACTGGAAAGAGCTCTTCTGGAAGAGAGGGACAGAATACCCCAACTCGTGATTAATAGCCTCATTGACTCCATGCCTCAAAGATGTACAACGTTGCTGGCCGTCCGTGAAAACCATACCCCCTACTGAAAATGATTTCCTTAGAAGAAAACACCTTTTCTTATTTTTTTTTCTCATATGCACAAATTGTGTTTTTTTCCTTTTCTACACAAATGCGCAATAAAATGCATTTTTTTCTGCCAAACAAGTGTAATTTATTCTCATATAACCTACTACGCCTGTCGTCCATGTATCAATCAGCTAAAAAGTTTCCCAGCCACAAGATCCACCTAAAACCGTAATATCCTTTAATTGTTTTGAACAGTGTAGTTGAAGTTGAATTACCCCTCCCCTTGTATATTGTATAGGGGAAAGCGGGGCACAGTTGGACAATTTTTCTTGTTTTATAATAATTTCCTTAATTTTAATTAAAACAAAAAATTAAATACAGAACAAGAGTTTAACTTCTAGCTTTCATTTTAATTTTTTCCGAATTGTTCTTTAATTTATTTCTTGAAAAAATATTAATTATCAAAACGTACTCATGTTTTCACATTGTGACTCTTGATGGGCACATTGAGACAGGGATTAGGCTACTGCTAGACAATAAGAAACACATGTAAAAGCGTCACTTACTTCGTGTCATGGGCAAGATGGTGAGGCATTAAATAAATTCACAAACACGATAAATAAAATACTGAAACAATTTGCATATGTACAAGATATTTCTTTATTCATACTGTTGTACAACTTTCCATCTTCGGGCCGTGGTAGCCCAGTGGTTAAGGCGTTGGTCTCGTAACCGGAAAGTTGCAGGTTCGATGCCGACGTATCTCTAAAAACCACCGTGTACACACGGTGTATGTGCACGTTAAATCCGTTATTCCGAAACTCCTCTCGGCTGTCGCAGTTTCAACGGGTGCCAATATTCAGAAGTCCCCCACTTTCTGATGAAGATCCAAATTGTGGCGGTAAACTCCGAGAAGGATAAATGTAGCTCTATACGGCAAATTCAGTGACGTGAGCTGTCCTCTCCTGTCAAACAAACTTTTCATCATCACGCACCTTATACGCTCTACGCTGTTTGCTTATCTTTTTTTATGTTATCGACTGCTGCTTCTCACAAAATTCTCGAAATCATATTGAATAAACGTCTCCTTAGCAATGTGGAACCATGGAACCCAGAGATTAACATGCATATACAAAACCAGCTTTTTATGGCAGCACATTATTACTATTATTAAATATAGGCTGAGACATTCAACACAGAATATATGAAAATAGATTCCAAATAACTTACGTTTAGTAATAAAGATAAAACAAATTTAAGAAATAAATCGGAAATAATAAAGTAACATCAAATTAAACAGGAAACAATAGAAAAATGTTTTTAAAAGTTCATTTTATCAGGTAATAACATCGGAAGTCTACTGTAAATTATAGCATTGTCATAGTTCTTTTAGCATCTCCACAAGCCGTAGGTTTACATTCAGTAGGGCACTGTGGCACTGTGCCCTAATCAGGATATCCCTCTGTAAACCCTAATAAGTCTTCTTAAATCCAAACTTAAAAGTTGTATAAAATTTATCAATAGAATAAAGGCCATTACTTCATGCCAATTATGATAATTTAAGCTTTAAATTAACTCAAAGATATTGAATAGTGTATGTTAATTTACTGTTCAAATCCAAAAAACTTAAGACGTCTGATTTTTCCTGCAGTGGTAGTAGAAAAAAAAATGGCTGCGACTTCCTACAAGATGAAATGTGACAGTGACTAGTTTACAGTTTTTAAATATAGGTTAACTCAATTATGGAACTTCTATAATTTTTGAGCTTTTGAATCACAGGAAAATATATATCCTCCCACTTTCCCCTATTTATTTATTTTCTTCACTGTCATTCAAATGCCTTAATTGGGTATTGGATTTTTTTTTACGATTTTACAACTGCATATTTTTTCAGTTAAAATTCAGCTGAATTTTTTTTTAAATCTAAATGCGACATTCAAATTCTTATCTCTACTTATTTATTCTTTTAAAAAGCATTTAATATAGTATGAAATAAACTATATCAATTACTAAATATTAAAAATTAAATTTGCATGAAAATAATGCTACAAATTACGCTTCCCAAGTAATGTCCGAAAATTTGGATTTTTTTAAATCACTTACATAATCTAGTTCGCTGCTTTTAATAAAAAATACTGTACTAAAAATGATTTGTTACATCATAATAGATTCAAACATATTTTCACTAGTGTTAGATTATTTTAAACGTATTTATATGCTTTCTAATGACACATTACAACATATAACCTTATTTCATTCTAACGGTTAATTTATGTGTCATTCATCGACTGCTTAGAGGAATGATTGATCGGCATCATTGTTTCTATCATTTTTCAGTCATTCGTCACAGCGCTTTCATTAGTTTGTAATTTAAATAACTTTACATTATTTATAAATTAAAATTGTTATGTACTAGTTTGGCCTATAAGTTGGTGAATTAATTATTAAACCACACAATTTAATTATACGTAAATATTTTTAAAATAAACTTCGCTTAATTCTTACGAGTGCATAATTTAACACAGCCTCCTTCGAAAGCATTCATTTCATGCAGATAAATGCAAATTTAAAAAGGTCGTAATTCTTAAAGTGCATAATTTATCATGCGTCCAAGCAATAAATTTATAATTTGCCTGAACCTTTAAATTAAGAAATTTATTTAACATCGTTTATTATGCTTTATGATTAATATATTTTCCACAAAAGCTTAAAATCTCATTTATCATTCATTTAGATAAGCATTTTAATGTTTCGTAACTTCACTCCCTCTCTTAATTAGCGTACTTAATCAAAATTAATAGCTGTACAACGCAAAACGGACGATAAACAAAACTCTTTCCGTTTCTAAAATAGAATGCGGAGATAATATGTACATTTGCTCTAACATACACGCTAGAAGTATCACGTATGTTGCAACAGAACGAAACACATGTGCGTTATAATCGCTTAGATGAAAGAAAGGCGAAAAAAATTTCATTTAATTTACGAATAATTGAATTTTTTTATGCTGAGGAAAACAACATTTAGAGATTAATAAAAATGAAAGTATATATATATATATATAGTTATCGGTCATAAAAGAACACTTTTAGGTCCGGCAGTTTTTGCTACATTTCACGATTTTTTTTTAAATACTAGGAAAATATATTTTTTAATAATAAACTTGAAACTTTTCTTATTCAGAATGAAATAACTATTTAAATATTCTACTTATGAATATTTAATGATAAATTACTGGAAAAAGCATTGCTTTAATTAATATATTTATCGGTAAATTTTCGGTCCATGAAAATTAGGTCCGGAGGATTTTGATAAATTTCACACTTTTTCTTTAAATAATTAGAAGATATATTTTTAATAATATTTTTAATAATAAACTTCAAAATTCTTTTATTCATAATGAAGGAACCATCTAAACGCTCTAAGAATTAATACTTAATGAGAAATTACTGGAAAAATCATTGTTTTAAAGTAAAAAAAGAGTCACACATAACAAAAGATCATTTTTAACGTAAACTTTTACAAATTTTCCCCCAAAAAATTTACAAGTGTTGCACAAATACCGGAAAAAAAGGTTTTATTTGTAAATTAAAATTATTTAGTGAAAGTTTCTAAAACACAACAAATATTGCTACCGAATGCTCAAAACGTAACTCGAACTCCAGCTGGTTTTACATACTTAATTCTGTTTGGGGTCTCCGTTTATAAGTTCATTCGGGGAAAGTCGCTGTATTTCAGGATTTTTTGCTTAGCATAGTCAAAATTAAAGTGATAATGAAAAAATATACTCTTAATTGTTTTCCCAGTATGGGCATGATTGAAAGATTTAATATTTAACTTGTTTAATTATGGCATGTCCCCCCATGTACATAGGGAAGATGCCACCAGTTATGGTATAAGAAGAATAATACAATCATTAAAGAAATACCTGTTAATTAACAATAACCAGAGTGAAAGAAACACATCTTTAAATAATTTAACTAAAAGTAATAAGAATACATGTTTGAATGTTAGCTTGTACAACATTTCATTCAGTATAAACGATATCTATAAGAATTTCCGTGCAACCATTCTTTGCGTTTGACATAGTGAATCCAGTGACACTTGATACCTCTTTTAGCGTAATTTTGACCTACAGGAAAAAATTAATTCCAACAAATATTTTAAATATTATATTTAATTAAATTTTATTCTCACCAAGAAGCTCGATCTGCTTTCCTTTTGTTGTTTCGAGGGATAATATGTATGATAATAAAATGCTAATTGGATGGAATTAAAATTCTCAATATCTTTATAAAAACAAATAAGATATGCAAAATTATAGTACACGCATATTATAGACAATGTAAGGCATTATATTTAATTAATACAAATAATGATAATTAACTAATATAAAATGATAGTTATTGTAATGCTGGTATTATTTTTATAATTATAATTATTAATTCCATCTATATTTAAACTATAATTCATTGTAAATATAATAAAAAATAAATTCAATGTTCATTTAATTTATTTCTGAACCATGATGCGCTTTCCTCAATCTATAGGGCTAGGGGAAGATGCTGCTCCAGCTTAGTTCGTATAACTGCATCGTTATGTTCTGTTTGCCGTATGCATGTAACAGAATGGGGAACTCACTTATATCGCTAATATTTTATCTTACATAAAACATATGCTTATGAGCTTTAAATGTGAGCAACAGAATATTATAACAGCCCTACTCACCAGGTTAAATGCTGGCAGGATAAAAAAATAACGGCGATCAAAGATGAAATATTATGATAAATTTACAATTCAAGCTCACACTAGAACAAGAATCCTCACACAAGAGGGTAAGTATTGCTATTGGTCGGGGCCATCGTGATTTTACCAGGCCTGCTTGTGCACTTCCATGAGTCAAACAAAGAGGCTTACGGATGTTCACTTATTGGTTCCAGCACTTGGATACGTCATCTAACGGCCAAATCTAACCAATGAGGAAACGTCCGTAGGCCTCTTTCGGAATGCACAAGCAGGCTCGGTAGAATCACGATGATATTGGTTTATAGATAAAAGTACTGGTGAAAAAACTTGCGTGTTTCCCCGAATAACCGCATATACAGGGTGGTACTAAACTGTATGTATTTTTTAAACATATAAAGGGTGCTAGAGGGAACTAAGACGGATCAGAATCACATTGCAATATAGGGTCGGAAATGCCTTCTCCATGTACCCGTTAATAATCACTTTGGATGAAGTATTGATGTAAAAGTGAACTTTTCGACTTTTGTGTGTCAAAACTAATGCATTTCTCACAGAAAACACATAATCAAAATTGGTAGTTTACAAATTCTACTCCATTTCGTACTTGAAAACGCCGGAGAACAGCTCATTGCATATGAAACTTAATTGAGAATTTAACAAACACTCCAACAATTCTTCCAAAGGGATTATTAACAGGTACACGAAGACAACGTTTCCGACCTCATATTGTTATGAGATTCGGAACCACCTTGCCCCCCCTTTACCTGCCTTTACATTTTTTACTTATAGTTTAGAACCATCCTAAATAGTTACTTAAAACATTCGTATATAATACTTGAAAACAAACGTGTATGGTCGGTATTTTTCTATTTCAGAGAGTCAAAAGTTTACCCCGATTGATGCTCGTGTTTTGACCACAAAGTTTTTACAAAAACAGCTTGCCTGCCAGAGCAACCTTTGCAAATATAAGTTAAATATTCTGTAAAATGTCTTACTAAAATTTTGTTTAGTACAGAACAATATAAAAATACTGTTTTGAAATGCATTCCTTTAAAGTAAAATATAAAATTTAATTTAATTTTTTAACTGAATGTTTTATATTTGTGTTTATAATGATATTTTTTATAAATAATCATTAGTTCCTTGTATATTTCTTTAACACTGGTTCATTACACAAATGTAACTGTACCCAATTATTTGCTTAGAATTGGAATCTTTGTTATGGATGTTGAAATTTAATTTGCATCTTCGAATTAGTTTTTTAAGTAATTTGACACATGTTTGGCATAAATTATGCTATTTTTCATCGTTAATTCCAAATATTTACCAATGATTTCCTCTTAATAAATCAGGTTGCCACTCATTTTCTAGCAAAATCATACTTATTGTGCTTTTGTTTATGTACCACGAATGAAATAAGGACTGAAAGAATTCCAAGTAAAAAATAATAGTACGATTTCAATAATATACATAATTTTAAATGGTATGAAACCTTTTCTATTAAACAATTTGATAAATTTCTTCGATAATTATAGTTCCCAAAACAAGTTTGTTTAATGCCTTAGAACTAATTGGGGTATATACTTAAAATGGAAATAGATTGTGCCAAACAATTTGGTTAACTTTTTTCACGAAAAGATATTACCAAATTCCTAAGTTGTGATGAACATGCAAGCAACGTATTATACGTAACAAGATGGCAGAATAATTCAGAATGCATTTATAATAAGACGATGGTCAGCTATTAAGCACTGTTTAGAAATTACGAAGTCACATTTAATTTATGAAGATAAATTAAGACATTAAATGATGGTGTAAAACGACATTTGCTTCACCGATAGATTAACGCATGCAGTTATAACGAATGTGTAGTACCGATTCTATATATTATGCATGAAATCATCACGCAAGGATTGCCACCTCAAGTAATTATTAGCATTATGCAAATTGTGCGAATTGTGCATTGCACTCAAATCTTATAAACGGTTTGAAATATTTTATTTTTTTTACATCGAAATGTTCTTATGATTTTAAAAATCAATGAATAATATATAGAAAATATGTAACTCTTAGGAAGTTATGCTGTCTATGTTGGTATATTCCTTTAAATTCCATGCCCAACAAGACTTTAAGTTGAAACGCTCCTTAAAGTTTAAAACTCGACGAAATTTTAAAGCTTAGTAAAGTGCCTTGAGAATTGTAAGAAAATGCCACATTTCAGATCCTTAAATGCAGATTGAAAATAAATTCTTTATCAGGGTCAAATTAGCATGACATTATTCGATAGGTATGGATAAATAGGACTTTGTGTGTGAGTCACTACACAATTCCTATTGGGAAATCTAAGTTTTTACATTTTTTTCTGTATAGTTTATTTTGATTACCACACATTATATATTTGACTTGATGGTCAGTGCATTATTAAAGTAACATATACTTGTATATGAGACATAATTGCATTTAAACAGTAGCTATGGTATTTACAAACTTTAGCAGCAAGAGTTCGAGCAAGATGATTAGTTGTTGCTCACAGTCGTATCATTTAATAAAATATTTCTACGATATAGAACCTTAAGGTACATCAAATATAATATTATTTTGCAAATCTTGTAACAAAATTTTTTTTTCTGTAATTGCTAGTCTTTGTATTCAGATAGTATTTTAATTTTATCATATTTCACCTATTGATATTCACTAAATCCGTTGGGTCAGAGCAATTCCCCACCATCCAAACTCATTGACTCTACCTCTAAACGTATTTAATTAATGTATTGTTATTTTACTCGTCTACGCAGAGCATGGGACAGCAAATGCTTAAGCAAGTACTGACATTGTTCCAACTCCAATATGATCTGTAACACTGCTAGCTGCCAAATTTAATTTCTTAATAAAAATTAATTTACAAAACTACAAATACAAGTACAAGCAGCTTTCTTTTCCTGCAACATAAGTTCATGATGCGATCCCTTTCTTAATCCTGTATGTTGTAGTACATTTGTTTCTAAACCCTGTTTGTAAAAGGTTTGAAACTGAATAATAATTTTCGAAATACAAATTAATAGAATAGATATTTTGTCATTTACATTCCATTTAAAGTGCTTTTGAAGTTTCTCAAAAAGAAAATTCTAGTGTTAAATTATTCTTAGATTCTTCAAGCGATGCTATTAAATCTCTAGAAGAAAGAAACAATTTCAGTTACCAACTTTAGTCAAGTTGTAAAGTTTTCTGTCTTTAGAGTGATGATTTTCTGCAAAAAATATGCTATGGGCTTCACTATGTTCTTATGTACCTGGAACTCTCACCTTATCCTCATACTAGTTTATAAATAAATATTAGTTTGTGAAAAATTAAATCTCAAAAACTAAGCCTTGTATCTTATATAAACAGAAAATAACATTTTTTCCCATTTAAATTTCATTTAAGATTGCCCCCTTTTTCTGAAAAATCTTCTCAGACATAAAATAATTCTTATACCCTCTCAGTAATTCCGTTAAATCTCCAGCAGGAGGGAAACATAGTATTTACCAGTATGAGTTGAGTCCTTAAACACTGCGACGTATAAACCTGAAAAAAAAGATAAATAAATAAAATAAAAGGGAGAAAGGAAACAAAATTAAATGATATAACTTTGTGTCTTTATTTTCGGAGTACGTCTTATGAAGGAGAAAAAAATATATATAAACAAACATCAAATGCGAAAATTACTTCTCGTAAAGTACGGTTGAAATAACGATAGCAAAAAAAAAAAGGTTCCATTCTTGTGATCCACTAAACATTTTAAAGAGGTCCATTAAAAAGGACTTTGGCGCAGGCATAATGTTTATGGTGGATGTTTAAACTTTTGTCGCAATAGAAACATGTCACTATAGAACGGAAGTCATAAACTTTTATTTGCGCTCTAAAAGTGCTCGTTTAAAAGATAAACTGAATGAAAAAAGTACATAAAATTGGGGAATTACGTCTTTCTTAACTCTTCACATTTCTAGCCTTGTAATTTGAAATATAAATTAAGGGAAGGATTTTATTAAAAATTTTACGGGTGTTTCAGTATATTACGGAATTAAATTACGTGCTATCTCTTTTATTTGGCGTGTAATCATAAGATGCATATGAAATATTTTTTTCCTCTTTAATTTAAATTATAATTTGATTTTTATTTAAGTAGGAGTAAGGTTGAAATATGGTGTTGCTACGCATAGTACCTTTCAAAGCTACTTTAACATTTGATTCTATGTAGAAGAAGCACTATTTTTATTACTTTAAGCTATTGATTTCAGCCACTTTTAAAATTCGTTTATAGAAAATATTATTTTCTGTGCTTAATATATGCCGCACTAATAGAGAAATAGACATTTTATGTTCTATGAATATTCATTCATCTATTATTCAAATATATACTTTAATTTCATTATTTTTCTTTTTTTCAGAAAAGATGTTTATGAGGGAATAACTACTCTTGTTCTGGTAAGTATAAGCCTATATATACTTCATGTAAATATAACTTCAATTTAGAATAACTGGTAATTTAAGCCGAAATACCCATTAACAAGTTACGGTGTGTTAAATATTGTTCCTAAGACATTTCTTTGCGGTTCTGTTCATTACAATATGTTAATGATAAATAGTTTACATATTGACATTCATCTCTGCATGTCACCATAACAGAATCATGTATACGCATGTCACCAAAACAGTTTACTTTAGCCATTTCGTCCGTTTCCCTTTATAATTTCATATATCATTTACCAACTTAACATTAAAAATATGTCAACTTAATTTTATTTAAGTGATTTTACTGAACCTTTTTTGCTTAAATTTTCAATGTAGGTCAGTAAATTGCATTTAAGAAGAAGGATTTTTTCCCAAATGTTTATATATTTGTGCAGGTGACTGTATGCAAATTAAGAATATTTAGCAATATAGAAATTGTACCAGTGATAAACAATTCTTTTCTTTTTAAGATTTTTTGAGTATTATATATATATATATATATATATATATATATATAGTGCCATCATCCATCACCATCTTCTCCATCCATTAGAATTCCTATTTGGACTTGATTTAAGAAAAAATATAGATATTAAAAATCTACGAGGATATGTATATTTATAGCTATTTAGTTACAAGTTTGTGTGTGTTATGGCCATGTTGTGTTGCGAGGCGAACACCGAATTGCCTTAACAACGGGAAAATTCCCTCAATGAAATGTATTAATATAGATCAAAAGCAACATAAAAAATAACACATATTTTTGAATGTATAATAAAAAAAAAGATATTTTTGAAAGTTGCGTTGCGCTCCGCCATCTTGTCGTTGATTCTCAAAACCAGAATTGTTCTGTTTCCCCGCGGTGTGGAAGTCAACGCACTAAGTGAAAGTTCCCGTTGGTAAGTCTATCGACGTTGCGGATCTTAAGTGTTCGCACAGTGTGGAACGACATTGCTGTAACATTCATAGCTAAGTGTATGAATAAAATAATTATAGAAAAAACATACCTTCTATTTAATACTTCAAGAAGAATATATAACGCAATCGTTTGTGGGCAGTTCTCAGCACTCCAGGTGACGTTCCACATTCGTGCAATAAAGCGCTACCGAGCAAGAATGAAGTACTCAGAGATAAAATTTGGATAACGTATAATATGCGTCTACCAAAAGAATTTCAGTTCTGGGCATCATGCATGGAAAGGTAGAAACGTTTTTGTTTTCCTGGGATGTACAAAACATCCCACACGCTTGACCTCGTTTTAATTGGAGTTTACATAAATTTAGCTAATAATTTAAATATATAATAATTCATCTGACTGTATGTTTGTCGAAATATTTTTTTCAATTACATTTACTATGTAAATGCATACCTCATATGATTACAATTTAAACATTTTTCTACATTTATATAAAATAAAAACAAATCCTTATTTTTTTATCACTCAAGTACTGAATGTTTTATTCAAGATGTTACCATGATAAGCACTGATAGCAAAAATACAAATTCACATTTTGTTTACTAAACATTCTTGACGAAGTAACAAAAACAAATGATTAATTTATTCTAAATAACAGATTTTTTATGATACTCTAACCATCTTTTTTTAATTCACAATTTGAACATAAGTTTACATACGAATTTATGTATATTAGTATTGCATTGATAATCCTTATTTATAGCTCAAGAACTTTTATTTGTGAATTCTACATTCTATTGTAATATAAATATATATATTTATTATATATATGTATATATTTTTAAGCATACGAATCTTAGCGATCACTATAGTACAAATTTAAATAATAAAATTGAAAGTACTTAGACTTTATTAGCGTTGCAAGCTTATTAAGACTAAAAGGCAGAAAGGATGGAAAATTAAGCAAATGCGCCGAAATAAATATGGATTAGTCACCATTTCACTGGAAGTATGTTACCATCTGGAGCTTTTACCGACTCTTAGAACTAAGCCTATTAAAGGAAATAGTAGAATTAGTAAAAGAGAAGAAGGTTTCTCCATTTACTTGAATCGTTATTGGCACGAGGAGTAATGGGTTTCCCGTTTATTTTCTGTTCCCTGAATTTAGTCATACTTACTCATTTTATAGAAAAGATATTGTTCTGGAATTTGCCTGCATTTTCCGTTTCATTTATTAGCTTATTGAAGAATTAACATACGAATCGATTTTGCAACATACACAAAAAGTTAAAATTCTCCCCGCACTATTATGTTTTGATCAAAATTCCAGTCTTGTAGAAAATACTGGTGGTTTATTTAAAATATCTTTTTGAAATTGAGTTCCATTTAAATAGTTTGAATTTATCTAATACGTGTATATAATTGTTATAAAATCAAAAAGAAATGAAGTCTCTGTGTGTTAAATTATAATATCATTATTATTATAAAATATAATAACAAACTTCTTAACCTGTATTCAACTTCTGTAGCCAAATTTGGTAAATCGCGTTTAATGTTTCAATCATCTTAAAAAATGCTCTTTAATTTTCAAAATCATACTGCAATGAAAACCTATGGAAGCTTCTCGAAGGATTTCATCATAGCCACGAAATAAACACAGAGCAATCTAATAACACGTGCCGCCCCAATGTATCACGTCACAATGTTCATAGGAAATCAGTCTGTTGACATAATTGTGATTATTACATTATCATTTCCATCATAAGTTTTTCCTTATCGTTTTTTCAAATGCGCAATTCAAAGTATCAAAGAAGTTTAACCTGTTCGAAATTTTCGAAATACATGTAATTTCATTATTTAGAGTACCAAGAATAAAATTGCAGTTTACAGAGTATAAGTATTCACATTCTAATTTTTATTAATCAATTCTCTGATGATACAATTTCAATATATTCCTAGGTGGAAGTCAGTTAGTAACAACATGACTACTGAAATAAGAATATGTAACTCAGGAAATTTACAAAAAGTTTAGTGCTATTTATTCTTACGTACAGTTTTCATTAAGTTTTTTTTTCCCAATAAAGTATTCAAAAGTCTCAAAATGTCTCTACTACGGGAAATATGAAAAAAAAAAAAATGAAACTCGGATTCTTCAATCATTAATTCCATTCTTTCACTCCAGTTAAAATAACAATCTCAATCTTAATATTATTAAAACAATGTTTTAAATAAGAAATAATATATTTAAATAAGAAATAATATTCTAAAAATTTCCAAGATAGATGACAATTGCATGAAACTAAACCATTAGTTTTAATTTAACTATTTATAGTAATAACTATGTATTTAAGAGAAACATAAACTAAGCTTTAGTTTTAATGCTCTGATAATAAAACTGGAATATTTATTGAAAAAAATGATAAGAAATTTCATATAGAAAGTTTGATTGAAATAATTAGTAAGTTTTGTTAACAAGAACAAAATTCGCTAAACACTGGAGTTTTAATTAAATTTACCCTAGAGTATTTCAGCATATAAATATAGATATTTACACTTCCAGAACACTGATTTTATGAAAAGAGATTAAACATTTTTTAAACATTCAGCAAACTTTATCAACAAAAGTTTCAGTTTTTGTTAATTCGTACCGTAATTGCGGTTTTAAGCAATCTTAATGCAAGGTTGCATGTATATTTAATGTTACTCTAAAAAATAAATGTTAAATTTGTCAAAATAAATTGGATACTTTCGGCCAAATTTTTAAAAACATCTGTAATGCTCTTGGAGAGGTGAATTCTTCATGATGACTATCAAATATTCGTCTATACATAAAAATGGGTATCAGATGATGGAATAACAATTCTTCATGTAAACTGTGGAAAGTTGAACTAGTAATATTTATTGCATACTAAATTCGTACATCATCTTAACAAAATTTCAAGTATGAGTTAAAATTCCTACGCTGGTTTCGTATATTAAAAAATCATTTATCATAGAATATTAATAAGGCTATATATAATTATAACTTTCTATATTTCTGTTGATTTTTGTGTTTTTTTTTTCTCAAAACTCAATAAAATTTTGCAAAGCTAAAATAGAAAATTTCGCTTATACTCAATTTTCTTTTTTAATGGGTGTAATTCGGATTGTTTTAAACTAAATTTTAGCTATACTGGGTGAGTCAAAATGCTTCCTAAATTCCCGTATTGCAACAGTGTTAATGCATTAAAATACATTTTTACTCATTGCGGTATAATTTTATGCAAACTTAAAAAAAAATATTAAAAAGGGACAAATTGTAAAAGTTTGTGGTCTGCATGGATATATTATTAGAAGGGTGTTTTCGATAACAAAATATTAAAGTTTAAAATAGAGCTAACATAAATAATATAAAACCATTTTCCTATGAAAAAAAAATATTTTTCTAGTTTAATGCAAGTTACTTTTTTATAATTATTTGTTCGTTTTTTGATGAATTTTTTAATGGGACTCACATGTTTTGGTCCCATACCATATTTCAATAAATGCTAGAAAAAAGTTATTTTTAAACATGCATTAATATTAATTGCAAAGATACATATATTTTTTTTATTTCTAATGCAACTAAATATATGCTCGTAAGAACAAAAATGGTGCCTCTCCAATTTCAAACTATAAATCTAAATGTTTTATATAATGGAAAAGTAAGAAGCAGAATAAATTTGAATAAAAACACAAAATTGATCTTAAATGAAACGCATACTTGGTTTCATCTTCTCCAAATGCTACATCATCCTTTAAAAATATAATGCAATGCGCTTTGATCACATGTATATCTTACTTGACACAGCGCACTTAATGTGTTTTGCATAACAATTTCATTTCTATCAAATAAAAGTTATTGCACTCTTTGTTTTATCTATGATATAATAATATGAAAATCTTTTGAATTAATGTTTAGTTAATTTTTATTACTCTTCTACATGATAAATTTCTGCTTTTTACACAAATTCATATGATAATTTTATAAAATAATTCACATGGAAAGCTGAGTTTAGTTTACTCACTGAGTTTAGTATACTCACATTCAAACTGAGTTTAGTTTTTTTTTTCAAAAAGCATTTGTAATTAATTATTATCATTGATGAAATAAAATAATATTACAGTTGAAAAAATAAATTAATGCTAATAATTATAATTATAATTCATACATGCACTTGCGTGTGCATTTAATTTAAAGCTTTTGTAATTCGAGTGGACAAGTTCATAACCAATTTCCAAATAGCATTCTCTTGATTAAATAAATTTAATTTTTTTAATGGTATTAAAAAATAAATAATTCAAATAATAAGAATAATTACTTGCTCACAACGTTTTTATCGATAACTTTAAACATGTTTTTCATTTAAAACACAAATACTTCCAGCCAAAGATTTTCAAGTTTTTTTAACCAGCTTTAGACGCAAGAAACTACACACAATATGTGGAATATCCGGTTCTTGGTTTTCTTGAAAGAACTAACTAATTATTTACGAAAACATTGTAAGTAGTCACTTTTGCATTTTATTTTATTTTCTGAATTACTACACAGTATAACTTCTAATCTTATAATTTTGTTGAGGACATGACAGAAGAAATGAAACTTTGAAAATGATTAACATGATTTTTACATACTTGAACTACAATCAAACTTCAAGATTTCTACGCAAAGGCCTTTACAATAAAAACACTGTAAAATTTAATTACTTGCTGTTAAGATTTTTATCGGCTATTTTTTAACAAAATATTAACTAGAAATTTATTTTAAGGGGGGGGGGAGTAAAATCAGATGCATAATTATTAGAAAAAAAAGTTTACCTTCATTTCATGAGTAAGAATTAATATCAGGAAGTACACATTTTTGTTAGCTAAATCACGTCAGTAGTAAGAGTACACTTGAGAGTGTACAAGGAGGAGGCATGGTTGAATAACATTAATGGATGAACACGTGGATCTGACGTAATGGGAAGTAACGTCATGAATGGAGTTATTTACCTGGTTGCCTAGTAGGTGATATTGATTTGGTGCTTTGTAATGAATTTTGGTTATTTTTAATGAATTTAATGAATTTTGGTTATTTATAATTATTCTTTTTAATGAATTTTGGTTATTTATAATTATTCTTTTTAATGAATTTTGGTTATTTATAATTAATTTAATCAATGCTTTTGTGCTGCCATCTGCTAAATTTCAATGTGTAGAAAAATTTTAAATGTTATTAAATCTTCGGACAAAACGATCCACATATATTTTCTTCCATACACGTAGCGCTATCTAACGAGTAACACTAAAAACTAGTAACCAAGTGAAACCAAGTAAAGAAGAAGTAATGGCGGTATTCGAGCGATCACAGTATTACGCGTCTAAGTAGGATTTTTCGAAAAATTGGGTTTTATAACATCTGTTACAAAGCAAGCACTAAAAATCCTATTTAATTAGGTATGCAGTCTTTCATTTACAGAAATATGACTTGGTTTACTGAATGGAGTATGCTTTTAGATGGAAATTACACTTGCTAATTTTGTTATGTTTCTTGGAGCCATCCAGTAATCTTTCCTAAAATGGGCAGCAATTTTGCCCGATAAAATGATCCATCGGCTGAAGAAAATCCTGTACTGGGTACTGGCCTTCATGGCAAACCTCAATATGGGGCAGATTTTACTAATTAGGAATTGTTTTGTGCGGGGGCAGCATACAAATTTTAAAAGTTAACCAGAGGAATTTTTTTCTTAATAGAGTCTTATTTTCGACCTTATTTTGAACATTTTTTCGATGTACACTGCTCATTTAGCGTGGATCGAAAAAAACTTTTTTTCGAAATCTTTATCTCCTGAGGTGTCAAAAGTTGTATATTGATATGAATAAGACGTGTGTAAAATTTGAATGTTCTACGACAACGTCTTGGGGTTGCGCATCGAGCTTGAAATTTAGAAATTTTTGAAAAATATGACTTCTTTAAAAAATCTACCAAAAAAATTCTTTTCCGAATTATTAGGCTCCCGAGGTTTTGGGAGTTGAATATTGTTATGAATAACGCGTATGCAAACTCTGGAGGGGCTACGACAATTTCTAGGGATTGCACAGCAGCATTTGCGTAGAGCTTGTCGAATTCCCTCCAGATTTCACATGCATCTTATTAATAAAAATATACAACTTCTAAAACCTCGGGAGCTTAATAATTCGGAAAAGAATATTTTTGGTCGATTTTTTAAAAAAGTCATATTTTTCAAAAATTTTTAAATTTCAAGCTCTATGCGCAACCCCAAGTCGTTGTCGTAGGACATTCAAATTTTACGCACGTCTTATTTATATCAATTTACAAATTTTGAGACCTAGGAGATAAAGATTTCGAAAAAAAATTTTTTTTCGATCCACCCTACTGCTCACTTATCTCTATAGAAATAAAGCCCGTTACCACCATTTTGGGACACCCTGTAGACAAAATTATGTACATTTTCCAGCATCATGCGAAAGCATCTTGAGCGAATTAAATTATCTATTTGTCGAATAATAATGTGCTGCATTACTTAATTCGCAATTTTTCAACAGTTTCTGAGACATTTTTTTAAGAATTTTATCTTTTATGTACCAAATAGTTAAAATTCGTAAAATCTTTTATTTCCAAATGTACACAAATCTATATTATCTATGTTTAAAATGCAACATTCGTTGTAAATGCGTTTAAAAAAATATTTAAATGTTTTTCCGTAGGTTTGAGCCATCTAAAATGATTTTAGACTTTCTATGAACATATATTCTAAAGCAGTTTTATTTCGAGCATAAAAAGGGAACATTTCAAAGTTTTATCGTTAAAAATATATTTGCGTATTTTTTTTTCTAGGAAGCATAACATATATTACATATGCTTTGTAAATATGATAAATACGAATTCCTTATACTTCCACATTCAATAAAATCCTATTATTCATTTTCAAAGCTAACACTTTCTACAGTTTTCTAGATATATGAAGAAAAGAAAACGCTACTGATCTCAAAATATTACTGATATATTTCATGCCTTTTATGCAATTTCAAAAAAAAAAATGAACTTCGAAAACTTTTTCAAAATAATTCAATGTGTTTTTCTGACACAAACCAATTTATATAACGACATTTCAAAAAACCTCTGTGTTGCATTAGAAAATAAATTTTAAGAAACATTTTTGGCAAATCTAAGTCAATTTAGATCTTTCTATTGCTCGAGTCAAAAATGTGCTACGTATATTTAATCCATAAATAAAAACTGATATAAAAGTTTCAAATTTGAAAATACTTAATTTATATTTTTGTAAGCTTTAACATGTCATTCGCAGGATTCTAAGAAAATTTGAGTTTCGAAATTAATGTAATAATAAATGTACTTATATAGTTTATTTAAAAAGAAGCTTTTGAGATATAATTCATCTGGAAACAGATAGACATTGTATTTTAAAAAGATATAAGATTTTTAATTATGAACTTATAGGTATAATCAAGCTATTGCAGTTCTGCTTTCTTTTTTTTCGGATATATAAAAAACGTACAAGTATGTGTATAGTTAAAAAATCTATCGCTTGAATGCACCGCACAAGTACCAAAGTTTTTTTTTTAGTACTTACATAATAATTTTGTAAATTCGAAGTTCGTAGAAAGAATAAATAAAATTTAATATAATCGTTCTAATTTTTTTGTGTTAATATGATAAATATATAATGATTTTACAAAAATATTTTAGATTTATTTTCGCAGAAACAGTTTGCAGTGTACATGATATTTTTGGTACTAAAAAAGAACACACATTATTTTAGTAAATACATTGAACATTCACTTATTTTAATACATTAACAACCATTAGTTTGTATTCTTCTTAAGTCCTTAATTACGCTAAATTTTCCTTTCATAGTCTGTTTACCTAAAGCACTCCATTTAAACTAAAAAATCTCAAATCAAGCAAAAGTAAAATTACTACATTTTTGCTCATTATTTTTCTGAAGAACATACTGCAAATAAACAGAATCAAAAAATATTGCTCCAAGAAACTGATATATTAAAAGAACTTTACAGCAAAAATTATTTGTCATATTTTATAAAGTACGACATGGATGAGATATTTTTAATAAAATAATTTAGAAAAGTTTAATACCTTATTTAATAATTTTATACAATGGTAATAGTAACACTAAATATAGTAATTTATATTGACTAATTTTGTGGTTGTTTTGTTTGAAAGTAAACAATAATAAAATTAAGTATTAGTATTAAAAAAATATGCACATAAAAATGCTTAAAAAACATAAACAAGCACAAATATTTTATGAAAATGCTCGTCATTTTCTCCTGAGATAAATGATATATTTCCTGCAATTTATGAAGTTTAACAACTTTCATAAAATATTCCTTATTCACTAAGCTGTGTGCATTTTATAACACTACATTAACATCGGTAGACGAATTGCACTCATAAATTATGTCAATACGCCGTTAATGTTTTTTTAATGCTAGTTTTCAAAGATATTGTTTTGATGGGATTAATTTGCTAAAAAGTCACGTATGAAGTGAAAAGACAACAAAGCCATTTAAGCAACTTATAATAGGACTTCGGAAAAACACGATGACATTAGGATAATGTGTCAAAAATATTTGATAGATAGTCTGCTGGCGTATAAATATTCTATAAGTTATACGGGATTATTACGGTAGCTTAAAAGGCGTACGCGGTGGTGTGGTGTTTCGCTATACCTCATTACGAGAGTAAAAAATGGTATTTTAATATTACATTTGTTGGATCCTTGATTTATTTCCTGCCGAAGAGATTTAGTGTAGGCGTTTTCAAACCGCCTGGGAAGGTAAATTTTCGTTTACGCTCCTATGAAACATTTAGAAACATTCATTGAATATTTAAAAGTTGTAATCTCCGAAATGTCAAACGTGATGCATTTTATGCATTCTGTGAGAAATGAAAGTTTTAATATTATAGTTTAGTGTGGTTTGTTTGCTTTCTGTCATTATATCCAATAAACTAATTAAGAATTCAACATTATTTGAATTAATATGTAAATACAGAGTTCCGGAGAATTCTGGGACACTTTATAAAATTAAATAAAAAAATTCTAAACATATTAGTATTAACCCTTTCGCTCCTAATCTTTGATTTGGCATACGTGCTCAAACACCCCGAAAATCCCGAGAAATGTTTTTGTATACTATCCCCCATGAAGCACGTTTCTTTTGTACCTGAGTAGATGTTTCTCAGTCAAAACAAGAGTGCAAAGAATCAGTGAGAGTGAAAGGGGTACCTTCAACCCTCTCCTCCCCCGGAGTATTTGCAAAGTACCTGTTCGTAAATACAGGTGATCAACCAAAGAGGGGGGGAACAATAGCAAATACGAGAAAGTTGTATTCCACACTTGACACTTGTAAATGAATGTTGCAAAGCACGGATGAAAGAAGCATCGTCCAGCCGTAAGGCCGGATATCGGGAGTGTGCATTTTCGGCCGGGAGGGGTGGATTGAAAGCGAAAAGGTTAAAATGTAATTGCTAACTAATTGTAGCAAACTAAAGATCAGTAGTTTCTTTTAAAAATTTAATAACCTTCAATAGAAGATCCTTTCGGGGCTCGTGCAACATATAAAAGATATTCTTTTTTCATCTCCAGTCAGTCGGCAGTTTCTGTCCAACAGTGGTGCGATTCCGTACAGAAAGCTTTTTTTTTTGTCCTGAACCGGTAGCACCACGTGGGACCACCATCGAAACCTCTAATCTGCATTTCTTCAGCAATTAATTTAGCCTTAATTCTTATTTTAACTGTAGATACAGGATTCCCTTTTCTTCTTTCTTCTGTAATCCAGCGATGTAACACATCTTCTAATTCAGGCCATTTTGGCTGGCTAAACCGAAAACTTTTACATTTTTTGTTCCTCGGATTTTCTAACTTCTCTTTATATTTTCTCCATAAGCGAACGTTGGATTCATCGACTTGAAATAGTCGTCCAGCCTCCCTATTTCCAAATTCTACAGCTTTACTGATTACTTTCAGTTTAAAATCAGCTGAATAGCTAATGCGTTTTTTCGACATTTCTAAAACTTTCGTATTAGTCTAAGAGCGAGCGACCGCCAGACCTTCGTCATAGTATAAAAGCTGAAACTTTCTCTGCGCATACCCCCCAACAGAGGTAGGAACAATCGGCCACTATAAAGTTTGGATGACCGTGGCTTTGGCAGGTAACAGGTGGCAAAGGTGTATAAAATTACAGAATGTCTCAGTCATGTACATCTCAGTCATGGAAAAATGTTGTGTTCGTAAACTCCCGCGACGATGTACGTCAAGCTGTTACAAAGTGTCATGCACATTTTATTGCTACTTCTGAACTTTCTTACGATGCTGCAGCGCGCTCGATATAGAATTACGTTTTCCATGACTTTGAGATTGTCTGGCGGGGATTTGCCACGATGGAAAAGTGTCTGGCAAGGGATAAAGTGATTTCTAGTATTGCGAAGAAGGACCTATAAAAAAAATTAAGCTTTATGAAATGGCGAAAATTTTCTGCAATTTTATGAACCTTTGACACCTGTTACCTGCCAATGACACGATCATCCAAACTTTATAGTGGCCGATTGTTCCTACCTCTATTGGGGAATATGCGCAGAGAAAGTTTCAGCTTTTATACTATGACGAAGGTCAGGTCTGGCGGCCGCGGGCTCTTGCTCTATATGAATCTTTTAAGCGATGATCGTCACGTACCTTAATATGAAGTAGTGATGCCAATTTTTTTGACGAAATTTCCCCATTTCACAGACTATTCATTTAGAGCGGAGAGACCAATCCGAGGTCGTTTCAGGAAGCTATGACGTATGACCCTCAAAGGTCCCTGTTTTTCCCCAATCTTCAAGAAATCTACTGAACGACTGCAGTGGCATCTAGTGTCATGTAATTGATTAACAGACTTAAATCTTTTTCAGAGTCTAAATATACTGGAAAAAAAGAAATGAACTTTTATTTTGTTTTTATAAATAAAGTTTTTTATTGTAAAATCTGAAGGCTTCAGAAAAAATTTCAGTAGATAGTACGCAGCGATGCATAATACGCACTGGATAAATTTTCATCTTTTTTAGTAGATAATCCGCGGATTATAAGCCGGAAATTACGGTACATGATATTTTTGGTACTAATAAAGAACACACATTATTTTAGTAAATACATTGAACATTCACTTATTTTAATGCATTAACAACCATTATTTTGTATTCTTCTTAAGTCCTTAATTACACTAAATTTTCCTTTCATAGCCTGTTTACCTAAAGCACTCCATTTAAACTAATAAATCTCAAATCAAGCAAAAGTAAAATTACTACATTTTTGCTCATTATTTTTCTGAAGAACATACTGCAAATAAACAGAATCAAAAAATATTGCTCCAAGAAACTGATATATTAAAAGAACTTTACAGCAAAAATTATTTGTCATATTTTATAAAGTACGACATGGATGAGATTTTTTTAATAAAATAATTTAGAAAAGTTTAATACCTTATTTAATAATTTTATACAATGGTAATAGTAACACTAAATATAGTAATTTATATTGACTAATTTTGTGGTTGTTTTGTTTGAAAGTAAACAATAATAAAATTAAGTATTAGTATTAAAAAAATATGCACATAAAAATGCTTAAAAAACATAAACAAGCACAAATATTTTATGAAAATGCTCGTCATTTTCTCCTGAGATAAATGATATATTTCCTGCAATTTATGAAGTTTAACAACTTTCATAAAATATTCCTTATTCACTAAGCTGTGTGCATTTTATAACACTACATTAACATCGGTAGACGAATTGCACTCATAAATTATGTCAATACGCCGTTAATGTTTTTTTAATGCTAGTTTTCAAAGATATTGTTTTGATGGGATTAATTTGCTAAAAAGTCACGTATGAAGTGAAAAGACAACAAAGCCATTTAAGCAACTTATAATAGGACTTCGGAAAAACACGATGACATTAGGATAATGTGTCAAAAATATTTGATAGATAGTCTGCTGGCGTATAAATATTCTATAAGTTATACGGGATTATTACGGTAGCTTAAAAGGCGTACGCGGTGGTGTGGTGTTTCGCTATACCTCATTACGAGAGTAAAAAATGGTATTTTAATATTACATTTGTTGGATCCTTGATTTATTTCCTGCCGAAGAGATTTAGTGTAGGCGTTTTCAAACCGCCTGGGAAGGTAAATTTTCGTTTACGCTCCTATGAAACATTTAGAAACATTCATTGAATATTTAAAAGTTGTAATCTCCGAAATGTCAAACGTGATGCATTTATGCATTCTGTGAGAAATGAAAGTTTTAATATTATAGTTTAGTGTGGTTTGTTTGCTTTCTGTCATTATATCCAATAAACTAATTAAGAATTCAACATTATTTGAATTAATATGTAAATACAGAGTTCCGGAGAATTCTGGGACACTTTATAAAATTAAATAAAAAAATTCTAAACATATTAGTATTAACCCTTTCGCTCCCAATCTTTGATTTGGCATACGTGCTCAAACACCCCGAAAATCCCGAGAAATGTTTTTGTATACTATCCCCCATGAAGCACGTTTCTTTTGTACCTGAGTAGATGTTTCTCAGTCAAAACAAGAGTGCAAAGAATCAGTGAGAGTGAAAGGGGTACCTTCAACCCTCTCCTCCCCCGGAGTATTTGCAAAGTACCTGTTCGTAAATACAGGTGATCAACCAAAGAGGGGGGGAACAATAGCAAATACGAGAAAGTTGTATTCCACACTTGACACTTGTAAATGAATGTTGCAAAGCACGGATGAAAGAAGCATCGTCCAGCCGTAAGGCCGGATATCGGGGAGTGTGCATTTTCGGCCGGGAGGGGTGGATTGAAAGCGAAAAGGTTAAAATGTAATTGCTAACTAATTGTAGCAAACTAAAGATCAGTAGTTTCTTTTAAAAATTTAATAACCTTCAATAGAAGATCCTTTCGGGGCTCGTGCAACATATAAAAGATATTCGATTTTATGCCCAAGTAGTCGAAATTCCAAGTATTTGAAAGCATCTGGAGAGTTATGGAATGAATGTCAGCTGTGATTCGCAGATTGAGTTCCTGTGCATTAGGACATGAGGGTATGTATTCCTGTAAACAGTATCTTTGACGTAACCCCACATGAAAATAGAAAAAGGGGTTAAATTAGGTGATTTGAGAAGCCACTAAATTGTATCACCGCGACCTGTCCATCTGTTCGATAAATTATGTTAGAAGCAGTAGCGCACAGACTTTAATTAATGTGGAAGTGAGCCGTCCATTGAAAAATCACATTGCCAAATCTTTACCACACTCGCAATGTACACTACACTCTTCTGAATCTCTTGCCAGAACCCTTGACACCTAGCTCTATCTATCAGATTTTTCGGTACAAAATTATAGGAAACGAAAGTCGAACATTTTTGTAAGTCGACCATCTTTCATGGTTCCTATGTACAGCTTTGTAAAATTTAGCATCGTGAAATGCCCAACAATTTCCTGGTACCCTGTATTGAAAAATGAAATTGTTCATTGTTAATGCGCATCAGAAATATCCAGAATATAAGTTTGGAAATTGCACCAAAAATAATAAAGCCGAATTAAAATTTCTACTGTCTAATCTAAATACTGTATAGTGGTAAATTTGTATACCGAAAAATCTATAAAACACTTGTAACAATATAAGCAAACGAAGCAATACATCTTGCATAAATCTATAAGCAATTACTAGAAAATCCATCATAACACCTATAATTTAGAGCCTTCAAACTTCGGCTAAATGGCTTCCAGAAAATAGATTCCAATAAGCGATTTCATGGAAATTCCATCTTAATTTTTGATCAGCTACAACAGAGATTGCCTATCAATTTTCATCATGGGATTTCAAATATTTTTGCTCCGCGCACTGATATCCATCCGTGCATAATGGCGTAATCTCTATGATGAATGATGATTATCGGAGCTAGTCCAGAAAATCGAATTTCACAAATCTAGCTTAATCAGGAATTAGTTCAAAGAAAAATTCTACCAAATGTTCCACGTACATTGTCTTTAAAGTTCTGGAAAAATTACGCGTAATTAATATAGGGACATATTTAACCTCTTGTGAAAAAAAAAATGGTTAAAGCAGCCATCTTGTTAGTCGCTAACTAAAAGAAAAGTATTAAATTTATTTTACTTTAAATTTTGATGCATAAGAATTTCAACTGCTATATAGCTTTAAAGCACTGTTATATATATACATATTCTTTTGCTGTACCGTAATCTGAAAATGTAATATTTAATATTAGGATATCTCCAGCAGCAAATCTGCACATAATTAGTTCCGAATATAGAATGTGTATGTCTTTATCATTAACCAAGTTACGTTTGTTCCCTAAAAGTAATCGTAAGCAGTTAGTAAATACCATTTTACTTTAGTATTGAACTGTCGACCATTCTCTTGAATAACATTATACCAAAGCGATGCAATTTAGAACGAATAAAAGAAATATATTACAGAATTTCCAGTTTCTAGTTTTCTAACCCTATTTGTATCACTGCTGCCAAAAGCTGATTATAAAAAATAGCTGCTTTGAGGAAGGATGAAATTAAGTAGGCTTATGATGTCCAAAATTTAAGCATAACTGATGTTTATGAGAATGACTTAAGAAAATCTAAATCCCAATGGCTGAAAACGTTATATACGAGTCTAACACGGTAATGCCGTAACAGAAGAATGCAAAAGAAGACCGAAAAAAAACAGCTTAAAAGAAAACAGCGCAAAGCATAGTTTAGGGAAAAAATTAAAGTAAAAAAGCTATTTGGCGGTTTAGTAAGGTGTGTGGTTGCCTCTGCTGGTCACAGATGCAGTGAAAGATTGCTCATATATGTGCTATGAGAGTGTGGATGAGCTGTGGACTCAAAGAGCTCCAAACGGAGATCTCTTTTGAGTTCTGGAACGGAGTTTGCTGGTTTTCAGAGAGGGCTGCAATTTGTATCCCGAGCACATCCCATGCACGCTTAATATGATTAATATCAGAAGTGTGAGCGGTCCACGCATGCGCTGGATATTGTCACTTTCCAAGATGTGTTCGACCAGGATCGTACAGGGAGAAGGCGCGTTATCGCTCATGAATATGAATCCAGGCCGACAGCATTATGTAAAAGGTGAACATAAGGCTCAAGGGCTTCGCCTCTGTTCATTTTAACAGAAAGAGAGGCCGTGTCAAAGAAGTGGTGGCTTATGCGACCATCCAGCATTATGACTGCCCACTATAAGACAAACTTTGAAGCAAAATTTTGTATTTCTGTCATGTTCTTGGGTGACAACGAATTCCACGTTCTCCCCATATAGTTATCTGACAAGAATCAGGGGAATAAGTTTCAAACAGTTTTTCTCCACCACACATTTTGATAATACATACGTTCTCTCACATTTTACACACTATGCCTAAATTTTGGGCGTCAGTCTATATATGGTTAGCATCACCTCATAACACTTGTATGCGGAAAAATTCGGTTATTATTAAATTTTACGTATATGTATGTGTAAAAGAACGTTTATGAAATTACTCTTATTATATAGTTTTCTATTTAGAAATGTAAAGAAAGGCACATAGGGGTAATTCCAACACAGGGCTATATCAAACACAAAATCGAAAAAAACTCACCAGGCAGTTTCAGATTTTTCCGAAATTTTGTGTAAATGATTTATAGATAGGATAACTCCAAATCTCAATTTTGAAGGTTCTACGGTAGTTAATTACTGCGAAATTAATTATGCAATTTTTTATGTTTTCTGCAAGGAAGGCCTTTTTTTCTCTGAATTTCTTAAATAACTCCTTACCTTTAGAAGTTACTCAAGTGAAAATTTGTTTCCCGAGTTAATTTTTTAAGCTTATTTCTAAAATGTTATCAAAATTTGCGTACCTTCTATAGTTTATGCATGAGCATTTCATTTTCTAAAAAAACGTAATGAATTTTTTTCGGCATGTTTGATCAGAAACACGTTTTAAATTTTTATATGTTGTTAAGATGGTGTACCACTACATCCCAAAAAAATTTCATCTTGGCTTTCTGCTTAGGAGCTGAACAAAAAATTATTAAATTTTCATGTTACTTTTCGTATATTTTGTCTAGTAAAAATTTTTAAAAAGCGTGTCAAAGAAATGAATATGCAATTCAGAACATATAATAATACCTTTATTCTTCAAAGTAATCTCCATTATTTTGCAGCACCTACCGCCAACGACCATTGGTAGCGCATGGATGCCAGCAGCATAATACTCATCTTTCGAAACGATGCAGTCATCAATAGATTTTCATACTTCGTCCACTGTGGGGAAATGTACAGAAGAGAAGACATTGTTCATTGGTTAAAGTAGGTGTTAGTCCGAAGAGGCTATATTAGTCTATATTCCGGATATTCTAAAACTTCTCAGCCAACTTTACTAACATGTCTTTGGCCGGTTTACGCAACATTCGGCCTTGCATTGTCATGAAGCAAATTGTCGGAGTGCTAACATTTTTCAATAAATGGACGTTTACGATTGATTTCCTGCTTCACTCGCAGGAATGGTTGTTCATAGAGTTAAGCAGTTACACTTAAACCGGGTTCCAATAGTTTCCCTAATAACACGACCATGCCCTATGACTGAAATGCTACCATGCAATACAGTCACAATAGAATTACAAACAGTGGCAGCGACTCTGCAGCAGGGTTACCATAGCAACCCTGTGTCCACCCGAGGTGACTGCACAATGCGACCCTTCGTTGCAGTCGCAATGCGACTCTAGTGCAACAACAAAAAATTCGGGAGAAAGAATTTCCTAAAACACGCACCACATCTCTTACGGAAGGGAATGCCCCGGTATCAAACACTCGAAGAACTAGTTCCCAGCACAACGTGCCACGTTATGTACCGTGATCACCTTGCTCCGATCGTTTTAAAAAGTAACTGACTGCAAGAGTTAGTTCTGAAAACTAAAATTTTTCTGGAGAATTTTTAAATGGAGGGAAAATACCATAATGAATAAACATAAATTAAAAACTTGGATATCTTTTTTTCATAAATTCTTTTTAGCAGCTAATGCGCTGTTTCATTTAATTATTCATTCGGAAAGGCTAATGATTGAGCATTTTTTCTTCTGTTATGAAATAAATTTATAAAGCGCTACTACTCGCATAACACGCTACTTTCCTTTAATATACATATTTCATTCTCGGGGCTACTGAATAATTACACATAATATAAACACCACAATACAAACATTTATTTAGGTAAAAGTGCGCGTTACAGAATTCTATTACAATATCAACAAACATCCTCATCGCAAACAGTGTTGCCAACGAGTCAAAAACAAAAGTATATATAGACAGGGAGTGGAGGAAGGAAGGAACATCATGATGCAATATCTGAATGAGGGAAAAAAGTGTTCAGAGTTTGTGGGATGTTACAGTCTTCCTCTCAAGCTGTATGAGTCGTCCTCGGCATACAGCCTGCCTTCCTGAATTGCTGTTTCCTGGTTGGGACAGGCCGTTGTTCATTAGGTCCTTGTGTGCATCTTGGTTGGTTCTGCAACGCTGGAACCTTCTTTTTGGGGCGTCCTCTGCCTCGTAAGGGATTTATAGGAGTAGCTTCCGGTCCTACATAGGGTGTCAGGAATGATACATGGTAACTGCCTATGGGAGTAGAATCATCATTAGCAGTTAATCTATAAAAGACTGGTTATCTCTGTGATGAAATTGTGTACGGGGCATCATGCCTTGGCATGAACTTAGATGTTCTATTCTTTTTGGACTCATTGTGAGGGTGAACTCTCACCCATACTTTATTACCTATGTTTAACGGGGGTGCCCTTCTGAGTTTCTTATTCGTTTGTTGTTTTTGTTGGTCTTGATGAGTCACCATCAAGACCAACACACATGCCTTCCCAGACCTGTTTGCTAAACTTGGAAATCTTTTTTAAGTAGGGCGTGATTATCATGCGTGATGAAATTATCTTTTTTCCCGTTGCTTCTAAAATCGCGGCTAATATCGACTATTGTTCGTATCTCACGCCCGAACGTAAGGTATGCTGCAGTTTGACCGGTAGAACTGCATTTTGCAGAATTTAGGGCGAATATAATGACTGGCAACTTTTCACACGAAGTTGTGTGATTGTTACCAATTAGCATAGATAATCTGGGCTAAAGATCTCTGTTTTTCTTTCCATGAGGTTAGCTTGTGGATAGTAAACAGGGGTTAAAGACGGTTTTATTTTCAACAGGAAACAAACTTATTTCATTACCGCACTAATGAATTCTGGCCTTTGACACTGAGGGCACGTCTTGGTAGTCCGTATCTCAGAAAATCTTCTTCGATTAAAGTGATTGCACACTCTTTAGCTGTGGCATAAGTTAGTGCGAACAGTTCCACCCATTTGGTTGCTCAGTGTGGTGGAGTGAAAGGAGCAGTCGTGACAATGTGTTTTTAAAAAGATAATTCGGATGCTGTTCCCATGGAAAGGCCACACAGGTGGACAATAAATTACAAGAAGCGCCAGGCAGTCGACATTTTGGACACTGTAAGCACAATGAACTGTCAACGTTAAAATATTTATGGCAGTCCCGAAAATGATATGTAAATTTGGAGGGGTATATTACCCCAGTGCCCCACCGATAAGACCGTGATTCGGCGGAGGGCGTCGATAATTCCCCGATGCGAGCAAATCAAAACCCCAGCCAATGAAGTAACGATCGAAATACCTAATCGAAACCCCAGCCAATGAAGTAAGAGGGGCTAAAAAGAAACAGCCCCGTGAGAAGAAAAAAAAGCAGGGGTGCAGAAAAAAAAGAAGAGAGTGTCGAAGCAGTGTGGCGAAGGAGTTGTGTTAAAAGAGTGTGTCGAAGCAGTGCGTCGAAGCAGTGTAGCGAAGGAGTTGTGTTAAAAGAGTGTGTCGAGAGAGAATGTCAAAGGAGCGTTGCTTGGTGATGACCTAAAAGAAAAAGCGGTTCCAACAGTGCACGCAATGGCGAAAGAAAAGTGTATGAATCCAGATTTAGCAACTGAGCGCTAGCTTAAAAGCCGATCGTGCTCTGCGAAAAGATGGCTACCTCATCATAATGGTGAATATACAAAATATTTATTTTCTCCCTGTGTTCGAGCCTATCGTGGGTATATACAATCCTCCAAAACCACATCTCCCCAGATACTTGTTTGACTAAACTTATTTGGATATTGCATTTTGATTAATGTTATTAGAATGTCTAAGAATAAATAGATTTTATTTGCGGCTCATATAGCTTTTAGATTATTTCAGTGTTTAGATGTATTCCATTATTTTCCTTTTTTTTGTGTATTTCTAGAAGTACTTGCCAGGTAGATTATTTGCGGCACAATCCCACCTTACGATCATCTTTGGCCTTAGCATTCATCAAATTTTTATTGTTTTAAAATTCCATGTAAGAAAATGACCACACTCAGTCCTCTACTATGAGTACCCACCTTTTATCGTTGCTTTTTGGCAACTGTCCAGATAGATTTATAGAAAGAGTTTCAAATAGTTGATTATAGATGGGGTTTTGCAACAGTCCAGGTGATTTTTGGTTGCTAGGTTTATAACGACAACATTCAGGAGAGTTCTTTATATATTCAGTAATGTATCTTCGCATACCAGTCCAGTACTACCGCTTTAGAATTCTGTCATACGTTCCCTTAATTCCGTAACGACCTGCGAACGGAAAATCATGATGATCTTTTCGTAAGTTTTCAGTAATCGACACAAAGGCGCATCTGGCCGTAAGGCTTAGGCACTAGCATTACTGGTGAGGCCCAAGGAGACTAACATTCCTCAAATGTCCCATTGGCTAGTAATTCATCTAGCTCCTTATTCAATAATTCTTTTTTCGGTGGAGACATGCGATAAGTTGGAGCAGCGATAGGAGGGTTATTTCCCTTATGAGTCTAATGCTGTATCATAGGAGTTGGATCTTCCACTAAACGAAAGATATCGCCATACTTCCATACCAATTTATTTAGTTCTGCTCTTTCTTCCTCGGTTGGATGTTTTCCCTCACATTCTCATAACCGCAACGTGTTAACTTCTGGAGCATTTTATACACACTCAAATGATTTAAAAGTGAACTAAAGCTACATTTTTGACCCATATACGCTACTGAAATATACGTGCCACGTGGATATGAAAGGAAATTTTCAACTTTATGCACAGATACTTAGCCAATAATTCGATCAATTATAGAGCCAGTAATTCGATCATTATTAAAGATGCCGAAAAACCCAGAATATTCCTAGTCATCAATGAGATGGCAAGACATAACAAAGAGAAGGTCACCCAATTATTGAAGATAAAACTAGCCAAATTACAGTAAACCCACGTGATAGAAAATTAGTTCCACAGAATTTTAACCTATGTGCGTCCGTGTTCGGTCATGAAAAGAATAAAGTATTGGACGTGTACAGGAAGACCGTTAGACACAGATGCATATCATACAGTGTAAATGGAATACATGAGAAACAGATGTTTCTTAATAGCTAGGAAAGTCAAAGAAATGTAACCGACTTCGAATTATTATTGCCATAGAGAAACGGATAAAAGAATAATTTAAGCATGAAATTGGGTTAGATAAGCAGTTATTTGAAACTGAATAGGTGGGAAAAAGCGTTATAGAAAATTTTGAAAGCCTAAGTAATTAAAAATGAGAATGGAAAATTAACGTTAAAATGCTTGATTTAAAATATATTAAATTTAAGGAACTGAAAACAAATTATAATTAATATGAAATATGAGATCTTCATCACACCTGCTTTTAAAATATTAGTTAAAAAAACCTCTAACACATATTTTAACTCTTCCTTGACAAAAACTACAATTAAAGTTGAATTTGGAAAATAAAGTTTTACATAAGCGTTACCTGCCTGAATTTGAAATACTTCCAAATATTCTAATTCCACTTTATGTGTTCTATTCAAGCTACCAGATCTGTTTAAGTGTAACTTTAAATGGAATGAACTATTTAATTCTTTATAATCAACTAAAGAAAGCGCGCATCAATTTATCAATTTCCATCATCGGATTTCGAATAATTTGAGGCTGTTTCTAAAGATCCATCCCGCTATAATGGCGTAATCTGTTTGATGAATGGTGATGAGCTGAAACGCGTCCATGGAAATCGAATTTCACGCTACCGACTTCGGTACCTCGAGAGAAACAGCTATTAGGACTAAGCACAACAGAATGCAGTAGTGGTATTTTTCATTTTATGAGAATTACTATCTTTTGAAAGTCACCGGTTGGCAACGAAGCCGATAGACGATGAATGCTTCTTCTTACAAAGCCTTTACTTGGCACTAATAAATGAAAATTTAAATTTCATTTACTTCACTGTTACACTAAAAAAATATTAAATATGCTGTTTAATCAATGGGAATGCAGTATTGAAGAGAGAATTTCTCTTATGTTCGTATTCTAACTTCGGTACTCAGATCTTTTGAATTATAGACAAAGTTTAAATAAAGGATTACTTAAATTAGGATATTACCTTTTTATTTACAAAAGCCGATTTATTTTTGCTTTAATCGTAAGATTTATTAAATTAATCTGTAATATAATCGACATGTTTATATGTTTATTTAGTTGACGAATTGAAGTTAAATGTACGCGCGCGGAAATTCATAAACTGCCTAATAACACAAGTCTTAACCTGACATGTTCCACATTTTGCGGTCAATTTTACTCTTCATCATCACCAAACGTACTTGATGGTTCCATTGAGCGCTACATAAAAAACACCCTTGTTTAATTTCTTTATATATATTATGCCATTAAGTATTTTGCATTTTCCATCACTTGAGAAAAACATGTTTTTCTCTAGTATATGCAAATGGTTTATCTATCTTTCCAGTAGCTGGAAAAGAGGCATCATAGGTTTTCGTGTTTTTTGTGTTCTTAACCGAACAAAGAAAAGTCTAATAGTCTTAAAAGTACACGGTAATATCGATAATAGCTCATTCAAGATAATGCATTTCCCAATGAGAGATATCACAACCGGGATGTCATTTGCTTTCACCCAAGAGTACAAACTGCAAGAATTGTCAAATTTGTTAAATTATCGGGATATTGTGTGTACTGTACATTTTAAAAACTTTCCCTCACCACCACTGCCGGTATATTCCAAGTCAAATCCAGTTAATTATTGGCCTATTAATTTAATGACCTAAGATCTATCCCATTACTTTCGAATGAACAGAACTGTCCCTTAGCATGCGTAAGTCTGTCTGAATAAAAATGAAAAGGAAAATACCGACTATTGCTGCAGTTTTTGTTATTTTAGAAGCCATTTACAAACAGCACCTAATCTAGTTCTTCTTTGCTTAATAGATCACGTACCATCATAGGAAAACTTCTTTCGAAAATGCAAAGATTGAGCCATAAAAAAATTGATTTTTAAGCTTAAATTAAACATTTTAAAGTCATTCATACAGAAATAGAAATACTCATCCATGTTCATTGGATATAGCGTTAGTGTTAAAACAATATCCATCAAGTAGGTAGCCCAAGCGGTAGTCCTGGGTTCGACCCCCCAGCTCTGGAATTTTTCGCATAGTTGGTAAAAATTAATCAGCCTAAACACTCCAACTTGCCTAATATACTTGAAAGGTTGATACAACCCCTTTCTAAAAATATGTATCTACCTAATGTTTTACCATTTATAATTTTTATCCATTTTAAGATCACGTATAAGGACAAAATACAGTAATTTTAAACTATAGTAAAATACTTGTACTTCTTGATGTGACTAATGCAATATTAAAGTCAGCAAATTCTCTACGTTAGTATAGAGAAAAGATGTGAGTGGATTTTTCCTGCCTTAATCAGACCGTTAGTTTAAATAGTACACAGCCCGCAATATCTCACAATCCTAACTTTCAAAAATCCTTTAATAAGCAGCCTGGCTTTCAAAATTTTACTTTTTCTAAAATTTATCTGAAATAAAAATATTAAATTTACCTCTCAAGAAAAAAAAGAACAAATTTGAATTTCCTCACTCATTTTATTTATAATTTCAATTAAATCCATTTGCAATCTCACCTGTTATGTATTCACCTGTTAAATGCTTGAAAATTTCACACGTTGCTTAAAATTTAATGAAATAGAGGGGAGCTGTGACGCGCCTCAGTACCAGACAAAACAGAAACTCATTGGTCATTCTGCTTTCACATCATCGTCCGGCTCCGTCTCAGTTATGGCTGTCAGGCGTAGTACTTTTTCAGCAATTACTTCTCCTCTTGTCCAGCTCTGGGTCAATCTCAAGAAGTGATCAGACGTAGGAGGTTTTCAGCACCCTCTCGCTTGCACATCATCGTCCGGCTCCATCTCATTTATGGATGTCAGACATAGGAGGTTTTCAACGCTGGGTACCGTGGTCCCAGAGATGCAAGTTCTTGGCAAAACTTCTCTCTTCCCGTTCTCTTTTCTTCATCTCTATGATTTTAAAGCCCCCTTTCCGTCTTCTTTTTAGGGATGTCTTCCTTTTTCCTCTTTCTTCTTTTCCGGCAATTTCCCTCTAATTAGGATTCAGTTGGCTCTGGTTCCTCCGCTTTTGCATTTTTCTTTTAACTCTTCTTACGGTTTGGTGATTTATTTTAGGAGTTGTTATGTCGTTCTTCCATTCACCTTCTAGCTTGGTTTCACATTTAAAATGCCTGACCCTTGATTTGCCCCCTCTGTACACAACTTTCCCACGTCCATTTTCTTATCATAAGTATTCGCAATTTATGGGGGCAATATTGCCTGTCTTGCTTCTTTGGCCAACACTGTCATTGCTGGCGAGACCTTGTCTACGGTTATATTTCTTTTTTAGTCAAGCCTGTCACTTATTTTCCTCTATAACAGCCGTCATAGTGCTGTTAGTCGTACGATTAAATAAATGAAATTTCCAGGATTTAATGAAGTATCCAGATATAATCTGCTGTTTCTTTATTTATTATGCTATCATGCAGGCTGTAAAGCTGAAAAAATTCTCATAACTTTATTTTTAAATAATCAGTAATTAAAACATTTTTATATTTAGTTTCGTTATTGACACGGAATGAACCTTTCTCATTTTGTTTTGCCCCTCTCCCGTAAAATTTCGAAAATGTTAGAAGTCCCCCTTTAAAATCAGCCGATTTTTATAGACATTGCTCTTCATACTCCCTAGATAATATTTATGCTCTTTGATTAATTGTTTTAGAAACAATTCCACATTCTTGAATTGTTAATACTCTGTTGAAGGCAAGTTTAAAAATTGTAAGCGCCATTTATGTTTATTAAGCCTATCAGTTTACCACCATTTTTCCCGCCAATTAAGTAATGCCTTTTAATTAGAGTAAGGAATATGACATGGAGTTAGCATTTATCTGAAAGCTGCAATACGTTTCCATAGGATAATACATTGTCGGCAGCCTCTTTCAAATATTGCATACCTTAACTTGTGAACAGACATCAAGTTTTATATTGGACTTTAATATAAAAAAGTTGTAAAATACTCTCCCTGAAGATCCTCCAAAGCTTAAAAATTAAGCAATTTACTTTCAAACTATGTTTTGATTTTGAATACTTTCTTATTGACACAAAAAGAAACTTAAAACAATCATAAACGATATCACAAGGTTATATATATATATATAGTGAATGCTAGTTTTTCCCATTCATCTAATTATGCACTTTAATAACAGTAGCATCTTCAATCATATAATGATCTTAAATATCATAGCGTACAGCGATATGACGAGCTCTTATTCATCAATTCTGCATCATGAGAGACAAACAATGGTAGAAGCTAATATATGATGTGATGATCGGGATCAGATGACAGAATAATAATAAGTTCCTGAAAACTGATAAGAATACGGAATGAATTTTGATGCTGAAGAAGTCATATTATTAATGGTATTTCCAAGTTCATCAATTTCTTAATAATTAAATGCATATCCGTATATTGCTCTTGGTGTCGTTATACCTTATTTGTCATTCATTGTAATCTACCTCTTGAATTACGGATGAATCTCGTGCATTGAAGTATGGTAAACATGACTCCAAAACCTGTTAGGATAGTGATCTTAACGCATCAAAAATAGATTTCTTTGTTCTAGGTTGATATGAATATTTCGTCGATTGAATAGAGCATTATTGTTAAGAGATGCTAGATAAATACTTGTAAAAGATGAATGAAACAGTTTTACACACTCACATTGTAAATACAAATTATTTTCAGATAAATATCCTCATTAATTATAGTACCAAGAAAGTCATCTACTCCAGGAAAAAGTTTAGAAAACAGTTAATATTTTTGTGTAAAAACTTAAAAATAGCAATAATACAGTAAATTAAACAATAATTATTTATCAATAAAAAAAAATAATAATTTTTAATAAAATGATAATGTTTATTAATCGATATTGATTGTTGAGAAGAAAAGTTTTAATTCCGTAATCCGTCGTTCCTTTGGATTTTTGCAATTAACTTATTTGCATTGCGTATCAAAATCTATACTGAGTCTCAGATGTATAATGTATGTTGGAATGTCGCCATTTTCAATAGTTTTTCTTTCTTTTTTTTTATGTCATGCATGTGCTACTTCGTTTGTAAAACTACATTTTCAGTCATTAATGGAGGTAGCACTTGAAGCAGAATTTAAGCATGCATCTGTATTGATTTTGTAGAAACGTCACAATATATGTTAAATTGCAAATGCAGATACCATTTGAAACAAAGTTTTTAAAGCCTATGTGTGTTGCCTTATTTTTCACAGCGATCCGGCCTATTACTAGTTATGCCACCACCGTATGGACTTTCGGAGCAAAATCGCACATCAAATCACTGCAAACTAAACAAAGAGGAATAGTAAGAGATAATTCGTGAAGTTAGCCACTTCCTAAGAAATACAACCATTCAAAATGGCCCGGCCATTGTCCCTATTAATCGCACAATTCAAAGACTTGGAGACAATTTTTACAAGTTTCCCCAGCATTCATAATGGCGTTTTTGACAAACGCCGAACTAAGCTTTTGTTATCCATCTAACGGTAAAAGTCCTAGGGCGTTTTTTGCCCAATGCTCACCTTTCCTAGATACACAAAATACACAAATTTTAGGTACATCAAGCCGTGGCATGCACAATAATTAAAGATATTATTTAAATAGTATGACCGCACTATCCTTTAAACTTTAGTGCTTACCACTTAACCCTTTAGTAATATGTAATTAAAATATTCTGAAACTAAAGAAAGCTATATGTATAAAAGGAAAAACCTTTTAGCCTATTTTAGTCACTATCTATTCGGCCGGACTGTTCATACAGAACACTTCTTACTGATATTAACTAAACCTTTAACGTTTTGAGGACTCAAGACAAGGTTGAAAATACACTGTGGAAATCTGTACATACTGGAGTTAAGACCAAGTGCCCAGTGCACTCCTACAGGAACATTCCATCAATCAGTCAGTCATGAATTAATTTACAGCCCAAAGAAAATGTATAGGGGAACCTGGGGAGCCTTGACCACATTTTCAGAAAAACATTTTTGTAAATTTTATTTTGGCAACAAAATAATCCTATTATACTGCAATTTAAAGGAAATTTTATTATCATTAAGAATATATTTATGATAATATAAATTGTGCATTTCTTCTTTTCTGAATTTAATATTTTTTTAAACGTTGGAAAGTGGGTCAAGGCTCCCTTTATAAGGGGGCTCTGACCCATGGTATGGGAGGCTTGGCCCAGGCAATAATGTATAATTTTAAAATAAGATAAAAGTAAATCTTTTTTAT
Organism: Cheiracanthium punctorium; assembly: GCA_038373885.1. Lineage (NCBI taxonomy): Eukaryota > Metazoa > Arthropoda > Arachnida > Araneae > Cheiracanthiidae > Cheiracanthium > Cheiracanthium punctorium. Next base: position 2,199,632 of record JAWZYV010011619.1, read on the forward strand.
TAGTTATATAAGCATTAAGTATAAAATCTTCAGTATGATAATTGAACACTCTGCTGTCATCATAACTTCTGTGGAGTACTTTTTAGGAGCATTTCCTTTTGGTTTATGAAAAAATGGCATCCTGAGAAAAAAATAATACTTATTATTAATACAGCATTTCAAAACATCTCATTTTTATATTAATATTCACAATAAAATGAATCAAAAGAAACATCCAGAAATTAATAGTTTTTCAGTAAAGATAACATTTATAACCCCCCCCCCACACACACACACACACAAATAAATAAATAAATAAATAAAATTTGGTAATCTCTTTGTATAAATCTAGAAAATTATTATACTTGAATTATTCATAATTTACTTTTTAGTATTAAATTCTGAAACAATTTTTATTGGACAATAATTGGTAGGTAACTTTTTGTCAACCACCTATCCTATTGTAAACATATAAAATTATTTATATTCATATCTAGGTATTATTTTAATTATGACAATGTTTGAAAAGCAGTATTGCTATATTTTCAAAACTATTTGACTAAGGGAGCCGTGACCCAGTGGTCAACCCTCCCTTACATACAGTGGGTCAAGCCTCCTCATCACGCCATTTTGTAAAGAATGGTGCATGGTGATTTGAAACCTGATTCTTTCTGTAAACTTTTTTACTTTAATAATAGCTTAATATGACAGTATTTATAAAATCCCACTAGCTCAAAGTTCATTCAATTACTTTCTTTGAAAAACTCTTACAAAGTGTGTTTAAAATACTTACTTTTTAGGCAGAAAAACTTTCTTTCTTGTTTAAAGAAAGGAGGGAAATAAACTGTGGAGTGGAAATAAACAAGAAAAACTTTCTTTCTTGTTTATTTCCACTCCACTATGAACTGACTGGATGAAACTATGATGGGTGTCTGATTACATCAGTAGCTTTGACTGCCATCTAGTGAGGGAAAGCTAAAATATTTTTAAATACTGAAATTCAAGGGTGGGTCAAGCCTCCCTTATGGTCAAGGCTCCGCAGGTTCCCCTAATGTGAAACTCTCTGTGTCAATGTAAAGCCCTATTTATTTATTATTGTAAACAAAATGAATAATTTGTTCCGAGAATTAAAAAAGAATTTTAATGACATTTTAAAATTTTCCAAAGAGAAATATAAATTTATATTTTACTTACAACTTATTAATAAATGTGATAAACAGGAGCAGCTTAATTAAAGAGTTAAACGCTATATTTGTTTCCTGTGTAGAAATACGCGTGACTTTATAAACATTCAAGGATAGTTTTGTTAAAAAAGAGTCTATGCAATAAAACCGCTGCTATTTTAAGTGAAATCCATTATCCACTCAATAAAATATCATTCAATAATCATATTAACTAAACATAATATTAATATTCCATCTTCAGACGTTATTAATAAATTTTGGTCAATTTTATACGCCCTCATAAATTTATTATAACGATAATATTGTTTAAAAAATATTTTTGTTCAGTTAGAAGTACAATGTTCTAACTCAAAATAGGACAGGGTGAAAAAAAAGATCGGTAACGGACAAAATTTTAGACATAAATAGAACTCAGTATCACATTATCAGTACATAATTATGCGATGTACCTGAAAGAGTAGCAATTTCGATTCGTTGTGATGTAAACTTGAGCTCTAATAAACATAATCTTTTTACTTTAATTTTAGAAGATTCGTACCTTGTATGAATTAGATTCGTCATTACGTTTTTTAGGATTCGACTTGTGACTTTCCCTTTTCCCGCGTAAGAAGAAAAATATTATTCATTATAGAGAAAGATTTTTGAACTAGCATGTAGTATAAAAACGAAGCATGTCATGACTAAGGCATTAATCAAGTTCTATTGTTTTCATTCGTAATGTAGTCCAATTCAATTTCAATTTCAAACAGAACTGTAAAACGACTTTTTATCCTCCACAGAAACGGCCCGGTCGAAGATAAATCAATTTATTTTAAGAATTTCAGGGTTGGTAACAATTGTACATAGTATCATTAAAGGTAAAAATAAATTAATAATGCATTTAGAGAGATAAACTTACCATGCAAGGCTTAAATTTTGAGACATGTATGAAACGAACTTTCTCAGTTATTTGCTTCCTTTATAATTTGATAAGCACTGCTGTTAAATTCTACCGAGATTAAAATTTTTAGATCATTGAGTTACAGATTTAAGGTATTCATGTATTATATACATATTTCAAATAATGAGTAGAAATACTCATAATTTTTCTCTAGGTTATAGGAGATAGCACTTGATGTAATTATGAATGTTATTCATCATGAGAGTAAAAGAACAACAATTTTCATTTAAGAACTTATTTACAAATATTTTATATTATTAATTAATCATTTACATTATTCAAAGTACTCAAATTAAAAATTACTCCGATAATCATTAACATTACAATATCAAGTCTTTGCGTTATTAGAGAAATAAATACAAAAATAATAATTCGAAATTATCCTAAAACAGTATATGATTTTAACAATCAATCAATATAGTTATATCTGCTGGTAATTAAACTAACTCAAGAGTAATTTTTTATTTTCCATACAACGAGGATCTGGCTAAGAGTTGAAAGGCCAGAATAAAGAAGAGCTCTAAAACACAGTTAAGGGCCGGCTTGGATAACTCGTGGCAATGCTCTTTTAAGGAATCAGGAAGCAAGTCTATCGAAAAGTCAAATGTCTGAATCTTCATCATGATTATGCCAAAAAATACCTAAAACAGTACTTGTACACACGTTAATGATACAAGTACAAGTGTTTTCTCTAAAGTTTTATATTAAATTTATCTATTTGTGTATCTATAACTACACACGCACACACACACATATCTATATGTATATGTACGATATATATATATATATATATATACACACCGAAGAACCCTTACATTATGATCTCTCATCTGTAAAACATGGAGAGCACGTAAGTAAGTGAGATTGATATTTCAATGTTGCTGGAGAAGACAAGGAATCATTCTTGCACTTATCTTTGTGAGTGATGGAAAAGGCTGTTGATCTAAGCAAATTTGATAGAGAGTGGATTGTAATGGCCCGAAGACTCAGAACGAGCATCTCCGAGACTGGACGACTGTTCGGTTGTTCGCGAACTGCCGTTGTATAAAAAGTGAATTAATGACGGTGAAACCAGCAATAGACGCCGAGATGTTAGGCATCCGCGCATCATCAAAGGAAGATGACGCTGGAGACTGTTTCGCCTAGTACAGCAAAATAGGTGGAAGACTGTGAATCCGCTGACAGCCCAATACAGTGCAGGTTCGAGTACTAGTGTTTCTGAACTCAAAATTCAGCAGATACTGTTGGATATGGGACTGCGGAGCAGACGTCCTACTCGTGTACCTCTGCTTATCAAGTGTCATTCTCAACTACATCTACAGTGTGCATGGGAACATCGAGACTGGTCCACGGATATATCGAAGAGAGTTGCTGGTAGGAGGAATTCCGGTTTCTCCTTCATCAAGTCGATAGTCTTGTCAGGGCACGCCATCTTCTAGGAGAACAGCTGCTCCACTCTCTCCAGCAGCTCAGAGTTCAAACATCATAATGTTCCAAGATATCGAATTTTTGTGGCCGCTGCTTCAAGTATCCGACTACGTTCGAGATAATTTTTTGTTTTAAGTTACAATTTAGATTATTTGTATAATTTTCAAGTAAATTGTAGAGTTGGGAAAGGAAATTTCCCAGAAAATTATTTATAATTGGCATACATTTTGAGAAATCGGGGGTTTTATAGTGAATATTTATTAAAATCTTTCAAAACTGCTAGCACTGTACAAACAGTTTTATTGAATGAATCTTAATTCTTTTTAAAAATGAGGTATATATGAGAGGGATATTTGAAATGACGAAAAAACAAAGGAAATTTTTTTACAGGAAAATAAAGTATGGGCAATTACATTGCTGAATATGCATATTTTGTTTTAAATTTGCGGCCTGTTGTCAACACTAAACCTTAAAATAGAAGGAAATAGTTATGTGAGAAAATGAAATATTGAGTATTTCATAACAAATAATATCTTAAAGATATAATTTTATTAAAAAAATCTTTCTTAATATAGAAGTTATGGTGTTAATAGTGATATGAAAATGCCTAAAACAAAATACTGAGTTCACAGTTGATGATGTGTTTTTAAATGTCTGTAACTCCCATTTCAAACGTCGCAGGATGAAAAAGAAAACGGTTTTAAAAACAGAAATGTACAGTGCACAAGATTTGTGAATAATTTCATTTTCGGCTGAAATTCGATGTTTTCGGGGTTAGCGGATACCTTAATATTTGATACAACCTGTCTCCAGTATATACCGAAAACTTGTGGCATCCTTGCCCAGGCGAGTTGCGGGTGTTTTGAAGACCAAGGGAAGAGCATCGCGGTGTAGGTGGTCAGGTGGTCATAATGTAATGGCTCCTGATGGAGTAGGTGGTCATAATGTAATGGCTCTTCGGTATATATGTACAAAAATCTCTGCTTCAGCAGTTTAAACTAAATTTGTCTTAAGATCGCTTCTTAAAGTGCGCGTTCCTTCAAATTTTTGCAGTTGCATTGCAACATACAGAATTGATAAACTGTGCTCTTTCAATTTTTGAGTGTCGTTCTTATAACACTTTAGTAAAAATATTAAGCCGTTTGCACGAAAATAATGGATGTTTTTGTTACGGAATATTTCAAATAAATTATAGCAATACTATATTCGTTAAGAATAACATTATTTATATAAAACAGAGCAAGTCGAATTCTACGAATGATATTACATAATAATTTGGACCTTCTATTTTCCTTTATTTTTAGCTTTTATGTTTTTGTTTAAATTTTGTTCCTGTAGGGGTGCTTCTATTGTATTTTAGAAATTTCTTAAAATGATTAATATTTTATAAACAGATACAATGAGTTCGAGCAAAAACTTAATTCGGATTTCATTCTTTTTCTTTGCTTTTTTAATACATCAACAATAGCAACTAGACCAAAAAAATAACAGAACACTTACAAACTAAATTAAATTCAACCTGCCTCAAACATTTCGGGAAAAACAAATTAAATGGTTGAAAATCAAACGGCAGATTTTTCAAATACCGCCTGATGGAAAACAGTGCGTTAGGTAATATTTCCGTACATTATGCTTTCAATTTTCTGAATGATGCTTCTAACATTTCCAGGATGACTGCACTTAGTCGAAATGTCGATTAGTAAGTCCATCCACTTTGAACGTACGGTAAATTTTAGCAATTGCTCTTAGCTTTCTGTTAGGATAACACTTGAAAATAACTTTCATCATTTTCTAGATGAGCGTTCCCTCAAATTATTTCCCTTTCTGCTTGGATAATGATTGATGATCAAATCTAGATGTTCATTTTCAGTCACAATTTTACACGCACTTTTCATAATATCATTACTAAATGGACAAGTTATTTGACTGCTTAAACATAAGTAAAACATAATGAAAAACAATGTTATATATATTTTTTTCTAAGCATGTGAAAAGTTCAGAATAAAGAGAATTACAAATTATATTAAATTGGTTTGTGAAATACAGTTGTTAATGTCAGTCTAAAACTTTATCATTTTTTAAACTTTCAATTCAATTGGAAATTAAGTATTTTACGTTCAAATACAATAAATAGAATTTTTGTTTTCGGAAATGCGAAAACTTGTTGTTTTTATATTCACAAATTATGTTGTTTTTATAATCACAGTTAAAAGACCAAGATATTTATTAAAAAAACTTCATTAAAATTCATTGATGAAATGATATATAATTATTATGATTCCTATGAAGTTATTTCATTTTCGGATATCAATTCAATAGCCATTCAAATTTACTTGTACTTACAACTCAATTTTTAATGACATTTCACATTTTTATACTATAATAACATTACACGTAGTTATACAGTATTAAAATTACACACACGATAATTAACGAGCCAAAAATACTACCCTGTATAAAAAAAGGTTATTCATATAGTATAAGCAATTTCACTCACCTACTAATTCCCACTACATATTCACAGATTCATATGCATATCGCATTTACGTAATATTACATATATTTTGGGTTATATTTTTGGAGAGAGATGAACGACTATTATGTTTCAATGATAGAAAAAAAAAGATATGTATAATACAATTTTATGAGAATACGACTTTTCTCTGTTACTGTCAATATACCAAAATGCAATTTCTCTTTTAAATCACGATACTTTTATATCAGGCTGTTCTAAACCTACACTAACATTAGACAAACAGGTATCACAAGACCTTTCCAGAATTATTTTAATTGTTTTCAGCTTTATAATGCGGGCAAATCACTTGAGACATTAATTTTTGGAGATACTAACGATTATCTCTGCAAAGGCAAGACACAATTTTCATATAAAAAATTAAAGAGACATCTATTAATATCTAATAATTGCATATTTTTAATGCAATACGGTTGTTATTGCATACGGTTGCATACGGTTGTTATTTTATGCAAATCTTATTTACATATTTAGTCATCTAAATCACTATAAATGCGTAAAATTTCTAACGTTTTATTAGCCAAATTACCTCCAATTATAGCTTTTTTATAGTTTTAATATTCTGGCATAATCTGCAACAGGACAGTTAGCAGAAACTGCAACTAGCTTATCTACAACGGACAAAACACTCAAAATACTGGCGTTAAACAATAAAGTAATTTAAAAACTTTGTAAAATACACACATAAGATGTTATAGGTATATAGGTAATTATGAATATAAGAGCATATGAATATAAGACCTATATACCTATAACATCTTATGTGTGTTTTTTACAAAGTTTTTTACTTTATAGCTTATCTACAACTACTTGATCATATCACTAAATGGGTTAAAATAAGTTTTAAGAAAAGAAATAAGATATTATTATACCAGCTTTAGCTTGTTGTAGCTGCATTTAAATTACTTGATATAGAAGAACTAAGAAATATGCTAGTTCGAGATAGAACTTACTCCTTTTATACAAAAATCAATTTTCATTTAGACAATCTCTTTCGCACCATAGCCAAAAATATCATAATAACCATTCTATCACCGCTACGCTCACAATAACAACAACAATAACAAAAAAACATAAACATTCACTACTCAAAATACTAACATGATATTTCAAGATAACGTCAGCGACAAGAAGAATTGCGAAGTCTAAATGATATCATAAGATTGAAATTTCTGTCTTTGTAAGAATTCTCATACGTTACAATCCAGCCAAATATAATAACAGCAAGAACATTTTCTAAATATTTCTAAAGGCGTAAGAATGGAGATCTTAGCGTGATTTATTCTTAAAATTCTCGTGCTGTGAACAGCGAAAAAAGTCAGGATGAGGAAGTGATATAGATGACTTTTTTTTTATTGCATCTACGTGTGATTCATTTTAAAAAGAACTGAAATTGTAATATAGAAGTATTTTTAGAGATTCTTAAACTGTAAGTGAAAGAGAAAATACTATACTTTATTAGGTAAATTAATAAATATATATTGCTCATTAATAAATGAAGGTATTGATATTTTGTTTATCTACCATATATGCCTACTGAAATCCTTTGCCACCCTCTTAACTTCAGAACGGCTGCTGTTATATTCATAAAAGTGGTGTCTAGATAGAGTAAAGTAGTCATGCGCTACTGAAAGAAACCGCCTACGGCCTCACCTAGTGGAAAAATTTGGAGTTAGCATTTTTATCTTGAAAACGCTAAGAGATATAGGGAAAAAATCAATTACACAGTTGTTCAGCATCACCGATTTAATTAAGAAGAGACATCTTCAGCACATTAATGCTAAAGAGAGAAGGCGTAAAAACTTGTTACTGATGCTTTTGTCAGAATGTCACCAGGCATATTGTATAACTTCCAACAAGACTTGTTCTCTGATGTTATGGCAAAGCTACACAAGGGTTATCTGCCAAGGATGGAGGTTGCCTTAGTCAGTGGACATTTTAAGAGGTTCTAATGCGTAGTCAAGTTACATATGGAGAAAACCTATCAGAATTCATGACCGTTAGATTGACAGCCGCGAGACAGGCCTGAACGCTAGACCTTCACACTTCAGCCGTCTTCCATTATGAGCGTCTTATCCGATCGGCCCTCTTCCAGCAGGAAGAGCAGACCAGCGTCCAGAGTGTATTGTTGCTGTCAGAAAAAACTTTTTGGCTGAAAGATAAATGAGCTTAATGTCAGGTAAGTGCAGTTTTGGAAAATTCGACCCAACAAATGTGTGAGTTTTATTTTTTCCATCCGTAGCATTAACGTGCGAAATAATGAACATCATGTGCAAATTAAGGTGTATTTTTTACAAATCGATGGTGCTCTATCGTTTTGTAACTCACGTTTCTTTCTTATATGGTACCGTTTTCGAGATAGGAATGATGTTTCAGTAATTTTTACACCAGGTGGCGCAGTAGGCGGTTTCATTCAGTAGCGCGTGGCTACTTTACTTTACCTAGGCTTTACTATTATGAATATATCAGCAAGGCGTTTGTTAAGAGGGCGAAAAGGGACTTTAGTAAATGCTACTTTAGTGAGCGCACTGTATGTAATATATTATCCTATATTATTCAACTTTGTATTTTAAAATCAGATTGGTAAAGCATAGAACCGTGGATCTTTTCTCTCTCTCAATCTCCCCCCTTTTTTTCCCAAAATAATCTTGGATTCTGATGAAGTCATAACCGAGAAGAGACGTGGCAAGTAAATCCTCATGCAGTAGCCCCGCGCAAGTTAAAAAGTGGTCAGGGCAGACCTGAGCTGAAGAACATTTAGTGCAGATTTGAAAAGTTTTCTGTTTATTTGGACAACTGTGTCACTGTTATCTATAAACTGTGTGGCGTATTTTAAATTCTTGGAAATAAACTAGTTTCCAAACGATTCATTTGGTTGAGAGCTATTAGGATATGGCCCTTAACTGTCAGGGCATTGCCAGGAGATTTATTAGAAAACCAAGTGTGAGACAGATTCTACATAATCTCTGATTAATACATAAAATATTTATTGTTCAGATAAAGTGTATGAGAGTTGAAGACTATTTTTATGTAACCCGACAGTGTTATATCAGCACTATTACTTCAGCAGTTTCATAAAATTGTAAAAATAACGTAATTTATTTACATATTATTTTTATGATTAAGTATGTAATAAAACAACTCATCTTCGCTGCTGAAACAACTTAAAATCCATCATCAAAAAACCTTAAAGGAATTTAATAAGTGAAATAGATTAAATGTTTTATGGTTTTTATCTTGAAAATTGAAACTGATATGTGGCGATTCGAGAAAAAATGTTCAAAACATTCGTATCATTCACCTATTCGGTTCATTTGTTCTAGCAATCATAATCCGGATCATCTTACATTAGAGCAATGTTTACTAGCACAATGTTTATGTCGTTGAGCTGTCATTCTTTTGTTTAACCCAAGGCTATCCAACGGAGTTTGTTTTGCTTAATTCAAAATGACTTGGATGAATATCGGCTTTCTCGACAGTCTAGTGCCGAAAAGCAGCTGCCGCTTTTTTGTAGCAATGAGACGGAAGATGAAAATATGAATATGTTAGTAAAGTAGCCCGCAGTAGCATAGACACTAAGCTCCGCTCCCGTAAAAACATGGAAAGTGAAGCAGCACCGGCTTGGCTAGTGCTTGGGAGAGTGAACTCCTCTCTCGGCTGGACTTCTGTGAGGCCGTGTACGCTAAAGGGAGCTGGTGCATTTAAAATTTGTTCATGGCTCCAATGTCCTCCATTTTCAAAGAATCCCTCTGGGGGTGCTGATTTCAGGTGCTACGTCACTCATCTGGAATTGGTTCAAAATAAGGAGACCACGCATAGGAGGTAACGTTGATCTGCTTAATAGCACCCCCCCTCCCCCATAATGAAATGACCAACATATTCGGCCCTCTTTGTGGTCAAGTCTTAAATACGGAGCTGACACTGCCGTTAGAAGGATAAAATAGTAAATGACTAGTTACAGAGCACTTGCTTCTGCACTTATCATGTGTAAGACTCTGACATGTATAATCCAACTTTTATGCGGGTGAAATACTGGCAAAACAGAGTCGGTATTTTATAATTTTACAGCCATTGTTTTCACTACTTCTTTTTATTCTTTGAAATAATCTTAGCAATTTGTTTTTCTTTGTTCAAACTCCTGAAGGCATAATTTTTCCTAGAAGCGAGAGGACAGTCGCTATTCATCTTATTTACACTTTTCGAACATGTTCGACGTAAGAAAAATATTGTAATCATGAAGAACCTCGAGTATGAGATTTTCGATGTATTCACTCGTTTTTCGGTAAGCTGAATTCATTTATGCTATTTTTATGCTGATGTATTTATAAAGAGGGTGTTTTGGTTACTCATGGGCGAAAATTTAAGGGGTGGTAGAGGAAACCAAGACGGTTTAGAATCACATAGCTGTGGGGTCGTAAACGTTGTTTCATTTATCTGCTAATAATCACTTTAATAATCCATCTTGTAATCATTGTATAATCAATCTTGTAATCATTGAATAATCCTTGCTTTAATAATCAATCCTCTTACCAATCAATTTTAACCAAGTGCCTTTTGTGAAAAATTCATTAGTTTCTGACGAATCATAGTCAGAAAGTTCATTATTATTCCAAAAATATTATTAACAGGTATGTGAGGACGATTTTTCCGACCCTAAATTGCTATGGGATTCTGAACCATCTTGGCTCGCTCTACGATCCCTTAAACTTTTGCCCCAGAGTTTTGGCACACCTTGTTTATGTATGTATGTATTGTTATGAATTTTCGGGTCAGCCCGGTGTTCTGCGATTTCAAATAGTTTAAAATTCGTGTTCTGCGCGTCAAATAGTTAAATTTTGCTTTTTGTTGCATCAAAATCAGTCAACGAAAACGCGAGATACGGGATTTTGGGTTTCCCTTTTAGTTTGTAAAGCATTTTCTAGAAATCTCGAGAAATATCGGTCCGTAGGCCTTCTGTACCTCACTTTTGGGGACTTATTATTGGCACCAAATTTCGCGATACTTCGCCAAAAGTCTCCAAGCTTTGATCCATTTGGGACGATTTTCCCAGTAGGGCTTGTAAAGTTAGTTTTTCTGTATTAACATGCATAATAGCCTAATATTTCTCTTCTATGACGTAATCAAAAGTCCCGCTTTATGTGGAATCTTCCAGAGATACATTCTTCTAGAAACTCCTTATAGCTTCTGCGTCACCTATAAATACATGCATGACAGACCTCCAATTCGGTTTCTCAGAGCATTCGTTGAGTGTGGATCGAGCTTCCTATGAGTACGCTGCTTTGCTCTGTGAACTGTGCGGTAGAACCTGTATTTTCGCTTGCCTTTTTGGAGCTATGTTTTTAAGTGCTGTGTGTAAATTCTTCATTGCTGTGTCTTCAGGGACTGTGTATGATGTCCCTTGTATATTTCTACTAAATTTTTGCCAGTGGATGTGTTTCATTTTATGAGAAATGCAGCATTTGTGAAAGCTTTTGTACTTAGCAAACTGTTCAAAGCACAATACTGTCTGATTGTGCTTGTGATTTTTATACAGCTGATGGTTCGACGAAGTTCTAGAAGCAATAAAGTTCGTGTTTCATCCTGACAAGTGGACTCTTTACTAGAACTTTCTACGCCTTCTGGACTTTAGAAGGACGAACCCAGGAAACAAGCAGAGCATTTTGCAACAGTGTGTGTTTGTGTGTGTGTGAGAGAGAGAGAGAGCTAACAGGATAACTGATAAACTATGCACTCAATCGAGCTGCAATTCTTACTGACAATCCGCGTACGACAAATAATGAATTTAGTGTGCACAATATGTTCAGTTTTTTTTTTACAGAGCTGGAAAAATTCTTATACAATAAGGCCTATGGACGCAAATGTTTGAAAGTGCATCTAAATGGTGCATTCAGTTGAGTGTAAATTAATTAGGTAAATTATAGGTCACAGTCACAAGATCCGCTTAGATTTTGGTTTGCGGAGAACTAATAGTTTTTTCACAAGGTATCAGAAAAGAATAATTATTCATTACGGTCTATGGAGGCGAATAATTTAAAGAACGCTAGCGACTAAATGGTGCAGAAAAATATGAAATTGCATGTGCTTATTAGAGGTTAGCGTGACACAGCCCGTATAGATCACAGTCATATGCCTTTTCTACACAATTGAGAACATAGGTTTGGGAAGAATATGACAAAATAAATTATAATACTTTTGATTTGAAACGGTTTTGTATATATTTTACGGAAATTTAGCAATCATAATTCTTAATTGATATATTTTATTAAAAATGTTATCTCTATTATTATAAAAATACTAGCTGAAGTACCCGTTCTTCGCACGGGAATGAATGGACTTTTTGATATTACGATTTGTGAGGATTACTATTTATTGTAATAAAGAGATATAGCAAAATGGATATCGCTTTATATTGTGTTCAATAACCATGCATACCGACTTTCAAGGCAATCGTTTGTACGGTGCAGAAGGCCAAGCGGCGTAGCGCAATCTAGTGGAGAGTTTTAGCAAAACGGATACGGCGGAAATATTCTTCGCATTCAGATATCGATGAATACGAAATTTCAGGACGATCGGCTGGACAGCCCTGACGACGCGACATCTAGTGGCAAATTTTATAGGAAAATGGATAGCACCAAATTCTTCCCCGTGTTCAAATATCTATGTATACCTATTTTCATAGCGATCAGTTGCACAGTCAAGAAGTGATACACTGCAGCGCGATCTAGTGGTAAATTAAAGTAATGATTTGCTACAGTGCCGTCAAGTGGCGAGTTATAGCAAAATGGATAACGCCAAAATATTCTCATTGTTCAAATAGCTATGTATACTGATTTTCATAGCGACCGTTTGAATGGTCAAGAATTTGGCCGGCTGCAGCGTCATCTAGTGGCGAGTTAAAACAATAATGCATTGCAGTGTCATCTAGTGGCGAGTAACATCAAAAGGAACGCAGTTAGAATATGTTCTTCGTGCTCAAATGTGTGAGTATAAGAAATTTTATGCCGATCGGTCGAACGGTATAGAAGTTGATGCGTTGCAGCGCCATTTAGCGGCAAGTTACAGCAAAATGGATACTGAAAAATATTCTCTGTGTTCTAATATCCGTGTGTACCAAATTTCATCGAAATCGGTTGGACGATATTCGCATAGTAAACGGCTAAACGGAATAGAATTCGACGTTCTGCTGCGCCACCTAGTGGCAAGTTAGAGGAAAACGGATAGCATAAAAAGCTTCTCAATGATAAAAGACTTAGGTGAACCAAATTTCATGGTGCAACGGTGCTGGAGTTTTTCAACCTCATACACACATACCAACATTCATTTTTATCGATAACCAGTGTCATTATATATCCCAGTCTCAAATAAAATCCAGTTTCAAATCTAAGCCTCGCCAAAGTGCCAACATACGCCATTTTGCAAGAGTTTTTTCAGGAAATCATTCGAAGCATTGACTTAGCAGCAATCAATATGGGAAATGGTTCGGCCGCCAAAAAGTAAAGCACACATTTATTTGAAAAGGGGAATCCCTTAATACAGCCGAATTTTTTTAAATTATCAACTATAACGTGTTTTATTCATCGTTACTCCGATGTACTAAATGAGAAGATTTCAATTTTCTGAAATTTGGCGGAATTCCCCCAACTTAAATCAATGTACTCAATTGGCGAGAATTCTGAAGATAGATCGCTTGAAATCCCTTAATAACTGCATTATTTCTTCACGGATCATTAAAATTTAACGCTGTATTCTAATAAAACCTTTGCACTTGCTTTCAAAAATCTATTTCCTTAAGCTCTCAATAAATTGCGCCAAGCCGAAAACTGTGCAAACCGCTAGAACTCACTTTCTCAAAATCGGCATTTGAGCCATTTTATTTTTTCGCCAAACTAAAAAAAATTACATATTAGCCTCGGAAATCTTCAATTCTTATTGTTTTGCGTATAAAACATTTCATTCCTGCTCCGATTTCCCATGCACACGATATTATAATAAAAAATTAATAATCTTACAAATATAAACTAACAAAAAAAAATCATTATTATTCTTTTATTTTTACTTTGAGAATTTAAAACATCTTATTCGGCAAAATCGCCACACATGGCAACCACGATCCTTATTTCACACTTTTTTCACTACAGGGGTTACAATTACGGAAAGCTTTTTGCGGGGAGAACATAAAAAATCTCTTAAATTCCGGTAACGGGTGGACTTTCAAAGTTTTAAAGTGGACTATGATTTATTCTATATTATTTTACATATCTGTGCAAAATTTCAGGCTGATAGTTCCATTTTTGTGGATTTGTATACAACTCAAATCCACAAACAAACAAACAAACAAACAAACAAACAGAATTTCATTTTTATTTATAAGATTCCCACACATCTAAATCATTCAATCATATCTGAAAGAATTAAAGAAGCCCAGTTTTTAAATTCAAAATGTGGTTGTCTATAAAAATATTCAACTGTTTTATCTTTAAATTTAAATTAAGTTCATTAAAAAATCATGTGTCTAGGGAAATCACGAAATTAGAGCTATTATAAATTCGTATTTTATGTAATAAAAATGATCTTTTCATCGGGTTGGGTAAAATTAGTGAAGTCATGAATATTACAAACCATCTATTCCTACATAATAAATGCTAAAGTATCTTTAATACAACTAATTATTTCAGCTGACAAAAGAAAAAAATCTGATGTGGACTCCGCATGACTTCCTATTTTGTTTATTAAATTCTATAAATTTGAATGCACTTCATTTAAACTTATTTCTCTTGAAACTGAGATGCAGTAATGGCAAGGTTTTGCGATTCCTCTCCAAGTTTGAGGGATTTCGCAAAACTGAGTTCAGTTTTGGAAAAAAAAATGACGCAAATTTTCAAAAAAGTTCCCAAGTTTGGCGACAGTTGGCTATATTATAGAAATGATACAAATACACAGTTAAAAAATTCATAGCAACAAACTGTCTTGTGAATATGCGGTTTGCACAGTAATACTTCACAAGCTCACGAATTTTTTTTTTTTTTTTTTTTTTGACATCGTCAAAAAAATTACACTTCCAAACTGTGTTCATATGTGGTGCTGTGCCTTCATAGTGAGAAAAACAAACGTAATGTAAGGTTTTTAATCATTTTTACTAAGCAGAAAGCAATACATTACCAGAGTTCGATGTGTGCATTGTTGCTCGAACCACATCTAAACGGTACTCAAGCTCATCCCATGTTGTAGCTTGCATGTATTGCGGTTTTTCTTACACATGTTGCGAAACTTTCTCTGAACTGTAGTTATGGATTACGATTCTAAATACCAAACTATGCGATGCGCTTTCTCAATTGCAGTCGCCATAGCTGGCATGAATATTCCCGCACTGTCAGTGTTGTTTAAAACTCACTAAAAATCCCTATTGGCTCTGAAAACAGGAGATTCATCGCCATCTATGAACACATTTTGGAAGTAATTTATTTTAAGAAGGAAAAATAAATTCTTGATTCTGTGAACATTATTGTGCAAACCACATATTCATGCAGCAATTTGTTGCTTTTCTGTGAATTTTTTTAAATGTGTCGAGGGCTCTTCGGACACCCTGTATTTTGAGTAGTACTTACACGCATACATACATACACTATTTTGACATACGTACGTACTATGCACATACATACTTGCAAACACATATTTTTAGTTGTACATACATATGTGCATACACAAGTTTTTAGTATTACATACATACATGCATACTCATATTTTGAGTAGTACATATGTACATACACACATACACGTATTTTGAGTAATACATACATGCATACTCATATTTTGAGTAGTACATATGTACATACACACATACACGTATTTTGATTAGTACGTCCAAACGAACACATATTTTAAGTAGTACATACTAACATACACATATTTTGAGTAGTTCATATATACATACATGCATACACTTTTTTTGAGTAGTATATACATACATACACATATTTTTAGCAGTACATTCATGCACGTATATTATGCAGTACATGCATACATACAGAAGTAAATACATACATACGCATGTTTTGAGTAGTACACACATACATGCATACATATATTTTTAGTAGTACATGCATACGTATATACATATATTGAGTAGTTCATACATTTATACATACACATATTTTGAGGAACACATTGGAACACATTAAATTCAAGACTACACAAAATGTCATCATCAAAATAATTTTTCCTGATCAAAATACTTTATTTACTTTGTACAAGGAAGTATAAATATATAAATATATCTAAAACATTTATAAAAACTAGTATTTTACAAATTAATTTACTTCTGGGAATTTCGACAACACATACAGAATTTCGCTGGCGTAATCAAATAACATCGTCTCCGTGCTTAAACCGAAAATGATGTATGGCTAGATATCGAGCACACCCTTATGCTTCATACTTCAATGTACCGTAAAACGACAAGACAAATAAGGCGGACGAAGTCATAACACAGCAGTGGAACTTCTCTCTGGCAAAGAATCCTCATATTTTACACTTCTGCCAAACACAATAATGTCAGACACATTTTCTAAATATTTCTAGAAGCGTGAGAAAGGGGATCATTGTGATTTATATGGAAAATCCTGTACTACTGGAGGAAGCGAAAGGTAGACTGAGCAGTGATATTGATATCGCGTCCCCCCCCTTTTATTTGTAGCTTGAGATTTATTTCAAACATAAAACTTTTCGTTGTTTATACATTATAGTCATAGCTCTTTCTTCAAAATGTAAAAATAGTCAGATGTAATATTTATAATGCATTTACCAATGCACTTAATTTTTGATATTTCAACGTATTGATTTGCGTTCATAAATATATACTCGAGCATGTAGATATATAGATGAAGTTACTTCTCTTTTATTTTTTGGAATATATGTCCTGCATTCTAAAATAATCAAATACCACAGGATGGATTTGATACATTTATTTTCCAACTTTGTGTTTGGTTTTCTAAAGTCTGCTTATTCGTCAGTCATCGAATTAAGCAGATAAAGTTAATGAACGCCAGCCAAAGTAATTCCTGGATAGAGAAGACGAAAAAAGTACAATCTCTTGTTTAATTTAAGCCAAACACCACGCATAAAACCACTATCTGTAAACCATGTTCGTTAAAGCTGTTGTTTTAACTCCTATAGAGATGAGAGCTGGAGCAAGAAAACAATAAAGAAACAAATTACATTAAGGCCACTAGATAAAATAGCTGGAGCAAGAAGACAAAGAAATGTCTCATGTTTAACACTTTGAAGGATTAGAATTTTTTACAGGACCAATTCAGTTTTTCGAGATGCCATAAGAGATTGTTACATTTCTAACTTAAATATCATGGGATTATTTAGTTGTTTCATGGAAATCATAGATGGTATTTCTGAAACTGAGGTAGGAAATTTTATTAATGCTTATATTTTCTTTGTGATTAGCTGCGACAGTGATAAAATTGTGTGGTTTTACGGAGCGACCACTGTGCGTTAAAGGCTTAATGAGTTTGAAACAAATACCACATTAAAAATCACTATCTACACAAACATGTTCCTCCTTAAAGCTATTGCAATTAAGGCTACTAGACATAAGAACTGTTGAAAGCCGCTATATTGAGAAAAATGGTTGTCATTTGTACCTAGATCTGTATTATTTAACTTGAGTGAAAGTGTACCCAAGATGTGAATTCCTTTGAAAATGAGCATTGAGATGCTCATTTTGGTGCACTAATTACGCCATGGTAGGGCATTAGCGAAACCCGCCTAAACTCAAAAATAGCGACATGCGACGGTTTGTATTTTTAAGGACTTTAGTAGGCATACCTATTATGCCTCTATAGACATATCTATAGACTTAGATATTCTTCTATAGACATATGCCTATTTAATACAACACGCAAATGTGACGTTGATTGAAGAACTGGCAACATTGCATCCTTTATAAGTACATTATGTCTCTACTTTAGCAATTTTTCTATTGCATATGTATTAAACAGAATGAATAGACATATCATTAAAAATTACTTTTAATCAGGAATAAACCTGAAACGTTGATGAAATTTCAAAGAATCATTAACGTGCAATTAACATTTAATGTACTATATAAGACATTAATACTCTTTCCTTAAAATGACGGTATTTTAAATCTCTAAAAAGGGAATGATTCAAGGGTTTTATGGCAACTAAAATCAAAATACATATGTGTGTGCGTTTGCATGTGTATCCTTTCAGTCTATATCGTCAGCTTAAAACACGTAAAAAATATAGAGAGAGTATTTAATATACCCCTAAAAAATTGTTAAATTGAACTTTAATTCGGGATAATTTGTTATTTCGTGAATTTCTAACTAGTATAATTAAGCTTTTCTCTTCATTAAATAAAATTAAAGAGACTAACCAAAGATATTAAGTTATTGTTTACGTTTCAACTTCTTGGTTTAAAAACAAGGACTGCTTAAGGTATCCGTACACTTGCAGAGACATTTATTTTATTTTAAAAATTTTACACTTAAAACTATATTTTATCATTAAATGTAAGGAAAAAAATGAGATAATCATTTAAAACAATGTTATCAAATATCTGAAAAAAAAAATTGGGGCAGGAAAAGACAAAAAAAAATATCAAAATTTTTGCATTTCCGCAAAAGAACATAACTCGAAAAATTACTTACATATTCAAAATCTGTAAAATGCATAAGATTAATGATAATATAATCTAGGCAATAGACTATTATCAAGCAGTTTGTCCTGCTACATGAGAAGCTGGAACAGTCAATCTGTATAAATATGGTAAGAAATGCGAAAACAGCCAAGAAATTTAAAAACAAACAGCCATAAATTGAAATATTATTAGTTTATGTTAATGAGCATAGTCTATTCCCTTTAATAATATATAAACAACAACCGAACAAAAATTCATCCCATTCAATGCATTGGTTTTTAACTTATGATGTTTTGCGATAAATAAATCAAAAAACTTCATTTTGAGAAAGCGCTAAAAACAACTTTCATATACACTTTATTTAGCTTAGAGCTACTAATTTTCAAAGTGCTATATCTGTGCTTCTACTTGGGATACAATAAAAATTTAAGTGGTTTTAGAAAGATAAAAGATCAAATTTTATTATTTCATCAAAATTGAAAAATAGATTTTTTGACCGCAAATTACGTTTTTGAGGTGTACGGATACCTTAAAGAAAGACGGGCTGCATGAAAGTTAATTTTTTTTTAATTTCATTAAGTATGCAGCCCCTACAGAAAAAAACACTCCTGGTGTTGAAAGATAAAATAAATAAAAACTTTATGTAAAAAACACACAAAAATTACAATTATAACAAGATAAAATCGTTTCGACCGAAAATTTATTAACTGTTCATCAGTTGTAACCCTTCGTCTCATTAAACCGTGAGTTCCCACTGGTTAATGAGACGACATTATCTTTGAGTTCAAGTAGAATTTCTTTTTTTTTCTATGTATTCTATTTTAGATGAAAAAAAAACTAATTAACATTTTTAAATGATACTTACCATAGCTCGTTTCCGCTATAGTCACATTGTAGCATGATTGGAAAGACCAAAGCTGTAACTATTTCTGAATGTACCATATCCTCCAGGAAATTAAAACTGTACACAGACTTAAGTGAAAAACATTTCTTATGCTTAAGTGCAATGCTTTATTTTGACCACTGATTGCAAACAGTTACAAAATTTCATTATCATATCAAACTGGTTCATAAACATGACATATCAGTCAAATTTTATCACACTCATCGACTTCATTCAAATTCTAATGTTTAAAAGACTAATATTTAAATCCCCAAATAAGAAAGTTGATACTGCATCTCAATTTGCAAAGACAAAATCTCTAATGTGCAAATTTACGTAAATTAGATAATCAGCTTTAGAAATAAATAAACAAGGCCTAATTTAAATGCATATCAGGAATGGATTTCCAGTTTGATAGAAATGCCAGATTCAGTGCAATTAATGCACCAGAGAGCATATCTTATGCTAAATGATTTCATAAATGCACAATAATTATATGCCGCATGATTTAAATTTGCTTATCTGAAGTCAATAATTTAGAATACTGCTGGGATAACTCCATCATGGAGTACTTTATAGATTTAGGAAATTTAAAGAGTACTTCTGAACGTGTTGATGTTGAGAAATTACTGCGAAGTGCTCCCTGTAAGCATTAGGTGCTATTTAAAGGCAAATTGTATAGTATAGGTAAGAGAAATTATTTTATATTACCTGCGGAAAGATTTAATTCAAAAAATGAAATAAATTAAATGCGGTGTATATGAAGGGTACTAAGAAATTTTTGCAATGTAAAATTACTTATTTTTTTAAAAGTAATTTCTCAATTGAAATTCCCTGTATCAGCTGAATATAATCGTACAATGTATACAACCATCTACAACTGCAGAGGTTACTTCTTCAAAACATTCGTCTACGTTCAAATCACCTGCAAAATTATCTCACAAAATTATATGTATCTCACTCTTCATCATCAGAATGCCATTGAAAGAATTTAAAACTACTACTAACAATAAATAGCAGTAGATTTTGCGTAGATCGCATTTGAATGAAAAAACACACAATGGTCTCAAATGTTAAATTTGATGCAGTAAATAAAACAAATTAATTAAAATATCTCGGGATCCCAAAATTGAAATGTACCAATTATGTGAAATTTTATTTGCACGGTGTTTACTAAAGTAGATAAAGCTTCTGGTAGAAAAATAGCGCTAAATTAAATTAAGTATTAATGCTTTTTCAAATGACACTTACAGAGATTTATCTAAATTTTGAGACATAATACGGGAAAACAGTATTATAGATTTGTTTACACTCACGTAGAAAAACAACATGATACCTGTCAGACAGTAAACTACTAGAGACCACAACAGTACAAAACGACAGCAAGAATTTTAGAGTAAAACTTAACAAGAATACAAATACATTACGTTTTTCGATTACGTTTTTTAATAAGTAAAAACATAATCTTGTAGCATTAAGTAATTTTCAATTGTAATAAGAATATTAGTGATATTCGGATAAAAAAGAACAGCTAAAAACTTACGCGGTCTCTTTATTTTACCTATCTTACTTATTTAAATGTGTTGATGCGATTGAGTAGAAAATGTGCATGGATATGTTTTATAAATAGAAAAATCATGGAACATTCATTATTTACTAATTTACTTTCGATATTCGGAGTTTAACTTTTAAGCGATGTTTTTCTCACATTTGTATATGTTTTCCACAACAAGTATACCTGGATTTAAAACATTACATAAAATTTTGAATCTAACAATATTTTTTTTAATCGAATCCTTTAAAATTTGTAACTTAATTATGCAATAATTGATTAAAAATTTAATATAACATACCATGCATTTAAAGATCTTTAGCAATTTCTTTGTTTTTCTTTTTACTAACTTTTCATTAATGTGTTTCTTTACTATTCATGTTTTTTAATCTTACGATCTTAGAAGGTAATCTTAGCGATATCCAGCTTACGTTTACGCAGAAAGAATATACAATACACAGTAACTTCAACTTTTTTTCCTATGCCACTAAAATTTATAAAAATTTAATTCGACAGGAAACCTCGATGAATTTCATAATTGAGTAATTTTTTTAAAATCTTGCGATGTATTTTTGTAGAGACAGGTGGTATCAGACCAGGTATATTATACAGTAGGAAAAAAATCGATTATTATAAAGATCTATTACTGTATAACATAAACTATACACCAAGACATAGCATTAAAAATTAAATAAATTAATACTGTACTTCCTGGATTAAATTTCTCACAGCTGACATTAAGCGTATAATGCATTTACTCCCAGCATGAAGTAACGGCTATCCATTTAGCTTATTTGTGACATGGCAATATTTTTTTCTCTCTAAGCAGCTACGAACAATCTGTTTAAATTCCTGCTCGACAAGAAAAACACTATAAATCCTCATTTTAATGCTATGCTCAAGATAATAGTATATCGCACAATGTAGTGAGGGAAAAATTATGATATACCCCCGGCTTTAATTTATTTATTTTTTCTTCCAAAGGAAAGTGCCAATAATTTATGACCCTCGATTAGCAATTTATTGATGCGGAGCAATTTAAGATATAAAGTGTGAACAAAAGGAATATAAACGGGACTCATTCATTCTGGCCGATGGTACATCACATCAATAAATTAATAAACATAAAAATTTATTATGCACATGGTAATATCTTGAAGCTCCTCGAAATGGAGAGAAAATGTGAAAAAAAAAAAAAAAAAACACTTGCTAGTGAGTTACGATTCTGGGTCAAAATGAATCAATAACCCTGCTTGCTTTATGGAAGTGGTTGCAGAAGTAATAAGCAAAATGCATAGTTCACTTATTTTGATATTCTATTATTTTATGGTTAGTTTTTATGTATTTTTAAATGAGAATGCACGAATCCTTACTTATAGTACAAATCTAGAGGACACCGAAACCGCGGAAGACCTTTACTATCATTAGATTAGGTAATATTCTAATCCCTGACTTAGATTATGATAATGACATAATTCATTTCAAAAGTAAACAAAAAAATAAATTTCCATGTTTATGAAACATAGGAATTCTAAATCATAAAATTTAGTTAAAATTATGTAATATTAAATTTTTTGAAGAAAGTACATTTAAAAACTTTTAAAAATATCTATATATGCAGAGTGTCCTACCCAAAAAATGGAGTACAAGACAGACCAATAAAAACGAAACATATGTGTTAAGAAAGTATACACACAAATAGGTATTTTCAAGGAAAACCTTATTCCCTTCCCCACCGGGGCAGGAATAAAAAATAAATGAGTAAAAGAAGAGAAGAAAAAGTGCTACGCCGAAAAAAAACCACTTTTGTTAATGTACAATACATTTGCCATGTTTACATATGACTTGTAATACACGATGTGGCATATCATTTACCAATTTATGGAGTATGGTAACATAAATATTATCCCAGTGTTCAATGATGGCGGCCTTCAATTTTGCCACAGACTGAAATTGTCTGATATTTGTATGTCCATCCCTGCTGAGGATGTCCCACGCAAGTTCCTTGGGGGTTGAAATCAAGCGAAAAGCGTATGGCATTTCATGACACGCAACCCATTACCGAAAAACCATTCTGAGGTGGATTTTGCAACGCAAATGGGTACGTTTTCCTGATGGAAAATCAAATTTTGGCCTACAGTTATCCCTGCAAATGACAGCAAATGGGCTTACAGCATTTGTTGATAGTTAGTAGCTTTTACATGGTCCGGTAGAAACGCCAGGTTCAGGCTACCACCACACCAAGCCTCTCCAAACCACATAATGAGCTTCTCGAAATTACGACCGGAAGTCGCCAGGCAGGCCTGACAGCGGCGTTGGGTGGAATTCCTTACGTTCTGGAAGATTCCTCCCGGCAGTCGTGTGGTAGATGGCGCTGAACAGAAGGTCCCGTGAACGCAGAGCATTTCATAACATACAACCCATTACCGAAAAACCTTTCTGAGGTGGATTTTGCAACGTAAATGGGTACGTTTTCCTGATGGAAAATCAAACTTTGGCTTTCAGTTATTCCTGCAAATGACAGTAAATGGGCTTATAGCATTTGTTGGTAATTAGTAGATTTTATATGGTCCGGTAAACACGCCAAGTTCAGTTTACCACCACACCAGGTAAAGCCTCTCCAAACCACATAATGAGCCTCTACATACTTCTCTTTTAGAGACGAGTACTCGTGTAATGTCAGTAGAAAGCAATTCCGTCTGGGCCATCCAAATTGTTATTTTTTTTTTTCCCATCGAAACCATACCACGACGCCAGTCCTTCCAGGTTTGATAACATTTGGTCAAATCTACTTTTTGTTTGAGGATAGTGTTCAGGAGCTGTTGTTTCTTCGCCAAACCTGGTGGTAAACTTAATTGCTCTTTTTCTTCAGGGCATATAAAAGATACTGATCATCAAGAAATGCTAGAAACCCATTTACTCTATTTTTCAGGGAAAAGTGGTGGGAATGAGTAAGTTTTCCATTCGCATTGCAAAATCCTCTTGAAAATGGTTTTTCGATGATGGGCTGTATATTATGAAATGTCCTGCCCATTTTGCTCTATCTCCTCACGAAAATGCCTGAAGGCCTCCGTCATTGAACCTGGAAAAATATTAATGTTACCGTCCTCCAAGGATTACTAAATGATATGCCATATCGTGCATTCCAATTCATATGTAGACAGGGCGAATATATTGAATATTAAAAATGGCTTCATTTCGGCTTGACCCTTCCCCCCCCACACTTCTTTTACACATTTATTTTTTTATTCCTGCCCAGGTGGGAGAGAGAGAGAGAGTGAGGTTTTCCATGTAAATACGTACTTGTGCATAATTTTCTTATGTCTAAATATATGTATATATAATTTGTCCAGTTTCGGCACACAATGATGGTGTCTTAATTTAGGTGGGACACACTGTGACTGTATAAATAGGGTGACTCACTACAAGACTGACAAACTTGCAGAGGTATGGGGGGGGGGTACAGAGACGACTCGGAATCTTATAGGAATGCAGGGTCGCAAATGTTATAGTTTCAAGCTATGGTTCAAAGAACTAGAGAAAAAGAACAGGTACGGCAATACTGTAATGGGGCTGAAAGCATTTTCTTGAAAGGTTGTTGTACTACAACAGGTGTTCGAAATTACGTGTGGTAGCTCGTGTGGTAGATGGCGCTGAACGGAAGGTCCCGTGAACGTCCTGCTGGAAGCCGTCATTTGCGATCCGTTTCCCGAGATAGTAGGACGAACGCGTATTCAAACGATGAACTGGTCGACATGCTGTTCGTGTATGGAGCAGCTGATTGTAACGGGCACGCCGCTCGGCCTTTGCACCAGGAACGATACCCGAACAGGCGTGCTCTATGTCACACGAACTTTGCAAGTGTGAACAGAAGGTTACGTGAGACTGGTTGTTTAATGAGAGCTACAATGAACTGAAAGCGAAGGACGAGGACATCTAGTAATGAGGAGGCGGTCTTACGTCTGGCAGAAGACAAGCCAAGTACGAGTACTAGAGCGATATCCCAAAAAGTGGGTTCACCGCAGCCCATTGTCTGGAGGATACTGGCAGCAAAAAACATGAGCACATACCATCTTCAACGCGTCCAATTATTACAGTCTGAGGATTATCCACTCCGTAGGACGTTTGCTACATGGTTCCTGTCATGGTTCCTGTCACTACCTGGTCCAACTCTTTTTAAAGCTTTCAAATTTCTTTTTAACCATTTCATTTGCAGGGCAATAAAGTACTTCTAAATTATTTTGATATTCTGCCTTCGGCAATGCTAATCAAACTTGCAGCTGCAATCTATTTTTTTTTTCTTCCCGTCCACTTTTCTCACTTTTCATATAAAAGCCTAACTTGGAGTATCGCACTGCTCCCAGACCGCAGTGTCTTGTTTTTGCTTCTCTATGTGCAGATACGCACATCGAATGTTCTAGAAAAGTCTTTCGAATTCCGTTTTTCTCTCTTACATTCGTAATAGATTAACGTAATTTGTTTGACCTCGTGACACCCCCCCCCTGTGCATCTTTGAATACGAGCAGTCTGTTGTAAGTTAGCGAGCAGAGTAGTGCTGCTTTGGAGGTTTGGACAAGCACTTGCCCTCGGGACTTGTGCCGCTGTCCATTCCCATAATGTATTCTAATTTTATGTGAAAATATGTAATTGTATCATAATTCAATATTGATTGTGTGCAACTTAACCAAGAAGCTTATATTGTGATCCTGAATATAAAAAAAAATGCTCATTATCGTCATTTATCTGTTTTCTTCTATGATTCAAGAAATAGTGCATTTTATATGCGTCTTCATCTAAGTTCGGAAGTGATGTTTTGTTTAGTGCAAGAAATTATCCATTTCTTGTATGTCGGTGATCATCATTTTATTCCCTGCGATAAAGCGTTTACTGCGTGCTCAAGTATTCTAGATGTGCGTGTGTTAAAAAAAAATAGAAGGAAAATACGTAAATCAGGGAAAAACCCTGTGTTCAACCAATTCATCAAGTTTATTCTATGATCGATCATTTGAGCCTCAATATTTAATTATCTACCACTATGCTTCTGGATTTACATGTTTTCGCATGATTATTATCAAATATATTAAAATTCTTTCCACACAATTTATTCTTCAGTATAGTACCTGCAACAGACAAAAGATATAGACAAAAGATTTGCTGCGTCCGTATTGTTTATGGATGAAGCATACTTCCCACGTGAGGGAGCCTTCAATCAGCATAACGCCGATATGTGGGCTTTGGAGAACCCTCATTTTACACAATCACGTACAGCTCAAGAGTGTTTCTCGGTCTCTGTGTGGACCGGCATTTTTAGAGACTACCTCATTGGAGCGTACCTTCTGCCAGGTCGTTTGGACGGCAGAGCATACCTAATCTTCTTGCAACAAGTCTTGCCCGAACTTCTTGGCGCAGCACATGTTCCTCCGTCGTTGCGCCGCTGCATCCCTAGTAGCACAACCGTCCCCTGTGACTGAAATGCGACCACACAATACTGTCACAATAGAGTTACAAACAGTCGCCACGACTCCGCAGCAAAGTCACTCCACAGTCCCTATGTCCTCTCGCTGTGTATTCACATGGCGACCCTTCAGAGAAGTCACTTTGGGACAGTTTTGCCACAGCGAAAAAATTCGGGGAAAAAGAGTTACCGAAAATATGCACTAGATGGCGGCACCAAACTCTGAGACAAGTAAACGCTCAGGTCCAGTATCGAACCCTCGACACACTGGTTCGTAGGCCAGCATGTTACCTCAACGCTGTGATTACCTTGCTCCGGTTGCTTTAAAAGTAAACTGATTGCTGCAAAAGCTAGTTCTTGCATGGCTTCTTTTGGAAATTAAAAATTTTTCTGCAATATTTTATAAATGGAGGGAAAATACCATAATTAATAAATGTAAATTAAAAATCTTGGAAATCTTTTTTTTTCACATAAATTATTTTCAGGAGATAATGTGCTGTTTTATTTAAGTATTCATCCGAAAAAACTAATGATTTATTGGAATTTTTTATTCGCTTATGAAATAAATTTATAATATGCGACATGTGGGGTTTGATGTATATTAAGGTATGAGGAATTTCATATAAAAATAAATAAAATTAATTGGAAAAACATGCATTAGATAAAATAAATATTTTTGACTTAGATCCATAGTTTTACCTCAAATTTTTCCTAGCGGAGCTTTCAAACATTCTAGGGACGTATTTAAAGGAAGGGGGGAGTTACCCCGGGTCCCATCCGAAAACTTAAAGCAATTATTAAAAAACAGAAATTTTGAAACATTTGTATTTACTCTAGTAACAATAAGGTTTAAAATACCGGAGAGTCCCCCCCCCTTCCCATCCGAAATTTAAACCTACATACGCTATCGAAACATATATGCCATGGGGATATGAAAGAAATTGTGAATTTTACTCACAGATACTTGGTTTTCATCATTGTGATTAGAACTCTCAACTCTAATATTTTTAAGAATAATATTTTTTTTATAAATAATATTGTCTTGTTCAAACGAAATAATTTAAAAATTAATAAATTAAACTAAATTCCATTACTACATAACTGCGAGATTTTATTGAATTACTATTTTCGGATTTATTTATTAAATGTTTCACGAAATTGCCACAAAATATTAGAAAAAATGAGTCTGTTTCCAAAGTCGCAAAAGCGGCCAGTGTGACGTCATTTTGAAGTGCAAAAAAATCAGTAGTCACAAAACAGTCACACAGTGACTTCACAGTGGAGTCACTGAGCGACCGATCGCATACTAGTCACATGGTGACTTCACAGTGGAGTCACATAGCGACCAATCACAGTGGAGTCACTTAGACCGATCACTACTAGCCACATGTTGACTTCACGGTAACGTCACCTGGCGACTGGTCACAAATAAACTTCACAGTGACCACACAGTAGAGTCACATCACTCACAAGTCACAATGTGACTAGTATGTGACAGTCCTGTGACAATTCTGACCCTCTGTGACGTCACAGCGACTCTTTTGTGACCATCTGTGCTTTAGGGATGTGGTACCAGCATGACGGGTCTTCTCCACATTACACGATTGACGTCCGCCGACACCTTGACATAAGCTTTGGACAGCTGTGAATAGAACGTGGTTGCCCGGTTCATTGACCTACCAGGCATGGGCTTCTTCTTCTGGGGTCACATTAAGAGTTTGATGTATGAGACGCCTGTTACTTCAGTTGAAGACCTCATCACTCGCATATCTATAGCTGCCAGGAGGATGCGTGACATACCTGTAATCTTCCAGAAAGAAATTCCATGCAGCGCCGCTGTCAGACCAGCCTGACGACTTTTGGTCGTAGTTTCGAACACCTGTTGTAGTACAACGTTTCAATAAAATGATTTAAGTCCTCATTACTGTGTTGCCGTTTCTTTTCTTTTTCTCTACTTCTTTTCACCATAGCTCGCAACTACGGCATTTACGACCCTGCATTCATATGTGATTCCCTGTCGTCTCTAAACCCCCTGCAAGTTTGTAAGTCTGGTTAAGAATCACCCTGTATATATACACGCACAATGGGCATTTATTTTGTTGTGGTGCAAACAGTTGTTCATATCCTCTAAAAATCTGTGGATCTGGAACTGAGTGGTAATTTTGTCGATAACGATTACTAAACAACTCACATTTGAAAACGTACAAGACGTTGACCAAGCAGGGAAGCAGACGTCAGATAAAGAGATTGATCAAACTGAGGAAGAATAGAAAGGGAAAATGCACCATCGTCAGAGCTTAAAAAATTGGAGTAACATAGAACAAATTATCGATGAAAGGTGAAGTATCATTGTATATTTATGTACGCATAGAGGCTTATACAAAATTCTTTTTTTTTCTTAACACCAGCAGGAATAACTTAACAAAAAAAGTTCAAAAATAATTAATTAAGTATCATATCTTCTTCTATACACAGACCTTTGTGCCCTCAAAAAAAAAGTTTGGGGAAGTTTGGGCAAAATTGGGTATTTTAGGTTATCCAGACCAAAACCTCTGTTAAAAATAGAAATAAATTAAATAAGTAATATTCATTTCAGTTTTACAATCTTAGTTGTTATTCTGCAGTATTGAATTTTGAAATATTCTGCATATTTTGGAATCTGTATTTCAAAATTCCCAATGTGGCAAACTATCCCCCTCAGGGGCGTAGCTAGAAATTTTTCATGGGGGGGGGGTTACGACTACTACAACTCATATATATGTATACGTGGGTGTGACAATGTAGTGAAGAATATACATTTTGTATGGCAAAAAATTCCTCATGGGGGGGGGGGTTATGACCCCCCTAACCCCCCCTTGGCTACGCCCCTGATCCCCCTGAGAAAGGGCAAAATGGGGTACAAACACAGTTCGCAAAGTACTAATTTCACATCGTGCACAGTTCACATGTGAACTTACCATCATCTTCGTCAACAGCGGAGCACAAGTCATGAGCCCATTTCTTACATGCATAGCACTTGATCCACCCTTGTCCTTGTATATATATCGGTACATTAGAAGCGTGTAAACTCTGCATAGTCTGAATCACTGTCTGACTATGTGCCGTCTGTTGTTAGAGGAGCAGCTGCTACGCGACGTCTTTTAGCTTGTGAGTTATCCGACATCCGGCGTTTTTGCCCTTTTTTCATCCTCACAAACCCAGACAAGATCTTCCCACCAGTTCTACTACCCTATTTAGCAGTATCTCGATATACCCCATTTTGCCTTACAAGCAATCAATCAAAACAACTACGCCTAACTAACAAACCGCACCCCATTATGCCCTACTGCCCAATTTTGGCCACCTTTCCCCTACATATTTTATACTATTATATACTACCTTTCCCCACATTTCCCCTACATTATAATCACGCAGAACATTTAAACTCTTTAAACGCACTTCTTCAACGTTTACTGTCTGTAAAACCTGCAACAATGCTTTAATTCGGTGAAATGTATTAGTGCCGCTATCTTTCGAAACATGGCAACGATATTTTTAGTAATACGTCACAAACAAGAATTTTGATCTTTGTACTACCATTTAAATTTTATTATGATCTAGAACATCACTTTTTGACTTTTACTGTTAATTAATTATAAATTTGTATTAAACAATCCCTGAACTTCAAGTATTGCCCCCTATTTTCCTTTGCCTGTCAAACTCCATTATTGGCAGAAAGGGCTAGAATGCATTGAAATGTATTCAGGACTTACTTTCACACAGACTTTCGAGATGAAATGTGAATTTTCATTGCCTGTAAAACTCATTTCTCTGCATTAACAGTTAGAAAGCAGTGAAATGTATTCAGGCGCTTACTTTCACACACCCCTTGAAAATGAGCCCCGAATTTTCATTATTTCCTGTAAAACTCATTTCTCTGCATTAACAGTTAGAAAGCAGTGAAATGCAGTTAGTAGATTACTTTATTTTTAAGTAAAACTTCTTTAGGCGCAACTTGGGAGTAACTCAGATTTTCTTTCTGACGGAAGTAACTCTCAGTAAAGGAAGTGACGTATATGTCACATACTCCTCGCTGACCCTGAAAAAGAAGAACCACAGAAAAACTTACCTTTTCGACCGCTCTGCTGCTTTCGCCGACTTCATCCTATAAAAGTACGCGGAACCTCTTAGGGAAAGAAACGGCGAGAAAAACAGTCAAGTGTCGTATCTTTGAGACATCAATCTTTATTTTATATATCAATAAGCGTTGTGAAGGTACATCCAGCACAATATTTTACATGTAATCCCAACCTCACTTTAGGTTCTCGATAATCCTTATTTTTAGATGAATAATATACATGATTTTTGAAAAGCACAAAGAAACGGACCCTGGCTGCGATCAATCCCAAATAATAGGCAGAACCTGCAGTTTAAAAACACGGATACAGAATAATAATTCGAAGCCTACCAGCAGACGAAATCAACGCTTAAGAACACTGTGATAGAAAAACACAAAGAAAATTACACTACCTGCATTCGAACCCAACAAAAAGAGGAAAATATCAGTTAAAGAACACAGTTAAAGTATAATACTAAACCATAGACATCCCCCCCCAATTCAAACCCAACCTCCAGACGGAACAGTGGTATAAGGAAACAGTTAAAGAATAATACTGCAGCATGGACACTTCCTAGATTCTAAGTAATTATCATGAATTACCGATGATTCTTGGGGGAGCTTTTAATGTTAAATTTTCGCTCTCAAGAATCTCAGCCGTTAGTTGATTTTTTAAAAGAAAAATCTGATCTACCTATGAATACTTCTCGACTTCAATCAACAACGCGTTTCGGTACAACGATAGATGCTGTATTTTCAAAAAAAAATTAGCAAATTTAGAGAGTAAAATTTATGTTTCGCATTATAGTTACCACAAACCTATAATTTCATACATAAAAATTTACGATGACATTCAAAATTTCAACTACAACTCTTAAAGAACATAAAGTTTAGTTAACATATTTACCGAGTACTTGGCTCAAGATCATTGTCCGTACGCAAAATCTTGTAGTATGCAGAATGAAGATTTGTTGAACAGTTCACGTATTAGTACGTAATATTTCAACAGGCACTAAAAAACACTGTAGTTTCAATTACTGTCACCTTGAACAAAGTTTCAATTTGGCTTTCATTAAGTGTCCGCTGTTTTCAAATGCGCCTCGAAAAATGGCGCAGCTTCACACATCCAGTATTCTTCTTCTAAGAGAACACAAAAACTTCAAAATGGTTGGGTTTCACACCGACAGATTTTAATGCGAAACACCGATGGAATGAAGACCCAAGTTTGCATCAGCAACTACTTCGTTACCATCTCAAATTCGATATCGTGATGAAGGATCAAGAATTTTGGAAGGATCAAGAATCAAGGTTTTTTATCTAGATGAAACGTAATTGCACATCAGAATCCCTTAAAGAGACTTGCGACTAAGGATTGAATTGCGCAAACAATTTTAATGTATTTTCAAATTCTTTCACTTCTATTACCGATTACTGCTACTCGAACAGAATCAGTAATCTATTAATCGAATAGTGAACATTCGAGATTCATACTATTCGAATAGTATCCGTGTTTTTATTATTCGAACAGAATTCGCGATTTTTATTGGAATAATAGTTGCAATTTTCACTATTTGAACAGTAATCGACAATTCACTATTCGAGATTTTAAATGCCTTCTGCTGAGCTTTCCAAATCGATTATCGCGAATGCCCTTAATAAATCGACTAATTCAATGTGGAAAGTGTGTTCAATTTCGACCATTGAGACAGGCACACATTAGACCCGGTCTCGTTCAAATCATTCCTCTCACATACTACGTAAGCCAAGTTTAAAAACCACGACATTTTAATTTACTTTTTTAGACGGATTATTTATTGGAGGGAGCGTAAGGTAGCGTCGATTTTCGTGTGTGAGTATATTTCCTAGCCAAAACTACTGAAGCTAATTGAGCATGTTTCCGTTACAAAGAACCTCTCGATACCGTAACACTTCGTTATAACGGAAATTTCGTTGGAATGAAAGTACGATAATTTGAATAAAATGGTACAAAGTTTTAATTATGCACATTCGTCTGTTCTTTTGAAATAAAACCACGTACAATAGTTACATATAAGAAAATTGCATTAACTACTGTGACAATTAAGTTGTAATAAGTTGATTGCAATTTACGAAAATCAGCCAGAGAATTTTTTTTTTTCAAACGAATTTTTTTTAATTCTGAAAAAATGACTTACCTCTTTAGGTAAATAAAAGCCTTTAGTTAATAAAACCGGAAGAAGCGAAAATATTTTATGAAATCTACGATTTCATAAAATTCATCAATTTCGACCATTGAGACAGGCACACATTAGACCCGGTCTCGTTCAAATCATTCCTCTCACATACTACGTAAGCCAAGTTTAAAAACCACGACATTTTAATTTACTTTTTTAGACGGATTATTTATTGGAGGGAGCGTAAGGTAGCGTCGATTTTCGTGTGTGAGTATATTTCCTAGCCAAAACTACTGAAGCTAATTGAGCATGTTTCCGTTACAAAGAACCTCTCGATACCGTAACACTTCGTTATAACGGAAATTTCGTTGGAATGAAAGTAAGATAATTTGAATAAAATGGTACAAAGTTTTAATTATGCACATTCGTCTGTTCTTTTGAAATAAAACCACGTACAATACTTACATATAAGAAAATTGCATTAACTACTGTGACAATTAAGTTGTAATAAGTTGATTGCAATTTACGGAAATCAGCCAGAGATTTTTTTTTCAAACGAATTTTTTTTAATTCTGAAAAAATGACTTACCTCTTTAGGTAAATAAAAGCCTTTAGTTAATAAAACCGGAAGAAGCGAAAATATTTTATGAAATCTACGATTTTCTTCTGAACGGAAGTTGCTGTTGTACGTGAAGTGCAGTGGCAGACCTAAACCGTCATTTTTTTTTCAGCGCTGCTCTTTACATGTTGGACTGTGATTCTTATAAAAAAATTAACTTTACAAAATACTCAGGAAAAAGGGCTAAACGTTGGGGGAAATTTCAGGATATTTTCCCAAACATGTGAGTCCTCGGTCCATTTTTGAAGACGATTTCTGTGCTGTGCTTATGATTTTTTTCTGAAAGTTGCATGAGACGTGCAGCTTCCCTGATAGTACTAGTCCATTCTGCATTGGGTGAAGAAGCGTAATTTTTAATTTTTAGAGTGTTTAACTTGATTTATTTGCTTTTGAAGCGTCCTGTGAAGATGATCAATCTTCAAATGGAACATCCTTAAGTTGAGATTCCTTACTTAATTCTTAAAATCTTTCGGGAAAGAAAAATTCTTAAAATTAATCCAGTGAAACTTCATCTTTCTTGACTTGAAAACGATGTATGACTTGAAAACGAAACTCTACCTTATATTTCTTAGAAGCTATGTCTATTGAAAGATGAGATATAAATTTGTAATCAACCTGCACTATACTTTATTAACGGTATTTTACTATATTCTATAATATAATGGACATGAGTCAGCAATTCCTCAAATAATTTTTACTTCCTTGTACGTAGTATAAGGAAGTAATGTGATCCCGAAAAATTATGGGGGCCAAATTTCGACAAAAAAACCGATTTTGACTACCTCTAAATTTAATTTTAAGAATTTTTTCGATGCATCTCTTCGTAGGCTAGCATGCACGATCATATTAACGCGTCTGCAACTCATTTTGACCAGCGGCGAGTCTATTGTGGTCAGTTTTTCCATGCCGTCTGTACGTACGTACGTATGTTCGTACGTACGTATGTTCGTACGTACGTACGTACATACGCACGTATGTATGTAACTCGCATATCTCAAAAACTATTGGTCGTAGAATGTTGAGATTTGATATTTAGGATTGTTCTATGATCTAGTTGTGCACCTCCCCTTTTGGTCGCAATCGAATGTATAGTTTATGTACAGGACAGCCCAGAAGATTCGAAATACATTACGCTCTATGGGCCGAAATTCATTAAACTCGCCTAACTCAAAAACTATTAGGCGTAGAATGTCGAAACTTCATACTTTGGATAGTTGTAACATCTTGTTGTGCACCTCCCCTATTGGTTCCATTCGACTGGATAGTTTATCTACAGGACCGCCCAAAACATTCGAAATACATTACGCTCAATGGGCCGAAATTCATTAAACTCGCATATCTCAAAAACTATTAGGCGTAGAATGTTGAAACTTTATATTTAGGATTGTTGTTAACATCTAGTTGTGCACCTCTCCTTTCGGTTCCATTCGACTGGACAGTTTATCTACAGAACCGCCTAAAAGATTCGAAATACATTACGCTCTATGGGCTATGTTTTTTAGAGGTTTTGGGCTATTTCAAACGACTCAGGAGTGATATATGCTGTAAAGAGTTAGAAAATGAATTTCTCCATTAAAAAAGGTGTCTTTATCATTTACAGTTATGCTAGAGGAACACTCAAAAGATTTCCAATACATTACGGTCAATGGCAATTTTAGGGGCATTCACCCATTTCAAGCACAATACCGTCCTACCACATAAGTTAGGTAATGTTCCGACCACGGTCACTTGCCTCCCTCAAGAAGTATGCAAAAGTCGCGAAGCTTGGCGACTTTTGGTGTACGTGTGAGCATATTTAACTCTCAAATCTCAAAAACTATTATGAAATTTCAATTTGCAAGATTGTTGTATCATCTAGTTGTGCATCTCGATTTTTGGTTCCAATCTACTGGAGTTCCTTTACAGGACCACCAAAAAGAATTTCAGTACTTTAATGTCTATGGAAATCTTCAATATAATACAATTGTAGTCAGTCATTGTTTGGTACATGCCCAAAATCTCGCTGTCTGTCCTCGACCTTGGCGAGTTTTGCCGAAATGTCGCCAAATTTGGCGATAGTCAGTCATTTGGTCCATGCCCAAAGTATCGCCATTTGTCATCGTTCTTGGCGAGTTTTGGCGAAATATCGCGAAATTTGGCGATAATCTGTCATTGTCTGTCTATGCTTAAAATCTCGCCAAATGTCGTCTACATTGACGAGTTTCGCCGAAATATCGCCAAATTTGGCGCCAAAAATTATTTCGTATTTTGTATAACTCTAAAACTTTAACCCGTAGAATTTTGAACTTTTGTATTTCGAACTATATTATAATATCTAACTTTTTTCAATATCTTTTTTGACAGCAATCGACTAGGAATTTATTTACAGGGTGAGCCAAATGACTTTAAATACATTAAGGTGTATGGATGCATTCAATTCATTGAAAGTCATTGGTCAATGACTACTTTGGCTATCCCCAAAATCTCGCAAACTATCTCAAGTTTGTCGGCTTTTGGTGAAATATCGCCAAATAAAGTGTCAGAAGGAAATCTTTCAAATTGAACTCAACTTGGCGATATCGAAATATTTGGCTAGAAATCGCTATACCTTACTATTATTGATATTTTATCTCTTTCAAACAAATAAGTTTAGAGGAAGTGCGTAAAAAACATTTTTGAATTAATAGACGTGCAAAGAAGTCATGTGTTGGACACATCAGATTTTTCAAAAATCAGAATGCAGTCAATCAACAGTTTACTGGAAACTGAAAAGTTCAAATTGATTATTTTAAAATTAAAATTTTGTTTTTTTAATTGTATTTATTTATTGTTTTACATCACATTTATTCTACACTATCAAAGTGCTTACACTAATTACAAATAACCATTGGAGTGTTAACCGCCGATTCCACGTCAAGGACAGTCCACTTCATTCACTGCTATATATACTTCTCAGTCTTCCTTCGTTGCGCAGTCCTGTATGTTCGCTGGCCGCCCACAGCGTACATGCACAACTGCTGACCATCTCCCTTCTCTTCACCTGGGCAGATGTGGATGTACACTTTCCCTCGAAGTGTACATGCACAGCTGATGGGAGTCGAACCGAGGACTGTGCATTCGACTACACATCCAGGACTTTATCTTCGGAGCCGTCCTTGCCCCAACAGTAAAGGATAACAGCGTCTATAAGAATTTTTGTCTATTGTTGTGAAATTCGTATACACGGGGTGACAGCATTGGAGTAGTGCAACAATGCTTTAACCTGTGTCTGGGATATCATCATCGCATAGTGGATAAGACACTGTACATGAAAGTTGGCTGATGTTTGAAGGTCTGGGTTTTTGTCCTTCAACGAAGCTGTCGATCTAACGGTGTGGAGTTTTGCGCGGTTTTTATCTAGATGTAACGTGAATGCACATTAGAATCCCTTAAATGGCCCTCCGACTAAGGATTGAATTGCACCAACAAATTTAATATTTCTTGAAATTGTGTGATTTCTGTCACTGATTACTGCTACTCGAACAGAATCAATAATCTGTTAATCGAATAGTGAATATTCGCGATTTATACTATTCGAAGAGTATTCGCGATTTCTATTCGAAGAGTATACGTGATTTCTATTCAAACAGTATTCGCGATTTTAACTATTGGAATAGCATTCGCGATTTTGCTAGTGGAATGGTATTTACGATTTCTATTCCAATATTATTCGCGATTTCTTTTCGAATAATTTTCGGAATTTTCACTGTTGTATTAGTATTCGCGATTTGACTATTCGGGATTTGGAATGTCATGTGCTTATTGCTCCAATGGATTATTCAGAATCGGTTATCTCGAATTCCCTTGATAATCGACCACCGTATTGGCCGGAATATAACGCGATGTTTTTTGACCGATCAATTTCCGTTAAAAACCTGACTCGCGCTAAATTCGAGGTGTAAATATAGGATTTTTCTAATTATCTTGATGGGAAATTTTAGGTTCGCGTTATATTCGGGGCCGTGATGTATTCGAGCCAATACTGTAATTCGAATATTTTCGGAGGCGGGCACTTCAATGGAAAGTATGTATGCCTGTAAAACTACTTCCCTCGTTACAACAGTCTGTCTGCCGGCAAGCAGCGGTTACGCTCCACCTAGTCTTTGAATTGACGAGGGATGAATGCTAAATCCCCGATCGTTGATTCTTTCGCCAGAAGTGGACAACTTAAGAACATTTGAGGCTGTTCTCTTGAAATGAAATCATGCAACTTTTCAACAATTTTTTAAAGAAGTTAATTGTGCGTGGAAAAATTTAGAAAGCCTCTTTGCAAGCTGTACTGTGAAATGTTGTAAACAATAAACCTACAGGAGTTACGAAACACTCGGTAGAAAAAATGCTAAACGTACGGAATTTTGCAATACTTTCCTAAACAGGTTAACCCCCTATGCCCATTTTGGAAGGCATTTTCTGTGTTTATGAATTTTTTCTGAAAGTTGCCTGAGACATTCAGCTTTACTGTTAATATTAGTCCATAGTGCATTAGGTGGAGAACCATTATTAATTTTTTCGAGTGTTTAACATAATTGGTTTGTTATTAAAGCTGTTCAAAATTCTTGTGACGACTTTCGCTCTTCAGGTGGAATACGCTTAAGATGTTTCTTCTATACATATAAATGACACGGGATTTCCCGCTGCAACGAAAAAAAAATGAACACGGCACCTAATAAAATACAGAGGTTGCCAGGATTTGGACTTGGGTAGGCTGGAATGTGAATCCTCCCGCTGCAGTGATAAAAAAAGGACATGGGACTTCCCGCTGCAATAATAATAATAATAATAATAATAATAAAGAACATATGTCTTCCCGCTGCAAAATAGAAAAAAAAAAGAACAAAGCACCCGATGGCGTAGAGGCTCCGGGAACTGGACGTGGCTAGATTTTTCCTCTTCTACCTGTCTGTGTTCTAACAATCATTTTTCGAGATGAAATTTTACTGTTTCTCTGAGCAGAAGGCACTTTTAGTAGTTTTATTTTATTTTATTTCTTCAGTTTTTTCTGAAATAAATAAAGTAAACAGAAACTTTCAGGGTAAAAGTACAAATCTTTAAATTTGGGGACTTTTGGCGTCCCCAAGAAGTATTTTTGATGGCAAATTGAAAAAACGATCTATATTTGGGGACGGTCCTCGAATTTCGAGGACGTATGGTCACCTTATAATCTCCACCTCTCTCCCCTCTCTCTTTCAGGACGCCAGAAGAAATTCCTCCGTCCCGCGAAGCACGCTCACAGTTGAAGCGACCTTGAAAACCAGAGGGGGAAGTTTTCGACTTTCATTTTGCGGAATTTGCAGTCCACAGAGAATTTTAACCTGCGATCTTTTCAGAAAAAAAATCATATAAAAAAATCTAATAAACATTTCTGCACGGTTCAAACTTTAAAGGAACCGTGCAGAAAGAGGAAAGGAGGGAGAAATAAATGTTTAATAAGCGGTAGAAAGATGGAAAATTTTTGCCCGTTAGGTTTTTCGATGCGACAGTTTAAAAATAGCATATTTTTAAAAGCCGTACATTTTCTTCTAAACAGGATTTCCTTTGGAACCTCCAGGAACATTTTACGTTATCGCGAACAAAATTTCTGTCCGAATAATTTTCGGACTATATTTTTTATATCATCGGAAACTACAGAGTTTTCTTTTTGAAATACAATTTGTTACAAAATCGTACTTACATTTGCCGATTTTTGGGAATATTTTTAAGGAAATACTGTTTCGAAGAAAATGTACTGCTTTTAAAAATATGCTATTTTTAAACTGTCGCATCGAAAATCCTAATGGGCAAAAACTTTCTTTTTACCGCTGATTGAACGTTTATTTCTCCCTCTTTTAAATTTTGAACCGTGCGGAAATGTTTATTAGATTTTTTTATATGATTTTTTATCTGAAAGAATCACATATTAAAATTCTCTCCAGAATGCAAGTTCCGGAACGAAGGTAAATGCCCCCACTCGGTTTTTCATTTTCAAGGTCGGAATTTTCTTCTCACAGGCAGAGCAAAAGAGAGACGGAAGGGGGGGTGAAGAGAGGTGGAGGGGGAAAGAGAGTTGGGTCGGCGACCGTGCTAATTCAATCCCCCCTCTCTTCGCGAAATTCAGACAGATTGGTTATTATATTGATGACTGGAAGCTCTTTATTTGTTTTCCGTTGGTGCGTTGGTAATTTTGATAAAAACTACATATCAGAACTCAGATAGGTAGAAGGGAAGAAGCCTACCCACGTCCAATTTCCGGTAATCTCTGTAAGCTAACAGATTCCATATTTATTGTTTTCTCGGTTCAGCGGGAAGTCCCATGTCCTTTTTATTATCGTTGCAGCCGGAGGATTCACATTCTTTCCCTTTACAATCTCATACCGACGAATGGGCTATTATTGTTTTTAGTAGTTGAGTAGGTATTAACCATAAATGACTGTTAGAATACATATAGGTAGAAGAGGAGAAGCCTAGCCACGTCCAATTCCCGATAGTTTCTATGCTATCACACAGGTGCTTTGTTCTTTTTTCGTTTTTGCAGCGGGAAATCCCATGTCCTTTTTTTATCATTGCAACGGAAGGATTCACATTCCAGCTTAGCAACGTCCAAATCCTGGCAACCTCTGTATTCTATCAGTTGCCGTGTTTGGTTTTTTTTTTTTTCGTTGCAGCGGGAAGTCCCGTGTTCTTTTTTTTTATCATTGCAGCTGGAGGATTCACATTCCTTCCCTTTGCAATCTATATTTAAGGTAAATGGGCATTTCTCTTCCATTGCACGGGCAACGCCGGGCCACGCTGCTAGTTTAAAATAATTTTGAAAGTGTTCCTTTTGAAATATGAAAGGCAGCGCGGGATTTTTGAGCTGCATTAAAAACAAACCGATCATGTTAAACACTCGAAAAAAACTAATAATCTTCTTCACTAACTGCACTATCTTCTGTAATAATAAACTAATATTAACAACCAACCCATATGTCTTATGCAACGTTTAGAAAGAAAAAATGTATGAGCAAAAACTGGCCAACGAAAATGGAACGAAGTGTTGGGGGAAATGTTGCAAAATTAAGTATGTTAGCATTTTTTCCTGAATTTTTGAAGTAAAACTTCTTTAGTGGCGACTAGGGAGTAACTCAGATATTTTTTCTGACGGAAGTAACGCTCAGTAAAGGAAGTGATGTGCGCGCCCCGAAAAAGAAGAACCACTGAAAAATCTACCTTTTCGACCTGCTTTCGCCGTTCCCTGAATTCATCGTGTAAAAATACGTGGGACCTGTTAGAGAAAAACAGTCAAGAGCCGTAGAGACACCAACCTTTATTTATTTATCAATAAGCGTTTCCAAGGTACATCCAGCATAAAATTTGACATGTAATACCAACACACAGGTAGTTCTCGATAATCCTTATTTTTAGATGAATAATATACAATACATGGTTTTGGAAAATCACAAAGAAATGGAACCTGCCTGCAATCGAACAGGAACAGTCAGGGACTGATTTACGGCGGGGCATTCGGGGCACGTGC
Source organism: Cheiracanthium punctorium (assembly GCA_038373885.1). Taxonomy (NCBI): domain Eukaryota; kingdom Metazoa; phylum Arthropoda; class Arachnida; order Araneae; family Cheiracanthiidae; genus Cheiracanthium; species Cheiracanthium punctorium. Next base: position 2,240,637 of record JAWZYV010011619.1, read on the forward strand.
CCTGGGCCTCCGATTTTTGGGAGCCCCCCAAAACTTCCTTTTATGTAATCATAATAGCTACTAAAATTATCTCTCAAGAGAAAAAATTCTGATTACTTCATTTCATCACAAATATTCAAAATTTTTAATTTAATGTAACTTGTAACGCTAAAAATTATGCATTCGATTCGACATTCGATAAATTCGATATTTGCAAATTCGTTCGGACACCTCAGCATGCTCCTCCTTTTATCTTTCAAAGGTGTGTGGCGGCTGTAAATACCCATAAAAACATTTCAAAATCGAAAAATTCATATAAGTGGTATCTGTCGTGACATTTTACTGATTTGTAAATGTTTACGTATGGTTAACTTAGGAATGATAATTGGTTTTAACTTAATTTAATTAAGTAATATTCTGCGGAAATTTTTTGTGAAGGGGCCCCCAAAAGTATCTGTGCCCTGGGCTCGCAAGTGTGCAGATCGGTCCCTGGGAACAGTAGATGGAAACGTCAGTTTAAGAACACTTTTCCTGGATTCTAACCCAACTTCCAGACAGAACAAGGGGATGGAACACCACAATTAAAGGGACAGTGGCTGCAAACGAACCTAAACAGCAGAGGGAAATTTTCGTTTAAGAACACTGTTGGAGGATTATACTTCGATCCCACGAAGGTAAATTTATAGGAGGGGACACTTCTCTTAGAAAGTTGGATAACGCCGTAGTTGCAAACAGATGGCGCTACGCACACTGGGTAACTGCGCATCTTCTGCTTCTGCGCATCTCAGGTTGTTTATATTTCCATCGAGGCGAAGTAAATGGAGATCGTTGATCTAGCAGAACTTCAAAAAATTAATTACATAAACTTAAGAACGTGATATATAGTAATTACTGGCTTCAGATGTGTTTTAATTACATAATTGTCTTAGAATACTATTTCGTAATGATTATAGACAATAGTTTCGAAGCGAAGTGATATTATTATTTGTCAAATGCCAGTTACGCCATTAAACTCCTAAATATTATGTATGACATGTCTGTTATTATTTTGCCCAAAAGCTGTATTTTAAGAAATGTTAGTAAATTTAGAAGAATGTAGTTTGTGTGAACGCAATATTTATAATTATATATATAGTGTAATGATATATATATTTATATATAGTAATGATATATATACAACGATTTAAGAATACGGGTATGTAACACCACAAAGAAACAAACGCTGGCTGCAAACGGTTTAATAACAAAATAAAAGAATAACAAATGGACACTCCGTGGATTCTAACCCAACCTCAAGACGGAGGAAGCAATGGTTTAACACGGGGATGGAACACCACAAAGAAACGGACCCTGGCTGCAATCAATCCCAAACAATAGACAGAACCAGCAGTTTAAAAACACGGATACAGAATAATAATTCGAAACCTACCAGCAGACGAAATCAACGCTTAAGAATACTGTGATAGAAAAACACAAAAAATTACACTACCTTCATTCTAACCCAACTAACAGAGGAAAACATCAGTTAAAGAACACAGTTAAAGTATAATACTAGACTATGGACATTCCCCCATTCAAACCCAACCTCCAGACGGAACAATGGTATAAGAAAACAGTTAAAGAATAATACTACAACATGGACACTTCCTGGATTCTAAGTAATTATCATGAATTACCGATGATTCTTACTGGAGATTTTAATGTTAATTTTCGCTCTCAAGAATCACAGCCGTTAGTTGATTTTTTAAAAGAAAAATTTGATCTAACTATGAATACTTCTCGACTTCAATCAACAACGCGTTTCGGTACAACGGTAGATGCTGTATTTTCAAGAAAATTAGCAAATTTAGAGAGTAAAATTTATGTTTCACATTATGGTTACCACAAGCCTATAATTTCATACATAAAAAATTAGGATGACATTCAAGTACCTATTTCCAATGAATAATATGAATATAACATTTATATAATCTTTGTAAAGTACATGAATAATAAATGTAATTAAATTATAATATGATATTTATTTTAAGTTTAATCATTTCAGTGATATGTGTCTTAAACGTCAAAGAAGTTTTACTTCAACTGTGCGTAAAGATTACACGCATACACTTTTTTCCAAAATTATTTCATCGATATTTTTTAATAACTGTTACAAATAAGAATTTTGTTCTTTATACTGCTTTTAAGCCTTTTTAATTTGATTTAGGTAGTAACTGAAGTACCCATTCTTCGCACAAGAATGGAGATTGTTAAAGCAAATGGCACGAATTAAAAAAATGATCTCCTTAATTATATATTTATGTGCATATCACAGAAAACTTTAATATTGTAAAAGTTTTATACCTTCGCATATGAAACATGTTTCACGCTTGTACACCCTCCAAAAAAAGTATTCGAGCAAGAGAGAAATTTCCTACGTTCGTTTCGTATGTTAAGTTTATTTATCATAGAATATAAATTAGGCTGAGTATAAATATGACTTTCCATATTTCTATCAAGTTGTACGTTTTTCAAAAACTCAATTATTATTCGCAAATCTAAAGTAGGAAATTTATCTCTTGCTCGAATACTTTTTTTGGAGGGTGTAAAACTATTTTGATCATGATGTAATTTTCTTCTTCAAAGCTTGTTAGCATTTGACTTTTAATCACGTGACTTAAAAACGAATAATTAATTTCATTTACGATTTGAGCACTATCATTTTGTTTTCATAGTGAGACCAAACTGTCGTTTTCACTTCTGTTGATAAATGCTATAATGAAATTAAAAATGGAGTAATTTTAAAGTTCTTAAGGCTCAGAAAGTTAAAATTCATGAATATGAAACAAATAAAACATAAATCTTTAAAAACGCTCTGATTTTAATACTATTTTATATGTTTCGCATTTTACTGCCATCGCATTTTTGGCAACAAATCTTCTAAAGATCCCGCAGCTGCATATACGCACTCACCCACGTTTTAAACTAATCAGGAATTCTTTCACTGTTCATAGAATCCGAGATATTTTGAAAGTCTTTGACTAGGAGGAGCATTTATTATTCTCCCTTAATCGATGTAATAACTGATTTTATTTACTACTTCTAAATGAAAAAGAAGTAATGTCCACTGGAAATGATTACTTTGTGTTACATAAGAATCTATATAAATAAAATTAGACTTTTGTCTGTACATTTCTTGGAATTCAAAAATTTTGCGATTTCTATCCGTTTCAAGCACCCGGGAATCCGATGCGACCCTCAAAAAAAAGTTTGTCTGTCTGTCGTTCTGTCATTCTGTCCGTGACGCTTTTTTTGTTTAAGCATCACGTAAAAACGACAGAAGCGAATGATATTAAATTGGGTGTCATGATAGGTGGTCATTCAACTTAAAACATAGGAGTCGAATTTTTTAAAAATCTTGATTAAATTTTCAGATTTTGCGAAAATCGTTTCAAACTGCGTAAATTTGTGTTCAAGCATCACGTAAAAACGACTGAAGCGAATGATATGAAATTGGGTCACATGATAGATGGTCGCTCAACATAAACTATAGGTGTCCAATTTTTTAAATATTTTTATTAGATTTTGAGATTTTGTGAAAATTTTCTCAAAATACGTTTCTATTTCCTCAAACATTACGTAATAACGACTAATACGAATGATACGAAATTTAGTGATATGATAGGTAGTTGCTAATCTTAATTTATAGGCGTTGAATTTTTAAAATATTTTGATTACATTTTGAGATTCTGCAAAAATCGTTTTAGAATGTTGAAATTTTGTTCAAGCCTCACGAAATAAAGACTGCACGGAATGAAGCGAAATTGGGTGACATGATAGGTTGTCACTCAACTTAAATTCTAGGCTTCCAATTTTTCAAAAATGTTGATTAGATTTTGAGATTTTGCGAAAATTATTTCAATATGCGTAAAAATTCGTTCGCGCATCCCATAATTACGACTAAAGCGAATGAAATGATATTACTTAGTGACTCTCTAACCAGTAATATTTTAACAATACATAAAAATTATAACTTCGCTTTCTTTACTTTGGCAACATACTACATCCATTCTGTGCACTCCTACAATGCTGACGGAAGTTCTTGCTTTTTGGAAATTTGCATTCACTAACCCGTCAAGGACGGGTACTTCAGCTAGAATAACATAAAAGTAGAGCACGAACACGGAGAGCGAGATATTTATTCTTTTAAGTAGCTGATATTAATCTTCCACGAGCTAAAAAATCGAAGTTTGCAGTTTTGCTCCATGTAAATCCGGTAATACGTTAGAACCCCTTAAAAATTACTCCGACTTACGTATCCCCCCCCTTCCCACTCCTAGGCAGATAGTCCTCAGCTCTGCCTTAACACACAACACAACACACTAAATCGGTTATTTTTAGGGCGAGTATCGAATTTCAAAATTTCCGTTGAAATTGTAATAGCTTAATATTATCACATTACATAATTTTCGATTTCAGCCAAATAATATAAATATCGCCAAGCTCCGTTCATTTTTCAAAGCATTTTTTATTTCTGGATATTTGGTGATTTATCCGAAAAGTCACAACTTTTGGAGGTCGGATGGAATTGTCGTCGGATTATTAGCTAATTATGTTGTAGAATTGTATTATGCTTTAAATGGATGCCTGTCTCTAAACTGCCAGTGACCGTACTGTATTGGAAGTATTTTGAGTGCTCCTGTAGAAGAGTTATTAACGATACAGACACTACTTTCATCGATGGAGAGCTTTATCTTAATGTCCTTAATAACATATACCAATTTTGTTTAATTTCAAATATCAGAATACCTCTAAAATTTGTTTTAAAGAATAACTGCCCATACAGCGTAATGCAAATCTTTTGAGCCCTCCTGTAGAAGAACCATGCATGCTACATACACCATTTTCAACAGGGCACATGGTACAGTACTGAGGAATCCTTATAAATAAAAATGAAATTCTGTTTGTTTGTTTGTTTGTTTGTGGTTTTGATTCGTATACAAATCCACAAAAATGGACCAACCAGCCTGAAATTTTGCACAGATATGTAAAATAATATAGAATAGATCATAGTCTACTTTAAAAATTTGAAAGTCCACCCGTTCCCAGAATTTAAGAGATTTTTTTATGTTCTCCACGCAAAAAGCTTTCCGTAATTGTAATCCCTGTAGTGAAAAAAGTGTGAAATAAGGATCGTGTTTGCCATGTGTGGCGATTTTGCCGAATAAAATGTTTTAAATTCTTAAAGTAAAAATAAAAGAATAATAATGATTTTTTTTGTTAGTTTATATTTGTAAGATTATTATTTTTTATTATAATATCGTGCGCATGGGAAATCGGAGCAGGAATGAAATATTTCATACGCAAAACAATAAGAATTGAAGATTTCCGAGGCTAATAGGTAAATTTTTTTACTTTAGCGAAAAAATAAAATGGCTCAAATACCGATTTTGAGAAAGTGAGTTCTAGCGGTTTTCACAGTTTTCGGCTTGGTGCAATTTATTGAGAGCTTAAGGAAATAGATTTTTGAAAACAAGTGCAAAGGATTTATTAGAATACAGCGTTAAATTTTAATGATCCGTGAAGAAATAATGCAGCTATTCATGCAGGGATATCAAGTGATATAATGCAGGGATTTCAAGTGATCTATCTCCAGAATTCTCGCCAAATGAGTACATTGATTTAAGTTGGGGGAATTCCGCCAATTTTCAGAAAATTGAAATCTTCTCATTTAGTACAGCGGAGTAACGATAAATAAAACACGTTATAGTTGATAATTTTAAAAAATTTGGCTGTATTAAGGGATTCCACTTTTCAAATAAAGGCTTGCTTTACTTTTTCGCGGTCGAACCATTTCCCATATTGATTGCTGCTAAGTCAATGCTTCGAATGATTTCCTGAAAAAACGCTTTCAAAATGGCGTATGTTGGCACTTTGGCGAGGCTTAGATTTGAAACTGGATTTTATTTGAGACTGGGATATATAATGACACTGGTTATAGATAAAAATAAATGTTGGTATGTGTGTATGAGGTTGAAAAACTCCAGCACCATTCCACCATGAAATTTGGTTCACCTAAGTCTTTTATCATGGATAAGCTTTTTATGCTATCCGTTTTCCTCTAACTTGCCACTAGGTGGAGCAGCAGAACGTCGAATTCTATTCCGTTTAGCCGTTTACTATGCGAATATCGTCCAACTGATTTCGATGAAATTTGGTACACGTGGATATTAGAACACGGAGAATATTTTTCAGTATACATTTTGCGGTAACTTGCCGCTAAATGGCGCTGCAACTCATCAACTTCTATACCGTTCGACTGACCGGCATAAAATTTCTTATAGTTACACATTTCAGCACGAATATATTCTAACTGTGTTCCTTTTGATGTTACTCACCACTAGATGGCACTGCAATGCATTATTATTTTAACTCGCACTAGATGACGCTGCAGCAGGCCAAATTCTTGACCATTCAAACGGTCGCTATGAAAATCAGTATACATAGCTATTTGAACAATGAGAATATTTTGGCGTTATCCATTTTGCTATAACTCGCCACTTGACGGCACCGTAGCAAATTATTACTTTAATTAACCACTAGATCGCGCTGCAGTGTATCACTTCTTGACTGTGCAACTGAACGCTATGAAAATAGGTATACATAGATATTTGAACACGGGCAAGAGTTTCGCGTTAAATGTCGCGTCAACACATGAACTTCAGGGCTGTCCAGCCAATCGTCCTGAAATTTCGTATTCATCGATATCTGAATGCGAAGAATATTTTCGCCGTATCCGTTTTGCTAAAACTCGCCACTAGATTGCGCTACGCCACATGACCTTCTGCACCGTACAAACGATTGCCTTGAAATTCGGTATGCATGGTTATTGAACACAATATAATGCGATATCCATTTTGCTATATCTCTTTATTACAATAAATAGTAATCACCACAAATCATCAAAAAGTCCATTCATTCCCTTGCGAAGAACGGGTACTTCAGCTAGTAAATAATAAATATCAAACAAATGGAATATTTTCATTTTTATTTATAACAGCTATTGTTAATAGCTAATACGAATGTAGAAAAAATATTATTTTATATTTAACTGCTTGTATCAGAAAATATTTGACTCGCACATCCTTTATATCTTCGTATCTCAATTCATGCATTATAATACGCATTTAATATATAGCAATTTAGTGTGTTTTAAAATTATGAAAGTGTTTTAGATTTTTTTCATATTCACGAATTTTTAATTTAAAAAACTTTAGTTAATCTTAAAAACTTAACAAAAAATAATTTAATATCGTTTCATTGTAGCATTTAACGGCGACGTAAATGACAACAATGGATACTGTTACTATGATAAGTAAATGGTAATATTATAATTGGAAATTGAATTATTCTTTGACTTAGTTTTTACGTTATGAGTTTAAAAGTGCATTAGTAAGATAAATGTTAAAAATTTATGACGATAAAAATTGCATCTCGATCAAGACAGTTTCGCAAACATGAAATATGGATCCAGATACGATTATATGATTTAAGATATTTATGAGACAAAACTTTGCTGAGATAAGAAGATAAATATAATGTATTTTTTTTTTCGTATTGTTGTTTTAACAATCGCCATTCCTTTGGAAAGAACTGATACTTAGGCTGGTACACACACACGCGCTTGTGTTGTGGGATTGCAGCCAATCAGCTAGACGAGGGATTTAGACCGATCGGTCGGGTGCCCTCCGTGGGGATCGTCTTATGAGTGGGATCGTCGTATTAGGTGTCCTAACACATTTTTACGCTAAGTTTTGGAGAAAACCACGGAAGACTCCAAGCGTTTAGGCCGGCGGACGAGACGTGGTTTTGAACCAGGCACCTTCCGTCTCCCCAGTTCAGCGTGCTATGCGCTATTCCACTGGTGAGGCCACACACACATATTAATGACTGTGTCATTTTATCTCCCTTCCCTCTTTATTGAAAATTAAAGAAAATTGTCCGAAAATTGTGTCCCAAAAAAGCTACATAAAAATGCGACATAGTTTTGCATATATTTAAATATTATTAGTTCACAACAGCTTTAATCTATTGTTACAATATTTCGTAAGCTGTAGAATATGCATCACATGTATTTTTTGCATATATTTAAATACTATTAGTTCACAACAGCTTTAATCTATTGTTCCAATATTTCGTAAGCTGTAGAATATGCATCACATGTATTTTTTGCATATATTTAAATACTATTAGTTTAAAACAGCTTTAATCTATTGTTACAATATTTCGTAAGCTGTAGAATATGCATCGCATGTATTTTTCTATAAATAGGATATAGCCATAAAAATTTCAACATAGGGTTATCAGGCGAAATACACGAAAGATGAGAGATAAAATGACATATTCAATTAATATCGTTTTAATGTGGCGATAATGAAACTAAAAAATTAGGGGGGTTCAGGGGGGTCTCCACCAGACGAGGCTCGAACTGCCGAGTTATATATATTTATCAGCCAAAAGTCAGATTTATCGATGTAATCCCAGCGACGTGTTTCAGCATTAAATATAACGCGAAAACATACAGTATACAGAAAAAATCCCTTCATGTGCCTCTATGAAAGGAGTGTATGAAAAACATAAACTATCAACAACAAACAGTTAAACACATAACAGCCAATAGTCCTCAGAAGGGAAGGGACCAATATATTTATATAACATTATGATTTTGGCAGGGGGGTTTGAAGTTAAATTAATATATTTAATCCAACAAAGCGTGCCGAACTATTACAAGAAGTGCGTAATAATTTCATACTTCCATTGCGATTTTACTCCATGCACAATCCCTATGTTTTGAATAATTTGAGAATTATTTACATTCATGATTCCTTTGTAACAAATTATACTTTTAGATATTATTACACATGTTTTTAAATCATATAAGAGATATACCTATTTTCATACTATCCTTATTTGTGATGATATAAATAGTCTTGCCATGAAATAAAACATGCAAGCATTTCAAAGGAAAAATATATAAATGTCATCTAACAATATATTTTTTTAAATAGGAAAAATTCTTTTACATGTAAAACATAGTAAGACGGATTTAAAATTTATAGATCAGCAAATGTATAAATAGATGCATAAGGAAAAAGATGGAGACAGACAAAAGGAAAAAAAAAACGAAATGAAATATGTTAGTGTATAACTATGTGAAAATTTTGTATTCCTCTTTAGAAAACATTTAATATTTTATATATCAATTTCTCGTCTATACTATAAAAATTTAAATATTTCTTTCAGAGTTATGAATATTTTATACATAAATATATCGCATACGTACTTATAGGATTTAATATTTTCATGGAATATACGAAGAAGGAGATAGCCTTTCGATACTGCATTAATATTTTATAATATAATATTAACTTAAAATATAAAACTGGAACATTTTATAATATTACTTATGGAAAAGTTTTTTTGTAGTTTCCATGTGTGGTATGGATCAATATTTATAAAATGTATAATAAAGAATGTAATAGCTACGATATATTTGTATGCATATATTGAATACATTATTCTTCACAATCATGAAATTAACTTACATTGTCATACCTCCAATGTAACTAAGAGAATTTTTTGCATCAGAAATATGCATCATTCTCGGGGAACATGGTCATTCATGGTTTTTGTCAAGGTATTTCAAGAATGAACTACTCTTCAATGAAATAAACACTGAAAACTACAACCAGTCTATCCGACAGTCTGAATAAAATGCCTTGGTTGCCAGCGTAAGCAACTTTCACAGTTTTGGCATAGGTTCTTACAGATATCTCTCAGTTGATATTTCCAAGGCGCACTCAATAATATGTCATTAAAAATAAATAAATGCACGAAATTAAAGTGACTAAAATAAAATAATTCTTCTCTACAACTTTTATATTTTGTACAAAGTAAATTAATTAATTTTTATACTGTATTAGCGTAATTAGTACAAAAACTAGTGTTGTAAGCTAAGTTACTCTACTATAGTATAAAAATTAATTAATTTACTTTGTACAAAAGATAAAAGTTGTAGAGAAGAATTATTTTATTTTAGTCACTTTAATTTCGTGCATTTATTTATTTTTAATGACATATTAGTGAGTGCGCCTTGGATATATCAACTGAGAGATATCTGTTGAGGTGAATAGAATATTTATGACATTGCAACCGACTTTATAAGCGTAATTAGTACAAAAACTAGTGCTGTAAGCTAAGTTACTCTACTAAAGTCGGTTGCAATGTCATAAATATTCTAGTCACCTCAATAGCGGTATAACAGAGTTAAAATACATATAAACAAAACAATATAATGCAGTAAATGTGAAAAATAATTGTATGATATTTTATGTATAGTAGATTTTAAATTGGATATTGTAACAATCTAACTTAAGTTATAAAGATTTATTCCGTAGAAGACTTCCTAATGAGGTGTCTATATACTGTTTATGTGTCGTAGACTCACCATTAGTAAAAATCAATATTATCTGCATATGTTACAAGATTATTAAAAGGTTAAATTTTTCAAAATCTGCACCTAACTTTTAATTCTGAAACAATTGGCTCAGAGAACGTTCTACCTTCATTAAGGTTCAATGTGTAGGAATTGAAAACAGAATGTTAAGTTGCAATAGGCGGTAATGGTGGAATTGATGCTTTTGGTCCCTTGAACTAATCAGAATTTGAATGCACAAGAACTTTTTGTTATACAATATTATAAAGCATTTATGTCAGTATTTCAGAATCGTGTTTTGTGTCATGAAGCTGAAAATCGTTATAAATGTTTTTACTAACATTCTGAATTTGATTGATTTAATTCCTATTTAAACTAAAAAAACATAATAAATTCTTTTATCAGATATTTTTCATTAGACCGCTTTTAAACTCATTGGTAATATAAGTATGATATCTAATTTGTTATCATTTTTTATTCTATATTTTTTTCACATTCTTCGTAGCTCCTTGATAGTCACATAAAATTAAAAGGAATGTGGAAAAAAAAAGAAAAATTTGCTGACTTCAAAAAACTTTCATTCATTCTTCAGAAATATTCTTCGCCGTTATTTTAACTGAATTATTTCGTTGAATTTACAAAAAGACAGATAATTCAGTAAAAGATATACAGTTGAAACAGGGCTGACTAAATTTTGTTAAATTTAACGAAATCTTTTTTTTTCATTTTTTTTTTTGGTTAAAAAATGTAGTTTCGCTTCTTGGCAGTTTATGAATGTCTAGGGGAACAACTTCATCGATATTCTTTCTGCCCTGTTTGCAAAAAAATAGCACAGTCGATGAATAAATCCAACCTTCTATCACTGTAGGTCACTTCTTGGTCAATTCTGGCACGACCGTGCATTTGCACGTTGGAAAGTTCTCATATTTTACATGTTTATTCATTTATTTTTTATGTGTTGTATTCTTGTGATATTTTCTCTTTTACTTCCTTTTTGATTTGCCTTGTCATTAGGAATTAATTTTTTTTAAATGAAAATACATGAAGTATATCCTGTTGTAAAACAGTGTATCTGAAAGAAGAGCGCCCCATCGTGGCAAGAGTGGACACTAAACATGGTAGATGTCTGAAGTGTGAAAGTCCACGTTCGGAGTTATTGCTCGGCCATTGATCTAACAGGAGTTTCGGGTGGTTTTCACCATACGTAGCATGAATGCGTGTTAGAACATCTGAAAAGATCCTATACCCAAGGAGGGTAACCCTAGTTAGAGTGATAGCCCTCGCTTACCTTTTCCATAATGCATAATACAATACAATGCTGAAAGAAGATCAAATAAAATCGCTCTGCCAAAAAAAAATGCGGCTATTAAATGCACAGAAATATATAATTTCTGACGTTACATCTATAAATAAAAAAACGCACCTTTAACGTATGACAGTATTGAAAAGCGAGAACGCATTCACCCAGATTAAACTCGTTCTTTTGTGTATCGCTCGAGCCATATATCAAACGGAACAGATCTCTCGAGGAATTCTTTAAAATGGCCCCCGGTCTGTTTCCCAGCGAAGCCACTGAAAACTAATTTTTCGTGAAAGATTTATATCTGCTTCCATCACGAAATGGTTCGGACTAATTTACGTCGCACCTGAGACGTAGAGGGTATATATCAGAGGGATCCCCTCCCACTCGGGTTTGATGCCGGAATGAGTTATAGGTAGGCGCAGTTCGTGTGTATGCATGTATGAATGCGTGTGATTAACTATGTCGCATTTCGTTAAGACCGAGTACTTTTGGGTCCAGGATATAGCAGGATGGGGAAAATGCTTTTTTCCCTTTACGACTTTGTTTTGTAGCTCCTAAGAAAACGCATGTCAAACATACGAAGTTGATTATCCGTTAAATTGAAACTTATTTTTAAAACATTTATTATGTAAAACTAAGAACATATTTGAGTCGGGAGAAATACTTTTAGCTTTAAAAAAATAATGCAAAAAGATCTTTTTATTTTCCTCAGATAATGCATCGTATAATATGACACAAACATAATGTAATATATTATAGTAACAAATAATATAAACACTGTATGGGAATTTAAAATTTCAGTCGATGGCGATGCAAATAGATGCTATAAAAATAGAACATTTTTTGAAATTGTGTAGTGGTCTTAATTCTCCGAAAAAAGTTCAAACAGATGACAGAGCTTATAATATATATATATATATATATATATATATATATATATATATATATATCCGGTCTGAATATTATCACATTTAATATTCCCAGACATATTGAAGTTTTCAGATTAAAATGAAATATGGATAGATACATGTAGTTTATTTATCATTTATTATGTATCGTTGTAGAGTAGAATATATTATTATGTTCTATTAAATGATAATGCACATGAAAAACAAAGACCGTGATGAAGAGATGAAACACTTCAGATTATAATTTTATGCATATATGTGTTAGTGGACAGTACCACAAAAATTCTTAAAACAAGATATATTTATTCGGAGTTCAAATTCTCTTATTGGAGAAGAAATTTGTTTGAACTTCCACATTTTCTATCATTTATTCTAATTGTGATTTTTTTTTCATATTTTGAATGACTTTTCATACATATTTTTTAATATCGATGAAATTGTCCTTACAAAGCAGCAATTGTTTACTTGATCATAGGACAAATTTGGATTAGTTTACCCCCAAGTATTCACCAAGATTTCTTGACTTGCAATAGTAACTAGTAAGTCAGCACTGCATCGATACTTTTATAAGTACATGGATATCTTATCGCTAAAAGGTGAAGAAATATAAAATCTGAGGCAGATGAAGTCCAATCAGAAGTATTTGATGGTAGAATTTAGAAAACTAAAGAAAATGCACCGTTGTATGGCCTTGGTGAGACGTTGAATGGCCTTGAAACTCCTAAATAATGAGTGCAGACTGATCGGGTTACAATTATTAATTGTGATTAATTAGATTTTAAACAGTTGGTTGAATAATAGAGAATGTAATTTCTATGGTTGGAAACCCAATCTATTCACATAATCTTATAATTTCAAAAATCTGATTTAATTGAACTATTACAATTAAATAGTGTACATGATGCAGCTGCAAGATGCGTTGACTGTGAATTTTCTATTTTCATTCAAGAACATGGGCCTAAATCTAAACACTTTACCTTACTATAGCAGTCGAATACTTTGCAATAACAATTAAGGAAGTTACGAATATAACAATATATCAAGGAACATTTCATAGTAGTTTAGTTGTAAAGAAATTGTACTCCATAAAAATACTCTTAAATATGACATCGCAACCAAGAACTTGCACAAACTCATTATTTCAGAAGTGTGTGAAATAAATTTTTACAAATTAGTTTTCTTCTCATGATTTACATCTGTGCGATTGATTTAACGCCTGACTCATTTGTTAACTAATTAATTTACAGATCTCTACGGAGGTGAGTAAATTAAGCATTGAAATTTGAAACTGAAAGCATAGCAAAGCAGGAAAAGATTTATTTCATTAACCTATGTGGACTCATCCGTTTTGTGTTTTAGTTTATCATCGTAAAGATAAATTTTTAATAAAAAAAACAGAAAGAAATGAATGATACGAAGCTTCTTTATTTAACATTCCTTTTAAACTTACGTAATATTCAGTAATTGAAAGGATTATGCCTGATTCAGTTTTTGAGCAAGCTTGCTTACTCAAGTACGCATTGGAATGGGCTGGGTTTTCTTTCCTATATGTAAGCCAGTTTTTTTTTCAATGCCATAAAGATAATATCCACAGCCACAGTAGTGTGAGAGGTTAACTGATTAGAAGGTATTAATGAATTCAAATTAAAGTTCAAAATCACGGAATAATGTCGACTTTAATTCATCCAGATTGATATTAGCTACATTTTTTAATATTAATTTTATACACAACTCAGACTTCAGAATTTGTTATCTGTTATTTAAAGTTTTAAAAAACTCTTTTCGAGAGCTTATTAAAATTGTAATTGGTTTGCGACAAAAAGCTTCCCGTAGACTTCCTTAAGAACCACAAAATGAACCTTTAATATTGCATAATTCATCATTCCTACATACTGGAAATAAGGCTCTTTGGTCAAGATACGCCATTCGTATCTAAAATCTTTTCCCGCTTCTTTTGACAAATTTTAACTGCTTTTCTCTTTTTTGCGTGCTAAAATTATTCTAACATATATTCTTTAATTGAGCTATCGGTACCACTATCAAATCTTAGCTATTTTTTTTTAAGTTGCATTTTCTAGATTCGCACAGAGATACTTGACTCTCGTTCCCTTAATAACTTTGGAACCTCATTCAAATCGTTATTTAAAATTTCTGTTCCCCCTCCCCCCTGTCTATTGCTGAATTTCAAAAGATTCACTCCTGTATTCTTTCATAACTGGAAAGTTAATCAAGCGTTAGGGCATGATTAATGTTTTCGGGTGTCTTTTATGTCACCAGAAAAATATTCTTCAATTTCTTTCATTTCGAATATGCCCCTTAGTGATTTGTCTGTAACGTAAGCTACCGAGATCTTTTTTGTACAATCACCGACCCTCCCCACCATCTGACTTGCATTCAATCAGCATAACTAAACTTGCATTAATTTTCGTACGTTCTACCAGGTGCTTTTCAACGTGAATATCTTAAATTCAAGCGACTTGAAAGAATTCATGATCACTGGTGATAATTACAATCAATCCACAAAACATCAATGTCTTGGCATTCATCTTAAAGAGTGCTGCAAACAATTTGCTCTCGTTAAAATTCTTTACATATTTTTAGACTTCAAAAAAGGAAGTATTGTGTTCAACGCGTATACAAAACTATATCTGTTAGAAATAAATGGGAAATATAAATTGCAAAAGGTAAGGAAAAAGACTACTTTAAGAAAAATTTAACTCTTGCTAATTTTTAATAAATTATATCTTTTTCAATTTGTATACGACCCCCCTTACAAAGAAATTCCCAATTAGTAAAATTTGCCCCGTATACTAATAAGGTGACATACAAAATCTGTGAATTGTATCCTAAAAAAGGTTCGAAATATGAAGATAAATATATGCTGATTTGAACAACTTTCGATGGCTCTCGAAGGGAAAAATTCAGGTCGAAAAATCCTGTTTTAAGGGTCATACAAAAAATTATAAACGAAAACAATGTTTTGCGCTCTTGCAATAAAGTTTACGTTCGAATTCCTGTATAGCCCCTCACCATCTTTGTTTAAAAGTATCTCTGAGATGTTTGATGACAAAATGCTGAAATCTTGTACATCACCTCATTAGTGTGTGCGAAACATCTTTCTTATTGGAAATTTTTCAGTTCCGTGGTCGTATTCAAATTTAAAAAGTGTAACTTTTTGAAAATTAACAAGAGGATTTTTTTTCGTAACGTAGTCCGTAATACGTTCTTTTGAACATTTTTTGTCAATTTACATTGCCCACTTACCTCTAATATTTTTTAGAATTAAAGCGAGTTTGCACGTTTTTGGGACACCCTGCACATTTTTACATTTAATGTAGGCAAAAGGATAACATTTTAGCACGAGGGCCGATTTGAATGATTATTTTCTTGTTTCAGAGGGAGCTGCTTAGCTGTGGCCCCATATTAATTTGGTCACATTCTGATCAATATAGTGAAAATAGAAAATAAACATATTTTTAAACAATTGATTAAAGGGTTGCCAGTAGCAGCAGTATGTCAAAAGTCACCAAGGTTGGCCACTTTTAGCGAATTATCTTAAGTTTGGTGACAAAAAATAAATTTCCAAAACTGAATTGAACTTGGCGATATTTTCTATATTTGGCAAGAAAGTTCTAAATCCTTAAGCTTTACAATGGGAATAGGTTTTCGTTATACTGAAATAACTTGGGCACAGCTTGAATAATTTGCCACCATGGCGACATTAAGTATGAGTTATTCCACAATTATTAACCGAAAATGAAACACGATAGAAAAGATGAGTCAGAAAGAAAGAAATGGATTTTATTCAGCAAAGTAGCCACCATCGGCAGAAATACATTTCACCCAACAAGTTTTAAGCAAAAAAAGTGTCACGGTAGCAGAAGTCGGCCTCACAGCCGTCAAAGAAATCGCAAAATCTCTGAATCAAAGCATTCTGGTTCGGGAATTGTTTGTCCCTCACAAACCTTTCCAACTGGCGAAATATGGGATAATCAGTCGAGGGCAGGTCTGAAGAATAAGATGGTGTGGCAGAAGCTCTTACCCAAAGTCCTGGATCCCTTGTCGGCTACCAACTGAGATATGAGGCTGAAATCCATCATTCAACAGTATGGGACCTGACCTATTAACCAGTGCTAGTTGTTTGATGCGCTCCATCGAGTTGCCCACGCTACACGTTCGTATTCATGGTCTAGCCTCACGGGAGGAATTCATAACGGACCGCGGTCTTGGCGGTCCACCAAATGGAGACAAGAATTTTCTGTGTATGGAGGTTTGTTTGGTTTGGGGGATCTTTTTTTCGCATGTTCTCCTTTATGCAGCCACTGTACTGTTGCGATTGTCATACGAAAACCATTTTTCATCCACAGTCAAGATAGGATGCAAGAATAGTTCTCCAACCTCGCACTGCTGTGGAGATTTACAGGTATCCAGGCACCGTAGACGTTGCTCTTCCGTTAGGTCATGTAGTATCCATTCTTCGAGTTCTTTTTACCATCTCCTTCGCCACCAAATGTCGGAAGACCGTCTGAAGTGAACAGAGATGTAGGCTTCGGGCTGTCGTAATATTGACGATGGTCGGCCCCAACTTTCTGCCTTAAATGGTGCACATCCCACCGCAATGGGCAACCGGCTCCTTGTGTTTGGTAAATCTCCATATGTCCACAACGAAACTTGGCAAACAATTTACGGACTGTCCGCTCATTTGTCGTGCCCGCACTCCATGCTTTGTTGACGTCGGCCAGTCTTTCAGTCATGTACAAACCAGAACTCGTGCTGAATCACAATTCGCGCATCGAGTTGCTCAATTACATCCTTAAATACTTCCTGTACCCGGACTGGCATTTATATAGTGTGTGGACTCTTCACGCTTTATGGGTAGTTAGTGGTGCATCACTACTGTACCGGTCGGACCGATCTGTAGAAGTTTTCTTTATCTGTTGCGGTCAATAATTACGGAACAACCCAAAATTTCTCTGATTTAAATGCTCCAATTAGCAAAGTATTATGTATAAGAATATATGGAGAGCTGTTTTAATGGCAACCATAATGGGAAATCATTGCTGATTATGCGCATGCATGAATCACCAAGGAATAACATGTCGGCAATGGTGATAAATATTCAAGCTCTTCCATAGCTTAAAATCGGTTTTCTTTATTAAAAAAATAACTCTTGCATGTTACTAGGTTTTATTTTGAAACAGCAATGTATTTCATCTGAGTTGTGCGACAATATTTTTTAATCAACGAGTTTTACTTGGAATTTCTAATTAAAGACATTCCATTCAAACTCTTTAATTCTAATTTACTCATGAATCGCTCTGTTAAAGTAATTATATGCATAGGTATCAAGATTGTACTTGTACACTAAGCAGGTATTCCATATTTAACTTAAAACGCTTTACTAGATTCAATTAAAAGGAAAAAACGTACAATAAGAATAAATATAAATGAACTTTTTTAAAAGGAGGCGTGTATGCATGGTAAAAGCGAATATGAATATTTAACTTCCATTTAATTTTAATGCAAACAAAATCCGACAGTGAACGTTAAAAAAGGTAGTCATTTCTAAATATTAAATAAGGCGATTTGTTTCGAAAAAAATGTTTAAATTAAGCCTTATTTAAAATTGTCACGTCCTAGGGGAACTGTTAAGTAAAGTTTCATGTCAGTTAAACGACAGTACACACAATTAAACTGCAAAGAACGCATAAAAGTCATTTTGCGCTATCCAAAACTTAACGTTCACTGTTCTCAAAGGATAGTTATTTAAAATTGATCCTACCTAAGGTGGTAATTTTTAAATCCCGTGAAAGCAAACATATTCCTTCAAAGAAATGTTGCTGGGATAATTTAGTCGCAAGCTTTTGGTAATGAAATAGATTTACTAAGTTAATGTTTACTTTATTAATATTCGTTCCTTACCGATGATTATTTTAACAGTTAATTTATTACTTAAGCATGTATTTGGGAGTAGGGATGTTTTAATATTTAATTGAAGAAAAATAAAAATACAGGTAGTTATAATTTAACTTCCCCTATAACAACTATCTTTAGCTGAAACGGGTGAGCAGATTGACACCAATTTCGGCACATGCGCTCAAGGTAAATTCGATTAAAAGTTCAGTTCAGATTTTTTCCACTAGGCGGCTCTTTCCATGGAAAACCGGTAAATTCATCTCAAGTACTTAATATTAATGATGAAAGATACTTATCATAAAAATGCACGATAAACTTTATGGTATATATGTTTGCGAATTTTATCATTTAATAGATTTTTTTTAATCCGCTAGGTGTACTTACCCCAGCTTGATACTTACCGGTTTTTGATGATTCACTGCTCGCTTACATGTCGCTATGGAAAAGCCAGACATCACAATGTTTCTTTCTTTTTTCTTTTAACACCAAGCTGTGATTCAGTTTTGATGATTCTAGGAAATAAGAATCCGATACACGTATGGTGAATCATCACTCGTGACAATACGGGGTAAATTATCAGAAGCATGTACGTCAGCGCTGGTTCACTTGGAAAGGAAGTTCCATTTGGATGGTTGCATTCTGAGTTGGGTTACTTTGACATGTTTACTATCTAAAGCATGTCATAGTAATCCAAATAGTCCAATGTCATATAATACCAAATTAAATACATTATTTAACACTTTCATGCAGATGCAGTTTCTTTTAATCTAAACTACGATAGTTAAGACGTCTAATCCCGGTATTCTCTCAGGGCCAACTTTTAACCCTCTGAACTATAAAAGTACAACTATGTACGTTTGCCGTCATTTCAAATACTATCTACGAACCTTTTATTTACTAAAATATACGGAAACAGCAGCACCAAACAGAATTATGTATGTGAAACAATGTAGAGTAAAGAATTACTTCTTGAACATTCTGTAGCCGTAGTTCGGTTGGCAATTCAAATTTTATTAAATAACTAGCTGCTTACCCGTTCTCCGCACGGTGGGAAACGAATATTTTCCTTACACATACATAATTCGAATTAAACCCAGTAATGCGGAATCTCAAAACGTGAAAAAATACTTGAATCGTGACTAAAAGTTGACGTCATGAGTGCAAATTTTAGACGATTGCAACATGACACAAAAACTACGTCAATGTGACTGGCGATAAAAAAAAGAAAGAACTTTATGGTATGCAGACAAAACTTTTCTCTTTCGAAAAATGCCTGATTTCTACATCATATAATTCTCTTTGTGAGGTTTAATTTATAGCATTAATATATAGTATATACCACATAAATAACATTACATGATGTTGACAACAATTTTATCTTGCATTTTTCAAAGCGTGGACAATGCATTAGCGCAGTTATGTTACACACGACTTTATTAAATTTTACCTAAATTAAAAAACCTACATGAAACAATGGATGGCATCATTTACGTTTAAAAGCCAAAAATGTACCCTACTCCTGTGAAAATCATGTTGCTTTTGTAAATGAAAACGTTCGAGATGTAACTTCTGAGAAAAAGCTTATTGCCCTTATTGAACACTTAATGCAGTATCACACTTGTTACATAAAACTGACGTTTATCTCACTGTCAATTCGCATAAATAAATAACTTCATTTTTCATTTTTTACAGATTAAAGTTGACCCCTTTCTAACATGGGTCTACAACACGAATTCTTAGAACACGACGAAAACATTACGATCGTTTTCGTGTAACACGTTAAAAGAGACTTGTACAGCACGGTAAAATGAGACATATGTTCTGATAATATGACACTTTAGCTCCTGTAATTAACATAATTTTTGAATGGCAACACCAAACTTTATTGCATTTTTACGGAGCGCGAATAAGTTTTGCCGCGATTATACCGCGCAGTTCGCACTCCAAGTGGAGTATAGCGCAGGACCCGTACAACACGGATTCCTATAACACGGAACGTATCTACCGTGTTATAGGGAATCTACTGTAGTTGCATAGTGTCAAATTCAATAGTTAAGAAAATTCTGGGTTGCCGTATTTAGTAATATTTTATCTCACCTTGGTGGCCGAAATGTATTAAAACCAAATATCCGAACTGTATCAAAAGTAAAATTTACTAAAAGTAAAATTTTTAATTTTGTATAACCCTCAGAACAACTTCGGAGTTTGCCATCTACGACGGTTTTTCATGACGTGACAACGGATGCTTGCGTACAGTGGCGTAGCCAAGGAGGGGATAGGGGTCACAACCCCCATGCGGAGTTTTTTGCCATACAAAATGTATATTCTTCACTCCCGTATCATTCCCATGAAAAATTTTTGGCTCCTCCTGCTTACATATAATTCATCTTTTTTTCTCATGTATCAATGATCAATACTTCAGGATCGGAATCTCCGCGGTAAAAAAAAAAAATGGTCTAAAAAATCTGACACCAGAAAATTCTGATTAACACAGTGGGGTTACACAAATATGCGCCGTACATACGCTCCTTCTTATGTCCGGAGGAGCAAATACATTAGAGGTTATGTGCTGCTCCGGATAATCTGCCAGCAAAAAAGCAAAAATGACGTAAAAAATGACATTCACACGCGAAGGAAATAAAATTAAACATATGTAGAATTGCACGAGAGCTTCGATTATTTTTAAAGCGCAAGTCTGTTACAGTTCTATTTGTTTCACGTTTGATGCGTTTTCACTTTTTCGAGTCTTAAAAGCTGAAGAAATGAGTGGTTTCACTTAATTGTTAAATTTAACAACTTAAGTGGCAACAATGGATTCCGTTGCTACGGAAATTATAGCAATGTTAAAAATAGAACATGAAATGAGTTATTCATGTTTACTTTGCTAGAACTGCCATATTGGCGAAATTAACGCCGCCGGTCGATGGCAAATAGCTCAAACCACAAATTAAACTTGACACTAAAGGCAACACACAATACTCTGTTTGTCGGAATTTAAAAAAATATATCTATGCATACGCTAGTGACATCGGCTCATCTCAATTGTGGAATGGAATTAATAATACGTACAGAGTTGTACTATATTTGAATATTTTTTGCCAAGTTTGCTAAGAAATGCACTAAAGTAGGCATCAACATACATTTCAATTCGTAAAACAGAAAATATATTAGACAGAATTAATTACGCCTTTCTAACAGCTTCTAGAGAAAGAAACTTCCGTAGCGCTGCTTTAACAAATAAGAATCAATTATTTATTACACAGTATTTCGATTTCCAGAATGCCAACATACACCATTTTGTGAGATTTTTTTGTTTTCAGAGAATCATTCGAAGTATTAATTTAGCAGCAATCAAAATGGGAAATAGTTATCTATCATTTAAATGGTTCAATCGCCAAAATTTAATGCAGTCATATTATTGATAAGTAACAGTCATTTAAATTATTATTAACTATAACGGGTTTTAATCACCGTTAACTACCATGTACAAAATGCGAGAATTTCAATTTTCTGAAATTTGGCGGAATTCCTCTAACTTAAATCAGTTTACTTAATTTGGTGAAAATTCTATAGATCTTTTAAAATCGCCTTAATAACTGCATTATTTCTATATGAAACATCGAAGTATAGCGCCGTAAAACTTATACTTGTTATTAAAAATACTATTTCGTTACACTCTCAGTAATTTGCGCCAAGCCCAAAACGTGCAAATCGGTAGAACCTACTACTTTCTCAAAATCGCCAAATGAGCCATTTTTTTTCGGCCAAACTAAAAAATATACATATTAGTCTCGGAAATCTCTCAATCCCTTATTCTTTTACACATAAAAATCATAGAATTCCTGCTCTGATTTCACATGAACGCAATATTTTAATTAAAAAATAACTTTGTAAATAATCTAAACAGAAAAAAAATCATTCTTTTATTTTTACTACAGGAGTCTAAATAATTTAATAAAATAGCCAAACATGGCAACCTCGATGCTTATTTCTCACTTTTTTGACTACAGGGGTTACAATCACGGAATTGCGGAGAACAAAAATTAGCGTTTTTGATGGGGTTTTTTATCAATATCTCCTAAACTAATTCGAATTTCGAAATTTAAATTATCGGAGGTTCTTTCTCGAAATTTTTCGAATTCGTGGATACCTCATTCGAAACTCAACTCCCAGCCGTTTAGGAGGAGATGATGCTACACACACACACACACACACACACACACACACACACACACACACACAGAGAGAGAGAGAGAGAGACAGACGCGCACAGATTTTAATAGTATAGATAATTATTTATTTACAAATAAAATATTGGTTCAGTCGGAAAAAAATTTATCTTAAAAGCGAAGTCTTATTTTTTCGAGACATAAATACGTATTATGTTGTACGTGTTGTATACATTGTATACAACAAAAGCAAATTTCACTAAATAAAGCTTACATACAAATGAAACCCATTTTCAGGTATTTGTACAACAATCAGATAAGTTGTTTTAGGGTAAGTCTGGAAAATATTATTTTATAATGATTTTTTTTTTGTATGTGGAATTTTCGTTTACTTTAAAATTTGCTTTTTGCAATAATTTATCATAAAATATTAATTAATGATGCATTTCACTAGTTCTTTCATTAAGAATAAATAAATAAATAAATACATATATTTATATATTTTTCCAAGCATTTTTTAAAGTCATTAAAGGTACCAGAAAACCTCAGTTCAAAGGGAGATATGATGTTGAAATAGCTAAGTCTTGGAAGTGTTAATAAATAGGTTTAGTGTTAAAAGCATGAGAATTTACCTACCAGAAACATGTAAACATTTTCTCTATTTGATATACGATGTTTGTTTTATGTTTGACTAGATAGAGCTTCTCATATCACAAAACATGTCCTACTGGAAAGTGCAGGAAAGTAGCCTCAGAAGCACCTTACCTACATGATTTGAGACTTCTAACGCTCCTCTAGCAAATCACTGTCTAGCGGAACTCCAACCGCAAGCTCCCGCTCAGGTAACCAACCGTAATAATTGAAATTTCACTTTACATTATTTTAACATATTAAGATTAGTATCTGCAGTACATTTTGAGTACATGTAGCGTGCAATAGGACTTTTGAATATTGTCTGGTGAGAAATGACGTGTGATAAGATTTTCGGAACCAAACATTTGGCATGTGCGTACTCTGGATGCACTAGATGTTCTTTGATATGAACGGGGTAAGGACCAGATTACTGTCCTGACAATTTAACAACCCGTCTACCATAACTTGAAACCTAACTAGGTTGTAGAAATCGCGGAAAGATAACGTAGTATGACTGTTAATGTTCGTAGTGCACGATGCCTAACCTCACCAGACCCGACACAAATCTCACTTCTCAAATTGAAGAAAAATCTCGTTTTTTAAGCCTATTACACTTAAAAACGGCAAGCAAAGTAAAAACGATCAGTAACGTATTTTTAAATAATTTTTCGAATAAGATCCTAGTTCCCAATCTCTGAGCCAGGTAGTAAATAATCGATACCACCCATAAGCAAGCATTATCAGGAAAATTATATCCTAAGATAAATAATATCCTGAAAGTTTTTTCATCTCCTTAAATTTAAAAAAAATTGTCACAAATTAAACATCGGGCATTTTACTAACATTCAGGTAATATTATTTTTGTGTGCGTCTAACTGAAAAGAAAAATAAGTACGTCTTTGTGAGCAAAAAGATTTGTGCAGATTTTTTTTTTCATTCACATGAGTTAAAATTATTTTATTCAAAATTTTGCAGTAAAATCACCTTAGAACCAAAACAATTATTTGTATCACATCTGATACATGGATACTGATAATGTTATGAAGGTACCCAATTGGATATTGAAGGTCACAAGAGGTTAAAGAAAAGAACGTATATCAGTGATCTCACATGAAAATTAGAAAGACCGGAAGTCAAGAACAAGCGAAGTTATAAAACTGTGCATTAATCAGGCTGATTTTTGTACTCTGTGTTTATATCTAACTTCGCTCTTCAAAAGATAATTTTGACATCTTTTGTAGCAGTTTTCACGTAACAAGGAAACCAATTATATATTTGTTCTAAAAAGTCCCCTTCCCAATTTAGAAAATTAAATCTTATAGCTGAATTCTAAAAAATTGACTCTTAAAAACAATCAATAATATTTATATAACTGCGCATATAAGCAGGCCGATTTAATTAGCCCGCTTCTATATCCAACCGTGTCATTCAAAATGGTAGCAAATTAAAAAAAAACAATCTGTAATTGTCAGTAGCAATTGCTCTTAGGTAATCAGCTAACCTTATATTAAAAAACGAAAATTTTCTAATCTTAAATAACAAAAACTTAATTGATTACCTATTAATTTCTTTTTTTAGAAATTAACACGGCGAAACCTGTATTATTTTTCTTCAAATTTAATATTCGTTTGCACTATATGTCAATTGCATTTCCTGAAGTAGCATAAAACAGCTTTTCTAAGTTTTTAATTACGTTAGTCAGAAACTGCTGGTATACCTATTGCTGGCTCAGATACCCCTCTACTGTTATATTGTCCAAGCGATAAGAGATATTTTCAAGGTAACGATTGCTGATGTCAAACGGTACTTAGACTTTCCAGGAACATTTTGACTTCAGCATACGTATGTTCTTACCAATTTAAATAGATTTGTATTGGGGTATTTTCTAAAAAAAGCACCTTATCATGATTTCTTAAAAGAGCAAGAATAAAATATTTCATATAAATTTGTTAAAACTAACTACTCCAAGAAGAAAAAGGGAAAGAAAGAAGAAGGGAAAAGAAAAACAGAAACTTCTTTATGTCCATCGACAAACCAATTGTACGTACTTTCCATTTCAAAAATAATGGAAAAGCCAGAAAATGTGTAAACTTTGATAAAAATATTAACTTATCCTTAGAGCTTAGTTCTTATGAATATGCAAAATTTACTACTTGTTTTTTAAGAACCATTCCGCTTTTTTACACGATTTTATAGTGATGGCTTGTCATGTAAATGGGGTAAGCTTTCAAACTGCCATATTTCACGTCATATTTATATTCATATTTTATACGCTTTCATACTTTTTTTACTGAACAATTTTATTCCGTTGCACAAAGATTTACGTCGTATGAAATTTAAAAAGGGCTATTCTACATTTTAGATGTTTCTAAAACTTTTGTTTGTGTATCATTTTTGGAAAGACATTCCTTTGATGCAGTGTACGCCGTGTTTTTCCTATAGTTTATTTGGAACATTTCAGATAGGTTCTCAGCTGATTCTTTAGTGCAACGCATTAGAACATAAAAAAATCACAAAACGTAAAGCAATTGTAATGCGTTTTTTAGATTATTTTGCAAAATATTGATTTCATTATGTAAATAGAATTATTCAGCGGCATAAGCTATAAAATCTTTCTAGAAATCGTTTTCCGGTTTTATGTGGACTGGAAAAATATTTTCTCTGCACATTAAATTTTCTTTTATTTTTTCTATATATTATTTCATTTTTTGTTCTGTATTTTATTTTTATCTACCCCTTCTCTCCCCTCTTTTCTAATTCTCACTGGTTTCTTGCTTTTTCCTGCCCTCAACTGGCAGCTCGCTCGTTACTTTTGCTTTCTGCTTGCTTTTTTTCAGTCTCCAGTCCCAGTCTGTATTGACTTCTGGTTTTGCTGTAGAATGTCGAATTTTTTTCAATGGAAACACGTGTACAACTTTATAAGTACCTTTTTGTGTGTTAATTTGGAAATTTTTGATTATTTTATCTTTTAAACACCAGTTTCTTTTTGAGTGTTTATTGTTAAATTATTTCTGTATTTGTATTTAGTAAAGTAAGAATGTTACATGCAATAAAAATTTTTCTTTTCAATAACATTATTCAGTAAAAGACCTATATATTTAGTTTACCTGTCTTCAAAAGTCTAAAGAAAGACTTACTTACTTCGTATCATTGTTAGTTTTGCTTAATAGGACATATCATACCCGAATATGCACTCCAAAACGAGATGTAATCCGATATATTTTTACGATTGCTACAAATGCTGATACATCTTTATAAAATGCTTACCAGTGGAATGTTCATTTTTTCTTTTAAATCCACTTATTTTCGTGATATAAAAACAGTTTTTATATTTTGTTAAAAAACGTTGTGGAAAATATCTCTTAGCGTTGGTATTATGTCGAGACTAGACGAGACGTGCCTTCTCCTGATTTGCGAGACAAGATAAAGCTTTTCAGAGTCAACTCAAGATGAGACTGACCTATTTTTTTTCTCGCATTCATTATTAATTGGAATCCATTTTTCTTTTTTTACTGTCCGTAGTCAGTAAAATTTTACGAAACAAAATGAAGTTTGCTGTACTTACCCACAACAATACACCATTCATAGAAGTGGTTCTACTTTTCACCATAACACGGAGCTAAATTTGCTGCACCCTTTCTATGGAGAAAAGTTTTACCATGATTTGGTTCCATTGATCAGTAAAAGCATCAAATTATGGTTCAACGTTTCTCCATAGAAAGGTTGTAGCTAATTCAGCACAATTTTATGGTGAAATGTTAGCTATTTTTATTAACAGTGTATAATGTGTATCTTGTATCCCACTTGGCACCTATGGCAGTCTACACTGCAAATCGGAAAGAATGTAACAAAGTGCAATGTCTAAAATTATAAATATACAATAAACACGTTCTGTGTTGCAGGACTAGTGTTATTCAAATCTTATATGATCCCATGTTATAGGGGGTATACTGCATATTTAATAACTGACAATATGAAAATAAAAATGTTCATTATTTCAAGATGTCGATTCCTCGATTCTTTCTCTGTTCAAACTTTAATGCTTACTTTTTACAAATTGGATGTATTTTCACTCCCCTAGACATACATTAAGGATAAGATAGTTATTTTTTAAATACTTATATAAATAAAACTAGTTGTATTTAGAAACATCTGCCCATTAGAACCATATTGTATAGAAAAGTTGAAAATAAATAAATAACCAAGTATCGATCTACAACAACGAGAGGAAGAATTTGACTTTCAAAACGGCATTTTTGAAATAATACAAGTAAATTCTCTCGGAGTAAAAATCTGCCGCACTAACAAAATATATAGCTTATTACGCGTATGGAAGAAGTTAGTTGAAAAATAGTTTTATTTTTTTTAAATCCATAAAATTATATAGTTACAAAAATAAAAAATTAATAATCATGGTTGTTTCGCGTTGTTTTAAATAAATCGTGTTTTGCTTTTCAGTATGAAAATCTATGTATTTCTGCGAGACCAAATATAATTCTTGTATTATCTCCATCATCATATTCCCTACAAATAACCAAATACATACTTCTCAAGTTAGCTTGCTGATTTTTCTAATATAATTGTGATAATATGAGGTAACTTTTGACCCAATGAGAACGTCATAGATGGTGCAGAAAGCAAGGTAACAAGAGCTCTTACGGGCACACATATATCCAGGACTAATGAAATTCCATTTCTAGGTACGAGAGACAATCACAACAATCAAATTCTACCAGATGGGGTTAGTCGTGCCGTAAATGTCCAAAATTTCAGATAGAAGATAGGTATTAGAATATCCTCCCTACAGCCCGGATCTCGTACCCAGTGATTTCCATCCCTTCGAGCCGTTAAAAGGACTGCACTTCAAAGGTCATGATGCAATTCAGGACGCCGTCAGTTAAGTGGCTCAATGGATCCTCAACTCCAATGGACTGATGTACAGATGGAACAAATTCTTTGATGCCGTGGAGGCTGTGTCGAAAAATAATCTGTACCAAATGCGCCTGGTTATGTCTGCGTATCACTTGGATTTCGTGTTCAAAATTTTCAATTAAAGAATTCGTTTTCTTACATTTTGAAGCACCTCCGCAGTATATGTTTCTTGTGCCCCGTAGTGGCCTAGTCCCTAAGCTCCATTCCCATAAGAACACAGAAAGTGAAGCGACGCCGACTTTGGTCAACGCTTGGGGGGTTGACAAAGTGCCTTGGCCGAACTGCTGTAGAACTGTATACTCTAATGGGAGATGGTGCACATGAAATCTGTTCGTAGTTCCAATGTCTTCCATGTTCACACGATACCTTTGGGGGTGCAGATTTAGATACTATGTCTCACAACTGAAATTCGCTCAAATTTAGGAGACGCCGAACTAGATCAATCTTCCTCCAACTGGGGCTTTTTAATCTGGAAGCCGCTCCCTTTCGCACATCGCCGTCCTATAAGGAGGATCTACCTCTGCTCTGCGGTTACCAGCGGGTTTTAGTAACAACATAACAGCAACATTATGTTACTTGTTAAAATTCAGAAATAAGACAGGAATGGCAATAAGTTTTGAAGTTTGTAAAGTAATTTTCCATTCATGTATGTCACGTACAAATTTATACACTCAAAATCAGCCCATTCCATGAACTAAGGTAAAACTTGCCAAATTAAAAAAAAAAAGCAAAAGACGAATATTTTACATTTTCTAAAACACGGGAAAATTATAGGCAGAAATTTCTCATTACATGAAATTGCTATGCAAGAGAAAAAAAAAAAAAAAAATTACTTTCTTTTTAACTAACTCACTTTCAATGATAATAATATTAATAATAAAAAATTCCACAAGAAGTAAAAAAGAAGAGCGGCTTTTAGACGTATTGTTCGTGTGAAGCTGCCCGTTGAATAAATATTAACGTATTAAATTAGGGTCATGTTGACCAGAGATCATAATTACACAGACCACGCCCATCCAATGTAGTCTATAGATCTCATTTGATATATAATACGGGCTCACTTAAATAAATTGTGTTTTAAATTGATGAAAGTTACGACTTTCGCTTTTGTACTCTGGAGAGGGTGTTTCTATTTTTGCTGGAAGCCATTACGGGATCTTTGTGAAAAGCCCTCTCTGTTATAATAATGGACAGCCTTTTCGGGGCTATTTCATTTCTCCGGGATATAAAACAAACCCGAAAGGCCAAAAGTTCGACTGAAATTGTTTTAATCACTGATGGCATCGTAAATATATCGGGTGGGATGTAAATGAAATTTGAAGCTTTTCTGTAATTAAGATGAGTCACGCTAATTTATTTTGGGGGGAGAAACACGAATACATAAGCAAAGAACTAATTATTTAAAAAACGTCTTATTCGGAAATCGTATGTAGGATGCACATCGAGAATAAAATTAATTTACTTAATGAGTAAATATTTATAGACACATTTTAGGTCATATTATAGTCACATTTTAGTCACATTATAGACACATTTTAGGATATAACTCTCGTATTTTGTCCAACACTTCGGAAATCGTATGTTGGATGCAAATCGAGGATAAAATTAATTTACTCAATGAGTAAATATTTATAAAACAAATAGTTTTCAATAATTTTATTTTAATAAAATAACATGGAAGGTAACTCCTAGGAATAGCATGCATAATACAGAGTGTCCCAGAAAAGAGAGTAACGAGCTCAATTTCTTTATCCATTACAGATAAGTGGGCAATGCCGATGGAAAAATATTCAAAAGGAAAAAGAAAAAAAAAAGATTACTTTAAGAAAAATTTCCTCTTGCTGCATTTTTTTCAGAAGGTAACACATTTTCATACGACCCCGTACAAAAAAAAAAAATCGATTAGCAAAACCCAGACAGCACATAAGCTTAAATCAAGCTTGGCATTTCTTTGAATTTGACGCATTAATGCAAGCTTGACAGTTCAACTCATTCTAAGCTGGCAGCAAGCTTGCAGGAGTCAAGTTGAATTGTCAAGCTTAAATACAGCTTGATTTAAGCTTGGCAATTGCTACTCGCTTGATTTTTCCTTTTTAAAGGAGCGTTGATGGCGCCATCTGTAAAAGAGAATGGACATTAATTGTCTAGCGTCCTCAAATTTGCTGAAAGTTCGTAAAAGATGTGTTTATTTTATTACCAGTGCCATATTACCGGCAAGGCAAACGGGGCAACTGCCCAGGGCCTACAGATTTTAGGGCCCAAAAATCTTACACTTTTGTAGTTTTAAAATAAAATTACAAAGGATAAAAAAAAATTCAGAAGTTAAATAATTTTTTTAATTATAAAGTATGAACAATGAAAATAATTCAAATTTACATTTGTATAAATTAATTTAAACTTATTTTTAATTCTTCGAAATGCTCTATATCGATATAGCATACCAATATGTAGGAAAATAGCTAACCACATTTGTAAAGAGAATTTTTAGCGTTAAAAAATAGCAAAATTTTTCAATTATTTGTTATTATAGGAAATATTTACAAAAATGACTAACGTGTTTGTATTCCATACATGTTATGTTAGCAACTGTGATATAGCATTTCGAAGTAACGTTTAACTATCTGTTTCTTTGATTTCAGTTTAAGAATTCAGTTCAGTTTATTGTGTTAAGTAAGTAAACCCATTCTATATTTCCAAATATGGAAATTCTTCAAAATAAAATAAATTATACTACGAAATTGATTTCAAAATCAGTCGTTTGTCTCGATTTTTGCCAGCGGCAGTATTGCTCATGAGTGTTGCGAAAGTTTTAAAACATGTGTTGCTCTTAAGTTTATATTTTGTTTATTTCTCTATTAGTAGAGGCTGTAAATCACACATAAAATTATTTTAATTTTGATGCATCCCATGGAAAAAAAACAAACAAATAACGTATCACCCACTTATCAATATGGCCAGAAAACCGCTTAATAATACACTTCAAACTTTCGTCATAGCTGCACAAGGTTTTGGTGGCCGAATGGATAACGCGCTCGGCTACGACTCGAAAGGTCCCAGGTTCTATTCTAGCCACCCTCTCGATGGAAACAGCTTAAAATTACAGCATAGAGGGGGAAAATGCGCGGAAAAATAAAGTATGTGGGGCGCGGGCGCCCCGTGTATTTAGAATTTTTTTTTTGGAAAATTTTTTAAGCTTGAAATTAAGCTTGAAATGTCAAGCTTGATTCAAGCTTGAAATGTCAAGCTTAATGCAATCTGGGCAATAATTAAACTAGAACACTTGATTCAAGCTTGCATCAAGCTTGCACGCCTGGAATTTTCAAGCTTAATTCAAGCTTATTGACTTGATAAATCAAGCTTGCTGCAAGTTTGATGCAAGTTTGCTGTGCTGTCTGGGAATGTGCCCACACACACTAATGAGTCGACGCACAAAATTCTAGTCTTATGTCATGAAACATCTCAGGAATATCTTTTAGACAAAAATGATCAGAGGCTATACATGCTCTATTTTACTATACATTGTTATACAGGGGCTATACGTTGGATGTATACGCTTTTTGCTAGAGGGCAAAAAATTATTTTCTTTTGCAATTTCCGTATGATCCCTGAAACACAATTATCCAACGTGATATTTTCCATCCGGGAGCCATCGAAAAATGGTTTCAGTCATATTTTAGGATATAATCTCGTATTTTGTCCATCACTTCATTAGTTTATGAAGCACATTTTGCTGGTCGGAGAAAATTTTGAAAGGGGATCGTATACAAATTTAAATGTTTCGCTTTTAGAAAAGTAATGAGAGGATTGTTTTTCCGTTAACATAATTTTTTTCCTACTTTATTTTAAACATTTTTTTTTCTTATGTGCATTAACCACTTATCTATAAGGAATTAGAAATTAAAGTGTCAGTAAATTAAATCTTTTGGGGACACCCTGTATAACACTTTCTGGTTCAAATGTGCTAACTGTATAATTTTCTTGCTCGGAGAAAGTGAAAAGAAATAATAATTAAAATTGCTGCAGCATTTCAAAAGCTCAAAATTCTTTGAAATGAAAAATTAATGAAGAAAAGACTTCTCCATTTACGACACGCAAGCGAAAAACATTTTTTTTTAAAGGAACACAGTCAGGAAACTACTTTGAAGTTCCAAAGATAGTATTGATTATGAATGTGCCTTGCACATTGTCTGAATTTCGATTAAAACGACCAAATCACTGTCTATAGGTAAGTTCAATCTCAGAATAACAAAAAATTAATTATAGTCTGCCCTTAAAGAAGGTTTTGAAAAGATTACCAAAGGTTAAATGGCGTCTAGACTGTTCCACGTGTGAAATGTCTCTGAGAACATCAGAAAGTTTTATGCAGTTACACAGCGATAAGTTGATAATCCAATCCTCCCAATCTAATAAACTTAAACTCTGAACGATATCTCGCTTTTGGTGTCACTTTTGCGTTCTTCTTTTCCTTTTCAAGAGTGTGTCACTCTTGATTATGTGATTACACAGAAAAGTTGATAGTCGAGTCTTTTATGAGAAAATAGTCTTAAAATTGAATTAAGCGTAACTTGATTATTTTATTAACTGGAGTGAGAACTTTCTACTGTGTCTTACTTTTATTTTATATAAAATTACATTTTTATTTTTATGTCTTCGAGTTAAAGAGTTTTTTAGGATTCAGGGCAAAGACATTATGCTATTGAAGGGTTTTAATTACATTGTAGTATCGCATGATTTCCATTGATATATTCGCTGAAAGCTAAAATCTCGTTGCAAATATATAATAGGCTAAGCCGACCAATAAGTGAATACAATTCGATTTTTTTAAACATATTTTAAATGTATCTTTTAGTACTTATCCGTACAAGCAAGTTTTTTGCTGTATGTAATATTAAATTTAAGAGCACTTATAAGTTACTGGATTTTTTTTTTAGTGTGTTAAGTAAAAAGTGTTGCAATAGACCAGTGAATGAATAGATATTGACATTGTATGTTCATTTACTGGTATTGCATAGTATCTCCAGTGAATAAACACAGTAGAATACACATCAAAAAATTTTTTTCAAGGGAAAGGCATGTAACCAGGGAAACCAATTAAGCTTGAAATTGCTTCCTATTGCATAGCAGAAAATTAATTATTGCCAATCCAAAGACTGAAAACTCTTGAAACCTATTGTTTTTAAACACGCAAC
The DNA here is from genome assembly GCA_038373885.1 of Cheiracanthium punctorium. NCBI lineage: Eukaryota > Metazoa > Arthropoda > Arachnida > Araneae > Cheiracanthiidae > Cheiracanthium > Cheiracanthium punctorium. The sequence continues at coordinate 2,274,140 of JAWZYV010011619.1, forward strand.
GTGTTTCAATATCCAAAATGCTTCTTCACTGTTTTTCTTTCACTCACTGGTCAGTCTACCCTGAATGTATGAATTAAAAATTGACGGTTATGTTTTAAGACGTGTGGTTTATTTTATATATACATGCTAAATCTGTTTTATTGCAACTTACTGATTCATAAATCGAAATATCTTAGAGTGAAATTCCCTCCCCCCCCCCAAAAAAAAGAAGAAACTTTATTCAAAATTTTCTGTCTGCAACCCAGAAAACAGTATCATCTTCAGCTCACCGGCAAATACAAATACCGCAACTGCAGTTACAATAGCTTACTCAGTATGATAAACTACGAGTACTCTGTACTCACCGTAACAGAGTACTTCAGCTACCTACTGCAAAAGCGAGAATGCATCCTCTACAAGGCAGGATTTCACACATTTTAACACATCTATGTTTTAGCAGATTTAATAAATTGTTTGGGTAGAAAGTATACCAAGAGCTATTTAGTATCAATCTCGTATTTAATTTATTTATTTATGCAATTTATTTTCTCCCGTAAGTGATACAGTTTATACAAAACGAGTAAAATGGTTATAAATAATATTTCACCTTATTAATTCAAAATGGCCTCTTGCTGATAGTATGTGTTCAAAGTCACTCAAGTTTTATGCATTTGAAAAATAATCATGATAACTTTATACTTTTTAATTTATTTCATATAAAGTAAATATAATAAATAAATTAAATAAATTAAAAACTTTCCATTAATACTTTTAATGATAAAAGATAAGCATGTGCTTTTCTTGGCCATAATGACCGTTTCTACATCCCCACTTTTTAAATAGTGAGGTATAATTATGTCCATGAATTAAAAATATTTAACTATGTTAGAAATTACAGAACATGTGAGAAGTTCTTAAATACATTAAAAATACACTTTTTAATATGAATTAGCTTGCTTGAAAATTTTCTCAATTTTGCACCAAATAACTTTGAGCAGAGAACTGCCAAATCTCCTTACTTTAAATTTTTATATGCTGTTAGTTTTACAATTATTACTGTCTTAAAATTACTTAAAATTAATAACGAAGATATCTATCGTGAAAAATATGTTATAGGCTTTATTTTTGCTAAAAAGTATCATAAACTTTTTTTTTTTAATTCCGCTAGTCATAACTACACCCCCGTCTTCTTTATGCTAGCTGACTCAAATTACCGTAAAATGCATATTACTAATCATAGCCTACTAATTAAAAGCTACAACAATCAATTGGTAACATTTCATGTCCTAATAAAAATGAAAGTTATAATAAAAGCAACACGATAATATAACATAAAATCATAAATAAAATAATTTAAAAACATAAATGTCTATAATATATTTCTCATGAAATAAAACTTTAACAACTATCTTTTGATTACTTAAAACCATTGAGTTTCAAACGAATCGTAAAAATAAATCAATTGCATCTATCATTGTTTCTCGTTTTTTCAAAGATCACTATCAGTCCTAAAAAGGGAAAATATCGATTCCCATAATAAATACACTCAAAGAGGAATTTCTAAAGTTGTTCTTTTGTTATTCCATCTTTTATCCGAACTTATGTTTCATTCTGCATTCATTTAAATCTCTATTTTTCATGTGTAAAAGGTCCATCGATTAAATAAATTGAAAGTTCAAATCTTTTAAATTCTTCCTTTCAAGAGACCCTTCTTTAGAGATAAATGATATGGAAGTGACAGAGATACAACAATTGTTTGGCTGGAGAGGTTTTTATTGCTGTAGAAAAATAGATAAATTAAGTTACTTCCAGCATGATCTTCTTGATTTTGGATTATGAATAATTTGCTGTAAAAGAGGAATGATTAAGCTCCAAAGAAATAAATGTGTACATAGTTATTTTTTTTCTTTTTGCAGAAAAATTGATATATGATAAACTAATATTTATGCAATGTTAAGTATTGTTTGCATGTTGTTGATTAAGGTTCAAATTGAAGTCTGTGAAACAATAAATTTTATTGTTTTAAAAAGGCATACTTTCTGATAAATTGAGTATTTTATTTTATGTATTTTAAATGCTAAGTATGACATTTATCTTTCAAATGACATTTTTACTAGCATATGACATAATTTTTGTAGCTACCATAAATATTCATTTGTAGAAGGAGTTCAATAGAAACCAATTAAGCAGCCCGAAGCTAGAATCCTTTCTATTAACCCTTTCACACCCGGCATCGGAAACTGAGAACGCAAATTTAAAAAGAATATTGCCAAGTAAATGCTAGTCATTTTAAAGTGGAAACGGTTATGTACATTTTATGGTAACTTAATAATCAGGTTTTTTTAATTTTATATATTTTACTAGAAATTTAATCTCTATTACTATAAAAATATTCACATATATTTGTTTGAGAGAAATTTTCTAATCAGATCTGAAAGAGTCAAATAAAATCTTGAAAACGAAAGAAATTTGTTCGACTGCTCGTTTTAGGGAAAATGGGTGGTGCAAAATGTTATGATGTCAAATCTTTATTTTGTATGCTTTACATACGTTTTACTGAAAATGGAACAGCCATTGTACAGCATATAGCATATTTTTACGTAATGGTTACAGTGTGCATTTTCATTTGAATATATCCTCCGTTCGATGGTTAGCTGAACACCATCCATTGTCTAGTTCTCTAATAAAGCAAAGGGGTATTGGATGTACGTAGTTAAATTGCTTTTAGTAGTAAATTAATTTGGTACATAACTTTTTGAAGGTGTTCACGTAAGAGATATACCGAAAAGAATTACATTTGGATGACCTTAAGAGCCACACATACATACTCTTGTCACCAATCAACTGGCGTAGGTGCTCAATAATCGGTTTACCCCCTAAAAACCAGGTAACATAAGTCAAAGTGTGTTAAAATTAATATAATAGTCTACATGAGTCAGATGAAACCATAAGATCGAGCTTCACATAAATATTGCTTAGTATTAAGAGTCTGGGCTTGAATATGATAAAAAAAACTATAAACCTAAGCAGATTGGTAGTCCATTCCCACGACACTGAAAGAAAATTTTTTTTTCTTTTTGTCTGGATTTGGTATCTTTAACTTCAGTTGTTTACCAGTACACTTATAAACTTTATTTCTAAAATTAAGTGGCTCATGATTTTTATTCAACTTTGGAAGATGAATTTACAATATAACTATCTATAACTATTCTGAAGACAGCCCATTTTTATGAGGATAACAAATTTCATTTACTTCAAAGAAACCTTCAAATAGTTAGAGCTTGTACTAAAAAAAAAAGAAAATCATAACTGAATGATCAGCGGTTACTTGATATTTTAAATATGTTAATATTGTAGAAAAGTACACGAACTTCCGTTTTCTATTAAGACAGCAGAGTGCAAAATCAACATTGAACAGTCAAACTGTAACCAGCATTAAAATCTTATTCATTTTAGTTTGATGGATTTCATAAATATTTTTCCTGCCACGCTAGTCGCAAGACTGGGGGTTCATGAAATAACTCTTTAAAAATCTTCAAAAGTGTGATACTCTCTTTTCAGCATCTATGCAAAAGCTTTTCTAATTTTTCAAAAGTTAAATTGAAAGAAGTTGTCTTTATTTTCCTTGACAACTGAAACTGGTGAACACGAAGTAAAAAGGTGCCTAGATTTCATTTAAAGAACTTATTTTAAAATTTCTAGAAACAAATCCACCTTAATTATGAAAATATTGTTGAATTTGTGTTTAAAAAGTTCGACGAACTTTTTTTTCATAAATCTGAAGGTTCCCTTTATTTTACATTCGCATTGGGAATTTTTTTCCGTGAGTTCTTGGACAAACGAATAAAGAAGAATGTGAGAATTTGTATCAAGATATCAAGAGAATAGAAAAGCGATGTCAAGGTCGTTCGGATGTAAGCATTTTGGAAAATTATTGCTGGTCGTTTCTTCTAGAAAGTTGGAAAAATCACATAAGCGAAAGAGGAACATACGAACTTTCTTCGTAAAAAATTGAGATGAAACAAAATTTCTAATTCCTAAGAAGGTTAATTCCAACGATCATTTATTCAGCCGTGTAAAAAATAAAAAATATAAACATAAATTATAAATAAAATTGTTATGTTCTTTTATTCGATATACACTTATCGAATAAAAGAACATAAATTTTCTTTTATTCGCTAGCATTTATGTATCATTTATGTATCGCTACCATTTATCAATTTAAAAGTAACAAATTATTAAAGAAAAAAACTGAGAAAACCGATTGAAAAATTACACCCAAAAAACATACAAAACACCTTACGTATTAAATATAAGTTTCTTTTAATATTTATCTGCTGACCTGTAGAATTTATTATGTTCAGGCATATCAAATGTGCATTATGTTTTTAAACCGAAATATAAAAGTCATGTTTCAAATGTTAAAATGACGATAACATTGGGAATTTCGTTTTGTTTTATTTCTAGCAGTTAAAATTAAAGACCTTTGTGAAAACGCAAAAAATAATTATAAATTATGAGCAAAATATTTTTCTTTAAATCTAATGTTTTTGAATTACTTGTTTTTTTTATTCTAATTGCCTTGCATTTGATTCATTTTTGTTCTGGAAATTACAAACAGATATGAATGTTATTTAAAATGAATAGCATCTCAAAATTTAATTATGTCTAATATTTTCTGATTAAATACTATTATAAATACGTTTGAAATAGAATGTAAGTTTATTATTTTTCTCTTCAAAATTTTCAGAATTTCGTGCAGTACATAATAGAAGCTAGTCATAAAGAATAAGAAAATTAATCTTGGAAGGAAAAATGTTTCTTTAAGAAATATTCGTAATTAAATATATTCTTTACAAATGTCAGTTTCATGAAATATTTATATCACTTTAAAATTGGAATCGAAAGATTAAGGTTTATTTAAAAAAAGGAATGCATTTTTGTGTTCCTTTGATTAAAGTGTGTAAAGTGTTCAATTAAAGGTGTGTTTAATAAAATATTTTATGCATCCAATTTTGGAAGTAATATTATACGCTCTTAAAATATATTCGATTTATTTTCTTTTTCGCTGAATGTTTTAAAAAACTTTCATTTTTTTCCGAATATAAAAATGGTAAATTAAAGTTATCCCATTTATTAAATAAATTAACTGTAGCATTGAAATGTCAATCTACAGATGTTCATAAGTACACTTCTCATCAGCGTACTCTGTTTTACATAAAATACTGTAAATAAGTAGTTTAAGAAATAAGTTGGTTTGAAATGCTAAATGTCCAAGTAATCCGTGATAAATGTAAGTTTATGACTGATTTTATTGGAATCTTCATGAATAATTTCGCAGTAAAAGAAAAAGAAAACTTAAGAAACAAGAGTATTTTTCTTCGCAGTATTCCTATTTCCTTAGAACTTCCGTAGAATTATGAAGTAAACACTTTATGAAATAGGATACATATTTTCAAAATTCGTGCCAGATATCTTCACGCACAACTCGGTCAAATACATTAATGTCTATGCTTTAAACACTCTTTACTTTGAAATTTTTAGCATTGAAATTATTCTACCTTGTTCTTTTATAAACAACATAATATAAATACCAACTCGTTTACAATTTATTTTACTAGCACAGATTTGTTATTTTTAAAGAATTGGTATATATTAGTTTAAATTTCTAATTTTTGTATTATTCTTGAGATATTACATGAATTTTATTGTTTTAATTCAAGATTTAAATTTGTTGAGGGATGACATTTACTTTGGATATATGTTAAGAATTCTCATATTTGGTTGGGATTTTTTATTGCTTTTTAGATTATTCTTCAAAATATTAAAACTACGATATCATAAAGAAATTTCTTTTGATCTATATATAGTTATAAAAATTAAGTACTTTTCTGAAATACAAAAAATATTTATTAATTATGAATAATTTTTATTCAAATTAAATATTTTCACATACCCTTGTTTTCTAAAGTCTAAGCTTGTTTTTAACTGATTTATTCCTGAAGGCAATGATATTATGAATAAAAGAATTTTAAGCCTCTTTGTCAGATCCAATATCGACACAACATTTACAGAAATGTGATCCAATATATTCTTTGCCTTTCGTGTTTTTGTACTGCTATTTCTTGTTCATGTATGGCTTTTGGTTCTTCTGCATTTCTGCTTCTCAGTTCTACTTTGTTTTACTTTTTTCCAGTGTATTAGCTTTAGCGCTTAGTCTTTATTTAATATATGTATGTTATCGCTAAAGCTCGAAAGCTGTTAATGTGCACACTGCCTAGCTAATCTGTGGATTCACTGATATGATGTGTTAATGTAAAGAATCAAGAGATTTCTACATTTTACATAGGAAACGTGCACAGTTTTTTTTTCTGTGTCGTTATTGTCCAAAAATTTGTTTCTCTTACTCCTTCCCCGCCCTCTTTTCCCTGCCAGAGAGATTTAAGGAAGTATGTCCCTCGTGTAGAAATATCTTAAGTCAAACATCAATAAAGCAATCCCTTTGTACTGAGCAGGATTTTAGAAAATGCAACTGCAAAACCTAAATATACCATAAATAGCTGAACTTTTCGCCAAAAGCAACTGCAGTGTTTGTTCAAAGTCTCAGCGATTTTAAAATTCCACTAATGTGTACGGATAATTTTATCACAAGTTTTGCAAATTGGTTTCCTTAATTGTAATATTATAAACCGTTCGATTCGCTGTATTATAGTTTTTAATGGAGCAGCCTAGGTGATGTAGAAGCTTAAGAACCATTCTGTCAAGCCTTGGGTATGGGTTCAAATGTCGGATTGGGCATGGATGTTAACCCGTCCGTTCCTTCATAGGGGGGTAACTATGGCAGCCCACTGGGTATACCCATAATAAAATGGCCGCAATATCTTGGACTAGTTGTAGTGAATAATGCGTAATCGACAGCATTGAGCAAAATACATCGAAATTGTATTTTTGATACAAAAGACAAGAAACATTGCTTCAAACACACTAAAATACAAAATACGAAATTCTTTCTTAATTGAAAATGCAAAATAGAAAATACATGAATTTTCAAAAGATACACAAAATAAAAATAAAAATATTTTAACTAAGCTGAAGATTTCCGCTGAAGATTCCTGTTTACTTGAAAAATAAAAACAATTGGTTAAAGAAAACCTACCATATGTGTTTTTTTAATGGTACCTTTCAAATTTTACGTGTATAGTAATAAGATCCGAAACATTTCTGAGAAATGACATTGATACTAAAATATAATTAAAACAATGTTATTTCAACATGTGAATAATGTACTTTGTTTGGTTAACGACAGTTTATAAAAATTTTTAATTTCCAAAAGGCACTGCGCGTAAAAAAGAACTCTGCATGTATATTTATCACTTATTGGTTCCAATTAAAAATTGAGCATAAACCCTTAGCTTAATCAATTTCACTATAAAATTTAAGTTTTATCTTTAAGTCAGTTAAAATTTCAGGTATATTTAAATGTTCTGCATATAACCGAATTTTTCGGCTATCATAACTAGCATTGCGCTTTAGCATTTTCATCCACAAACAGAAATTGAAAATATTTTCAAGAAATTCACACAGGAGCTTACAAAATCATGTAAAATAGAAGTTTGATCCATCGCATCCTATTACTCGCGGATGTCGATCTAATGATCTAGAGATTGGGCGGGTTGCTCCAGACGTAACGTGAATACGCGTTAGAACCCCTTAAAAAGTCCTCCATCTACGCATCCCCCTATATGGAAATAGCTTTCATGTAGCTCTGTCTTAAATATAATAAACAACAGCAGGTTTAATTACGGTAGAAATATTGACAGTCTTATTTCTGCAACTTAGCAACAGTGTTCAAATTGTTTATAAGTTAGCATAAAAATATTTCAGCAATACTACTCAAACATAGTTTTTTTTGGCTTCATTTACATTTTTAAAACTACAAAAATTCTTAGAGCAAATATTAGTAGCGTGTATAGGTTTGTATATCGATGGGAGACCGACACTGTATTTTAAACCTTATTGTTACTAGACTTAATATAAATGTTTTAAAATAGTTGATTTTAGTAACTGTTTCAAATTTACGGAAGGGACACCAGGTCCCTTCGCCTTCCCTTCTTAAATATGCTACTGCCAAACATCATTATACAGTGCTAAACAGGAAAATGAAACAATTATTACTGTGTAGTTGAATTTAAAGATCACAAGAGATCCTAGCACGTCTTCAGTTACAAAGTGCAATGCTTGTGCTGCTCATAAAGTGCATCAAGAGGAAAAAAAAGGGAATATCACCAATTTTTTATCATAATAATTCGTACATCCCGTCTGAGTAAACTATAGTTTTACAAATACTTTAACATCAGAATACATAATGTATTTTCAGTATTTTGAAAATACAAGAAACATCAAAAATGTATCTTAGAGTACATTTCCAAAATATTTTTCTTTTTGCTAGTGAAAATACAAAATACAAGACACAAATGTATTTTGAAAGTGTATTTCAAATACAGGAATTTGCCATACTTCCCAGCTCTGGTATTAACTGGAATCTTCAGATATCGAAAAATGCATTATAAATAGCGTGAAATCGATTTTAATGCACAGAAACGCTGCTGTTGATCCAGAAAAGGTCATATTTTCACATTAAGGTGCGCCTGCTACAAATTATCCGGATTAACGAGTGCCTTGTATAGTATAATGTACAGATTGTCTAGGTAATTTTCAGATTACCTAGATAATTTGAAAAATGAAAAAAAAAAAAAAAAAAGACTTTAAAACGGATCACCCTATTTAATGTGTACATTACCAAGAAAATCTGTAGAATAACTGATTTCTGCTTTTTAAAGGCAACATACGTATTTGTGTGTATATATATACAGGGTGAGTATAGTTAAAAATAAGTCGCCCTTTTAAAATAATGTTAAAAAAAAACCACTTTTCAGAATGATTTAAAATTTGAAATGAGTATAACTGAATAAGCGAAAAACGGTATGCTATCGGGAAAAAAAAAGTTAGCGGGTGTAGTAAAGTAAAAGTTAGCGGCGGTGGAGTTGTGATGGTATGGGAAGGAAAAATGGTTGGTTGACGTACGCTCCAACATGTTTTCAACAGCAAAACTGTGACCGGTCAGAGATATAATGATGGAGCCTTAGAGCTTTATCTGAGACTTTTTATTGGTGCATACAGATCTGACATTTTATTTATAAACGATAATGCTCGTCCACATCGAGGAAACCTCGATGACGAATTCCTTGAAAATGTTGGCACTGAACGAATAACGTGGTGAGCAAAGTTACCTGATGTTTACCTGAGAGAGAACTTGTAGAACTACCATGGAGAAGCAATTGCACACAGGCATCATCCTCCTGTAGATTTAAATGCTCTGAAGACGGTTGTGCTGGAAGTTTACGGCGTTATTCCCAGCATGAAACAGGTTCAGATATGTGTGTGCAATTCAGGGAAGATCACATTCCATATTGAATTCATAAGATTTGATTTTATTTTCTGAATTTTTACTTTTTTCTGAACTTCCATTGCTTTTGTCACGTATTATTACCATTTTTATTCTTTCAAGCTACTGTTTTATATCATATTCAATGCTATTACTTTTTTATGTATTTATACAGCATTATGATACTCATTGTTTCAGAAAAATTCTTCTAGATCATATTTTCTAAGAAATCCGTGAAACTATGCATGTAAAGATAATTTTTATGTGAGTGTATAATAAAGTAGCAGATCTTCTAATTGTTTTGCATTAGACATATTTGTGTATATAGTTGCGAATGCAATAATCTTATTGTATTCAAAACTCTATCCTCTATCCACATACAGAAGTTTGCCCATTTGTTAAATCCGTCGGTTAAAACGCCTACGTTGATTCTATGTGAATTCTAATTTTTCTGTATGACACGCTTGTAGAAATAAATTAATGATGTTCTCAACTTTCCCTTCGATTAACACAACTTGAATTCAAACAGCAGCTCGATCTAGCAACAACAACATCAACCGGCGAAGCTTCATTAATTTACACAGGCAGTATCTTCACATTCACGGCAACATGACGCTACATCACGTAATATGCACGCGCGCTAACAATCCTCAGAAGACGCGCAAAAATAAGAATGAAAAACTCCATACACAAAGTTCTGTACATCAAAATAACAATAATTAACATGCAGATCATTTCAAAACACATAAACTCTCTTATTTACAAACTTGAGCAAACATTTTAATTAAAAGAACTAACATCAAGCTGCGTAAAAATTCATTGTTCGCAGTAGTAAAAATATTTATGCGTTTCCCCGAAAAGATCTGCTTACTTTTATCACTTCTGGATCTTTCTCCCAAGGCTAGGCAGAAAATATTGCTCTATAATGGCATAAAAGTATTGGAAAAGCGATAAATTCTCCCCTGCTTTTGGACCCGCACTTCTCAAAGTTTCCGCTTTTCTTTGTTCAATGATTTTATTTTAACTGGACGATGAATTCGGAGAAAGAATATTTACAACAGATAAAGTTTTCTGCTTATTTGGGCGATAAATATATTTGCCGTTATTACTTTTGCGAGAATTAGATAGAGAGTTGTAATTACTATAAGGAAACACGAAACACGGAATTCTGCTTTCTTTGTGCTTATTCATACTTTTCTTCTTTTTTCTTCGATAAATGTGAGTAGAGATATACATTGAAAGCTTGAGAGATTTGTGAGAGAGATTTTTCAAATGCACAGTCGTGTTTGAATAAAACGAATGTTTCTCTGTGAAATGAAAATACTTTCAACGATATTTCAAAGCATAAATTCGTCCCTATGTTATAGTGAAAATTGTTTATTTTATCTTAAAACATTATTTCATAATCGGTATAATTTGAGTAAGACAACATTTAATATTCAAAATGCATACTTAGTATTATGTCGTTGCTCTGTTTTTTTGTTTTTTCTATGTATTTTCAGCTGTATTTTAATATTATTTTACAGTATATTATTTATTAATTTTATAATTTTTAATTTTTAACTTGCTATATTCTTTTTGATAATATCTTCTTCATCCCCGTCTTTCACCTTTTATTCTTTTTGGTTTACTTTTAGTTTTGTCACTTTCCTTTTAGCGTGATAGCAGTAACTCTTTAGAGCTGACAAAAGAAAGTGAATTCTTTGTACCACCCGAAACGTATGTTCCGTATTATTTATATGTATGTACACTTTACAGTTTTTAAGATACGTATTATTAAACATAAGTTTATGCTTTAAAAAGCAATCTAATATTACTTTTAGAAATGATGATATTACCTTTTTTATTTAATTAATTTTTAAGATTATTCTTTATTAGAGAAATTTGCACGATTAATAAAACATAATTTAAGATTTCAAGTGGTAGTAACCTACTTAATTCCACTGAGAAAAACGAAAAGGCTACACAAAGCTGAGAAATTGTTCACGAAATAGTCAATCGATTGAACCCCAGTCAGGGCCATCGTGATTCTGCCGGGCCTGCTTGTGCACTCCGATGAGTCATTCAAAGAGGCCCTACGCATGCTCACTTATTGGTTCCAGCAATTAGATACGTCATCTAACGGCAGAATCTAACCAATGAGGAAACGCCCGTAGGCCCCTTTCGGAGTGCACAAGCAGGCCAGCTAGAATCAAGATGGCTCTGCCCCACTGCCCAACAGAACACTGATTAAGACAAGAAGCACAGCCCTTGAACAGAGAGAGGGAGAGCGACAAATTCTTTACAGGGATATTCTGGGATCGTGTACGCTAAAGCTAGCTGGTGCACGAAAAATTCTATCCCTGAGCCAATGTCTTCCACTGGCGGTACTAATCCAGGTGCTGGTATCTATAAGTAAGACGTTCGCCTATCTATTGGGTGTCCACTTAATAAAGAAGCCGACAATTCCCGTCTTTGTAGTGGTCAATGCTCACACGGCAAATGTCCACCATTGGAAAAGAAAATGCTGAGAAATCCCTTATAAAATGCATGTATATAGGTCTTTGAAAGCTATTATATTTATTGAATATATGAGCTTTCAAATTGAAAATTTTATACTGTAAAATCCCTTATTTTCGCGAGCCGTAATTTTCTCGGAAATGAAGATATGGGTGACTTCGCGAGCTGAAAATTTCGCAAATTTTATATGAATAGAATCGAAAGTTGAAAAATTACAAAAGTACCTAAATATATAACCCTTTCTGCATAAGGCATTTTAAAAATCTTCCTTTTGTCCGAAAAATTAGCCACCCCCCCCCTCCCCATTTTGAATGGCCTTCAAAGAAACTAACATAAATATTGTAAATGAATGAGCTGCATTCTATCAGTTGTAATATTGTTTTATGTTCAAGAAATAGTAGTAAGAACGAAAGTCAAGTTGTAAGGCAATTTTCAAGAAAGAGTTTGTAACTGTGCGATAAATCATTAAATTATGGTAAGTGAAAATTTTCTGATTTTTTATTATTATAGGAAGCGAAATAAAGGCATATCGTAAGGATTTAATTTTCGCGATTACAACGAGCTCGCAAAAATCGCGAAAATAAGTACACATTTTAACAGTAATCAAATTAAATATATTATTGAACATATGGGTTCTTATGATACTTTTCGAATGACATACCTGGGAATTGGAATGTAGAGTCTGTAAATGATGTATCGTCATTTATATTAATCAGGGTTCGTCATTTAAAATTTTCTGCACTATGACGCACTGTTAAATAATAGTGAGCAAAGCACAGGACAAACTGATTTGGTTTACAGAGCAAATATGTTTCCCTTTGCTTTTATCTTAGCTTTACTATTCTGTATTGCGTTTTATTATCCTTCTTAAAATTTCTATTGTTCTTAATTAACAAATACAACATTAACAATTGAAACTTCTGCAACGTCGTTTATAAATAAATTTAAAATAGCGGTACAAAAGACCTTTTTGAAAAGTCCATGAATAGATTTATGATTAAACAGCTGTTTATTCTGTCTCATTTAAAAAAAAAAAAAAAAAAAAAAAAAAAAAAAAACATTGTCTCAATTTTTACAAACACGTTTTTTTTTTTTTTTTTAATTCATAAAGATAACACATTATGCGGTAAACAAATACTTAGACCTTGCTCACAAAAAATTTTTCGAGTAAAAGGCTGCTATAATTAATAATTTGACCTATATACGTATAACACACACACAAATAGCTTGTAAAAAACGAAAAAGAGTGTAGATAATGATATGCTATTGTTAAAGATCGTTCTTTTAAAAAAGAAACCCGGGAAGATTTCTTTGTGATATTCTAAAACTTATTTTATAAAAATATTTAGATCTACTAAGTAAAAAAAGATGGTAAATACATAAGTAAAAATATTTAAAAAAGAACTTAAAAAGTGAGAAAGGGGAGTCCGAACACGTAACATCGTCTTTGTCCGGCCACATTTGACTTAATCAATCAATGTCATTTCTTAGCTGTTTGCAAGGTTTCGTTTTTTTTTTTTCCTTTAAGTTTAAAGAATAAAGAAAGTTTAGCATATTTTCTACCCTTAAAAAGAACAATAGAATACCGAATACATTAAAACACTTGGCTTAAACAGTTTTTTAAGCTATTGTACGGTTTGATTCATGTAGCGATATTTTTTATTTGTTAGTCTTTAAATACATTTTTTTTAATATACAGTATTTGTATTGATGTAAACAGTAATAGTATAATATGAGCATTGCTTTACAAAGAAAATCTAATGCAATAACTAAGATTTCAAACTCATACATTTCGTTTTAATAAATCTTAGGAACTGTAGGCGTTTCTGTAAAACAATAAAACATAATTTTGAAGAAAACACATTTTTACAGTTACGTATATTTGGTGGCAGGTTGTTTTAAGTATATTTTGGAATTGATTACTTTACTTGCAATTTAAAATTCGTTCCAATCAATTTTAATGAATATAATTTCAAGAATGATAAAATAACAAAATTCACTAGTTAATTTAATTGGAATTAAATTGAAATTTTAATTTAATTGCTTCGATTGAAAACTTTTTCCAATTTAATTCCCAATTTTGTAATAAATGGTACATTTCTGGATTTAAATAAATTTCAAATAAGATTTTGGTGACATTTACTGAAAAATATACATGCAATACTTTACGTATACAAGTTATGTATCAATAAAGCACATGCCTTTTTTTATAAGAATTTTTCTGTAGAATACAACAGGTATTTTTTTAAACCCATTTGAAATTTAATCTGCAAAATTAATTTTTAAATGAGTTTCTAAGTACTTTATCATTTTACTAAAAGAAGAAAAAAAGAATCATAAATAAATGTTGCTTTTCGTAATGCAAATTGCCTCTCTAGCATTAATTTTCTAGAATTTTGCCAAAGCAAATCTTTGTTCAAAATTATTTTATTTTATCAATGTTTGTACATTAATTATTTCTCAATAAAAATTACCAGTTATACTCGGAATATTTATGATGTTTGCTGGTGCCGATATATATTACAATCGCCTACTAATTTCTAAAATCTGAATGGATATTAAGGGTAATATTAATTTCCATTATTATGCTAACCCGGAGGCACGTATTGTAACAATCACGTTTGTAAATATCGTTCAGTATTCGTATTTGGTAACAGCACTTACAATATAATGCAATGTACTGAAAATTCTCCCTAATTTCACTATTTATTCAATATTGGAATTGCATTTAACATATTTTCAATAAATTGTCAATACTGCATAGATGCAATGAATTGAGAACATTTTAGAGCAATAGAGATTGAAAGGAAATTTATTCAATGTACTTTAATTAAAAGTTAATGTGCTAAAAATTAAAAATGGAATATATAATTTAACTCTCAATAGAACAAACTTTTCACAATATTTCGTTTATATTAATTGTTGTTGTAAATAAATGTCTGGTTAAAATAAGAATAACGGTTTTTCGAAGAGCTCTTAACTACTTCACTTTTTAGTCGCAGAAAAAAACCATTTAACATTTTGCTGAGCAAAATTTGCAATCATCATTTATTTAAATCTTTTTATTTAAATAAATTAATCCTGCAAGTCTGGGAAGGTGTTTCTACAAGTCGTGTCAAGGTGAGATATGTTTCTATTTTAGTAAACAGTGTATAGCATCAGGTTTGTCTTTTTAAAGTAAATATTCAGTGATTCGTAATTTTTTTTCCAATAAAATTTTCCAAGTTGTGGGCACTAAACAGTCTCTATGAGGTATATTCCTCATGTGCAGCAATTCTTGTGCATCATAAAATAATACAAACAAACCTCTCTCCTTAATACATTATGATTTTTTTGGGGGGGGATATGTACCTTACCTTTTAAATATTAATTTTTTTTGGCTTCTAATGTTTTTCACTTAATACAGTGACGAATTCAGCGTTATTTCATTACTGGAAACGTAAGGTGATTTCTAACTGCTTTTCCAAATCTCCGGAAGTCACCAAGAGTGCACGATGCGCGGGCGTCACTATTTCAGAGTGTTTTCTCGCTTTGGAGTTCCAACAGTACCGAAATATGTGAGTTGTTACTGTTAGTGAAGCTGTAGTATCAGAACCGGGTATCTTCTACTGCAGCTTTACGATCCTATCGTCATAGGAAATGTATTCAAACGATTGCAGGTCCTATCACAGGTTCAGTTGTAAAAGAAATGATTTCGAAATTTGATGCCCCGGGTTGTTTAGACGACGAGCCCCGTAGTATCTGACCGAGCACAAGTGCTAATGCTGCTCAGGCAGTTCTGGAAGAAAAGGAGATTGTAGCGGTTTTGTCTACGCGTGGGGAAGTCAGTGCTCGTGAAGTCTCTATGCGTGAAGCTTTTGTTGAGGAATGACGGTCGACATGTTGAGAGTTTGTTCGGAAGAACATCGTCTTTGCTTTGTTATAATTTGTTATGCTGATTATTACTTTTCTTATCACATAAAGTGTCATCTGTCGTCCACTTTTTGAACTTTTTGTGTTGCAATGAAATCCCATGTCATTCCAAGCATGTGTATCAATTTTTACCTTTCTACATACATTATTGCGTGAATTATTAATTTTTCAAATGTATACCAATATTCTGATTACCCTGTATATTGGTTTTTATAAATGTAATGGTTTGAATAAAGTTGTGTATAGAGAAACCAATATATGGGTTTAACGAATAAACCAATATATTGGTTTAAATAATAGAAAAATCTATCAATATATTACGACTATAGCACAAAATATTGGTTCAGTCTAATTTCAAGGTTTATTTAATATACGAACCCGTATTTTACAACAAAATTTAGCTCATGTCTTACACCGATTTCATCATGTAAAAGAATTTAATTATCTTTAATTTAAATTATTTCCTGTGTATGTAAACCCAAATTCTACATAAAACCATATTCATATCCATTATTCTAGTATGTTTATAATAAAACACATTTTAAATAGAGCATAATTTCTGTAATACAAAAACCCCATTTTTATTTGACATTAAATGTCTAGTAAAATTTACACACATTCACTTCTGAGCGTACATTTGAGTAAAAAGTCATATCTGATTCCCAGCGTCCATTTTCCAAAGCACTTTTGCGGCATATTAATAACATGAAAGTAACATGCGCTTTTAAATTATGACTTTAGAATTTAAATCTCGGAGAGTTTCTCTCTGCGAGCGATTATTCATCACTGTCACGAATAAAGTATTTTATGAACCAACATTCATTTCGTATCTCGAGAAAGTTTTGAATTTTGAAACAACTTGTCCTTTAGAAAATCCTGAAATAAATAAAAAAAGAAGTGCAATTCACTTTATGTTCTGTGATTTTATATGATGTATAGAATACGCTTTTTCTGTTCATACTTGTTAAGAAAAAAGTGGAAAATGTAAGAGATTTTTTTTAAGTTTCGAAAAACAACGACTAAGGAAAACCTGGCTTTATTTTATTCCCTTTGCCTTATTTTATTCTCTTGCATAAATTTTGAAATAACAGTGTTTCTTGTTTTGAATTTTTGCAATTTCCGACCAGGATTAAAATTTGTGTTTTTTCCTAGGACAAGCAAACAGAAGTTAGAATTTGTGTCATGTGATGCGCACATAAATTAGCTTTTATTTAAGCATAAAAAGGTATCAATAAAACACACATAGAATTCATATTCTAATCATACAAATATTATTGTTTGTATACAGATAGTAATTTCAATGGTTATATTATAAAATAATTGCTTTAAATCTATGAAAGCAACATACAAATTCATATAAAATATTCTGTTTCTCGCATAACACATGCTTGCTAACTTGCTTGGGCATTCAATTAGAGAGTGAATGTAAATGATGCTTTCATTCCAACAAGTCGTGTTTGTTATCTTAAAATTACTAGAATGATGTTTGTAAATATTTCTTTTTACTATTGTTTTCATTCGTCGATAATTCTCACGAATAGAATTTTTCCCAATTAGTGCAATATAGTTTTTCCAGTTTTGTTTATTCTACTTCTGTTACTGCATCAAACAACTTACAAATAGACAGTTTCTTGGGAAGCTTCATAAGTGTACTTTATATATAGATTGTTCATGGTCCTTTTCACTTCTTGTGTGCTATTTGGACAACTAATTATGAAGCAAAAATTTTATTTTGCTAACGATAAAATTAAATAATGTTAGCTGCAACATTCATAAGTCTTCACAGTACGCAACTATACACGGCGGCGTCCATAGAAGTCTTTGACCTCCTTATAGCACAGAGAATATGACCGACAATTGGCGGTCATCTTATAGTTCCTCTATCTACTTGTAATAACGTCACATTATGCCCCTTCAATACAGCCGGGGTAGTAATGGGGTCGCTTCTATTTTGAGACATAACAGGTTGGCTGTATTCATAATGTTACTAAAATGTGACATCACTGAGTCTTCACTACCATCGTGATTTATTTCCCTACAAATAATTTCAAGCAAATGTTTCCAGATGTTTTTCTACAAAGATATTTCAACGAATTTTCTCCTTATCTTTACAGAATTTTACCCCTTTATAAGTCTTGGGTGGAATTTAAAAGTCACAAAAACGTTCACTGCAGCGTCAATTTAGAGTCTCAAAAGTCAATTGCCACTTTGTGACTTGAGAGTGATGTCTATTAATCCAAATGAAACGTCACAAGTGCATGTCAAATCCCAATGACGTCACAATGAGTCAGTCCATGTACTAGTCCCCATGTGGACTAGTTTGTGTCACTTTTGTGACCGTCTATTAGGAGTACGTTGTAAGCTATTCTGATCTTTTTCCCATAGGCTTCCATTACAAAAAGCCACTACACGAGTTATTGAAATTCATATTATAATGGTTTATTCTCAGACATTTTATAGGCCTAAAATATCTGAGAAGATTACATTCAAAAGGCTAGTTCATTCACTGCATCACTGTGATTATAGAATGGTTAAGATGTGAGATTCCCCTTCTTTGCAGAGGATTCTTTTCCCATTGGTTATAATTCCTTGCTAGGCATTTACTCATAAAAGTCAGTTGATAAAGTTTTTTTTCAAAATATATAATCAAAGTGGATTTCTTCACATAAATTTGAAGTTTCACGAATTGAATGTTTGTGGATATAGTTATTTTTAATTGCATATATGGATGGATTTATAAATTAAGAAGATAGTTTATTCAAAATTTTCAGGCATATTTATAAATGTATTTAATTACAATGTTCAAACACATAAACACAAACACACAATATGCAACATGAAACAAAACGGACTTGCTAGTCACTCTCAAAGTTATCTAAAAGTAATTACATAGGAAAATTTAATAACCATTTGTAATTTCAAAAATGCTTCTAAACCAGCATATTTATTGTACATTTAATTCATATCACCTGTAACATTTATGACCTCAAATAAATGTTTTCAGTTACTAACGTATGTGTAAGCATAGTTTACTCCGTGGCCAAAACACAATATACCTGAAACTTGAATGATAATCTTGAAAACTGTTATATCGAAAACTGTCAGCAATGCACTTTACAGTACTCTGTAAATAAATCTACCAGTTAACAAAAAAGCACAAAATAACAGCTATTTAAACATAAAATGAATAAAAATCTTTGCAAATAGTCTGTTATGTAACTTTTATGTTGTTTTTTTAAGTTTATTATTTATTTTAAATCTACCACTTATTTACAAAATCCCCAATAGTATATATAGCTTTATAACACTTTCATATAAGACGTTGATCAAAAGTCGAATAATTACTGTTATAGAGAAATATTGCAAATAATTGTATCGTATAATAATATACGAAATAATTTACAGTAAAATGACATTTTTATAAGAAAAGGAAATCATTTGTAATAATTAAATAATTTTTTACAGTTTGTTCCTGTAAATCCTATTTTGTAAATTTCTCTAATATTTTCGCCTGAAATCATGTGTTTTATTTTTTTTTAATTTTCTTAGATTTGTTTTCAAGATTCCGTAAAAGATTATTACTTCTTCAGCGATGTTGATGTAAGATCACTCCTTCACTCACTCTCATATGACTCAATCAATCTCATATTCTCAATCAATTGGAACCACAGACAGTCGCATGGGCTACTCTAACATTCACTATCTAGCCAACAGTCACGCCTAGCCTTTCAATGCGGTTTTTTGAATCACTGAGGTAGGGTATTTAAGGAGACGAAAGACGAAAATTCCGTCCTTTCACTATATTCGTGTGTTTAAATCACGACTTCGGTTCTCCTTTTTAATCTAAAAACGTTTCGTTCCAGATTATTCATCATTGTCACGAATTTTCTCATTCTCTTAAGTTAACGCTGATCTTCAAATCTTGGAAAAAGTTTTGATTTTTCCAACAACTTGTTCTTGGAAGGGGGAAGAATCGAAACGGAAAAGAGGGAATGCGCTTTCCGTTTTTATGATTATTTTTTTTTTCTTTCTGTTCTGTGATGCATCGGGCATGCGATATTTGGTCTTGCTTGCATGAAGAGAACTTCAAAAATATTTTTTTAACTTTTAAAAAAGTGAAAGGTAGAGCGAAATTCCCTTTGTTATTTTCTTTTTTTTTCTATTTTCCGTGTCTGAATCCGAAAATGCATGTTATTTCCATAGACCTTATGTTCTGTCAATAACCTATTGCAGCCAATATTTATAATACAGTTTATGTACTTTAATGCTTTATATCAATTTATATAAAGCCGATTGTATACTGATTTAGATTTATTTATTTCTTAGATGTAGATTATTGAAAATATCATAAGTGATACACTTATTTGTAGTACAAGCACGAAAAATATGTTTTCTATTATTCAAAAAATTTTGTTTATTCAGCAAAATTTTTATTGACCCGCAGAGTAATTTCATTTTATCGAGACACTATTTCTTTCAAGCAACAAAATTATTCCGTTAGAATAGTGAAAACATAATTTTGTTGAATTCAGTAAAACTCTTTTTTCTTTCGTTAAAATAAAACTTGTTAGACCTACATTTTGTTGAATTCAGCAAAACTCTTTTTTCATTCGTTAAAATAAAACTTGTTAGACCTAAATTTTGTTGAATTCAGCAAAAATCCGTTTTTTCTTCAGTTAAATGAAACTTGCGGAACTTACTGTTTTAAATTCAGTAAAACTTTTTTCAGTTTAAATGAAGTTTGTTAGATCTAAATTTTGCCACGTTTAGAGAAACCTTTTTTTTCATCCTTAATGTTGGATGTATTTAGTTTTGAACAGCATGACAACAGTCTACCACATACAGAACAACTGTCTACGATGCATTGTATGACATGTGAACTAATATTATATGAATTATGAATTATGAACTAATTTACTCTTTTTTCTGCTAAGTGAATTTATACTCTTCATGAACTCGAAAATTTACCTTGTTTTATTGTTCCTTACCATATAGATCTAGGTAATATTTAAAATTTAGCACTTTCCATGGAAATTGCAAGATTTTTACTTTCTTCAGGAGTATGAAAGTTCGCCAACTGCAGCACAAACACAGAAGCAAATGCAGAGCGAAAACAAAAGTGAACTGAACGAAAGGAGAACGTTGCCATTCCAAAGGGAAAATGCAAGAACTGTGCGAAGAAATACATGTGTGAGTACAAAAAAGATGTATTAAGACGGAACAGCGATTGTCCCTGTCAAAAAGAAAGTGTCAATTAAAGGGTAATACGAAAACTACAAAAAAGTGCAATTTAAAATCATTAGGTATAAAAATGTAAAAACAGGATATAAAAAAATTCAGAATTGATACACTCCTTGTCTTATCATGTTATTTATTTCAATTAGTGTTCATAAAAAATGCTAAACAAAATATATAGAAAGAGACACAAAATAGTATATAGAAAAGAGCAAAATGATTTACTTTAGAATAAGTGAAAAGAATGAAATAACCATCGTTGACAATCTCCCTAGAATTCTAGGTATTAGTAATATGTACGTGGTGGAAGAGGTACTTTGAGTTGCAATCACAGTTATGTGTATTTTACACAATTTGTTTAAGTACCAGGTTTTAATGCAAATTTGTGTTTTCAATCATAGTTAAAACTAATTCCAAACACATTCTCTCAGTACCTCCTCCGCCTTTTCTTCACCTAAAATTCAAATGCAGTTTTTTACAGTTATTTTACGAGTGCTAGAAATAGACACTGCTTAATTTCAGGCCTCAAAAGGTAAAAGATCATGCGCAACTCAATTGAAAAAGAGTTGTTTAATTCTTAAATCATTTGTAATTTTAAAGAAATGGTCAAAAACTCTTCTACGAAACACTCTTAGGACAGGCCTTAATATGAATAAAATGCTCTTTGGGGAAGAATTTTTAATACTCCTTTTATAAACAGCAAACATTCAGAAGTAAGTATATTTATTCATAAAATCTTCATTCTTATTCAAACATTAATTCGGAACGATGATTCAAAATTCGTGAGAATGTTAATGATTACAACACATGAACATTTTGCTTAACCGAACATGTATATAACCAAAAATATATTTTGCATTTATGTTAATTTACTTCGTGATCCCTAGTATAGTCAAACAAAATATAAGTAGGGGAAGATGGCCCAAAATGATCCTATCGGGCAAAATGATCCACATACGTTTTCTTAGATACATGCAGCGCTATCTACCGTGTAACAGATAAACTAGTTGAGCCAACTCATGAAGAAGCAATGCCAGTATTTAAGCGATCGGTGAATTACGTCTATGACTAAAATTCTACAAAAAATTGGATTTTATTATATGTCTTATAAGGTAAGCACTAACTTTCCTATTTATTTAGGAATACAGTCTTTAATGTGCATAAATAAGACTTGGTTTACTGAATAGTGTATATGGTTAGATGTAAATTACACTGGCTGAGTTTGGTATGTTTCTCGGCGTGTTCGAGTAATATGACCTAACATGGGAATCCATATTCCCGGGTAAAATGATACCTCAATTGAAGAAAAGCAAGTAGCGGGTCCTAGGCATCATAGCAGCCCTTCAACCGTTCTCCAAATGCGTGACTCCCCATTAAATTGTTTAACTTATTTCTGCGTTTATTGTAGTCCATAAATTTTTATTTATAATTTAACATTTTATTGTTTGTGAGACTCTTTTATTTTAAAAATTTAGTAAAATAAACCATGCATACTATATGATTGCAAAATTTATTTCATTTCATTATGTAGTCATAACTACTTTTATATCTTTTATTTTGCCGATAAAAAACAATTCAAGGGATCATTTTGCCCTTGGGTGAGGGTAAAATGAGCTTTAGACACTACCTAAAATTTCGATTTTTTTCATTACTCTGTTTTTAAGATATTATTAAAATATATCCAAACACAGTGTAAAATGTGATAGCACAGGTACAAAGCTACGTTTAAACATTTATGTTATTTTACAAGTTTTAACCTTAAGGGAATGATTTTGGGCCACCATCCCCTAAGTATCTACGTTTTTGTAGCATCCTGACACCAACCGTAAAAAAATTCACTATACATAATTTTTTTTAACTCAAAACTGCTTCACAATATTTAGGAACTGAATAAAAATATTTTTTTAATCATAAGATTAATAAATTCTATAGTCCATGTTTATCACTTTTTGGCCACACCCAATCTATGCTCAATTTGCACCACAGTGCTAGAAATCCATCTGTTCCCCTAATGGCCACTCAATGTAATTATTTTTTCTCGTTCTGGAAGTATTGGAATATTTTTCTTCTTTATCGCAATATTTTGTTTCACCTGTGCTGGAACATGAGCATAAAACCGGCTTATCATTGAACAAATCTCATGTCAGTTTTGTAAATTGCTGGTGAAGAGCAGCTTACGACAGATTTATTGGATTAACTTTTTTTTTTTAAAGCAATGATTTGACCGTACTCATTTCTATCTGAGCTGAACAACAGGCACATTTCACTACTTTATACCATTTGTACTTCAATTCTTAAGAAACGGTTTTTGACGCTAAAAACTTCAAAAATTCATTAAAAAAGAACAAAGAATGATAGAAAATTGCGATTTACGCAAATATGTTTAGAAGATGATCGGATTTTTTTTAATGACAAGAAAGTTTGTAGTTCGAAATGTTGCAGGTAGGTGGCGCTGACATGCACAAGGTGAAGAAAATTTTAAAAAAAATACTGAAATCTCTCTAATTCTTTACAAGCCGAACTCCAATTTTGTATGATGATTTTTCTTCTTTGATGAATTTCTGATGTTTTCAAGCGCTTTTGACTCATCCTGTGAAAAATTCATTAAAAAAAACAAATAAGGAAAACAAATTGGGGTTTGTATGGAAAAGAAAAGAAAAATTTCAATTTTTTTTTGGAAATTGCTTTATATTGTACATATCAGCGTCACCTACCGTCAACATTTCGAACTGCAAACTTTCTTGTTATTAAAAAAAAATCGATCACCTTGTAAACCTTTTTGTGCAAACCGCAATTTTCTATCATTATTTGTTCTTTTTTGATGAATTTTTAAAGTTTTTACGGACTTTTTGGTCATCCGGTACGTTTTACCTACAATCAAATGTACGAAATTTGAATAACATCATAACAATTCTCACAAGAGTAACAATGTATACTTACCGTGTACCTTCCATTTAGTTTAGTCAATTAAATGTATTTGATTGTGCAAACCTGAAATTTCAATCAATTTTTTTTATCATCCAATTTGAATACGACAAGAATTGGCAACAATTGCACTAAACCTTATACAATTATATAGAAATTATTAATTAATTGCTAAAAATCTACACCCCACCACGGCTGAGACCATAAGATACTCCAAATGGTAGACGCCGGAAGTGTGAAGGTCCAGTTTCCTGAACTCTCGCGCGGATGCCTATCAAACGGTCTGGAGTTTTGTTCAGGTTTCTTCATATGTAACGTAAGATCGCGATATAGCACTTTAAAAAAGCCCTCCGACCAAGACATCCCCATCTTTGGATGGGTCCCTCCCCCACAGGCAAATGCTCGTCGTGTAGGCTTGCCATAGCACAGAACACTAAACACTAAAATTCTCTACTCATTACATCTTAAAAGTAACTTTTTATATAAACTAAAGTATAGTATTTTTAATAGAAAATGCAGTCCTTATCCATGTATAGGTTGAACGACTTTTATTTTCAACGTAAACGTCAATCCTAGATGCATACTTCCATTTACAAAAATAGTCAAAGATGAAAGTAAAGATATTCAAAATTTGCAGAGGTAAAAATACACAATCAAAATTTTTATAAAGCCTACAAGTCCACAAATTCATATTCAGGAAAATCTTGTCAGTACAAAAAACATTGCAAAAACAAAAAGTTCGGCACGGCAATTATTCACCGATAAATAAAATATGACGTTTAGTGACTTAAATCACTTTACCCATGCAGTCATTCACGTATTTTGTATAGCTGTCTATTAACTAAGAAATACTTTAAAAACACCAGAAGAAAGTCTATATTTCTATAGCTAAAGACTAAATAGAACTAGCGGTATCTTTCATCTTTTTATGAGATTGAATTTTTAAAAAAGTGAGTGTGTTTTATTAAAAAATCAATAAGCAGCTGTCAGGCTCATGACAAAGTCTGCTACCGAATAATTGCCTGTAAGTCTGGTATCAGGCTTGACATATCACTTCGTTAAAACCCCTCTAGTTCAGGCTAACACTGTCCATTGTGCACATTCTGAAATCTTCATCGTTTGCTATCCTTTTTGTAAAAAGTATGAAGCAGCACCAGCTTGGTCAATGCTTAGGAGTGTGAAAAACCTCTCTCTACTGGGCTGCTGTGGAACAATGTACGCTAGAGGGAGCTAGTACACGTAAAACATGTCGTGGCTGTAGTGTCCTTCATGTTCAAACAATAACTCTAGCCCTAGTAGCATACCTTGTTCAATAAACGTTAAAAGAACGTCTTTTGAACGCTTTTGAACGTTCTGTGAACGTCTTTTGGACGTTTTCTGAACTGGTTGTGCTATTAGGGAGAGGCGCCAATCCAGGTGCTAGATCTCTCATATGAAATTGATTCAAAATTAGGAGACCCCGAACTAAATCAGGATTCCTTCCACTGGATGTCATTAAAATGGAAGCCGCTCCTATTCGCCCCTCGCCGTCCTATATGGAGGATCTGGCTCCACAGTTGCCAAAGGGCGTTAGTAACAACAAAAACAACAACGCATATAAGCAATTTCTTTTTCAATTCCTGCGTCAATGGCAATTTTTTTCTGCATTTCCACTGTGCACTTTACTTAAAATTTTCTTGATTTCTGAATAAAACGTTTTAAAGTATACTTTTATCACTGAATGTAAACTATTCAATAGCTCCACCGATGTAGCAGCTCCCTTCACAAAACATATCGAAAAACAATAAATTTTGGATGTCATCCCCAAACAATCTCATCCTTGCAGGTTGCAGAAAAACCCGCCTTTTTGTTTTGGGCGGTCATACTGACAACAAAAGCTTTCTGCAATATGTCATTCAAAGTATTTGCACAGAATGACGTTTGCTTTGATATAAGGCAAAAAAGTTTAAGTCTCGAATATTTTTCTTGAAGACCGTTTCACTGCTGTGGCGTGACATCTAAGATGTTTTATGCCTGTTACATTTAATGCGACGGGAAATAATACATGACATATCTCTTCGATCTGTCTTCCAAACATTTAAGGAATTTTTTAAGTTACATCAAACAAAATAATTCATGTAATGCATTTTAGCAAATTTCAGACATAATTTTGATGATAGTCATGTGAAATGATATGTAGTGACATTTAAAAAATTCTATATAATAAGATAAGTAGTGTTAAATTAAATATAGTATAATATCTAATAAAGTTCTTTGCAGTAAGATATAATACTATAATTCGCTTTGTAAAATGCATATCTTGATATTAATACGTCATACGAGTTTTACGTCATATTTTTTTTATCTGTGATTTTTTTCTTTAGGTACGTGTTTTATCATTTTTAACTTAATTTTGAAAAGTGTGATTTTCTCACAAAAAAGAGTTCTTTTCACTACGTAATAAAGTTTTCCAATTCTCATTCGGAATTTTTATTCATCTAGCATTAATAAATTCTTTTAGGGCATTAAATTTATGACTGTAATGAGATTCCTGTTAGTAAAACAACGGTTTGTTTATAATCCTTGTGTTTGTTGTAACATTTTGATGGTCATATTTTTTTGTAAAATTTGGACTTTATTTTGTAGCATAAGCAGTGCAGTTAGGTTTGAGCAAAATATTTTACAAATTAACGGCTTTCTTACGGCTTTGAACACAATTTTTAAAACTCAATCTAACATTATTTACGTTATGCCTGCGCTAGCCGATAACCTGAAGAAAGTGTGTCTACATTGTTCCAAAGTCCGTGGCTTGTCAGCATTGACCTGGACTTTGACCCAGATAATAAAACAGTTTTCTCTGAACGTCTATCAACGTTCAAAGATCATTTCTGAACGCTTCTTGAACGTTGATAGACGTTCGAAGAACTTATTGTGCTGTATGGAGATGTATCCCTGTCACGTTGACACAATGTGCATATTTTTTTATGAAAAATTATTAATACAAATCTTAATTACTATTGTCTAAATTTAAACTAATAATCAATTCCAAATTTAATTTAACAGTTTTTAACAATAACTGTTTTTTAAAGCTTTCAATTTTCCTTTCAGCCTTTTCATCTGCAGCGCAATAACGTACTTCTAAATCATTTCGCTCTTATCAGCTGCTTAAATAAAAAAATAAAATAACAGTTGACGCCAGTTTTTCGCATGCTAAAAGAATAATAATAATAACTCCCCTTTGCTCGCATGCATGTCTCTGCGTTAGCTGAAGCAGATCTGTTTGCGGTTTTTTCCCTGCTGTGCGGCGTCTCGTAAAACACCTGCCAATGCTTCGATTGTTCGAGAAAGATCGAGGCTCCCTCCTTTCTATAGTAATATATTTAACGGTCACTTTTTCAGCAGTTAGGAGGTTGTTTTCCGTGGGGCAAGCCACTCACTTCACGTGAAAAGCCTTTCCCCGCGGACACACCAAAGGCCCGCAATGGCATCAACGCTGAAATTTTTTATGAAGATGCTTCCCCAAGTTAGCGTGTTTTTATATGTGTAACCTTTTTCAAGTTTTTAATAGTCAAATGAATCTAATGTTCTGAACAAATAAATAATTACGTCTAAAAACTTGATATGTGATCTCATCCTTTTCTGGTGTGCTTCAGTGTTCCTTTCGTCACAGTAGGAGAGTCGACGAGCGAAAAGATGGATGTCTCTCACCTTAATGCGACGGGATATAAGTAGTATGGGCCAAATGTTGTTGGCCCACTCCTTCAAGTGTGTGGATCTTCATTTTGTTGTGCTTCGTGACCAGTTATGATTCTTTGATTCCTTTGAAATCGGATTTAGTTTGCTCGTATTCGAAGTGAAATAATTACGATGTCGACTTAAGAAAAATCTTTTTAACTGCGCTGCATTCGCAGGTAAATCTTAATTCTCTCTACGGAGTTCGATGCCTTGTTTTGATTCTATACAACGCAGTGTTGGTTCTCTTCAAGATTCTCCATAATATGTGACAACAATTTATACCTACCTTCGTGTATTTACGATCACCTTCCTTACCACCATACCTCTCCAGTACAATAAGAAAAAATCCACGAGTGTTACATTACATGACCGTGTTGGCCAATTCACAAATCTACGTCTTGAGATGATCAGGACCCCAAAATTCTCTCTCAGCAAATCGAACGTACCATCAACTGTGTGATAATTCTGAACTTTATTTTGTTCAGAGCATAGCTGCAATGTCTAAGCTTCAAAATAAGAGGACCAATTCACATTATTATTTTGCGGTTGTTATTTATTTTTGAATTCAAATTGCAAAAACTATTACTCTTAATGAAAAACCCTATATTTAACTAAAAAGTTTGCAATACCCTTAAAAATTGAAATGAAACTGTTCGACGCAAATCTTAAATAATTACTGACCCTACAGATGAAATTTGTTCATACGTGATCAAAACATGTATTAAATTCATCCACATAACATACCCATCATTAAACCCATTCAAAAATATTAAATATTTTGCGTATGTAATTCGGGGACAATGCAAAGAAAAGAGCTGGCAACCAAAATGGAAGATGCAAAATAATACAAATGCGTGCTGGCGTGACGTTTCCAGTAAAGTAAAGTAAAAAAAAAAAAAGATCAATGTTCTTAATAATTTATCCTTAAATCTTCCTTAATAAGAAACGAACTCGTTTTCCTAGTATGCGTGTTTCGATACCGTTTGACATCGCACTTTGAGGATTCATATTTTATTAGCAAAAAATGATTTCTGCGTTATAAACTGAAGAGGAATAGTTAAGAGTAATTGAGGTAAGAAAGGAGTCTAGCTTTAAAATAGAAACAATTATGAATTCGAAAATGTGGGTCTGCTGATTGAGCATTGTAAGGACACACCTAAGTGCACATTTTCTATCGCATAAACATATTAAGAAATAGATTACTGTCTTCTTCAAAATATCGCATGGTGTGCCCGTGAATACATGTAAGCAAATTAGTTTGTAAATAACACCGAATAAGAAGTAACATTTTATTACTTTAATTGATGTTTTTAATTTTTAAAATAGTAAAATACCTATTTCGGTTTTTTGAATCCTTTGTATAATATCTTTCGTGAAACTGATGCATGTAATACTAAGCGTGTAAAAATAATACAAGACAAATTAAAAATAGAAGAGGGGGGTAACGTAAAAATACTGCCAAACATAAATATAAATATGATTTGTATAGTTATTTATTATGCAATTAAACAAAATAAATGGAATGCTGATTAGAAGGGAACTGTAGTCTGCTTATAAAAGTACACTATTTCGCCTATGAAAAAAGTTGAAGTGTTTTTATTATGGTTTATAAGGTAATAAAATTAAAAACCAATGCATTCACATATGCATATCACAAGTTATTATATGTAAAGCGTATCTTATCTAGCATATTATTATTAAAACACTAAGTTACCTAACAAATGTTATTGTATTCTTAAAACAAAAAAAAAATAATTGGTCAAATCACCCTATATATATATATATATATATATATATATATATATATGTGTGTGTGTGTGTGTGTGTGTGTGTGTGTGTGTGTGTGTGTGGTTTTTCAAAAACTAATCCCTCTTTCATAGATTGCACTTGATAAAATTTGTTAGTTCAGAATTTTTCTTTCATTGCATTGATTAAATTGTGGGAGAAAAGCCCATTATGTGTGAAACTTGGTTAAGAAATTCGAAGCACACTTCAACATTTCTTCCAAAGTGATTATTAGCAGGTACATGAAGACGAAGTTTCCATCCCTGTTTTCTATGTGATTCCTAACCGTCTTGGTGTATCCTACCCCTCCTAAAAGTTTGTTAAACTAACTTCGAGTCATCCTGTATATATACAGATAGATAGTTAGATATATAGATAGATATATGTGCGTATGAGTGTGTTTTTTAGTTTAATTTTCATTCTAGTAAATATATTATTTGGGCTGTTAGATAAAATAGCTACTATAATACATATCGCTATGTAAATTATTTGTTAAGTTTAATTATATTTGTTATACTCTTTTCGTACATTAGACAAATACCAGTTACCAAAATCAATAAAACTCTAAATGTCATAGCAATTCCAAGTAATTTGAAGCCATTATATGGATTATCTCTAGTTCGAAATTTAATTTTCGTAACTGAAGCTTTTAATTACATTATGGTCATTGAAATTGTATGATATCCATTAGACACGTCCATTAAATTGCCAGAAATAATTGAAAATGTTAGATGACCACTTGAGATTATTCCCTTCGACTTAAATTTAATTTAATGTATTGCCTGTCACGGAGTTTTACAATTAATTGCATTTGATAATGGGAAAATGAAATAGAATTCTTACACAATCTTTGAATTATATTTTGTATCATGCAAATTATTCTCCTAGCATACTAATATGATACAGTGATGCTATATTTGAAAATTATGTTGCATAAATTGCTAAACTAAAGAAAGTTGAGATAGATTTGTGATTATATGTTGCCATTTAAAAAAGCAATTATAATATAACTTATATTGCACTTTATTTCAAAAGATTTAACGTTTGCTTAAAAAGTTATTTTGTCTCTAATAATTCATATCTATTTTCATTTACTTAGTAGAGTGAATTTTGTAAGAAAAAATTATATTCCTAATTACCTTGAATTTAATTAAGAAAGAACTAATTTTCTGAAATTGTTTAAAGAGAAATCTCAGTGTTATGTTTTCTAATTAAAAAGAAGTCTTTTTTAATTAATTTAAAGCTATATTAGAGATAATTATTTTTCATGTGTTACAATTATAGGTTTTTGGTGTTGCAATGACTTTTTTCTTCTGGATGTGACAGTTTTGATTAAAGTGTCTCCTAAAATATTATTAACTTTTTTCACACTTTGGATGGTTTTTATTGTTGTTATTTACTGATTTAGAGTTTACATTGAAAATATTTAAATAAAGCTCAATTAAAAACTGTCTTATAATCAACTGTTTATCTAAGATATTTAAAAGTTTTAAAATTACAAAGTATGGGAAGGTGGCCTAAAATGATCCCCTTAAAGGAAAAACTTGTATTGATAATATATATGATTAAATAAAACTTTAGGATTTTGCTCATGTTTTACACTATATTGGCATTATAAGCATATTTCAATAATATTTTCAACAAAAAATACGAAATTAAAAAAAAAGAATTTTGACGAAGCGTTCGAATGATCATTTTACCATCAACCAAAGGGCAAAATGATCCTTCATTTGAAAATAAATTTAAATTGTTTTTTATCTGCAAAATAAAAGATATAAAAGTAATTATGACCATACATAATGAAATAAGTTTTACAATAAGCTACAGCATATAATTTATTTTACAAAAATTTTAAAATAAAACAAACAATAAACTGGAGTACTTGAAAATTATAGCTTACAATATACGCAGAAATAAATGAAATAATGTATTTTCCCGCCATTTTGAAATCTCGGAATATTTGAACAAATATCACAAAAAATACACACGATCACTATTCTCAGGCATCCTAGCGCATGCCTCATTCACCTACCTATTCATTTGTGACACTGCACCTAACTTAAATAATAATCTAAAAAGTATATCCTATTCAGTAAACTAAGCCGTTGGTTGGTGTCGTGTCTATGGTGAGATCCATAGAAGACCAAGAGTGTGCAGAACACATCTGGCTATCTCCTTGATGTTTTCGGAGTATAGACTCCTTTCAATGTCAAAGGGAGAGAATCCCCCGAGCTGAGCCAGAGATCTTAAAATGGAAGGGCAGTCAAAAACTAAGCCGTATTTCTGTAAATGAAATACTTTTTGTGTAAATAGGAAAATTGGTGCTTACCTTGTGACAAATGTTATAAAATCTAGTTTTTTCAAAGAATTATAATTACACGCCTAATACTGAGATCATTTTAATACCACCATTGCTTCTTCTTCACTTGCTACAACTAGTTTATGTGTTACCTCATGGAAGAAAACTTATGTGGATCGTTTTACCAGCTAGGATCATTTTAGGCCACCTTCTCCTACGTTACATAAATCTAACCCATATTAGAGAGATCAGAATATAGAGAAAACTAATTTTTCTAACCATTCTAGTAAACTGTCTATTCATGTGTATGGCTCACGGAGATACGCTGCTTTGATACGATAAAAAAAAAAAAAAAATGATACATCTCAAGGTTTGTCTACCATGCATTCTCACGGTGGTTCTCTTTTCAAAATTGACAAATCGGAAAGCAACCTTCTTCTCGGTTATACACCCCCAACAAAATATAAGTGGCTGACTTACCCTCTGCCTTATATTAATTTTTTCTGGAAGAATTTGATTCTCACATCTATAAACGCAAATTTTAAGGTTACATTTCTGTGAAAGGTACGATTCTCTCCAAGACAAAATCACATATCCTCTTTTGTAGCGCAATAGTAAGACGCAATATTCCCCCCCCCCCTGTAATTTTTGGTATGTAGGGATGGGGCACCCATTTCTATAACTTTGGTGGTCTTCTAGTGAGCCATAATTCCTTCTAGTGAGCCATAATTCCTAAATTGATTAATTTCTTGGGCGAAGAGGAAAATATTAATATATATATAAAGCCGCTAGACTATTGTTTTTTATTAGAATTTTAGTTTTCAATGAATCGATTGTCTCATGAGCTCTAGTTTTAATCTGATCAGTAAATTTTGTTTAAAATATATTATAGACTTTATATTAATTTGGGAGTGAAGTTTAGTTTTTCGGCTAAGGATCTAAGTTTATTTTTTTTATTTAAACTATGTAATTGTTTCGTAATGATTAAGGAAACATAAAGATATTATGTTTCCTATCTATTTTCATGACTAATTATTTGAATTAGTTTCCTTTTATTCTTTTGTGAATTTTTGCTGTTGTGTTTTACGCACCAATGCATTATTTTCAGCTGGCATCCAAAAATTGGATAAGTCCCTTTTCATTTTTTTACGGTAAATTTCAATTTATCAGATACAGTTTAATTATGTATTACACACAACGCTTTGTTTTTAAAAAAATATATGATTACAATTTTCGTTTATATCTCTTTTTATTATTTTTTTCCTTTAGTGCTTTTGCACTGTGTCAAATTTTGACGCCACACAGACTAATGAAAATCTCGATATTATTCGGGAGTTACAAAAATACAATTTTCCTCTTTTGTAAAAGACTCAAAGGGTGAAAAACGGGGAAAGAAAGGTGAAAAACGTTATCCAAACGAGTACGTAACTATAAATTTCTACGATTGAAAAGAAAAAGGTTATTGATCACACCTCAACAAATAAAAGACCATAATGATTTAATTTAATATTTCCAATACTTCACCTTAAGCATAACGTTAAAAATACATTTTGAGCTAAATTTTTGTACGATAAACTTTAGTTTGATTTACTCTCTGTAAATCCCTACTCTAAAAGGCAAAAAACAGCAAAAATCGCTTCTTCGTGCCAAATACATCACGAAAGGGAAAATCCACTTGTAACAAAGTAAATCTAAACGCCTTCAAACACCTTGACATTGAATGATTAAACTACAGAAGCAGGTTTTTATGTTATTTGAAGTGACACTTTTAAAATTGTTCTTGTATTTTTTGGAGTGCTTTAAACCATTTTACGTTTGTAAAAAAATAGGGGAAACAACGTATTTACGTCCACCTAGTGTGTGAGAAAATACTTCGAGTGAAAGTTTTCTAATGCTAGGTTAGTAACGTACGTGCAACAAAACGTACGTAACGGTTTTAAATGATTTATGTTAAAATGTTTAAATCTTTAACGTTCTTTTCACTGCACTAATGCTACTTATTCCATTTTTAGAAATAGCTTAAAAGTAGAAGTGATAATTTTTCGCATTTAAAGAAAGAAACTTTGGAATCCAAAATATCCTGGCGTTATCTCCTGCATTAAGTCGTCACGTTGTAAAATCTTGAAGAAATAAAATTTACAAAATATGTATACATGTAAATAAAACAGGACGTTTCGAATGTTTTGGTGCGGCGTAAGATCGCCATCAGGTTGAGCAGGAGAGGTGTAAAATCATTGTCAGGTTCAGGATAGGCGAGGCGGCTCAGTGGGACCCTGGCATGGAGCCCTCCCCAGTCGCTCGTGGTTAGTACTCGTAATCGGGCCAAGCAAAAGGAAATCTTGCGAGTTTATGATTTCATATTTTTATTTAGTTTTCAAACAATTTGACATGGCAACTGAAGTCACGAAAAAGGCCCCTCTCCGAGCTGCGTTTCAATATATATAACCTCGGATCACGTGTTCTATAAATTATCATATATTCCAAAAGAGGTGCATTTATTGGTTATTAATATGCCTGGGTCTGCTAGACTGAGTAAATTATTGCTAGGTGTGGCGCCAGAACACCGCGAGAAAGAGGGGAGATATATTCGTTTGAATTAGATTTAGATCCTGATACAAATCCTTTGTTTAAAACGAAAGTTACTACGCCCTAAAGAATTTTGAAGCGAATCAAAAGAAATTTTGAATTTTGAGAGGATGCTTAATTTTATATTGTGCATTTATGTATATATATATATATATATACAGGGTAGTACTTAACTGTATGTCAAAAATGTAAAAGATAGAGTGGACCAAAACGATTCAGAATCATATAGCAATGTGGGGACGAAAAATGTCGTCTTTGTGTACCTGTTAATAATCACTTTGGAAGATGTGCTGAAGTAACAGCAAACTTTCCGATCGTCGTTTGCCAAAAGCGAAATTATTTTTTACAGGAAGAAATTAAATAAAACTAATAGTTTGCAAATTGTATTTTGTTTCATTGATGAAAGTCTCGGAGAAAAGCTCATCGTCGTTTAAGAATTTAGACCAATAGTTCTTCCAACGTGATTATTAACAGGTACATGAAGAGTACATCTCCGACCCCAGATTGCTATGTGATTCTTAACCGTCTTGGTCCCGTCTACCTGCCTCTAGATTTTTGACGTATAGTTTTGGACCCCCATAGTAGATATATCACTTATGCTCCTGTTATCAAGCTATTCATTGCCTTGTCAGTTGATTCACTTCTCTGTGTTCTTTGAGAATAAACTACCGTAAACTGGAGCTACTTGGTCTTAGATAGGTAACTTTGCACGAATGTTGTAAAAAGAATATTGTCCATCTAGCAAATAAACTGATGTAATCTTTAATTTTATGTATTCTTTTATTTTTACATAGAAAATAAACGAATACATTAGTTTATATGCTAGATTATATGCTAGTTTATATGCTAGTAGCACAATTAGTTCAAAAAACGTTTAAATTAAGTTGGAAACACGCTTTTTGACGCTAAAAAACGTGTTTTAAACGTTTTTTGGACTAATTGTGCTACTAGGGGAGTACACCCGGTTTACGGTATCACTTGTAAAATTATTAGCCACATTGAAACGACTGCTGTACTTTTCTTTTAAATACACCCTTGTAGTAGGTTTACTACAAGTTGTACATGCGGGCTAGCGAAAATAATGTATTAATGTACCACGACCGAACAAGGGGATCGCCATTTTGGAAGCGGTTCACAGGGTAAAAAGATTGGGAACCACAGGTCTAGGTAATCCACCTTACTCAATTTTGTTCAGAGTCGCTCAGCAATTACTTTTCTAGCCGAACATCGCCTAAATAATTTTCTACGTGATTTTCAATGCATCTAAAATATGCATTCTTTAAGTGCCTGGCAATATCAAATATAGTTAATAATAATAATAATAATAATAATAATAATAATAATAATAATAATGAAGCTAAATTTTTATTTTCGTACAGAAATGTACAACTTTTGAGAAAAATACATGAAAGTTTCTACTTTAGCAAAATCAACGAAATTCAGATATATTCAGAAATACATGTTTACGCATTATAATCAAATTAATCTATTAACGGATTTAAATAAAGCTCAGAAGTTTTCAAGCATTTTCATTGACTTTTAAAAGCAGTACATTGTTATAAGGTAGTTTTATTCTGATAAGGAAAAACCAAGTCTACTCACAAGTTCTATAGCTTGTTAAACCTATCTAAGAGGCGATTATGTCATATTCAGGAACGAAGAAGACAAGATAAAAAAACAGTATTATTGTGAATAATAACATTGTTATTCCTTTATTCTGAAGGAAGTTGGATTAAGCTAAAGAAAAATAATTTTAATAATCTAACGAGAAATTTGTATTTTTGTACAAGTGGCGTAAAATATAACTTATGGTCACATTCTGTAACATGTTAGTATGAAAAATGAAACAGTGTTTCTAAGAAAAACGAAATCTTTGTTTATCAGAAGTGGGATTAAATAAAACTTGTTAAAAACAGTTCTACTGCTTTAAATGTAACCAGTCAAACATCTTGAGAAATATTAAATTATCAGACTTTTCAAATAGCTGATAACTCAAGAATACCTTTTTAAACGTAAAAATCTACAAGCATGTAAAGACATAGCATGTAAAGAAAGACGATTATTTTGTTTCCTTGGGGAAGAGCATTTTGTAAATTAAGCATCGTTAAAATTTTAACTAAGTAGAGAGCATTTTTCTTGCCAATAAAGTATAGGTGATTTCAGACTGTTCCCTTTTAATAGGAAAATTCTATAAACATAGCGATAAAAATTAACTATCTATTATAAACTATTTTGCGTAATTTTGGTGTTTAAATTTTTTATTTGTGTGTCCTACATAAACATTCTCTTATTAATAAAAACAAATTTTGTTTTGATAAAATCAGCTTTTCTCTCTGTTAATAGATAAAAACCTCGGTAATAAGTCAATTTATGTATTTTAAATTGATAAAGTAATTTTCAAATTGAATAATAATAATAATAATAATATAAGATTTTTTCTGGGTAAATCATTTTACTAGTCGGATACGGCCAGAAATCTATTTGTGCACGACAGAAATCCGTTTATTATATCAAATTACGGACAAGATTCTGCTTAAGTCGGTTAGCAAAGTAGACTATTCATTGAGAGCTATTAATCATGATCAACAATTGACGATTAGAACTAATTCAGTTCCTTATAGTAATTAACCTGAACACTATAGTAACGCATGTTTAATAAAACTGAAAGAATAAAGCATAAACAACATAGGCGAAACAGCAATTTTTTGTGCAAAATATGTAATGCGTGAACTTCCTTCTCTTCATAAAATCATTAAGGAAATCATCAGAAATTTATTCTAAAGAATATTCAAATCTTAAACTTGTTCATTGGACGTTTATTCTTGCTTAAGCGTAAAACTGGGTCCATTTAATCACAAAAAGGGATCTCTGAGCTCTCAAAGAAATCTCTTATGTCTCTCCCATATACTTAAAATATGTCTTAAACACTCCAGAGCGGTATACACACACCCACTTCCTCTAAGAGTGGTATTAATTTTTTAATCTTTAAAGTTGGATTATTTCCCAACATTCTTTTTAATTAGATTACTTAGAAAAGAAATTTCAGGAGCTTTCCACATTGCTGTCTACATTACGCTAAGGTGCTTTCAAGATGTTAATTATATAGGTTTCAAAGTTTGTTATAAAAAATATATTTTCCTATTTATGTGAGTGTATTTTTTTTTCTCAGTTTCTTTTGATCCTTTGAAGTAGTTAATTTTATTGAAATGCAGAAAAGATTTGAAAGGATACACTTAAAAGATAAACACGTAAAAAGTAAATGAAAGCTCAAAAAGAACTTTGAAAATTCAAATATCATAAGTGCTTCTTCATTCTCTTCTAAAAGACTTGTTTGTATAAGAGTCACTTGTGTTACTTTAAATGCTGTTTATATTATTCATAACATATTTTAAGACAGCCAGTTAATAAATGTGATTTCCTTTATTTTTCTTGGTACTCAAGATGTGTTCCAAAAAGTGGAGATCAAAAGCTTTTCCTAATGTTTTACAGTATGTGCAAAACTTAAATGATTTAAAGAAATACAAATGTATATTTTCTTGTAAATTTGATTAAACGTACTAGACATACTATTAAATAATTATTTTCGGTGAAAATTAAGTCATACAAAATTTTGCTCGATATTTCGAACTTTTTATTTTAACTTTTTATTTTAAAATTTTCATAAAATAAAATATGTTTTTAATCTGATTATAAAACTTTCTTTTACATATTTTTATTATCCCAATAAAACAATTTACAATTTCTTTTAAACGAAGGATCATTTTGCCTTTTGGTTAAGGGTAAATAATCCTCTGGATACTTTTTGAAAATTTTATTTTTTCAATTATCCAATGTGGGTTGAAAATTTTATCAAAATATGCCTATAATACAAAATATAGTGTTAAACGTACTAGCAAAATGACAAAGTTTTATTTAAGCATTCATGTTATTTATACAAGTTTTCCCTTAAGGGGATCATTTTAGGCCACTTTCCCCTAAACCAAATTGTGTCCAGCGATGCTAGTAAACAGGGTGATTCAAATAGATGTTAAAGCTATTTTCTTTTAAACAGTAAGTGATCGAAACATATTTCCAGTTAGAAAAGTTAGTGGAATAAAGAGTGGTTTTCAGATATGTAAATATTTTGCAAGATGGTGTATATATATATTAAAGTTCTAAATTTAATTTTTATATTGTTCCTCAATTCCTATCACTTATGTTTAGAAAAATGTTTCTCTGTATTTAAATTAATTTAAAACATTCCATGCCTCTAAGTGAAATAATTAGCGAGATATTTGATATTAAAACTGACGACTGACACCACTTTACCTGCTCTGTTGTCATCCGTTTACACGGAAAAGAATCTTTACTTTAGGGGACCAACTATGAGTTGATAAAAGTTCAATGATGATCGCTTTGTCGGAAAATAGCAATGAAATGCATTCAAACGCTTGAAATTAACTGGTACAGTGTTACCCGAACTGATAGGTACTGTGTTATGAAATTGTAGATAATTTAGTCTTTTAAGGGATCAGCCACTAATGACGTTACTTTTCTGTAGAAGTAATTGCAAAGTGTAATAGAGAATGACAAGATAATGGTGTGGGTCAACTTTCGCTAGAAACTGCGAGCTAAAATACAATTTGCAGGAGTCAAATGTGGCTGTTGAATGACCGCTACTATAAATTAAAGTCAGAAGAAATTTAATTTAATTTTTATCACTTCTGAGACATCCTTATATTATTTGGCGACAAATGGTGAATTTTTAATTTGCGATATCTTGGTAACTATTCTACTCAGAAACACGGGATTTTTTTTATTTACCTTCTTAAATACAGAGCAACAATTTTCGAAGTATAAGTTAAAGGAAAAGAGGGATTATATAAATATTAAGTAAAGAGGGATTTTTTATATATAAATATTAAATAAAGAGGGAAAAGGAAAAGAGGGATTATATAAATATAAAAAATTATAACATATTACATTCAATTTTTAGACCATTCTTATAAATATTCCTTAAAAATAATAAATAGATAAATCATATTTTCAAAATACTGAAGTGTATTATTTGACATTTTACCTTTAATCACATTTATGACTGATGATTTCCCGGGAAAACATTCATTATTTTCTGAGAAAGAAATTTCGCTTTCCCAGAATAATTGTTAAATAATGAAGGTGTTTATGAAAATCCCAGCGTGACATAATTTATAGAATATTCACATTATCGTAATTGTAAATTGTCAATATTCTAGTTCATCGTGAATAAATTTGCTCTGAATTTTTCATTTAAGCTAACAGCAAATGACTGTATTTGTTCGTACGTGAATCCATGCTTCGTAATATACATTTTTATTTGATAACAATTGCTTCATGAAGAATATGAACTAAGCATTGGCACGGCTGCCCACTTGGGGCCATGGCCTGCGCTGCCCATCCACGCCTTCTCAAGTATGGGCTCTGGGATATGGAAATAAATGCCCCGGCTATGTAGTCAGCCTGATGTGAAGCTCCAATTGTTTAGTCCTCAAGGAAACTTGGTTGGGGATTATTTTATAGACTTACTCAAGATATAATAGGCTAAAGAAATCTTACTCATTCCGAAAGTCGATCTCCGGACTCTTGGTAATGTAGCAGAAGGTGCTAATTATTACACCACTGGATTTCTTATAAAAATATCAGTGACTATTTTTTTCCATGTTAAATGGAATGAGGCTAAGATGTAATCAACACTCAATTACATTGAAGACAAATGCCACTTTTTTAATGAACAAATAAACTCTGTTTTGCTGTTACATGGATAAGTTTCAGAAAGTTTATTGCATAAAGTAGCAAAAATTTTACATTTTAAAGCAATTCTTGACTAAGGAAGCAATTTTGGTATATCAAATATTAAAGCTTCAATGTATTGAATTTGAGAGAACATGCTGTTAAATAATATAAATTGTCTTCTGTAATGTATAAAACCACATTTTTAAAAAGATTTTAATAAAGATAACATGTCAGAAAACTGTGTGAGCATAATTTTCAGAATTTATATTTCTCTTAAATGACTTTACTTTTAAATAAGTATATAAGCGAGAAACTGCATAGCGTTCAACACACATAAAAGCTCTTATTTTTTATTTATGACGATTTTGGTGTTAGTCTACAACGAAATTAAATTTGAAAAATAAAAGTTACTTTTAATAAAATTATAAGGTATCAGATCACAATAAATTAAAGTAACTGTTAATTTAAAATAATAATTAATTTTACTATGGTAATTTTAAAAAATTATGCACTAACAAATTTAAAAGCTTTTCATGAATAAAAGTGGATAGCCTATTTTTAAACTACGTTCTGTCAAGAATGCTTATGCAGTGTTTTTTCTACATGCAGTTTAAAATTCCTAAAACATTACTTTACAATATTTTTTTCTACACGAAAGAACGAAATTACGCCTCAAAATATTTTCATTAATAAATAAAAAATTATTCATTAGAAAATATTTGAAAAACTGACACACTGAGAAACAGACTTTTTCCCAATTACGGTTTTTCAAATTAATAAATGTCTTCAACAAAGCGTGAGAAATTCTTGCCTATAAGACCTTGCAATATGTTTATATGATTAGTACGTAATTAAATACTGTGCAATCTCAGACAAATGCCCTCGTAAGTTTGCATAAAAAAGAAGTATTTTTGGAATTTAATTACGTACATTCTGAGGGAAAAAAAATATAGAATACTTATTCACTTGAGCTCTCAAGAGAGACAGAGGGAGTTAGACGCCCGTCACAAAAAACAAAGACTCTCCCAGGAAAAAAAAAATGTATGAAAGACCCTTTATTTAATTATATTTCATATTAAGAACTTTAAAATGAAGCAAAAATAAATCTTGAATTAAAAACTCAACCGAAAGAAAATTAATTTTCGTAAAAAAAATTCGTTTTAAGATATTAATTTAATTTAAGTCTCGCATTTCAAATGAGAATTTTTTTATGTGTAGACCATATTCATTGTGAATTTTAAACTTGGATAGAAATACTGATTCCATAACTTTCCGTTCTAAATATACATAACTTAACAATTGTGTATATTTAGAACTGATATATTAAAGGAGACTGGATATTTAATGCCTATGGTTTTTAAAATTCGCATTTCTTTAAATGAGCTTTACTGTTTATACCCATGCTACAGTATTTCTTTTGAGAAAATTATTAAAACTTTTAGATTATATAAAGTTTTATCATGTTATTTCATGTTTTTTTTTACCAAGTTAACCTTCATATTAAAATATTTTAAAACATCTGCAGCCTGTGTCTGGAAAATATCATTTATCTGAATATGAAAATGCATATCCTGTAAGATCTACATAAGAAGTTAAATGCTTCAATTGAATAGCTTAATGATCTGCCCTTGAAACAATTTTATTAAAATAATACAGTTAATTTTTAAATATTTAAACAAATTAACTCTACAAACAAAACAGTTCATGGAGTGCCGAGAAGTATTGTTCTTTGCTCCACAGAATGAAATATAATATAATATATAATCCAAACAACGGATTCTACCAGTTTTTTAATATTTCTTCACAATACCATGTAAAAAAAGAAAGTACTTCGGGTGACCTGAAAAATAACAGTATTCCCGTTCACAGGAGCTCTATTCACATTAGAATTGTCAAATCATATGTACTCCGGCTGGACATTTCCAGTTCATTTTATAGATTTTGATGAACCTTTCCTAAAAGTATGCATAATATTACGTCTATTAAATTCGATTCTTTTCACGTTTTTAATTTTATAATAATTTTGCCATGCAGAAAAACAAAACACACATGAAAGGCGATTCCAAGAGAATACCAAATTTGTTGATTTTCTGTGAAATATTAAATTTTGTGTCAGACTGACTCTTACTTCACCATATCACGTGTACTTTGCAAGATATCGCCAAATCATAACTTTAATAAATGAGAAATTTAGTGATAAGTGTACTGCGAACTGAATAATATGTATAAAAATTCAGACGTTGACTGTAGACTAAATTAAATCTTACAAAAGCAGATTAAATAGAAAATTCAATGAAATCAGTTTTTGCACTTTTACTACCCTCAAAAATTAA
This sequence comes from Cheiracanthium punctorium, assembly GCA_038373885.1. Lineage (NCBI taxonomy): Eukaryota > Metazoa > Arthropoda > Arachnida > Araneae > Cheiracanthiidae > Cheiracanthium > Cheiracanthium punctorium. Next base: position 2,316,603 of record JAWZYV010011619.1, read on the forward strand.
AACGACATCTCAATTTTATTTTTCAGTTTAAAGGTAAGCAGTAGAAAATAAAATTTAAAGTACCGGTTAAAATTAATGAGCACACCTTCCAAACAAAACACAAGACAATAAAGGTGAGTGTATCGTTATTTCTATAATCATTATCCCAAAAATTTAATTATCTAAATGGAGTATACTGCATGCATCTTGCAAGCACATATTTTCCAGAGAAAAATGAGTTCTTTTATTTATTCCGAGTATATTTTGTACCTTTGAACAGAATTCTAAGCAAACATACTTTATTCCGGAAGACATCGGGAAATGAAAAAGAACTGTACACATTTTACCACCGCATCTAAGCCATATGTATCGTGCCTTGTCACCATTTCCAGTAGATGCATGACTTCCGGTTTGATTTAGTCCTTCCATATAAAGCTTAACTAAAAGAGCGAAAATAAATTTCGTTTCTACTTGATAACGTTTTTATTCATTTTCTTTCTAAGTGCGTTTAAGTGCCGTTGTTCATAAATTATTCACTATGATTTTTTCGGAGAGGGGAGATATTTATTGAACATGCACATTGGAAGACGGAATGACAGTTGACAAAGTGAAACTAAAAACTTACTTTTCCTTCTTAGAACGTCGACATTATTTTACTGAAAATATGCACAGAAATCTTAACTATGTGAATCATTTTGTTTGGTTATGGACATTTAATTCGTATATTCAAGCAAGACGAATGAAGAAAATTATAAATATAACTTACATAAATTAGACTTTAACGTGTAGGTTTAAGTGATTATAAGTTAAATAGTGTCTGATGGTTACATATATTTTGTAAACAATGTGAAACGAGTGTAGAATGCTGCAAAACTGAACAATTATTTTTTACAGTGCAACTTTAAAATAAATATTTAAATATATTTACTTGTTTAAAAAGTGATTAAAATGTATGATCTTCATACAGAGTGTCCTCTAAACTACTGATCCATTTTGAAAGTAAATAACAAAAACACGGATTGAGAAAAAAATTGCGCCATTTGCTGCATTGTTATTAGAAAAGCTATTAGAAGCATGGTTAGTATTAGTATAGAAAGTATTGTTACATATTTTTTTAAATACACGAAGTTCAGTTCAGATAATACAAAACATACGCCACACTGAGGGCTGATAACCAAATAACAATATTTTAAATATAGCCGCCCTTTGTAGCAATAATACGGCATATTCTTAAAACAAATTTTTTGAATGCGCGGGTTAATTGAAATGCACTGACATGCATTGCAGACGTAAAGTTCCGATGTCGGCAAGGTTTTATGAGTTTTGCTAGTACATCTCCTCTTTAAAGTGTGCCTAATGGTCTCCACAAAAATAAATCATATTAAAAATACGACGTATCATTGCTTCAAAGGCAACTGTATTAAATATAGACCGGGATTCCAATTCTATTGATCATCATTATAAACCAGTTTGTCGGCCGATCCCAGTTTTATTATTGGTTTAAAAGTAAGTAAATTTTTGTAAAAGTCTTAGATATTTCTGCTTCGTAGTATTGTGCAAAAGTAACAGAATACTCTGAATGCCTCAAATTAAACTTCTACAATAACATAAAATTTGCAGGGCTCATAAAAACGACTCACAAAAATATTCTTAATATAAAGCATTTTTACTCGTATGTGTTTAAGTTTAATTTGTTAAAACCGTAATTACTTCGTCATAATTATTATGAAAATAATACTATAAGAAAAATTAAAATAATACTTTTCCTTCTTTTCAACGTACACACTCTGAAAAAGTATTCCAGTGTAAGTGTAATTTCCTATTTAGCTTTGCTAATGATTAATTAATTTTTGTAAAAAGCACAACTTGGCAGAAATATGAAAAATTGTAATAATACATAACCTATTTCATATTTTTTATAAAATATTTTAATATACACAATAAGAAGTTTCGCTTTTACTCAAATACTTTTGGAGAGGGTGTATGAAATCTATACGTAAAAAAAACTTTTCATGTATAACTTATTGTCGGATTTCCCATATTGTGCTCCAAGGAGCACTAAATGCTCATCGCACAGGAAGCAAGTTTTCCACAAGAAAGTATTTTGTTGCTTCGAGCTTTCTTGGCTCAGATTTTTCACATGTGTTCATTCTTAAAATTACAAAATTTAATTATTAGTAATGTTGCGGTTGAAAAATATCCCAACCAAACGGGATCACAAACTATTCTCTTTTTTGTACGAATCGGATTTAATACATTTTTCGATTATCAAGTTGTGTATCAAATATTCGTAATTGCCGATCTATAATCGGAGATCATTTATCCTAATCAGATATCCTTTCTTGTTGATAATTTAGTGAAATTAAACTTGTCTCTTTGGCAAATTTTTACATAATTTAAAAAAATTACCCTTTCTTAAGTATGTTTATTGATATGTGAACAGGGAAAAGACTCATTTAGCATAAAATATTTTGCTGCTTAGACATCTAATTTTTTCAACAAGTGCTGTGTGTTTAGCAGCGTTAAACTCACAGGAGCTAACAACTAGGATTGTTTATCATGAAAGGGGTATACGCTTTCTCATTTAGAAGGAAAAAATGTATACAATTTTTCATTTAAATTAAAAAGATTACAATTGTCCATTTTCAAGCATTTACTATTATTTATTCTGAACTATGATCAGAAGAATCGAGCTTGCCTATCAAATTTGTCACATTATAATATTACGTTTTGTTGAGGGGGAAAAGCATATTAGGCATATAGGCATATTAGGAATTTGTCCCGAATGGTAGGAGCCTACTGTGTATTCTCGATTTTTTCAACTACACAAACTTTTTTTTTCAATTTTTTCTTTACCACTAAATTTTTGCTTACTTCATCATTTAAATGTAATCCAAAATTTTATAAATTCAAGTTCCGCTGAAATACTTTGAAAGGCAATAAAATAACCCTAGCAAATAAATTATTCAAACGTTAATTTAAAATTATTCAAATTATTCAATGAAATTGGTGGAGATAAATCAGTTTAAACTAAAGAGACACGAAAGAAATTTTCGTGTAAAATTAATAAGTTAAATAAGCATCTGCTTAAATTTCATATAATTATTCTATAATAATTTGATTGAATGATTACATTTATATCTCTAAGGCACTGTTAAGATTAGATATGCTCTGGAAATGAAGCTTTAGCATTCAATTTTCATAACAAAACTTTGTACTGTAAATACACCATCTGAACATTTCACACTTTAGATTTAATTACAGGTGATATGACTTGACATCGAGAGAGCTATTTGCTTCGATGAATAGTAATTACAACTAATTATAGATTAATTTTTATAATTTACTTTTGACATATTTCGTATTATTTAATTTAAGATACTGAATTTGGAAAATGTTATTTCAATCAAGTATTTGAGTGAATCATTTCTCTGATTATCATATTGTGCATGTATGAGCACAGCAGAATCGCCAGATATCACAGGGGAGGCACCTAATTCGCTAATATGTTCTCCTGTGTGGGAACGGCATATCATATAGATTATAATTTTTAATACAAATAATGTACGGATATTTTGTTGTAGAGCTATAATTGTCTAATTCAATGTTGAATTTATTGTCAAACAACAATCACCATCTCCTTCTAAAGTTAATCTAAGTTCCAAAGACATTTCGGAAATAAGTTTCGTCATTGTTTTTTCACACTTACACTTCATTGCAAAAACAAATACACCTTGGTATCGTGAACACACTTCGTATACATACTAAACGATTTGCCGACACAATCGTAACTGACATCGTGACATTATTCGTAGTGTGCAATCAGCGTGAAGAAACCACTCTGGTAAAACTCGTGCCCTGCGATGCAAGGAATTTTTTCACAAACCTGCTCCACCTCAGTATTATTTTGGAAGTGACTCCCGAGAGACAGGCTTTCAGAAAGCCACATGTGAAATCCTAATGGGGGAAGATCAGGGCTTTAGGGTGGGTGACCCAATCTCTATCATCGAAGTGACGAATCTGTTGCGTGTCAGCTATGCTGTGTGTGGTTTTGAGCTGCCATGCAATAACCACATTCATACAGGATAACACTACGCACTTTTACTGGCTACGACACATCTGTTTGCAATCGCAATTTATACTAGATCACTGTCTCATACTAACCGCGCTCCAATACATTCATTTACGGGGTTCGCTTGTTTTCGAGTTTGCTCTTTAAAAAAATGTCTCTGTCGAAATTCAGACAGAGTGTTTTAGATGAGTTCGTTCAAAAATATCCGAATTGCGTTGTTGATGATGGAAAATCTAACGACGAAAGCGTTCTTTTACGGCTACCGCTGAAAGATAAAGATGAATCTGAAGCTTTCAAAGATTCTCTTTCCAACATTATGAAATTAGAATGGATTGTTTATTACAGTGAGCCACAATTTGAAAAGTATAAATAAACTTTATTTTTGTAAATCGTCTAGAGAGAAAAAAATCAAAGTGCAGCCAACATCTATAGCAACACGTCGTCCTGGTTTAACAAGAACCAGTACAAGAGTTCCATCAGGACGACCTCCAAAACAACTACAAAATAAAAGCGTTAAACGCAAAAGAAGTATTACTGAAAGTGTTTCCAAAAACAGGCCCAACGCAAAATCCCATGGAAAAAACAATTGAGGATTTTTTCCCTACACATGTTTGTAGAACGCATAATATTATTAATTAATTATATACTTATCCTAAAATCTATTATATACAATTCTTGATAATGATGTGTCTAATGTCTTTGTTAATTTACTGGAGGTTGGGTGGGGTTTTGGTTTTAAGGTTGTAATTAGATGGATGGGTCGGGCGGAGGAAGATTTTCTCATATAATAATTTAAAAAAAAGTAATATGTATAAAAACAATTTGGATGTGTATATGCATGCATATATATATCTGGAAGGATTTAAAAATTTTAAAAAAACGGGGTTCCTATATTGTGATTATTCTGTCCTAAACAATTTTTTTTTTTTTTTTTCTTATTTACTAGATTAATCTTCTGTCATACAATAACTTATTAATCATACTTTGTCACTAATAATAATCAATATATTTTTTAAACAATATGTTATATTTAACTTTGCTATACTATCTATTTTATTCAATCATTTTAATTTATTATTATTCTATATATATTTAATTATATTAATATACCTGGATACTCTTAAAATTTAATAATATTACCTTTTAGTATTTGGCAACTCCTATACATTCTTCTTTCCACTTTTACACTTTTATTTTGTGTCAACACCATTTTTCACTCTTTACAATTCTTAGCATTGGCAACACATATTACTTGTTCAAATTTCAAATGAGATTTCCATGTGCTCAAGGTCTGGTATGTAGATTTATAATTGCTATTTCTAATTTTTGTTAACTTTTTGATTTCTTCTTTCCTTTATATAGTAGGGTAGGGGCCAGATGTGTGGAGTTAATATCTCTTCTGATATGCCACGCAACCGAAACCCTACTATTTGGTTTGCTCTAAATTATAATCCACTGTTTGTGGCCCCTGACGATGGTGACAGTGGTTATAATTTCCGTTCCATTCTATTATCACAATAATTTTTGTCCTTTATTTGGCTTCAAAATGTGTTTCTAATTCTTGCTAATAGTTGTTATATTTTTATGCGAGATATGTCTTATTTGTAGTATGTTTTGTGTTTTACTTATTAGTTATTAGTTAAAATTAGTTAGCGAAATAGATAAAAAGTGGAATCACCACAAAATTTCTCAATATATATAAAATGATAGTTTATTATTGAACATTAGTTTAAAAAATTTCTTGGTGAATTCATTACGTTTGATAACGAAGTATTGACTTATGCACATTCTCAGTTTTGAATAATAAGGAAAAAATAACTATATGTTTCCATATGATGCTAGAAATTAAACATACAGCAGCAAATTAAGAATACCATCGATAGCACAAAATTAAAAATGCTTGGCATTTTTTAAGTGCTTATAGAAAAGTTTTAAGCATAAAATTATGTACATTTCTTACTGTACCATTTATTATTTAACAAATTCCATTCTTAAAATATATCGGAAACATGTTTATTAACGTTTCTTGTAAAATTAAACTTAAGCAATAGATCAATAAACCTATTGAGATAATTACGTTAAAAAAAAGTAGATGGCGCCAAAAAGAACATGCGATAAACAATTTTAAAGTGCTTAGGATAAAATTTCGGAGCAGATACATTAAATTTTTATCTATAAATAAATGTTTTATACATACAATCATACATTTCATATTCTACCAATATATTAAACTAATTGCATTCTTTTAACACATCAGAAAAGCGCGTCTGTTATAACATCATAAATTCTTGTGGCGCTCTTGCTAACATTGCAACCTTATAGCGACTACAAGCGCACGTACCTCCTCTCTTCCGCAGAATCGGAGGCGCACTCCTGTTTTCGCTAAGTGCGTGAACTCTTGAAGGTTTCGGAAAAAGCCACCCAGTGCGGTCCGCACCCCCCACGCGACGCCACTGCCTATATTCTCCGTTTTTGTAAGTGCGCTAGTATCTAATCACGTTATTCCATGGAGCTGAGTCATTCTATATTTTTCCCATTTCCCTATATTTACAAAATTTTATATTCTAAATAACAAAAATAGTCTAATATCATTTCTTTTCGGTGTGTGATTCCCAGCTTAAAGCAAGCGTGCTGTTCAATGGATGTGAATTGTACTTAAAATTTTTATCGAAAAATTCAATCATAAAAAAAATGTAGTTTCAAATCATATTACTTTCGTGGCACTCTTAATTTCAAAGCCTATCCACCGCGACAACGTGGTGCCACATCGGATAGGAAAAATGATCGGTTTTTAATTGTCCAGAGGCCAAAAACCGTATAAAAAGCAAGTATATTTTCGCTTTTTAATTGTCCTGAGCCAAAAACCGCATAAAAAGCAGATATTTGTTCGGTTTTTAATTGTGAGCCAAAAAGCGTTTAAAAAGCATTATTCTTTTACAATTTAAATTTTAAAGCAACAAAAAATGCAAGCCAGACGTTTCCTAACCTTTTTGCTTTTGGCCTGCTGTGCGTCGCTGAACTGCATTAACGGAGCGACGCTGAAAAAGCAGTCATCCAAAAACCTTTCCATCAGATCGGGTGGATACTGTGGAGAGGATTCGCGTGCTGCCAGAGACAGTGAAGTTCCAGTAGCGTACGAACCGAGCGAGGAGTTGGCGTCCGTAAATTCCTCGTCATCAGAGTCCGGCTCACTCTGTGGGACTGCAAGACCCGGATCTGGTGCAACGGATATACTGTCGCCATGCCTCGCATATAAAAAAGCAGCCAAATAGAAAGCCGAAAATACTACAGCACTGCCATCAGATAGAATTTCTGATAGCAGCACCAAAACCAACGTTACAAAAAACATTTTGCACCAAAATAATCAAACCACTTAATTCAAATGCTTAAAAAATATGGAAAATACAGTTTCAAGCACCGAAAAAGAGCAGTTATAGAAGAAATCCAAGCATCTATTCCAAGAGCCTAGATAGAAATGATTTATGTTGCTGATTGTTGCAAATTTTTCTCATTGACAACAATATACTTACTTCCCCGTTTTAGCTTTGAAACAGTAACTTGGTATTGTTTACAACAATGTAGTAAAGTTCCAAATACTATTTTATTGGATTCATTGTTTGTAGAAATTTTGCGGGATATTGCGATGCGTTGTTTTAGCAGCAAAACTTCGTTCAAACATGCTTTGGAAATATACTTCTCTATGTACTGGTCATTTGTCTGACCAGAGATCAGAGTGATCTCCTAAACCAGCTTTTCTCAACCTGTGGGGCGCGACAAAAACCAAAGAGCAAGTAGTGAGGCATGTTTTAAAAAAAACATCTTATTTATTCTCAGTTTTATTCAAAAATATATTCATTTCCACTTAAAATGTTCATTCAAATTTACTGATAACATTATTTTGTAGAAAATTCGATTAAATGTTCATTGTTAAAGATTAAGAAACTGAATGTATACTGAAAAATGTGAGGGGGGCGCCACCGTAAGTTAGCCTTTGTTGGGTGGGGCGCAACATTAAAAAGGTTGAGAACCGCGGTCCTAAACTATAGTATCACCTAGTCCTGCATCAGTTTACCCAGCAAGCACGCACCTGGTATTCAATTTACCCTGCTCTTTTTGTTGCGAAAGTTTCGTTTTTAAAACCAATTTGCAACCGTTGCATATTAGTTCGTTTTTCCGTGTTTAGGAAGTTTCGAAGACGTTGCATAATCGTTGCATTTTGGGATACTTAAGATCAGCATGCGAACTCCTTGTTATCTGCTGAAAGGTCAAGTCACTATCCAGCTCATTTGCTTGTTTACATCCGCCATTACAAAACGGTGTGCTGTTCTACTGATTGAAATATGGATCTGAAATGTAAGTCAATGATAAATTGTAATTAAGCTAATGATATGTGTTAACTTGAAGAAAGATACGAGTAATGGATAATCTTTTCACATAAAGGCTGTCTTGTTATGCGTATATTGTTATGCGTAATCCTTGTCAGAATGCCGTGTTGAGTAAGGGGGAGTATATTTTTCAGCTCGCCGTGGTGCCAAGTATTTAGCCTGTACCTAAGAACGAAAAACAAGTTTTTAAAATAAACAAGGCTCTCGATCACTGGCTATTTCCTACAGCAGCCTCAGCAATTTGTCCATTGCTCTCGAAGTCCTTTCTTTTCTATTATTTTGAATAAAAAGCATTTCATTCCTTCTCTGATTTCACAGGCACACGATATTTTAGTTAGCAAATACCCTTACGAATATAAACAATCAGAAAAAGAAATCTTAAACTCTTGTTATCCACGCGATCGAATTAGCAATTTTAAAATTTATGAACTTTAAGAAATACATTTTGACTTAATCCTTTTTCATCCTTTTTAGTTTGACGTTAAAATGGCGTAATATTTTATGAAATGCCGTACTTATGTGTGAAGACAGGCTTGTATTCTGGTTACTGATTGGTAGAGGAGAGTATTATGGCCAAAGCGCATGGTCAAACTGCGTCAGAAACACTTTCAAGAATCTGTCCTGAGCAGCATTAGCATTTTAATATTATATACTAGCGGCTACCCGCGACTTCGTCCGCGTCAGCTTTAGAATTAGGTCCCACTATAAACGAAGCATGTGTGAATAACAAATATGTTTGCGACTAAAGAAACTGCATTTAAATATTATTTGCCTTTTTACTTATTTTAAATGAAGTATAATGCATGGTAGTATACTTCATTTAAAATAAGAGAGTATGCAGAATTACTAAGATTTTTTTCAGGCATTTGGCGAATAGAGACAGTTGCGACAGTATTTGCGAACTGTTTTGAGTGTTCTTGTAAAAGAAATATTTATGTTATATGCATGAATTTTAGCCTATGTTAATCAGGAATAGTTCAGCTTTCTATTAGCGAAAAAGTTTTAGAATCGGTTCTGTAGTTAAAGAGATACCCAGAGAGCGTAATGTTTTAGAATTATTTTGAGTGTTCCTGTAAAGGAGCTATTTGAGCTACATGCATGAATTTTAGCCAATAATACTCAAGAATAGTGTAGCTTACTATCAGTGAAAAAAGTTTTGGAATCGCTTCAGTACTTACAGAGATACACATAGAGCGTAATGTAATTCTTATGAGTATCCCTGTAAAAGAACTATTTGTGATATATGCATAAAAGGTAGCCTATAACACTCAGGGTCCCACCAGTGTCTAAGAAGTTCTGCTCTAAAAACTGGAATGCGGGAGGTGCCAGGTTCAAACCCCGGTCGCGCCTGTCAACCTAGCGCTCGCAGTTTTCCGTTTTTTTTTTCCAAAACCTCGAAAATACGCGCTAGTATCCCTTAGAAAATTCCACGCAGAGGAATTCCTCATATAGGCCTAGGACCCTAGCGCAGTCAATCGGTCTTAATCCACAAACAAACTAAGAATAATACTCAGGAATAAAGCAACTTTCAATCAGTAAAAAAAGTTTTAAAATCTGTTTAATAGCTACAAAATTTCTATAGAGCGCAATGCATTAGAATTATTTTGAGTATCTTTGTAAAAGAATTATTTATGCTACATGCTTGAAAGGTTGCCTGTGTGTTAATCCAGAGCATAAGCTATTTTCATTACAAATTTTTTCAAATCCGTTCAACCATTTTTGTGTGATTCAGTCAAAAACATCCAAACACACAAACGTACACATTTATATTATTGGTAGGACTTGGAAATTTATGAACTTTAAGAAACACATCTGGATTTTTCTTGGTACTTACGTATTATCCCAGCGGTCATTCCCGCCAAACTATTTTATCGTCAAATGGGTTGCCAAACTGTTGCCAATCGTATTCAAAACCATTAATAATTTCATGTGCCCACCATTTATCTCGGAAAAAAATCGCTCGTCTTAGCGGACCGCCGGGATAATACGTAAGTACACTTTTCTTTACTTATGCTTTTTAATTTGGCGTAAAATCAACATAATTTCTATACCAATTTATGTTTTCCAAATGCATGTGATTTTTGCAAATAGAATTTCTGCTTTATTTCAAAAGCATAAATCATTTTGTGCGGGCAATAAAACGGTTTTTAATTAATAGTTAGAAAAGTACTTAAATTTTAAAATTCTGAGCCTCAGGTACACTTTACCGAAGTCATGGACCCAGTCATGCTCAAATTTTCAAAGCTCTGCTTTCTGTAGATTTGCCTGGAGAACATTCATTTTTATTATTAGAGATAAATAGATTTGGCATAAAACTGGCATAATTTCCGTATTATTTAATGTTTTTCAGATGCACATGCTTCTTTATTGAAGTAATAACATTCTTGTTAGCTCAAAACATGAATCACTTGATACGGGCGAAACTCGCCAAGCATGGCAACGTAAAAACGGGTTTTAATTAATAATTAAAGAAGTAATTAAAAATCTAAAATTCTAAGTAGCCTATAACCTTCTCCAGGGTCCCATCTATATCTAAAACCAAAATTCACCATAATTTATTCAGCGGTTTAGGCGTGAAAGCGTCATAAGCAAACAAACAAACAAACAAACAAACTCACTTTCGCATTTATAATATTGGTTAGGATAGGATAACCACATGCCGGTCTGGTGATACTCTCTCTTCTTTGGCGCTCTGCGCATGCGTTATCTTTCCTCTGCTGATACACTTTCTGTCATCAAACCAGGACTGGGTATTTGATGCCTGGTAACACGGTGAACATCTTTTTAATTCAAAAAAATGTACTGCCATTCACAATGCTAAGTCTGAACGAGATATGTTAAATTTTAAGAAAATGAAATATTGTTTACTCAATAATTATAAGATCTACTCAATTATTGATAAGATCTACTCAATTTTTTTAATTACATACAAAAATTATAATTTTAACGTATCTTAAAACTGGCTCCCTAATCTAGACCGTTCCTGGCAAATTCTCACTTCTATAACCGCTAATTTACTTTTTGCCAGACAGACATTTCCTCAATAGAGTGATGATGCAATAGTGCCCGTGTTATGAAGACGGCACTGATATACAGGAAGCGGCATTTGCCATATTCATTATATATGCATACACTTTTCAATTTTTATTTTTAAGCTTCTTACTTTAATTAAATGAAGAGTATATTTCATATATACGTTGTACATATACTAGCAGTTAAGGGTTTTTTTTTTTTTTTATATACACGTTCTCCCCACAGCTGAGTTTAGAAGGAGCATGTTTCACCAAAGAGTGTTTTTTGGTAATAAGTAATTACAATTTTTAAATATTTGTAACATACTCATAGATATATATCCTTTAGCTGAACATTTAAAATAAAGTTAAATTTTAAAAACACAGGATAAAGTTTAAATGCAAAATATCATTAAACGCATTAAACACATAAACATCACATGTGTAGTAAATATTTAGATAGTTAAAAGCTATTCCTTAGTTAATAAATATTTATGCATCTCATGCTTACTGTTTAGTAATTATTTTGTAATAAAATTAACTATTCGGAATTATTACTTATTTAACCGACTCTTCAAAATAATAGCCTCGATCCCCACTTGTCTTTTATACTAATAAAAGACTAGCCTTCCAGAATAATATTTCGATTTATCTACAAGGAAATGTTCTTTAGTCTGCAAATTCTTACCATTTATTTAAATTAAACTAATTCTCAACGTTGCTTAGGAACTAGTTTAATTACTCTTATCTTGTAATTAAGTTGACTACTATCAGTTTACACAAAGTCTTTAAACAGACATTATTAATTTTCTCGTAATTACTCACAAACACAAATAGTAGCAAAATTTTAATGCTCTATTTATTTATTCTTCAATTTAAACACTTTCAAGTACTGTGGGTTATTTAAAAAGTTTTCGCAGCAACAATTAACATAGTTCGTGTGTTTTATTATGCAAAATTGAAATGTTTTGCAACGATAATTTGGGCTATTGTAAATTTAACAAAAGTATTTACTTTTCAGTAATGCACTTTGTTAATGGTACATATAAAGCATTTTAATTAATGGGCATTCATCTATTTTAATTCATGTTTCACGTGCCCCCTTATATTATCTCATTTGTTGAGTGTTAATTGTTCACTAATATTATTTACATTATATTCATCTGTATTAGTTTGAAACATTTTTAAATGCTTTCCAAAGCGATTATAAAATAGGAATGACTCATTTGATTTTTTCTATGTATTCTAAATCATGATAATGCTCTCCTTTTATATAATTTTTTAGCTAATTTAAGTACTTACATAACATTAATATAGCTTTAGGACTATATGAACTGTCAAAATATTCAGAAATTCTTAATCTGATGAAATGTTCATTGAAATTTTAAATGCTAACGTTGTAGCATTGTTTCACGCGCCTCTGAATCTCAATTTTATAAATTTATATTAATTATATTTAAAATTTTAGAATTACAAAAATTGTAATGACGGCTGTTACGCAAAATTTTAGATATAATTTCAGAATGTTAGATACTTGAATTAAATGTATTTCAAAATAAAATTTAAAAAAATATTACACTGTTCCTGCTGTATTCATTGGCATATGATCTTAAAAATTTATCTGAACATGAAATGATTAATTTATTGCATGATATATGTAAACCTTAATTTTTTAAATTCATTTTCTCAATGCATTTTACATAGCAATAAACAGAATTTTCTGATTTTTTTTTTCCATTGCACCTGTTTATTCCAAAGTACTTGAGGCTCCCCTGGAATTTACGATGTTTAAAGAAATTAAAATAACTGCTTAAATAACAAACTATTAATAAAAACATAAAAATTAAAACATAATTGTAGTTCTGGTATTGAAACTAATATTTGTCGGCTTTTGCATCATATTCGTATAAGTATTATGTTTACAAACATTGGTATCATTGGTAGTTATTTCTCATCGGTATTCAAATATCACTTCAACATTTTTATGGTACTAATCTATTCGGTCTAGAGGTCCATATATTGGGACCTTTTTCTTTCCTCTGTCCAAAAAGAAAATGATTTTTTGTAACTCTGAATTGTCATACATGTGCGTCGAGTCTTTAATTTTAAATTAATGATTTTAACGCAAGTTAATGTGTAAATCTTAAACACTGACGCACAGACTTTATTTTTGTTTGCCATTATTTTGTTTTTCCACACGGAAGAATATTTGTATGCTATTGAAATTTCCTCAATTGAATTCGTGAATATTTTTTTCCAGAATTCCTGCAGCTGAAAAGAACTTCTAGGACATTTACCTTTAAAAGTGTCTTGACAGTCTCCGTTTATGGGCGATGACAACTTTTTACCACTGAAAAAAAGTTTGAGAATTGGGATTTTATTCGAAAAATTATTTGAATTGCGTGTCGTTTTTAAGTGCAATACGTTTCTTAAAAATAATTATGAAATTTCTGTTTCAGATGGGAGAATTTTGTCAAATGTGAAGAGGTTATAGTTTTATTCGCTGGACATTTTACACAATATATCTGCTCTACAAAATCCTCTCTTCTATTGAAATTTGGTTGACTCTTTTTCACATATTCATATTCAATAATAATAATAATAATAATAATCTCAAGAATGTGAATGTGAAAAAAATGCTTTATACTATTCTGGCATTTTAGAAAAAATCTTTTTTTCAAACTCACCAGACTTTTAATATATATATGTATATATATATATATATATATATATATATATATATATATGTGTGTGTGTGTGTGTGTGTGTAATGTATAAAAAGGTAATTTGGGTTTTACTAGTTTGGGTATTGTTCAAGCGGTACTTTCACTGTAAGTTTTGCTTTTCTGTCTTACTTGCCACGCGCGCTCTGGAGCTATGTTTTATTTATTTTGTAAATTGTCAGACATCAGGCCGTCGATTCTGAGTTCTTTAGAGTGTACACGTGTCCCCACGCCTTTGTAATCCCGGATGCAGGTCATGTTCATAAATGTATGTAATTCGATTAGAGATAAGAGAGAGGCGGAGTTATGTCTTACCAACCCACGTGGTATGATGAACATAAATACACCCGCACCTCGAAATTCAGGAGATTTCTGCCACTGGAACTTCTTAATTAGTCCACGCTGAATTTTGTACTCGTCTCCCCCCCTCCTCTTCTCACTCTATATTGTAACTGAAAGATAATGTTTAATGAATCGTTTTACCTGCCTTAACTCTGGAAGTTTACTGAAATATCTGACGTCTCATGTGTATATATATATATATATATTTCAATTTGATATGAAATATGCAACAGTACTTTCTACGAATGATATGATTGATCTATGCATCATGCCTCAAAAACACAGTCTCATTTACTTAAATGATTAACAAGATTTTGCGTGATTATTATTGTTGTCGTACTTTTAAATATGAAACTGTTTTATATTCTGTCTAACGCGTGATTCTTATTTCTCTAAGTGCTCTTTAGTATTTTGAAACAGCTTGTAGTCTACAATTACGTAGGTTAGTAAGGCAACAAGTGGTGCACAAACTCCCTGAATGAATGAAATACAATACCTAGGTGCAACACACGATCACGGCAATCAAGTGGGCAATCGATACTGCATCGGTTACAAATGCTTTGCAAAAGCGCTTCCGCTGGAATTTATTTGAACATTCTCCATACAGCCCGGATTCCGCCCCCAGTGATTTCTATTTCTTCGAGTCGTTGAAAAAGCATCTGTGAGTACGACATTTCCAAACCATATGCTGCAGTTCAGGAAACTGTCATTAGGTTGCTCAGCGGCAAGGGCCCTGATTTTTTTCAATGATGTTTCCGTAGATTGGTATACAAATGGAACAAATGCCTAGAGGATTTATTGATAAATAACCTGCACCAAATGCCTTTCTATGTTTAAGTACTTTGAGTACCACCCTCGTGTCAATTATTAAATCTGTTTATATCACATCTGCAAAGTTCATAATGCTGTATATGTAACAAAGGTACTTCATTCATGTAGAAAAAGAAATTATGTACTCCCAATCTTGTTTTTTCTAAAAAGCAAATTTTAAATATAAAATTGAAAAAAAAAGGTTTTAAAACTCAAATTTCTTTTAAGAAACATAAGTGTAAAGTTTCAAAAGTAATGATGTGTAGTGTGCAAATAAAAATGTGGTTTTCAGCTTGTTAAATACCTCGTGAAGATGCTAAATTTTTAAAGTTAAAGTATCACGTAAATTTTCTACACTAACAACATTTAACAGGATCTATTTTATTCAAGTATGTTACATAGATTTTTCTAAGAAGATTTTTTACTAGTAAAATTTCCTCCACTTACTTAAACTAAGAGTAGTACATCTGAAAAAGCTATTTTTCAAAAAAGGTTATAAAAAAGTTCACGCTGTTTTATATATAAAGTAGAAAAATTTAACACCTCATGTATTCCTAAGTACTTTAACTTCAGGCGATAGCGTAAAGTTTTGCCTATAAATAATCTTTCCTTGGCACATTTCTTGTGTTCTAATAATTATGGTAGCATATTTACAACCAAAGTTTTTAGTTTCTTCATGCAAAGTTACAACACCTCTATTTTTACGAACACTTTTTTTTTAATCAAGTTTCTAATTTTTGTCGATACCATGTTTCTAACAAAAGGTATTATTCTCTTACCAAGCAAAAAAATACGCATTTAATGTGGCTTAACCACAATCTGTAACAGAAGAAGTAAAGGGAAAACATTCAAAAGTACAGAGTGTAATTATTTTAAGTAGCCTTCTGGTAAAATATATATACCGGAAAAAATGGTGTCAGCCTACATATTATAGGCGTGTCCGAAGTCGTAATGACCCTCAGTGGAATTTACTGAGACCTCAAAATTTATATTAATGTTTGGGTGGGCTTATTTTCTCGTTTTATTTTAGTTTTGTTTTCCTCCTATCGTAAATTTTTATAATAAGTGTGCGTTATTAAAAATGTACTTTGTCATGAGTATTTAATTAAATATTGCTTACATTTGCCTTTAACGTAGAATTATTGTTTAAAGCGACAAATTCCTGAACAATTCTTTTGTTGCGTTGTATTAAATAATCAATAAAAAGTATTAACTTTAAAAGTCGTTCATGGCTTTAAGACCAGATGGAGTAACTGCGACCAGCAAAATTTTAAAAAAAAGGCTATAAATGATAAACTTTTGCAAAAATATTTCGAATATAATCTAATATATTCAGCTTATAATCTAATTTTCATGATAGATATCTTTCATCATTAATATTGATTATTTTCAAGGTAGTAACAATTGAAAGACAAACACCACGTAAAAATTTTCCATGAGCAGATTTGACCATTATTTGGTGCAAATGGAAATATTTTTAGGTAAGCATATTCATTTTAAAAGTATGTCGGCAATGTATTTAAGATCTTCCAACCTATTTTTGTTTTTTCTTGCATAATTAAATATTTTTAAATCCCAGATCGTAATTACCCACATATTTTTAAAAGTGGAGTACTTACGACTCTGTATAAAACCTAGTAGAAAAAGTTATTATTACATTAGAAAGCACATGCTTGTCTTATATCACTTTAAAAAAAAATAAGAAAAAAATATTTTTTATTTATTGGTTAAATTTAATTTTAAAATGTAAATTTTGCTATTTATTATTTTTAAAATTTTCAAATGCTTAACACTTACTGTCATGGCCCTGTGAGCGGGAAATACAATCCAATACATAATAAGACATTCCAATTATATCGGTTAGACTCTATAATCAAAATAAATGAGACTCATAAATACAAAACAATTTTTATACAATGGACATTTCTTTAAAACAAATAGTTACTTTTTCATAATTAAAGAACTATAATAACAGACGACAGACCAAGAACAGTAACATTTACTCTGATTTGATCCTTATTTCCTTTTTTTAAATTTTATTTTGCTCTTAAAAGATCAAGAAAGCTTTACTTAATGCATTTTTTAAAAGTGTAAGTATCAAAGGAATTCAAGCTGTCGTAATTTCCCCAATGGTGATCGTAATTGGCCCAATTTTTAAAATGTGTGATTTTCTTGGGTAGTCACGACCACTCCTTTGAATTTTAAGCAAATAATTCTACGGAAACAAAATTTTTAATTGATGTTCTTAACCATAAGTTCAAAATTTTCCCTGATTAACGAAAACAATATTTTTCCTAAAATTAAAAGTGTTAAAAATTCAAAAAGCTAAAAATTGCAAAAGTGGCCGTAATTGCTCCGCCTGACCCTATATTTTTCTAACTTCTATCTAATAAGTATTTCTAATAAGTATTTTCAGTTACGTCAGCTAAAGGAATCATCCTGTTCACAACTTGTTAAGTAGCAATTGTCTGCATTGTTACAACAGCATATCTTACACTGTAATGACAATGTAATGTGGTGATGTTAATTTAATTAATTTTTATTTTCCTTTTATTATTTTAATCGATCGAAAAAATTGTACTCGCAATAGCAATCGGTCCACAGCTTTTAGACATTCACAAAAAACTGCGATATTATTTGATAACAAATAATTATTAATTAATAATTTTAATATTTTATTTTTTTAAGTGTAACCACGCATTTAAATTTCAAATTTATGTTACTTGGAAGTTTTTAAAATCTAAATTAAATATTTAATCACACACTGTAATTGTATTTTTAATAGGATGAATCTGTCGATTGTTGGCTTTACATTACGGGATGTTTCTTTAAAGAACCTAAGCAGTACCATGTCCATCAAAGAAAAGCGAAGCTTTTCCCCAGTGTTAACATATTTGGTAAATGAACGACGCACTAGTTCCTATGTATCAAGTCAATTTACACGAAAAAAAAATTAGACATTTTGCACGAAACTCCTATTTATTTATTTATGTAACTTTGCTTGTTTGACTTTGTTTTTATCTTGTTACATTTGTTTACGAATTAGTTTGTTTGGTTTGAATTTGTGTTAGGACCTACCTACAACTGCTTTTCAAATCAAGACAACACCCTGAAAGCATATACTAGCACACATAGGAAAAGAACGGCCATCATAGGATTTGTACGCTGTAGAGAACACCTTGAAAGTATTTTTAGTACACAGAGGAAAAGAATGACTACCATGGGATTAGGACGTTGTACACAACACCCTGACGGCATGTACTAGCACATAGAAGAACAAAATTACTCTTAATTATTTCCTATAATATCTGACAAATAAGAATATGAGTCAAATATTTTTAAACAAAAGGTATTTGCGTTAATATTGGTTTTTAAAATGCATTATTTATCCCCGCTTAAAACAATGCTAGAATTACAATCGGGCTTAAACGCTCAAGTATGGCAGAGATTTAATTTCAATATTTTACACATTGAAGCATAATATATGCATTGCTTTTTTAGACGTAGTTACAGATGTACTGCGAGACCGAGTATTTGATTTATTTGTGTTAGACACAGCACGCGGTTTCAAGGGTTTCTCCTATTTATTTAAGTGAAGTGTAACGGCTCTGATTTACGCATGAAGCGTTCTGAAATGATACGTTTTAGTTATGATTCATAAAGTGAACGCGTCTTATTAATTTTCTACTTTATTATCAGTATGATTGTTGGAAAATATTTAAATTATAAAAATGCATTCATGTTCTTATCCAAGTTTGCTACTATCTACTAGAGATGAGACGGGCTCAGCCCGAGCCCGAGCCCGGGCCCGAACCGGGATCGTGAAAAATTTTTATTTTATTGAACATACTCCTTGAAACAGATTTTTAAAAAGTGATTCATATGGAAAATAAAAGTACTTATAAAAGAAATAGCGGCACGGGTGCCTAGAAGGCGCGTGAAGCTCTTTGGGTATTTTAGAACGGCGGCTTATATTGCTTAGTTAAGTTATGAGATTGGGCATTATTTCATAAGCATAGATATAAAGAATTAGAAAGTGGATTAAAAATTTGCAACTACATTTGTCTTTAATTTGCACAAACGGCAAAATTTATTCTATTCTATCAAAGAATTACTTCTTTGAATTTATTGAATTTTATTTATCTTTAGCTGAAATTTCGGGCTCGGGCTTCAAAAAATGAGCCCGAACTCATCTCTACGATCTACGGGAAAAGAAACTATTTATAAATGCAGAAAAATCTCAGAATGAGGCTCTTTTAAGCTTTGTATTGTTTTACAAATTCCTTGTGTAATAAGCCCTAGTCTAGTCTCATCGTCTCTCATCCAATCCTAAAAGTGTTGTAAATTCCAGAGAAATGTATAAAAATCGCATTTTTTTCTGTTTCATTTTGTCATTCATACCTGAAGGATAGAAACTTGTCCTTTTGGGGAAAAAATGAAATAATTTATTTGAAACGGATAATATTGTAACTAAGTTCATTTAAATTTAATTTAAATTTTCAGCGTACAAAGGTATCTAATTTCTACACAAAAAAAAAAAAAAATCATTTTCAACGTCACTTTAAATAGGGTGTGGTGAGGTAAGATGTCTAGCTGGAGAAGTGGATCTCCCCCCACCACCTTCACCAATTCTTCCATTAATCTCTACTTTAAGAGATAATCTTATCTCTTGATAAACAAAGATTATCTCTACTTTGAATTTGTATTTCTATTCCTCAACACCTGGAAAGCATAGTTGCATGTTTTTTATATTTTTGTTTTGTGAAAACTTACAAGCAATTTTATAAAAATTCGACAGCTTGTAATTTGACTTTTTTTTATCTGAAAACTCTTCGCTCAAATTCACAAACCAGACACTTTTCTTTAAGCGATGGTCAGTCACTCTTACACCCATAGAGCTAAAAGTACGATGGATTAGAGAACGAAAAAAAAAAAATTCATGGATTCGATCCGTTTGAATCGAAACCTACAGGTATTTCTGCAAAAGTTCTCTTTAAGTAGTCTTTTTTCTGAGAATCCCCATCCTCACTCCGTCTTTTTTCTTCGATTCCCTCCTCGCTTCCTGTTCTCCAAAATACTGATAACGTTCGATTCACGCATATTTCGCTCGCTCTTGTGATCGAAAAACGCTCCTAAGGGAGAAGCGTACTTTTGAAAACTGCGCCAAAAGTCGCTCCGACTGATCGAATTTCGCTCGTTTGGTTTAGGCGTGTAGATTTATTTTCAACGGTTCCTTTTAATTGAACCTGAACTATCCGACTAAAGTTCAATTTTTAATTACAAGAGCAAAACAAAAGCACATTTGGTTTAGCAGACATCGGCACACACGATTTTCCATGGTAACAGCTATCATTCTCCTTATTCGGATGTTACGCATTATGTAGAATTTGATGCTTCAAGTCCCCTTTACAACTATGATTTTTAATTATGAAATAAAACAGCTGTATACATCATGTAATGTTTGAGGTATTGATGGAAAGCTTGAACCTAAGTAAACAGTATGATGTAGAAATATGACATTTTGAAAGTGAAGAGTTTTCGCTGCAAACAATCACGGTTTTCTTTCTCTGATCGTGAGTGACAATAACATAGTTATTTGTGTTATGAAATTGCAATGATCACAGCTTAGTACTCATAACACCAACTTTACGTTAAGAGTCCAATAATTTTGCTTATTTTTTAGACTCCGCATCACTGGAATTAATTCGAATTTCACATGCAAGAAAAATTTTCGTTATCTGCTGTGAGAAGAAAGGGTACGCAGTTAGTTTAGTTTGAAAAGATGTTAAAAAATGAGCAAAATTTGTATTCTGCTATTTAATAAAGAAGCAAGAAAAATTGACCAAATGAGAAATAAGTGGCTAACTTTAAAGGGTTAAAGTTTTCTGTAATACAGTAAACAGTATAAATAAATAATATATGCTCATTATCCGAAACATATTATAAAGAGTGGAAGTAAAGTAATCTAAACAATCCCTAAATTCGCGTTGCAATTATGTAAAAAATTTAAATGACACATGATTTATACTTATGATTTAATTTTTATTTTAGAAGAACCCAATTTACATTAGAGAACAAATTACTTGTCAGATTTAAACGAAATGTGACCTAAGATTATATATGGAACATTATTATTCACATTTATTCGTCCAAATATGTATATATAAAACAAGGGCGTGGTCCTACAAAACTGAACGGCAATCTCAGCCATAAATTAAACAGTATCTGCAAAATCTAAACCCATAAACCACAAGAAAATCTCTTACTTTTTTTTTACCTTAAAAGGTACTTAACTTAAAATACGAGCTTCAAAAAATGTACCAAATATGAATTTTAAAACTTATAGATAAGACATAAAAAGTTCATTTTTATAATCAAACATTTTTTACCGAATACCGCAAAATCATTATCCTTCCAATGCTATCACAAATAGTCCTTTTTTCAAATATAGATATTAAACTTTTGCGGGTTTTTTACCAACTTAGAGCGTAAATTTTAAGGGAGGAAAAAAAATCATGAAAAATGCAAAAGACCAGGATTTTATCTGTTTACTGTAGTAATCCTTTTATTATTCAACGTGAAAACGTTGTTTTTATGTTCTATGCAAAGATATTGTAAGTGAGAAGTTAATATTTTAAAGTTTATTAACAGGGAATATCTTCATGGTATTTGTTGTATTAAGAATGGTCATGCAGAAAAATTTATAATGAACACACAATGATTAAATTATAATTATTACTAATTCATTTTATATATCTGAATAAGATTGGATATGTTAGGATGGATGAATCAGCCGGTAACAGCGGAACACCTTTTGAACGGCAACACGTTCCCTAAAACAATTAGTGCATTAATATTATATACAGGGTGTTCCAAAGAGCTGGAAGCACGCTTTGACTCTCTATCCATTAGAGACAAGTGGTCAATGAAAATTGAAAAACTTTTCGAGATAAGGTACGCAAAAGGATTATGTTTAAAAAAATACCCTGCTGTAAATTTTAAAAAATTGACACTTTTTAAATCTGCACACGGCCCTTGTAGAAAAAATTCCCTAAAATGTGCCTCATACACTAATGAAGAGATGGACAAAATTTGAGAATGATATCTTAAAAAATCTCAGAGATACGAAGATAAATATATGCTGACTTAAACCACTTTTCAATGGCTCTTGAAAGGAAAGAATAACATCTTATGATCGCGTTTCAGGAATCGTGCAGAAAATAGAAAACAATTTCATGCACTCTAGTACTGAACGTTCGCATTCAATTCATTTACAGACCCTGATGATCTTTGCTTAAAGATTTATCTGAGACGTTTTATGATGAAAAACGCTGAAATTTTGTACATCACCACATAAAAAGGCGGGGCACATTTTACTTAATTTGAATTTTTTGTACGGGGAGTCATATACAAATTTAAAAAGTGTGACTTTTAAAATATTACGTGAGGAATTTCTTCGTCTGAGAGTCGTTTTCGCACCTGATTTTTGACTTTTTTTTTCACTTTAAATCGTCCACTTATCTCTAATATATAAACAATTAAAGTATGTTACCGCCTTTCGGGGGCACTCTGTAAATATACATACCACGGGGAGTTAAG
This sequence comes from Cheiracanthium punctorium, assembly GCA_038373885.1. Lineage (NCBI taxonomy): Eukaryota > Metazoa > Arthropoda > Arachnida > Araneae > Cheiracanthiidae > Cheiracanthium > Cheiracanthium punctorium. The sequence continues at coordinate 2,339,524 of JAWZYV010011619.1, forward strand.
GATTGAGCTGACGAGTTGCCCCTTTGAAGTCAAGAGCTGGATGTTAGATAAATTCCATGACCGGGTAGTCCGGTAGTATCCTTTGTCTCGTATCGCCGGAGTCGCTGGTAGTAAAGAAATATGCTGCTGCTGTTTACACAATTTTGTACAGCTTCCGCCGGCAAACAATGCCACGCGAAGAGCGAGCTTCAAAGCGTGTAGGAAGTCTGATACTTTGCATGAGGTCCTGTCACCTGTCGATGCAACTTGCATTTATTGGCCAATCCTCGTTATCTTGGCTCAGAACTCGCATGTCTTGTTACGATTTTGAGGTGCCAGAGGGACTGTCTATTGACTGCCTCCTTGCGCTGTTAAATCATTCCCAATTCGTTCGTTCTTTGAAATACGGTTTGCTTATGACCAAGCAATTTTAAAGAAGATTGGAAATACTTTGGAAGTTCTAAAAAGGTTTTGATTTAGTATACTTTATATGCATGTCTATATATGTATGTTTGTGTGTAAATACGTTAAAACGGTACATGTAACATGGACTGATGTTATTCATTCGCTTCTTAAGTTTAAAATCTATATTCATTTTAGTTTTGTTTTATGATATCAATGACAGTGTACACGGCAGCAGTGAAAAGTTGCTTCTGATTAACTCTCTTCATGTAAAGCGGATGTGTCCAGTCTAGCTGCAATAGCCAAATTCTTAGGATCATTATTCTTGCCTTTAATACCATCCTTGGACGAAGCAAACCTTAAGAATCATAGATGAGAGCAATATCAAACAGCACCGTTCTCTTCGTGAAAGTAGTTATTCCCTTGATTTTTGAAATGAAAGGAAGCAGTCAACCCTTGATTTCTGCTATAAAGATTTGTTGGCTGACAGTCGTAACCAAATTTGTAAATTTAATATTCTTCTCGTGAGCCTGGACGTTTCAGAACATTTCAGGAATTAGCTTAACATCTTTGAAGAAACGTAATAATGCTTCAATTAATTGTACTTGTAATTTATTATCTTCTGTTAAATAATGGGCTCTTATCAATATATTATGGAGTAAAAAACACTTTGTACTACATAAAATGCTAAAGCTGCTAGTTGTTTATTTTGCCGTCTGTGTGAAGCAGTTCATCACATATTTTTCATAAGTTCTAATTTTAATTTCCCTATTTTAAAAATGTAATACTCTTCATTTATTTATTTATTTATTTACTTTTTGATTCCGATATTTTTCATCGTTACGTTATCTTAGTTTCATTTTGTATATTGCTCTGCTTTTCTTCGGTAAAGTGTTATTTACTCTTCGTTAGGTGCCAAGTAGCGAGTTTGTTTTTCTACTTTGATCTCTGAATTCCCACAGGGGCAAATTCATTCCAAATTTATTGAATTCCCACAGGGCTTCAATAAATTTTCTTGGTTTGTAAGCTGTCTTAACCATTCTCTGTTGGTTAGTCTCCATTTGAAATTTATTACAAATAAATTATGTCTAACTTCCAATTGTAATTTGGCAATTTAATTGGTGACCGTTCTTTCCTGCATTTGGTGGGATCACCTAGTAGGTTTACTGTGTTAACATCACAGTTTGATAGATTATTGAGTGTGCTTCAAGCGAGGCTCGGCTGATTATATAAATTTGAACAAGTTTTCTTCGATACTTTTCTCAAAGTTGTGAAGTAAGTCTCATGCTTTTTACACAAAATCCAACAGCACCCTTTGCTCATAAGCACACTTTTTAACTAGAAATCTGTAAATAGTTCGGCTTGAACTACAGCTCCATTTAGTAAAGCATCAATTCATGAAACTCCGGTAGGTACTGAAACAGTGGCATCAAACTCCAACTTGATTTTCGCACTAATTTTTTTGGCTTCAATCTCCCTTCCAAAAAAGTCAGTTTGGCAGTGTATTTTAATGAATGTTCCATGCGCAGCTTGTTTATGAACTAACAGATGAACTACCTTCAAGGAAGACAGCATCCCCCCTTTTTTTGGAGTTACAGTTCTGGAACAGTCACATTAATTTCAATTCTCGTTTTTCTGTTTCCATGTAGCACAATATCTGAAACAGATTTCCATACACTTCCGGGAATTTAATTCGAATCACAGTAATATTCTATGTAAAATTATTCATTTTTATTCTATAAGAACTTCGAGTATTTTTCACTTCACTTACACGGACCCTATAACATTTTAAATGTATTCTTTAATATCCTCAGCATACTGTGGTATAAAATGTTAATAAATGTATAGTGCATCAAAACTGACCAACGTAAGCTGCTTTTATATCGCATTATGTGTTGTCTTTTCTTAAAGAGCAACAAATCAAAATACTGAAGTACTTCAAAGCATCTTTTTAAACAAAAGGTATACTGTAGCTTTCCACTTTCCACTTTACATATTTTGAAATAAGTTCTGGAAATTTTCTTCTCTGAAGAAGCTGATTCTTTTATAACTAAGCAGACAGAATAGCAATAACTGTGTGAGGGAAGATTGATTCTTGGAACTGCTGCAATTTTTGCATATTTTATTTGAAAAAAAAAAAAAAAAAGATTCAATACCTTTTATAGTTTTTCATTTGAAACTACTACAACATATTTTTTTCATGAATTATTTTATGTAAAAGAAAATCAACTGTTCTGTATTTATTAAAATTGCATTTAAGTGTTTAACTAAATAAATAAAGTGTTTTTTATCCCATTTCTGCACTAAATATATTTTTAAATAACTTAGTAACTTATAATTTTTTTTTCAAAAGTGCACCAATGAAGCCTGGATAATACGAGGGTTGTAAATTAAATAGTGGCAACTTAATAGCGAAACTCGCAGAAGAGCCTCGCAGAACAAATAGGATATGGTAGCGGTGAGGTGGTGCTGTTGTCGATGTGTAGAGTGCAAAAAACTGCCTATCTAGTTTGAAGGTTATTTCTTACATGGCGTCAAAGTGGAGAGTTTCGTTTACATCGCTCTGAAGTATGTTTTCAAAAGGTAATCAGAATTCGTACGCTTAAAATAGAGGTTGCCCGTAGCAAAAATACAACAGCATGTTATCGATGGGGAAAGAGGGTGTGATTTTTACGCTTGTCTACTCCCCCTAGTTGCCTGCAGGACTAACAGTCAACGCAGACTACTATTGCCAATTTTTACAGCACCATCTGCGGCCAGCTATGCGAAGCAAACGCCTACGTTTATTGCAAAACAATATCCCTATCGTGTTTCATGACAACGGTCGTGATCATGTCGCAAACAATGTCACTTTCGTATTGATCCGGTAGCAGGAAAGTACAGAAAAGTAACTTCAGAAGTACTACCTATACCAATTAACCCTTTCCCAATGCTGAAAAAAGGACAGCCGTTGCCATCGCTCGACTTTTTTCGACGCAGCTGGCTGTGCGCGGCACAGCCAGCTGCGTCAAAAAAAGGGTCTCTAGATCTGTGGCACACGATGAACGTTTCGATCGCCCGCCATCTTGCTGGTAGTTAAGTCGAGCGATGGCAACGGCTGTCCTTTTTTCAGCATTGGGCAATCTATCCAGCTGTTCTCGCATTCTTCCATTTTTCAGCAGATGTCAGGGCTGTTAAAAATAATCGTGACCATTTGTTTTACGGGAAATGACGTGCTAAAAAGTAAAGGAGTCTCGTGGAGCTATGTCACCCGCAACTATTTTTATAGAAATCAAATCTATTCTTCGTGACTGGCAACAGTCGAACCGTCAGAGTTTGGTGTTCCCAGAGCGGGAACACTGCGCGTTAAAGGGTTAAGAATTTTTGTGCTCCTGAAGCAAACCATTCTTTCGGGAAACTTCACTTTACTTTTTTTTTTTTTTTTTTTTTTTTTTTTTTTTATATATATTATAGGTACTTCTCATAAATACAATTACACATTATATATAATAGTACAACAAACAGACAAAATAATATACAATAATAAGCAACACAAAATAATTAAAAATGCAATAATAACTTTGATAAGGTATATACAAGACGAAAAAAATTACTTCTAGTCGTTGTAAATTAAATTTTGATTGGAAGCCAGAAAGTAAATAATATTCAATGCTGGTGTAAGGTATTTAAATATATTTATACTAATAACAAAAATATACATATAGTGATTGCAAATAAAATTTGGAAGAAAAATCCGGTTATTGGACCGGTGGCCATGGGAAATCTTGGAACACCATCCCTACTCCCCTGACATGAGTCCTTACGACTGCGAAAAAATTACTTCTAGTCGTTGTAAATAAAATTTTGAATGGAAGCCAGAAAGTGAATAATATTCAGTACTAATTTTGATAGCCAGATAGTGTAAGGTATTTAAATATATCTATACTAATAACAAAAACATACATATTATGATTGCAAATAAAATTTGGAAGAAAAATCCGGTTATTGACCCGGTGACCATGGGAAATCTGGGAACACCTTCCCTACTCACCTGACATGAGTCCTTGCGACTGCGAAAAAATTACTTCTAGTCGTTGTAAATAAAATTTTGAATGGAAGCCAGAAAGTGAATAATATTCAGTACTAATTTTGATAGCCAGATAGTGTAAGGTATTTAAATATATCTATACTAATAACAAAAACATACATATTGTGATTGCAAATAAAATTTGGAAGAAAAATCCGGTTATTGACCCGGTGACCATGGGAAATCTGGGAACACCTTCCCTACTCACCTGACATGAGTCCTTGCGACTGCGATCTGTTTCCGAAGTTGAAGGAAACCCTTCCGAGGCCGTCGATTTCATGACGTTGCATTTGAACTCCGCGCTGTGGGGCGTTCCGTCACTGACATCAGCAATAAACATCTTGCCTGTGGTCTACAACTAGGACCGTTTTTAACCTGCCCGGCGACGAGGGCACTTCAAACTGCCAAACACCACTCCCGGACAATTTCATGTGCCGCCCCCTTCTTTAGTTCTTACCTTGCCATTTTTGGCTCGAGAGGGATTTTTCCCTTAACTCTGTTACTCCTTACTGTTTGTTTTTTTTCTTCGGCGAGTATTTTCATTATCCACCACTTATGAGTCCCTCGTGTCCCAGACCCGTCATCTCCAATTTTTTGCGCCCCCAACTCTTTAGCGCCCTAGGCACGTGCCTAGCGTGACTAAGCGGGAAAAGTCGCCCTGTCTCCAACGCCTTCCCGACATTTGGCAAACTTTGCTACGGTTGTACGTGCAAGTTTATTAAAAAGTGATTTATACCTATGTTGCCATTACTTAATTTGCAACCCTCGCGTTATGATATTGATTTTTATTTAAATGCACTTCAACGGTATAATACCTCTTGAAATGAAAATACTTTTCAGGTTTTTTTCAGCATACAGTTGGTGAAACTTTGATGGAACAAGTTTCGTCATAAGCGTCACTTACGCGATTTACCTGCAAGGAATTAAAATATGGATAAATATATATGTATATATATATATATATATAGATAGATAGATAGATAAATAGATAGATGGATAGACAAATGTATAGACAGATAAATAGATACACACACACACGTATATGTATTGTAATATATGTGTGTATGTGTGTGTGTGTGTATACATGTATATACATATACCACTTTCACATTCGTGTATACAGCCAGGCGATTTTTGCCACCATAGCTCTCCATGCAGTGAACCGTTTAAAAAGAAAACACTAATTTCTAAATTTCACCAGACATACTTAAATAATTTCTCTTGAATTAAAAATGTATGCATATTATAATAATATTAGAGATTGAATTTGTAATAAAACAAATAAAATAAAAATTCCTGATAAATTATCCTGTAAAATGTACGCAACCGTTTCCAACTTGTAATTACTTTCTAAAAATCTTTAAAAATTTGTGTCCTCGATTGTGGACACCTGGTCTGAAAGGATTGATAGAATAAAAAGACATTTTGTTCGTTAATAATTCTTTTTTCTATTACACATTTATTGGAAAATGAGGTTGCTATACTCCCTGAATTTTTTATTACAATATCAAATATTAATGTAGTAAGCTTTTGAGTTATGAGAGGAGGGGCTGGTATAAAAGCCACAAATATCTGTAAAAGTAGGATAAACTGATTTATAAGCTATCTGTTTAGTAGCATCTTGAATTATTGCTCGCATTTGATACTGGAGCATTAAAAATTTATCTGCTTGTAAATTAATCAGTATCCATCCTCAAGTTGTTATATTAGCATTTACGAGTAACAAACTTTACGGAAACCTTAACATGCATTTATTGGTTGATGAATGAGCTTCAATGCATTTCTTGTAAAATATTTCATTAAAATATGCGTGAATGCATACATTGGAAAACTAAATTAGGCGGTGGTCATACATTTAAAAAATTACTGGAGATAACAATTATTTTAGAAATTATAAATTTTCACACATTCATGCATGTGTAGGGACGTAGTATTAAACTGTTTCGTGTATTAAACTATTTTGTATATTTCGTTTGAAATAAAAGTCTGAGAGATCTTTTATCTCCAACAAGTGGCATAGTGAAATTTCAAACTATATTTTGCAAAAAGTCAAAGAAAGAACATTTAATGCACTGCTACTGCATACGTAAATAGATTAACACAAAATCACCCTATCATATTTTACTTGGAATAACTTCACTACCTCCTACAGTGTTGACTTAGCCCTGGGTGACTACTACGTGCTATGGTGACAACGATGACGTCATCACACTGGCCAGAGGAAATTACCTTACAGTGCACGTATGGTTTATATGAAAATATAGTGAAAGCTAGTTTAACACTGCAATAACAAGGAGTCCCGAAATAATCTGGGAGCTAAACTCCGTTCTCATAAGAACACGGCACGTGAAGCAGCATCCAGCTTGACCAGTGCTTGGGAGGGTCAACTCCCTCTCGGCTCGACTGCTGTGGGACCATGCACGCTAATGGAAGCTGGCGCACGTAAAATCCGTCGTGGCTTCAATGTCCTCCAGGTTTAAAGCTACCTCTGAGGGTGCCGATTTCAGAGGGTTGGTCCAAAATTTGGTTCCAAATGGTTCAAAATCAGGGGACGCCGGGCTAAATTCGGACTTCCTCACACTCGGGGCGGCCACTAAAAAAGGAAGACGCCCCCTCTGCCCATCGCTTCCCTATCTGGTGGGGATATGGCACTGTATGTGGTTGTCAGAGGGCATAAGCAACAACAATAACAAGGAAGAAATTTTCTTGAAAAGAGCATAAATATAAAAATAAGATGAATAAAATATACCTTCGTATTTTTTAGTATCAAAGCATTATTTACCAATACAACGCGACTTACAATAATTTTATTCATAAATTTCATTAATACTGTATATTTTGATAAAACCACTTTTCTAAAAGGATATTTTTTATGTTGATCATTTGTCTTGCAGAAACTAAGACATAATCGTACCTTTGCAGTTACAAGATAAAAAGCTAGAGAGAGATTACTAGAAATTTCTGCTCTCAGACAAATTGGAAATGCTGAGATTGAGCACGTGATATGTGAACAAATAATTCCATCTAGCAAAAAATGATTAATGACTTGTTTGAAATCTTCTAAAGACCATTAGAGACTATTTCGAGTTTATGTATTTCTCTCTGTATAAAGCAGATTCTAATTTCCTGTTTATAGCTAAGCATACTTACGTCCATAACCACATTTATCTCTACGTTTTTCTGATTTCAGTCTAATCCTCGACAACGAACGGCATTTCTAACACTGTTATAAAAAATCTGAATTTCACAGACAGTATCAACCTGGTTTTCTCAGGAGAATCTCCATTGTTGGTGAATAAAGGAGTTTTTGCTGTCTTTTAACGGAAGTTTTGTTAAAAAACGAAAATTATCTGTGATTCTTCTGAAAGACTAGTTCTAAAAGGGCATTTTTCGTTTTCTTTCTGGCACCTGCGACCTTGGACATTGGACTAATGAAATGTCTCCCAGTCACTTCCGCTCGTAATCAAAATAATACCCACAAAGCTGAGCAATTTCGAACGCAAGATGTTCGTTGCATTCTGCCTGCAGTTCAAGTGGGAGATAAGATCTCTTAAACGTACAAAAATACAGTCGCATTACGCATGAAACAGACGACTGCAGATAATTGGAGTGCTTAATTACTTAATGCTAAGTCCTTTTGCTGTGGGTGCTTACTTCTCGGTGTATTCGCTTGTGATAATTTTATTTTACATCCGAATGCCAAATGCATCTTTTTCATATTTAGAGTTGTGAAATGAATTCAACCTAAATATGGAAGGGATGCTTTCGGTAACGAATTTGCTTTAATGGACATAGTTTCTTACGATTGGATTATAAAAATCTCGTAACTGTTGTAAAACAAATGAAGTTATGATACTTCCAGTTAAACAAGTGAACTGCAAGTATACTATTTAACGTTTTTCAAGAAAATAAATTTGGTTTCTGCTTTAATTACATCCCTACTAGCAATTTTGCTCGGGCTACCACCGGCCACGCAGCCAGCCGATGACGGCCCGAGCAAAATTGCTAGTAGGGATCTCACAGCTGGTTTAACCATGATTGCATTTCTGTATTCTGTCTGCACTGTCAATTCGTTTCCTAACTAGAGACTATAGTGAAACTATATTCTATTTATTAAAAAAATATGTTTTGTATAAGTTAAATACATTGTATATTAAGATATATGCAATGTATTTGCCTTGATTTAAAATTTATTTTCGCGGGCTAATAATCATAGATTACAGCTCTGATAATAAAAAGAGAACGAATAATTCAAACATATTTTTATCTGTGCACTATTTGTAAAATTATATGTACATGTATGTGCACTCTTTTAAAACAACCCTGGTGTTTTACCACCAACCACCCTCCCCCCACTCCCCCGAAGACAAAATTATTATTGAAGCTGGTGGAGCAGTTACAAAAAACTAATTCTAAACTAGTGGTTCGCCACCCCTGTTCTAGGCTCTGGGGTAAATAAATTATTTTTTTGAAATATGTAGATACCTGTTTTTATCCAATAATGTCGCTTATTAGAAAATAAGGCATAATATCTTTCAACTGTTATACAAAACCTGATTTCATAATTTTAAGTGATGCTTAAAATCCTTCTCTGTGACATAGGGAAAAAACAAAAATACCTTCTCTAATAGGGAAAAAAAAGGAATATCCTACCTGAAAATAACGGAAAAAACCTGATTCAGTGACGGAAAATAACGGAAAAAAACTGATTCTGTGATTGAAAATAACGGAAAAAAAACCTGATTCTGTGACTGAAACTAACGGGGAGAAACCATTTCGTAAGATAACATATGAACGGAAAATAACCGTTTTCTCCGACACCGGAAAAGGGAAAACGGTTATTTTCCGCCAGCATTGCTACCAGACAATGACCGTTTATTTCAGGAACTTTTTATAACAGTGTACATTCAAAATATGTCCTTCAAAAACTCATTTTTACTCCAAATCTTCTTTAGGTATGTTACATATGTGTTCAACAATGCACTAGATTGAGTAACATCTCACGTATAAACCCATCAAAACAACCCTATCAGGTAAGTGACAGGCCGACACCGGCTATAGCGGATCATCGTTGGCTTTGGCATGATGGCAATTGGAACGATGTCGGTTCTGCACCGGTAAACTAAGCTGGAGTAATGAATAGAAAACGGGCTTTTCGCAAGCAACGCTCAGATATCGGCTATCCTTCACGGTTAGCAGGGTCAGCAGGCAACGTCGGAGAGGTGCTGTATTAAATAATAAAACCGAAAACGATCTAGAAATAGAATTTCTAAACAAAACGTTTGCATGGACCAATTTTCCAAATGCGTCAGCACCTTTGCGTTTTAATCCGACCATGCATTCTTGATGAGTTTTTCCTTCGGATGAGTACTATCACTTCCTAAATTTTCGTCTATCTTTTATGTGAAGCACTGCATATATAATAACATATTTAGAAAATTAAAACACTAAAGCTAGATAAAGTTTATTAGTTGTAAATAAAACTTTAATCTTTCAAAGATAAAAACAAAATTAGTTCTTTATAGAAAACAACTTTCATGCAGATTTTCGATGCAAAATTTCGATTCCACAACGGGTTTATTGATCACTTGATTAGTCCTTCTTGAAGAAAAACAAATAGCAAGCAGAGAATTATGGAAACATTTCTAACATTAATCTTTCTTGTAAGTATGAAATATCACTCTCTAGCTCCACTACCGACAATTTATTCACCAAATCCAACTCGAAATATTTTCCCTGTCCTATAAATTTACCAACTTCATTTTTACACCTTCGCAACCCGCTTCACATCTTATCTGGAAATCAACTAATTAGTTTGATTATGTGTTTCACATCCTTCTTTTATTCAGGAACTTGCGTGCTGAAAACTGTTACTCATTTTGCTTCTTGTTAATTAATATTCATTGCATTTAATTTCGGCCAAGAAAAACAGCGCATGCATGATGTGGATGCATAAGACCTGAAAGCATAAAACACAGAAACACGGTTATTCACGTGAGGGAAATGCCAATAAACCTTGCATGCGTTTCCTTTCGGTTTATTTAAAGTCATTCTTGGTGATAAGAAAAAGAAGTATGCTTAGCAGTCTGGAGGCAGAGAAAATTATTATAACAGCGGAATAATCAATCATGTATAATACTTACGTGTTAATGGCAAGAGTTGGACAGAACACCCTAGAAAAAAATCACTGTTGAGAGCATTTCGATTTATAAAATTACATGTTTTTTAAAAATCAAAACTGAAATTAAATTTTCCAGTGACGTCACTAAAAATTAGAATTTGAAATTTGTGTAAAGTGTGACAGCGAATTTTATATCAAAGCACTTCGGGTACTAATTCTTCTCACGGAAATGAAGCTAATTATCAAAACTAACGAAAATGCAAAAGTCTCAGATATATATATAATTTCATTTCACAATGATTTTAATATATGTGCAATATTTCGAAAAGTTGATCAAGCGCTATCAGATTTCGGTATTTTCATTTAGGGGGGAAATTTGTCTACAAATCGTATGTTGGCGATTATTTTTATTCCAACTCAAAAACTGCTAAAATCACTAAAAATCAGGAACGCTTTCCTTTTTAGTTTTTTTTTTAATATGATGATTAATTTTTTGTCTTCTAATGACGTGTGTTACACTTCAACAGTTAAAAAGCTTGCAAAAATAAATAAAAATCTCAGATCAGAAAAATCTTAGATTTCCTAAGTACTTTTTATAAATTTTTACATATTTTTACAAAATTTTGAGACAGTTGTCTACATATTATACATTTCCACGTATCACTAATTTAAAAAATAGACTATCTGGTTTATATGAAACAATAACCAGCATATACAAAACGCATCACCGTCATAGATAACAAAATTCCGAACATAATCCACTACTTTTTACAGCAAATGCAAATTATCTTTGCAGAAATCGGTATACGTTATATTGAAAAATTAATGCTAAGGGTTTTTTTTTCTTATTTCAAGCTATGCATAAAAGATACATATTATTAATATGGTCTTATATACATTTATTCTGTCTCAAACGGAAGAAGTTTGAATAATTCATAGCATATCATGAGCTTTACTTTTTTAGTGACAGCGTACAAAGTTCTAATAATACAATTTTTAATTCAGAAAATTGTTTAGCAGTCAATATTTTCATAACATACATGTACAGTATGACGTGATAATCTTTTCAGTGTAAAAATATAATTAATCATATTTTCTCTGCATGCACTACAAGCATCAAAGGTACATCTTATTACAAGCATAAAGAATACGTTAAAATTCTAATTATGCCAGCGTATGTTAATTCTGCTGCACTCAAAAGTTTTTGTTGAGGAGTTTCATTTTGCATGTTTCAAACAATGTAGTTTTTTTTGTGTGCTTTTCACAAACATAATTTTCTGATTAATTAATGTCATATTTTAATCTTGAGGTATTATAAAATCATTCTTGTAGTTTTGTATTTTAAAGATATTATATATGTACATATTGTTTAAGAAAACGTGGATAAAAACAATATAAAATAAACGGAATATGGTTTTATCCATAAAGAATTGTGTTTCTGTAATAACCAAAATATTTTTTTTTCTATTTTTGCAGTAATATAATTTATTTGTATGCTACGATTTACTGGATAAATTATGTACTTTACAGCTTTCAGGGGGGAAAATGTATATAAGATTTGCCTTCATTTAAATTCGTAATGCTATAAGATTTTAACTTTCGTCATTGATTGTGAATTTCACAGGACGTTTCATGCTATAGGAGACGCTGTCTACAGCAGTAAGTAGGTGCAATCCTCTTAATTCTTCTGCTTGTGGATGTAAATACTATTTAAGAAAATTTTCAGTGATCCACGAATTATTTATTTTACGAATAAAGGATTGGAATGCATAACATACAGTTTTTCAAAAACCCTAATCCAGCCTCAAACCTCATATTTAGGTCTTCAGGCACGGACTCAGACTATATAGACCGACTGCGCAGAATCAACTTTATACTGAACCACTTAAGACCAAATTTAAACAAATTCATTGACGGGGGAAAAATCCCAACACCAAGAAAGACTTGTGTTAGATGAACGAAATTTGGTAGGCGTGTTTGTACATCTGAAAAATGGCATCGAATCAGTGTGGCGCTAGTAGCACCACTCAGAACATGCAAATCAGGTTTGCTTTAAATGAGTGCTGTGAAGTTCGTGAGCGTTATTAAGCTTTGAAATTTAACGTATTGAGTTGATGTTAGCCAAAAATGCCTTTAAGAAGACGAAGAAGCCGTTATGAACAGCTCACCGAGTTGGAGCGAGGTCTTGTAATAGGGCTACTAGAAGGTAAATTTTCTTTTCGCGATATTGCAGAAAGACTTAGATTGCATGTATCCACAGTGCATGATTGTTGGGTGCGGTGGTCAATTGATAGTACTGCTTCAAGAAGACCGGGTTCCGGGCAGCCACTTGGCACTACTGAGGGAAGACGTACACCAGGTCGGCGTACGGCTGTGTCGCATCGTACTGCGTCTGCGACAGAAATTCGAGCTGCAGTTGGTACCACAGTGACACAACGAACAGTTAGAAATCGGTTACTTGAAGGACAGCTCCGAGCCAGGTGCCCTGTAGCGTCCATTCCACTGACTCCGAGCCATTGCTGTTTGCGACGCCAGTGGTGTCCAGCCAGAAATCATTGGAGGATGGAGTGGAGATCTGTTGAGTTTTCTGATGAAAGCAGGTTCTACCTTGGTGCCAGTGATGGTCCTGTGTTGGACAGAAGGAGGCCAGGGGAACGCCTGCAACCAAACTGTCTGCGGCCTAGACACTCTGGACCTACACCTGGAGTAGTGGTCTGGGGAGCAATTTCGTATGACAGCAGGAGCACTCTAGTGGTTATCCGAAACACACTGACTGCAAATTTGTACGTCAGTCTGGTAATTCAACCTGTAGTGCTGCCATTCATGAACAGCATTCAAGGGACAGTTTTCCAACAGGATAACGCTCACCCTCATACCGCTGTTGTTACGCAACGTGCTCTACAGATGTCGACATGTTACCTTGGCCTGCGAGATAACCAGATCTGTCTCCAGTTGAACAACAATGGGATATCATTTAACGACAGCTCCAGCATCATCCACAGCCAGCACTGACCGTCCCAGTATCGACATCACAAGTAAAACAAGCATGGAACTAAATACCACAAAGTGACATTCGTCACCTGTATGACACAATGCATGCACGTTTGTAGGCTTGCATTCAAAATTCTGGAGGTGACACCGGCTATTAATGTAACAGCATTTCCCATTTGAAATGCATTTTCTTGAGCTTAAATTAACCTGCGATCTTGAAAATTTAATCAATTAAACATGATAACTAGACAAATGCATTGTCCAAATTTCATTACTGTACAATAATTTTTTCTTGGTGATGGGATTTTTTTTTCCGTCAGTGTATTACTTTTAATTTAATCAAAACTTTTTACTTTTTTCTTCATCGTTACTTTACATCAAATTTCGAATAAAAGTTTAATATAGGAACAACATATCTAACAGGCTTGTCGAGCTACCAGGAGGAATGATGAACATACAACAAAGAAAACATGTAACACAGCTTCCCTGCCTTGCATGGCAAATGTAGTTATTAATGCAAAGTGTCCGAATAATATTGGATGCACTTTCAAAAGTGAACTGAAAACAAAGATTTTCGTTCACGGTTTTTTATGTTTCACAAAGAAAATATTAAAATTTCTTAATATTGAAATTTAAACTTAATGGATAAATTAGGTCAAATACCGTGGCCACCTATATACTGGTTCTACAGAAAATAACACCTTTGTACTTCTTATTGGAATTCGTGAAAATCATTGTTCAGTTAGTGGCACTGATCAACTGAATGCTAATTACAGTGACCATTCAGAGTGTTGATCCTGCAATAATTCATAGTACATGCCTAAACATCTCAGTCTCGAAGTGTTGCGAGCGAGGAATGACACGCGCATTGAATTCGTGTGGTAAAACATTGAAGAAATAAAAACTTTGGTGCTTTCTTTCTGGTCACCTTATATATTGTACCCTAGCATTCCACCAGTATATTTGTATTTTCAGATTAGCATTCTTTTTTTCCTTTTCAAAATGTACTTAATGGAAAATGCTTATCTAGCACTCGAAACTGACATATTTAAAATTTATTCCATATTATTTATAGTCTTGTGAGTCTAACTCATATTTCTGTAAACTATTTTAATGCAACTCAGCATTCTTTTTTTTTAATAAACAGCTTCCTGACAGAAAACAGCTTTCACTTTTTTCACAAACAATTCTCATTCGTGTTCCGAAATTCCACTGCAGGGAAAATGTAGTTTTATTAAAATAGTTTGGGATAGTGACAAGAAAATATACATGCTCCTGTTGAAATAAAAAAATAATAAAAAAAAACAGATGCCGAATTATGAAAGTGAGGTTTTAGAATATTATTTATGTAGAATAAAAAAAAATAGACTGCGAAGAATTTTTCCAGAATATGATTTTGTTTTATAACTGTGGGAATTCTTACAGATGGGGAAAACCCGCAAAAAAAAAAGCATCTGAGTGTTGGTGGTGGAACATTTTCAGCTGCTTAATGAAACACCATTTATTTTTATCACCTTTTTCATAAGTGCTCTCCTCCGAGCAAGAATAGAAAAGTATTGGCAAAGCAATATTTCGCACTTACTCACACATATTCCTGAGAAATGCTTCAAACTGAATCGATAAAAATTTCTAATTTACAGCAAGTTATTGGATTTTTTTTTTTACTCATTAACTTAGGTATTATACTTTATTTGAAAATTGATTATTTAATATTCTAAACAACTTTTGACATAAAACTTGGGAGCGAGGTTTCATTAAAAACACAATTTTAAGGCAAAAAGTTTTCCGATTCTGGGAAATTTGTCTTGCATTTTTTTAACTGATATTCCATAAAAGTGTTTTTCAGTAAATTCAGTTGGCAATTTTGGAAATGCAGTATTTTTTTTTCAGAAATCAAAAATAAGTCTTTTAAATCTATCGACATTATTGCACAGGCTTTTATTCAATATATGGTGCGAGACTGCTTTGAAAACCTAACATAAACAATCAACAAGAAAGCGCCTGTAGATATTCACTGTTATGTAGTTAATGTTCTGGTTGGAGGTTTTCTACAAATGCTATTTTTTATTATTAAAGTTGTATATCTCAGATATATAATATATCAGAATAATGTATTTTCCCTGTTCTACAAAATTATACGTGATTAAGGCATAATACATGCACATTATTTCAGCATTTAATTATTATTTTTTGAAATAATTAAATTATTATTTTTTGAGTTAAAACATCTTAATGACTTGCATACACATTCTCTGTCCTGGAGCTTTAAACACGTTCTCTGTTCAAGATGTTCTGGCTGACTGAGTTAGATATCAACGCCCAACCAAAGCTATCGGTGATACGGACATGAAATCCAGGAAGTTATCTCTTTTATAACCAAGGCGTCATTTAAGAAGAAATTTCTGAAATTTCGCATCCAAACGGGGCTGGTAGTTCAAAACGTTCTTTTCACACTTGCCTGTACCTGAAAGGAAAACAGGGATTATTCTAAAATTCTTGCTTTTCAAAATGTAAGGAACACGGCTAAAAATAAGTATCAGGATTTTTTTAGAATTCGTACCCTAACAGGATCAAAATGTTCTTTTCAGATTTTTTACATGTCTAAAAAGAAAAATAGAGATAGCTTCAAAGTCCTTACTTTAAAATGCGAGAAATACAAGTACCTTAATGTTAGAATTGCACTGGAACGGGGTTAAGTGACCAAAATGTTGTTTCACACTGGCCTTTATGTATCAAACGAAAAATAATAGCCTTAAAATTCTTGTATTAAAATGTAAAGAATACGAATAGATAAAAATCTTATATTTATGGGGTATTTTTAAAAATCTACCCCAATAGAGGATACTTAGCAAAAAAGGTGTTTATCACGTGTCTTTTTGTCTTAAAACTGTATCAATGCTGTTCTGCCTTTTAGATGTTACATGAAATGGGTTAATTGCTACTGATGCAATCAAAATGCCTTTCCTTCTGTCACCAACGGAGCCTCTGAGAAAAATTTTATAAGGCGGGGCCTCTGAGGAAAATCTTCCCGGCCCCTTTCGTAAAGCACAGAAGTTTCGAAAAAACAGGAGGGACGGAAGGATTTTTTTTTTTTTTTTTTTTTTTTTTTTTTTTTTTGTAAAACTGCACTTTTAATGATTTTCGTATAAAATGTTAAAAGGAAAAACAGTGGTAGGGAAGTTTTTCTGATATGTAATGGTACTTTTAATTCATGTTCGAAGGTTGAAAAAATACTAATATTTAAATGGTAGAATTAACATTTCTGCCATCTAAATCATTCTAGAATTATGTATACAAAAGTTAGTCTATTTTTTAAAAAAAGATTTTAATTACGTATTTATAAATGAAATTCGTAACACCTTCTGAAAAATTCACGGACGCACTTCAGCTGAACACGGGCCCACTCTAACTCGCACGGGCACAGGGGCGGCGCCCCGTCTGCCCCCGCGCCCCCCTCTCGTAGGGCCTGCTCGCTAACCCTAATATTGGTGACAGACTAAAAACAGTGAGATCGTACAGCTTATGTAACCGTCATGCAATAGTTTATACTCAAGAGTTAGAAAGTATCTTATAATCAATGAATCTGGTGGATTTGAATGCTTCTCCTTCTAATTTTAATTCGTCATTTCGCTTTCTTTTTATCAATATTAGTAGACATTTTAGCCTTCTATTTACAATTTGTAAATTGATTCTAGTGTGAAGGATTAACTTTTCTTTGTACTGTATTATTTTTTTAAACTTCCACGTAATGTAACACTCAGAACATTGTCAGTTTATGCATACGGTGAACAAATAAGACACTATAAAACAACATGAGTATTTTTCAAATTTAATTTCTTCGTAAAATTTATAATTTGTCTAGCGATGCATTTGCCATGAAAATATATTTTAAAAAATTTCAGCAGAGTTTGATGCACTATATCTTAAAACATCTGATAATTCGTAACACTATGTTGTAAGAAGTTTTTGCTTGCTTGAATGTATTTAAGTAAAATGGAAAATTTTCAAAATCCTTCCACGTTTTTATAGCCCACAGAAATTTTTCTCATATATAAACGAAGCAAGTACGCTTTGAGCTCAAGGAGTTGAAGATTTCTTCTTAATGTTGGCCCATTCATTTTTATATCTCCTTCGTTCGCACGTAAGCGTGGAGAAACGCAATTTCAAATATATTGAATAAACAATAGTTTTCTATCCAAACATAAACAACGTGTTCTCGTAATATTCAAAATACATTTTCTTCTGCTCTTATACAACTGAAATTTATGTATGTTTCTCTTATAAACTAAATTTCGATGGAAATACTCAAAACTTAACATTTAAATTGCAAGTATTTTTCAATTTTGCTAAATTATTTTAAATTGTAAAAAATGTTTGACTGCTAAACTTTCATGATGACGTATCCAATAGCGTATGTAATTATTAGTTAATTTGTGAATTTTGAGTGGCTCATTTTTTATAGGACAAAACGTTGAAATTCCGAGTTTGGAGTAAATGAGACTCTAAAATCAGAATGAGAATATAAGCAATAATATTATTCATTGAAATTTTAAAGCAAATATGCACTAAATAAATAAAATATTTTATCGAAATACAATATCAAAAAATACGATATCGACTGCATATTTTTCACATTCTACTGTGTGCTGAAGTTTTCATCGAGTAGTTGCTTAAAACTTGCATTTTCTACAACCAGACTGTTTAAAATTTGCATTTCTATAACACTAAATTTTTTATACAGTTTTTATTACATTACCGTTTAATTAATATAACGTCTCTTATTTAAAATATTTTCTTCTAATGTCATTTCATAAAATTACACTTTCAAAATAATTCTTCAAATTATTTCGCTTTCGCATAACATTTTTGAAGTTGAGTAACATTAACCTACTTTGGTGTTTTGCTTTATCAGTATTTGCTTAGTTTTAAAAAAAGATCAGAAACAAGAGAAAAATTCTTTCATAATGACTTAATGAACTTTAAGCAAGAAACTAGAGAGAAGCACAAATATTTGTGCATTAATAAAAGTATGCATAAGGAAACAAAAAGTTTTATAAAAACTATTTTTACAAGTAATTAAACTGCATAATAGTTCTAAGCAAGTTAAATTTCTTAATTACTTTCTTTATGGTAAATCTAAATCGAGTTTTTAATTAGGTTCTCGCAGATGTAGAGTATTTGGATATTTTAAAGTAACTATTAGATGACTTTCGGGGCAAGTAAGTTTTAATCAACTGGTATGATATTTAATTTCACATTAGCTTTCATGGTTTAATAGTATGTTTAGGATATTACATACTGTTAGTAAACAAAAATTTGAAAAGTAATATAAAAAAGTAATTAAACTGCATGAATCAATATGTGTGTGTGTGCACATATAATTCTTTTAAAAAAACTCATAAATATAAAATATATTAAAAAAAACTTGTTTCAAAACTTGTGTCGTCTCATCACTCTAAAATAGATCCAGCGCTTTATGTTAATATACCGAGAAAATTTAAAACGATATAAAGAACATCATACGAATTGAGAATCACATTGCAATGTACGGTCAAAAACGTTGTTGTAACCACCGATTAATAACTACATTTTTAAAAAATGCAGAAGTGTTGGATTTTTCTTATTAAAATTTATCTGTAGTTCCATCTAGAAAGATTTGATTTTCCATGAAATTTCACGAACATAACCATAACTTTTCAAACTGAATATTAAAGGTTGCACGACAACTGCAAAATAACAAGACGTGAAACAAAAATTCCTTCGCTAAACCGTTTTCGTAAAACAGGAAAAACAAGAATTACTTTTATGACAATACAAGTTAAATAAAACAGAGGAATAAAAAGGTATCAATGTATAAATGCATTTCGTGAAATTTTACATTCCGCCATCTTAATAAATGGACCTCCACGGCCATGAGTTTTTGGGACTGAAATATACTTAAAGTGCATAATCCTTGAGTTAAGCAGGCATTTTTTTCAGTTTTCTTTGCAACCACGGCCGAGTGCATAAGTCACTCAACATGGTTGACGGATGAAGTTAAAAGGTCCTGCTTTCGGGTTTATAGCGCAACTGTCGATCTAAGCATAGATATAGGAATCTAGATTGAGCATAACGAGAGAAAACTTGTTGCCTCCAAATGGTATCCATGATAGTGGCATGCGCATGCGTAGATTGGCAATAACTTAAATTATAATGGTATTTTCAATCATTTTAGAACGATCTGTATTTTAAAAAGTACTCGGATCGAAATATTTTCCCTCGAACTTATTTATTCTTCTGAAGTATTGCAACGAGTGTTCTATTTTACATCGACGGCAGCCATGATAGTGGCAGAAATGGGGTGCGTTTTTGGCAACAAAAAGCACAAGATTAGGAACATTGGATGAGCAATCTAGGTATTCCTAAATCTATTGATCTAAGTCTGGAGTTTTGGTCTGTTTTCTCCAGATTTAACGTTCCAGATTTAAATTCCTCCGACCAAGGCACCCTCCTCCGCAAGCAGATACTCCTCATGCAGGCTTGCCATAACACAAAACAAAAAACAATTTCATTGTTTATCCCATGACACGAATCCTTATGTGAAATAGAAGGCTGTGCAGTATGTAGGAAGTTGGAAGGGTCACTGGCATTAAGATATTCAATGAAGAGGAATTTTTCATCATCACTTATTTCATCCTCATTATTCTTGTAAAATAGTTTCCATTTGATGTACATTAATTGTTGCATCGTACAGATGTCTTGAATATCCTTGCCGAAATTTTCTGACGTCTATTTCTCGATAGACACTTGGTGGAAGAGCTTTCATTTCTAGAAGAAGTCCTCTGTATGACACTTCTGTTTTTGGACTAATTCCTGTAGTTCCAGGCAATCGTTCAGCAACATCAGCATCCCCATCAAAATAATTTTGAGCAGCACAAATCGAAGGACAATTTCATTCTATCTTGAGCTCTCAGAACACTTTTCTGTGCTTCTCTGAGCGGTGATCTGCGTGATGTATGATCATGTTGCCAGTAGCAATTTTCTTGGATTTCGATCCAGTTTAGTAGGCTTAAAAGAAAAAGCTATAAAAAGCAGTCTTCTCGTAGAAACGCTTGGAATACAGTTGATATTTCTCTATGTGTAAGCTGGTATTTCATCCCAATCGTTGGATGACTGTTTTCGCACGACTGAAGAAATTATAGGTATAAGAATACGATTTATATCCTGAACTTGCCCATTAACAGCTGGTAGGCTGAAGCGTGCTTGATACCATACTTCCAGAGTGCGAATTGACGGGGAGGGGGGATGCCGGGGATTGTCCCTGGCTGAAGAATGTAATATCCCTGGCTAGAGAAATATTAATTGATCCCTGCCAGGGATATTATTTATCCCCTGCTGACTGGACCTGATTTCCGGGAGGACGTACGGGGCAAGCGCCCGGTCCCCAACAAAAATGGGGCCCCTAAATTGTTCGTTAAGTTTCAAATTTTGTAAATTTTGAAAAAAGTTTCCGAAAAGGGGGGAGGGGGGGAATGAAGCTTTTTCCCAGGGCCCCGATTTCGGCAAATCGGCCCCCTGCCTGCTGGAGAAATGTTAAAATTAGTCTCTGTCCCTACAAGTTCAACAGTACTTAATGATTTTAAGTACTGAGAATAGAAATTATTCTTTTATTTACTAGACAAAGGAGGAAGTTACAAGCATCAATTTGAAATAGATGTACACATGCCTGACGCCACTTCTCATTCTGTAACTGGGTCAGGTTTTGAAGGAAGACTGCGAAATGAACGAACCAGCGCTGCTCTGTCGCAAGCCGAATTTGAGGGTAGAAGTTGAATCAACATAGGCAGAAATATTAATGGTCAATGTGCACCGAAAATTGACGGTCGACTTTTGTTTGAATTTAAATCACTTCCCAAACATGTTGGTGACCGCGTTTGTTATGTAATAACTAATATGTTAAGTGAATGGAGCATTTATACCTTCCCTCCTTTTTTTTTAATTCTTCTTCTTTTCAAATGTCCTTTCCTGGAGAATGTTTTCTTTCAAATTCCCCCCCCCCTGGAGAAAATGTTCAATTCGCACCTGCATATTTCATATAAATCTCTTTAAATGCTACAGACGCAAAGTATGTTCCTTGATCATTTAGAACTCTATTAGACCTTCCAAAATCGTTAATGAAATCTTCGAAAAATTGTAACACACATTTGCTGTACAACATACTCAAAGTCGTAAGCGAATACGTTTTTGTTAAATTATCTATAAATACTTAAGTTTGGGTTGCTTGGGAAGTGCGGATCTCGCTTCGATCTCTATCTCGCTTGGGAAGTGCGGATTGTGTTGTTGCACTACACTAACACAACTTCTGCTGTTTTAAGACTTAAGATTTTTTTAATTAACTAGGGGCCAAGGCCCCCAGACTCGCTACGGTCGCTTTTCATATGAGGCATTCGGCCCCTAATCGGGCTTATTCGTAAAAAAGACATAATTTCAACAGAGAAAACCCGAAGATTGGATCAGACAGAATGTTACTGAGCTAAGCTACACATTGCTTAGTTCTTGCATCTTCAATGGTACATAAAAATTTAAACTTCACACTACAGTAGACCCCCTACCCCTCATAACACGGAAGATATTTTGTTATGGGAATCCGTGTTGTACGGGTCCTGAGCTATACTCCACCTGGAGTGCGGACTCCGCTTATAATCGCTGGAAAAATTATTTGTACTCCTCAGAAACACAATGATATTTAATGTTGCCATTCAAAGGTTATACTAATTAGGAGCTAAAGCGTAATAAAATAAGAACATATGTTTCAGCTGTATTTTTAATAATGTAAAACCTATTGGACACCTTGCGAATTTGCCACCCATGGCGATTTTTCATTATTTGGCGACTTGCGTACATGTAAAGTTAATAAAAGCTACGGAACAGATAGAATAGCCTGCCACCAATGGCGACTTTTCATTATTTGGCGATTTACACATACTCACAACCTATATTTACTGTTCATTTAAGGTTACCGGAAAACCGTTATCCATACTTTCATTTACATAATCGTTTGCAGATTGGCGTACTTAACACCACGAATTATACCATCTCGTCGCGCTAGCAAATATCCAAAGTGTACTATAACTGCTATAATGGCATAGTTAACGCCAAATATTTCTACTGGTAGCAAATAATCCAGCTGGACGAGAACCGGCTTTAAAATAATCTGCATTTTAATTATTTTTCATTTTCAAGATATTAGTTATTCTGTTTTGGAAAAACGAATAATCGCTAATTCTAAACTCCTGTTGTCTAAGCGAACTTACTATTTGAAAATTGTCAACTTTGTGTAACACATTTTGAGTTACTTATTTCATATAGTTTTTATTTTGGCGTAAAATGGGCGTAATTCTAACTCATGTTTGTAAATTTCACGCGATTCTAGATACTTGGAAACGCTTTGTTGCAAAGGAATGAATGATTTTATGCCAAATCTGGCAACCATTCTGTTTATTTTTTCAGTTTTTTATTAATATCTTCTAAAATAATTCGATTTTCGAAATTTAACTTAGCTCATCAGGTTCCTCGGAATTTTTCGAATCTGTGGGCACCTTAGTTGAAACTTAAATCCCCACGGTTTAGGAGGAAATAGGCCAACAAGCTTTGACAGCGCCAGCGGCCTTTACTTTTTTTTAGAATAGAGAGATACCCAAATTAAATTTCATGCTGTTCTGGAAACTCGCGGAATCTTTTCGCAATCGAAAGATTTCGTTTTGTGTACACAGCTATTCTCATGTCCATGCAAACGATTTATTTGTGAAAAAAAAAATGATAATAAACTGTGTAATCTGGAAAATCTCTTTTAAACGAATTTGAATCCCAATTGTATGACGTCATATTCACTTGAAAAGGGTAATTTTGTCACGCAAATGATTTACTTTTTTGACTCTCGGAAATAAAATGGTGCTGAAAATAGCGAAAAATCGCTTAAAAAGGAGGGAACGGGTAGATTTTCAGATTTTTAAAGAAGCGCAGATTGTTTTCTATATTTTTATACATGATCATGAAAATTTTCAAGCGGATCGTGCAAACGGTGAAGAAGTTATTAGGCTTTTTGTGTTAACTTTGTAAATTTCACGCGATTCTAGATACTTGGAAACGCTTTGTTGCAAAGGAATGAATGATTTTATGCCAAATCTGGCAACCATTCGGTTTATTTTTTCAGTTTTTTATTAATATCTTCTAAAATAATTCGATTTTCGAAATTTAAATCAGCTTAGCAGGTTCCTCAGAATTTTTCAAATCTGTGGGTACCTTAGTCGAAACTCAAATCCCTAAGGTTTATGAGGAGATAGGTCCAGAAGCTTTGACAGCGCCAGCGGCGGCGACAGCGGCCTTTACTTTTTTTTAGAATAGAGAGATTCACGACCAAAACTTTTCTCTGCGAATTTTAAATGAATATTGAACAGTCTGAAAAGCCTGTTAACTTTACCACACATATGTGGTTATAAATGACTTTTTCTGATAAAATTTAACTTTGGGTTTAGAATTAGTTTCAAAAAATTAGAATTTGCTGCCTTTGTTAAATTTTTGGTGGCATAAACGAAAATTCTTTGATTGCCAGGTTTTATTTCTTAACTGGGATAGAATATTTACCGTCCCCACATCCACTCAAACCAGCTCTTTGTTGTGCACTAATGTTAGCACATTGGGCTAATCTATGGATTAATTGTGTGGTAACGAATTTCGTTTCTTTTAACAGACATGCTGTTAATCTGCTCCTAAGTTGTTCATATTTTTTTCTAGAATCAGCAAGATTTCTGTCTTCCTTCTCACGGTGTTAGGTGCTTGGCGAGATTGACTGCAGGCTGTTTTACCATAATCCTTTGAAAACTATGTAGTTTTTGATCTGTACAAATTTATAAACGTTCACACTACAGGTTTATTGGCAGGCGCTCGAGCTGCTTTTTTTTAACGAACATTGGCAACTTTCCCATTCTGCAAAGTCAGGTGTTCAGAGTAATTCAGTTTGTCTTGTTATTAGGCTGTGGACAATCAGATTCTTTGAATTTATGCTAAAGATGTTGTCCCTATTCTTCAAGTACAATCATAATTTTCTGAACTTAATACATTCTACTGAAACCCTTAATTTCTTCTGCTGACCTCCATATTTACATTTGTTCTTTGGCCAGCATTTTATACCCATGTCGAATCCTTATTTAAACAAAATGTAACATTTTCGATTATGTTTGGTCTTGAACCATTTGCCACTTGTAATTTTTGTTATAAGCTTTCTTAATGCTGTTTTATTGCCTTAACTGGTACATGTGTGTGTGTGTGTGTGTCTGAATCCTTACAATTCATTCCTTACAATACGCAGCTGTAGCGAAACCATGGATCTTGGCGTGTTTTCGGTACTGATAATTGCTAAACTATGCATGCCTTACTTGTTGCTACCGTGAGAAAATGCCTCGTTTAAGTAAATTACCAGACAAACTTAACATAAAAATAACATCCTTTACAGACGAAATGTGTTTTAATCATACGAATTAATTACATTCAGTTGTTCAGTACATCTGTTTCAGAAGTTTATTACTTTATATATGTTCTATATGTTTTATTATACAGTAAAATCATATTTCTCACTAAAAAAGAGCATCATTGTATTATTTTTACGAATTTACCAATTCTTTTTTTAATTAATTGAGAATATAAATCACAAAAAATGTACAATGTATAGAGATTATTCTTACCACTAATTAGAATTTTAGTACCTCATGCGTACGATATTTATTTCAAGCACTTAAATTTTATTTTAACAACTTAATGGCATAATATTCAATGTTGATGTTGAAAAAAGTGTTCGAATAATAGATAGTGTAAAATAACAACAATTAATAAATGAATGTCAAGGTTGCATGTAACCTGTTCATCGAAAGTTATTCAGAAAATATTTTTTCCGATATGGACTGCTGTGTTGGAAAGTGTTTTATAGTGGCTGATTTATCTTCCTTATTTTGATGTAAATTTGAACTGTTTGTTAAAAAGAAATCCTTTCCGTTCACGTTAATTCTGAGTACAAGACTGCATATCAATTAATAAAAGAATATCATTCTTTTTTCATTATTTTCAAGTGTAACATCTCACCAATGGAGTGTGAATGAATTGTAAGGATTCATGTACTAGTTAAGGCAATAAAGCAGCATTAAGAAAGCTTATAACAAAAATTACAAGTCACAAATGGTTTAAGACCAAACATAATCGAAAATGTTACATTTTGTTTAAATAAGGATTTGACATGGGTATAAAATGTTGGCCAAAGAACAGATGTAAATATGGAGGTCAGCAGAAGAAATTAAGGGTTTTAGTAGAATGTATTAAGTTCAGAAAATTATGATTGTACTTGAAGAATAGGGACAACATCTTTTAGCATAAATTCAAAGAATCTAATTGTCCACAGCCTAATAACAAGACAAACTGAATTACTCTGAACACCTGACTTTGCAGAATGGGAAAGTTGCCAATGTTCGTTAAAAAAAAAAAAGCAACTCTCTTCTAGCTCTCAGAAAAGATTGAAAATGCGGTAACGCGTTTACTGAGCACGATATTAATCCGCGAACGAAAAGTTTAGTGGCATGCAAAAATATTATTTAGCAATCCCATGAGATATCAAATGCAGACAAAAGGAATTTGTTTACGATTGACTGAATATTATATAGAGTGTCTAAAAAAACTGGTAATAGGCTTCAATTTTTTATTTATTACAGATAAGTGGACGCCGTAAATAGAAAAAATGTTCAAAGGAAAAGCTGGGACAAAAGGTTATGTTAAGAAAAAAATAGTCTGGTTAATTTTCAAAAATTTTTACTTTTTAAATTTGTATACGATTCTCTTTCAAAACAATTAACAATCAGTAAAATGTGACACGTGCACTAATTAGGAGATGAACAAATTTACAGACTATCATTTTAAACCGCGCAGATAAATAACAAAGGTGGTCAGGGGGCTATACATGAATTTGAGTGATAAAATTTTAATGGTACTTTGAGTAATAATGCATAAATGGCTATTGCTAAAAAGCAAAAAAAGTTTTTTTTTTCCCGTAATTTCTGTATGACCCTCTGAAACGCAATCATCCGACGTGGATGTAACTTTCACATTTTTGTGCACCGGCTTATTAGCGCGTGAGGCGCAGTTTACTAATTGAGATTTTTTTTTTTTTTTTTTGTACGAGGTACACAAATTCAAAAAGTCTAACCTTTTGAAAAATTACTAAAGGAAATTTTACTAAAGTCTTTTTTCCTACCTTATTTTGAACATTTTTTTTTTCAGTTTAAAATGTCCCCTTTTGTCTAACAGATAAGGAATTATAGCGTGCCCCATTTTGGAACATCTTCTATTATTATGTAGATTTTATGTGTCTTTTAGACTAAGCATATTTTCATATTGATGCGTTTGTCAATAAATGATGAAACTGAGATCTCATGTGTGTTTATCGCGATTTCCCAGGTTGCTGTAGTTATTTAAGATGTCTTACGGTTGAATTTATTATGTTTTGGTAAGATGGTTCCTTTTAAATGGTGCCTGTGTTATCCAATATATTTTATCTACTGGACATATCTCGATTTGGTTCTCACAAAGACCAGTTTTGTTTAATTTATTCCAATCCATTCATAACACAATTTGTGTTGATAACGTTACAATTTATTAACACAACTTTTTGTTACATTAGCTGTTTCCTATTTTTCTCTTTAGGAATTGATAGACATTTCCGTTTTATGGAAAATTGATTGAGTCACTTAACAATTTTTTTAGTATTTATTTATATTCTAATCTCCTTTAAATTTATGTATTGCATTTTCTCTTATTTTTAGATAGTTCAAATTTTATTATTTTTACTAAGATGGTTCCTTTTAAATGGTGCCTGTGTTATCCAATATATTTTATCTACTGGACATATCTCGATTTGGTTTTCACAAAGACCAGTTTTGTTCAATTTATTCCAATCCATTCAAACACAATTTGCGCTGATTACGTTGCTATTTATTAACACAACTTTTTGTGTTAAATAAGATGTTTTCAATTGTCCCTTTAGGGATTAATATACATTTCCGCTTCATGAAAAATGATTGAGTCACTTATCAATTTTTTCAGTATTTATTTATATTCCAATCTCCATTAAATTTATTTATGACATTTACTCTTATTTTTAGAAAGTTTAAATTTTATTATTTTTTTAAGTATGGTTGAAAGAAGAAATGGTTTTTTAAAAAAATTTTGAAAACTTGTCATTCGTGTTACAGTTTATTTTAAATGAGCAAAAATATGAATAATTGATTTAATCATTGAGACTGCAAATTGTACGTTTTTTTTTTAAGATCTTGAAATTTGTTTATTTCACAGAGAAATAATTACACCAAATGAATTTTTCTCCACGTGTGATTACTTTGCAGATCCTTACTATTTACAGAAAATTTGATAATAATTAAAACGAACACTTTAATTTTTACATGCAAACTGGTAAAAAATAAAATTCTTGTTATATATTTTTGTACAGACATAAAAAAATAGGTAAAACAACAAGCATCAACTATTTTTGTATAGATTCAACAATGATGCCATGTTTGAACTGAAAAAAAAAAATTGTTTTTCAAAAACAATTTTTTCAACTAAAGTTTTTTTTAGTCTAACGAAAGTATTCGTTTATTTAAAAAATACCCAAACTTTTCTCTATGCAGAATTTTCTTTTTTTAAGTAAAGGCTACATTTAATTAGAAAATAAAACTGGCAAAATAAAATTTACAATTATTTAACACAATTTCAAAAAATAATGTCAGCATCAGCTTCACGTATTCTAATTTTTCATGTACTGTAAACAAAACAGATACTTTCGAATCCCCAAAATACATCCGGTAATTATACCACAATTTACATACAGTCTTTTGATCCGTTAATACCAGCATGTACCCAATATAAATAATCCTCTTTAAAATAAATAACTTCTAAACTTCGCTGCACGAGAAAACTGAAAAATATCAAAGTTCATACTTTACTGCATATACAGAAAGGCAATAATTCCCTCTCGGATAAATATAGAGCTAAAACAATTTGTCTACTGCAAATGCTAAAAGTAAACAAAATTCAGAGTAAAATATAGAAAAAGAATTAGCTTTCTTTGAACAGTTTTTTTTTCCAAATATGTTTTTGGAACGGAAAAAGAACAACAATTGTATCGGACGAAAAATATTTTTTAAAGTTTTTAAATAACTTTATCTCCTTTCTCGATCTCTTGATACATCTGGAATAAAATACTTTGTCATAAAACAACATAAAAAAAATCCCTTTGTTAGAAAAACATTTATTTATGCTGTTCTGCCGCATTTTTATTTACGCCTTCTTACAAAAACGTTTACATTTAAACTATCGTATTCTTTCACGACACCGTGACCTCTATCATGCATAAAGAAACTTAGTCGAGGGTGAAAGAAACTGTTTTACGACAAAAGACGATTCTGTGTACTTATTTTTACGATAAACTGAACGCATGAATGTAAAATAAACACTTTAAAGGGACAAATGGAAAAGTATCAGCAAACTGCATTTAAACAAATAGAATATAAGTGAGGTGTTTAGTTAAATATGGTTTTAAAATGCAATAATGCTTTAAAGCTTTTTTTACGAAGGAAACATGTTTGAGCTTTCGTATTTTCTTAAAAACTATTATAAAATTCTACAATGAATTAAAAAAATAAGATTGTAATTGCACAGTGACATTTTTAAAATGTTGCATAACATTTTCCAAAATACTTGCTTACTCAAAACAAGCGGAACATACTTAATTTAAAAACTTTTCATTAAACGAAGGTAATAGATTAGTAGGTAGTCAATATCACTCATAAAAAATTTTCTTGTTATGCTGTCTAATTCTTTAATTTATATTTTATTATAAAGTTAAACATTAGCGCAACAGCCCCTCTGCGGGGCCAAGGCCTGCACTGCCCAACCGCGCCTTCACGACCATGGGCTCTAGGGTGCGGGTGCATATGCCTCAGCCAATTGGTCAGACTGACGCGAAGCACCCCAGTGTTTGGCCCCTAGCAAGCTTGGTCCTCCTTTTATAGACCCATTCAAGGTATGAAAGACTGAGTCGACCTTGCCCCGCCCGAGATTCGAACCCGGGACCTGTGGGAGGGCAGCACGGCGCGCTAACCATAACACCAATTCATACTTTACTCTGTTCATACTTTATAGAAACAAAATTAAGTCTTGGTTACAGCTATTTTACTGAGCAAAATGTAGCTCTCTGCATAAACACAATGCATTATTTTCTACTCGATTTTCTGAAAACCCCCAAAAATGTGACAGACTATTTTTGAGCTTGACTACTTTTTCATTAGCTAATAGAATGTGAAAGAAAGAAGTAAATATGTTTAAAGCTATATTTTAAACTGGAAATGAGTCAATTTTTTGTATGATGAAAATATATAAAGTAACTATCGGGTTTATAGAAAAACTACGTAATTTTAATTAAAACAGTAAAATGAGATTTTATTTTTAAAAAGAACTTACTCATAAAACACAACTTATGATTACTCAAAAACATAAAAGAATTGGATTGAATTTAATCTACATGATTCTTTCATGGAATACTACAGAATATTCCATAATATATAGGCAAAACTGGTGACGGTACATATCGAAACAAATAACTTTCGTGAAAGATAATATGATAGGAATTAAAACACACGGACACTAGAGGGCCTACCTCAAAATAATAAGTATCAACATAATAAACATGTATGGTATGTCTAAATTTGTATACGCTTCAACGACACATTTCTATCAGTGTTTGGACAAATAATCTGCAACAACCTACTCGGAACTTATCTTTTGCGAGGAAGTCTTGACGAGGAAAAAAATCACGTTTCTGTAACAGGTATTGTCAAGTTATTAAACAACGTTCTCCCACACTTTTTTGGGCAGTGTAGTTCCAGCAAGATGGAGCACCAGCCCATTATAACCGAAAGATGCGAAACTACCTTGACGTAAGCTTTTAGAGCCAAGGGAGAGGGCAAAGTGATCCTGTTGTGTTGCCCGCGAGCTCGCCATATCTTCCATGCCTCGATTTTGTTGCGGGTACAGTGAAGGTTTCGTGCATAAGATTCAGATTGAATCAGCAGAACTCCTCACCAAACGTCCGGCTCTTGCAGGAAAAGAACGCAATGTGCCAGATGTGTTTCAGAATGTTCGCCAATCGTTTCTTCGTCGTTGAATCATTGTTCATTATTTTGAACACGTATTGTAATTTGCTGAAAATTTCTTATGCACCCTTCTAACAGCAGCAAGTTTAGCGATTTTGATTGAGTCATTGTCTGTCATTTAAAAAGTTCTACTATATAATGTGAATTGACATTTTTAGTACTTTAACTTCATGAT
This sequence comes from Cheiracanthium punctorium, assembly GCA_038373885.1. NCBI lineage: Eukaryota > Metazoa > Arthropoda > Arachnida > Araneae > Cheiracanthiidae > Cheiracanthium > Cheiracanthium punctorium. Next base: position 2,370,486 of record JAWZYV010011619.1, read on the forward strand.
AAATTTATTTTCTATTTTCATAATAATGTAAGCTATACTTATTATTTATTCATTTACTCATTTATTTTGACAACTAAATAAAAAAAATCTTATACATAGTGTTTTTAATTTAATTTATTGGATTTTTCTACTTTATTAAGGTTAGTAAACATTTACGTTCTTTAAAACCGTGTTTTATATGTCGTAGACTTGTACCAAGAGGAACAGAAAGGAAAAAACAAGCTAAAATAAATTGAGAAACTATCATGGCATTGCGTCTGTTGCATTATGTAGAAGCTTTTGAAAAATACCATATTTTGAAAGCATGCCAAGCAATATTCACAAGTTTAATGGTAAAGGGGTAATTTACTCAAATATTAAAGAAAATGTAAAATTTTTACTATTTTAATCATATTACATGGAAAGTACAATCATGCAATAAAAGTACAACAATTAGCCGCTATTTATCAAATTTTCGTGACAGGCTGGACTAATAGTATATTCAAAATCTGTAAACAGTCTGTCATATTTGTATTCTTACAAAAATCAGCAGGAATAATATTCATTATGCTAGGAATCTGCCTAGAAATTAGATAATGCTTTAGTGAATAGCATGAATCATACAGTCGTGCGCCCGCCCTAAAAATGAAACATCTTCTAAAAGGCTTTTAGTAAGGCTTCGCTGATCCCGACTTTATACGAGTATGGAAAAGTTTCTGCTATAAGCAATTTATGATGCAATTTAAGGTCAATTAAGAACAACGCCATAACAAATTTTGATAGATAATGGGCATATCTGTGGCTTGATTAATGACATAGCTTGAATTATGAAGGAATCGTCATAGATAAAAGAGCATATTATACTTCGAAATACAAGGAACGTACATTATATCAGTAACGCTCTTCTGATTAAAAAGCCGTAAGTGGCTGATAGACCCATCGCAGTAATGTTTGAGTTCTGTCATGTGTGTAGTCGGCAACGCTTATCTGGGTCCTCACTAACTCATGACTTCGAGACGCAAAGACTTTTTTGAGCTTAGAAAACTATTTAAAAGATACATGTTGTTAACCAATTTTTAACGGAAAATGCCCTGCTCAGCATGGATTTGAAATGCCCTACTCAGCGATTTAGAACAGGGCATTTCAAAATCCCTGTATCATCTTCACAGGATTCTTTTCTGCACTTAATTCCTATGAAATAAATAAAACACATTATAACAAACATAAAAGGTACTTTTCAATCTGTACATTTCTTTCGGGCGAAAATTTTTCGAAGTCCCCATGACTGAGAAATTTTTCAGTCCCCAGTCACAGTCTGTGTATGGACTTCTGCTGCTAATGACGAAGGGCGAATATTTTTCGACCGAAGCAGATTGATAAGTACCTTTTATGCGTTTTATTTTACGAAGTTTTATTTATTTCATCTTTTAAACACTACTTTTAACACACTTTTTTCTTTTGAGTGGTTTTTTTTTTTTTTTTTAAGTTGTTGTTTTTGTGTTTGTGTTGCGAGAAGAAGCGCGTGCTGTTTTCTACCAGAACTAGAACTCCATTGCAGTTGTAAAAGAATTCCGTCTTATGGAGAAGAAACGAAGAAGATTTACATCTGCCCTGCCCAAGATTTCAGAGAAATTTGAAATAAAAGGGCAACAGTCTTCTAGCTCAAAAAGGTTGTGACCGTAGGCGTCGCAGGCACCAGTCAGTTGCTGCATGGTAGTATGAGTGTGCCAGTTGTTTCCCATGTAGCATGTTCAATGTATTTATGTGCGTTCCAGCGCCATCTATCCTCGACTTTTGGTACTATTTTTAATTTAATAAATGTCAAGCGCATCTTTAAATCATCAGTAGTTAAAATTTTATGTCATTTGGACAAATAAAATTCTTTCTAGTACTGTGTGAAGTAGCAACTTAAGTCTTGATGACGAGGTACCTAGTTTAAAACACTTTATGTAAATTTATCAAGTAGATTAATGACTTTGTGTTAATTTCTACACTGTATATCTAAACTAAAGCGACAAACTTCAATAGGAAATGGTGCAAAGTTTCGCCGTAAGCAGTATTTTCGTAAATGTTGATTAAATGAAAACTATCAATGATCCCGTATGAACCTTTTATGGTCATATTTTCCAATTAATTTCATATATCTTGTTTTATTCTGCAAAAACTGTATCTTTCAAAATAAAATATGGTGTGATCTACATACTTTTATTGGTTGTTTTCTGGGCAAACGTTAATTCGTTTTAGCAAACTATGGTTTGCTACCATATTGTGGCGAAATATGCTTCTTTTATTGTTCTATCCACCCTTAGTTGAGGTTGGTAATGTCAGTTCAGAAACACTCATATATGGCTTACCGTACCAGACAATGATCACTGCCAGTTAATTAAATGAAGCATTTGCAAATACAATATTAGCTGCTTCAAATGTAATTAGTCATATAAACAAATATAAAAATTAATTAAGTAAGTAAGTAATTAAAACAAATTTAATTGAATTTAAATCACGTGAAAAATCATTGAATACGTAATATTTATTAATGATATTTTACCAACAAACATTTTAACATTTTATGAATGTTTGTGATAATGTATGACTATTTCCCGCTGCTTGTATTCTTAGCTTCAATTAAGGATAAGGAGAATTTAAAGAACTGAGATTAGAAATCTGAAAGCATCCTTTCCTAAGTCTTTCAATAAGATGATCATACTGAATTGAAGAAATTTCAAAAAGATAACTGTGCAACCTCTATACAGATAAAATTTTAGTTGCCATTTTTCATCTAATTAAGTCATTTAAATGCATACCTTAAATGGATACCTTAAAACTCATTGAACTGACTGGCGTTCAATTTACTTTCAACTGATGGGATAATAATGGAAGGTAAATCACTGTTGACTACTACTAGGCATGATGTGAGCATTTAGAATTATCTCTGTTATACGTACACAACAGTTGCCCTGCCTACTACTTGAGTTTAAGGCTATTGCTTGCTAGAAAACTTACTGTCATTCATCCCAAACACTTCTTTCTGAAAAAGCACTACTAGAAATATAGATCTTGCTGATAATTAGTGTTCGAAGTGATCTAGAATCCCGTTTCTCGGTATAACAGGAGCACTATTGAGTGAGGTTGTTATAAAACCAAGTAAAATTGATATAAGTATTGCACATACAAGCAAATAAATCTAAGGGAACGTTATGTTGTCACTAAAACTAAAATGTGTGTATAATGTGTGAAAGACCTATAATGGGATGATTTTTAACAGGCAAAAAGAGAAATTTACAAAATTAGAAGTGAGTAATCCACAATATTCATCACAGTCGGAACTGAACATAGCTGTATCTTTTTATCAGACTGGTTGGCTAATGAAATATTCTTGAATGAGTATCCTGAGCAACAAGCATTTTAGTACAATACATATTATTATTAGGAGTTTGTTTTATATTTTGAGTTGAGTCTGCCTTCTTCTTGATTAATTACATTCACGGCCAGGAAAAGGTCCCAAATCTAAGTACTTAATCTGTATGATCAGTAGGACAATGTGTATAGTACATTTTATGATTGAAAAAAAGAAGTTATTTTACTTAAAACTTTTAAAAGGTAATTTAGAAAAATAAAAAGAAGAATTAATGCTTTTCAGTATTGTTGACAATTGTAACAACACTGAAAAGTACAACACTGACAATTGTAACAGCACTGCTTTGTTGACAATTGTAATTCTGTAACATTTTATTTTGATAAGAGATTTTTAAATTTTATCCTTAAAAATCTTTCACATTTACAAACAAAAATTAAGACTTATTATATGTACCTTTTTACTAGAGTAAAATAAATAAATATAAACATTACATTTATTTTTATTTTTGCTTATTTAATAGAAATTTCGCACAGTAATTTTTCATAGCAATTTTCTCAATGGTATTAAACTTATTGCAGAAAAAAATCAATAATTTTGTCGAGAGGACATCATTTTTAGAACAGATTTTGTCCCTGTAAGTTTTATATTGAGTAAAACAATACATAAAAATGACATTAAAAGTAAAAATAAAATTCACAAATGGTTTTTTAATGTCTTACTTTTGAACTGATTAATAGGCATCATTATTGGAGGAAAAGTTACATTAAGTTGCGTACTTTTCCAAAGTCTGCAGATTTTTTTCTCTACTTTTAGTGTATAAATGTAATGATTTATATTTTAAGCGCTTTTCCGATTTCAGTGTGACGTGTAAGGTGCATTTGTAGTCGGCATTTAAAATAACAGAAATTATGAAAACCAGAAATTTTAAAAAACAGTAAAGTAAATAGCATACAATTTTTAAAAAAGTTAAAACAAAAATATTTAAAACGAACTTTGAAAACACTGAAATAAAAAAAGGGCTGAAAATAGTTAAGTTACTGTTACAACGCGTCAAAATTACTATAGTGCATAGTTTTAAAAAATCAAAATCGTTCTTTATGTATAAAAATTTGTAAAATATAAGCTTTCCGCAAAATCTTTTCAAGAATTAAAAAGTGAGTTTCACGCTCAAGCAGTTAAACAACTGGTTTAAAACATCTTTCAACTTATTTATTTTGTACTAACATTTGAAAGTGACTATTTTGTTTTATTCGATTGAATGTTCATACTTACAAAATTGCTTTGCAAAGACTTTTCATTTAACATTCCTAATCCAATAACTAGTCGCACTGGAGTACCACAGTATCAAATTACTACTGATTGCATTTTAAGTACATTTAAAAAATATCGCATCAACTTGGTTATCCTTTAAGCTTCTATTTGAGAGTAATATCCACAAATCCAAAATACTGTTTTTAACTAAAACTGGCGGCTTTTGTTTCGGAATATTGAGTAGAAAATTTAACGGATACAGCTTTCCGCTTCTAAGCGCAGTACTTGCCTGAATCAACTTATTATTGAGAGATGCAAATTTAACACTTTAATTCTGTATTGGAATAATAAATATCGTTCGCTTGATGGAAATATTATGCATACCTCTCGTAAAGTCTAAAAAGCAGTTTTAAGTCAGTGATAAATAGAAGCACTTTACCTGAAAACTCCGAAGCGCCTCAATCTTTAAAGGCTCATCATTTTACTTTGATGAGCTGCCGAAGTGAATACCTTTTTGAATGAAATATTCATTAGCAAACGGTTCTCTAGAATATAGAATTTTCTACATTCACTGTTAAATTTTAACTAAGAAATATCGCATCACGTTTGATCTTGGACGCTTCATTAAGTTTCAAAGCATTGGAGATTACAGGCATGGACTTTTCGCCGGAGTTACGGACATTTAATTGCACCTATGAAGTTATTTGATATTTTCGCCACTAAAATTGGCCACTGAATGAATGTTTAAAGAATATTGATTTCGAAGAAAGAATATAGATTTCTTAAGACTGTATGTTTTGACGCACAGGTTCGCTTCTCCATAACGATGTCCTATGTAAAGATTTCTTTTTTTTTTTCAGTGCATTTGTAAGTTTCAGTACTAATCAGATATAATACAAACTGGGTTAGTAAACCAAATGTACTAAATTGAACGAGCTTGAGGTTTCTTTCAAGGCAGTCAAAAACTAAATTAAAACTCGCAAGGGATTGATAAACTCTTCCGCAAAATTTATGTCATTTTGTGCAGTTTGCAACTTTCATGTAGTTTGCAAGGTAAGAGGGTGTGGCTAGCGTCACCGAAAGCGCTGTTTACCTCTTTTTTCGACTTTTCTAGATATTTCGTTCACTATTTAGACTCAAGCTAACAGAACTTGTTTTGTTATTCCTCTCAAATGACTAACAACCACATATTTGTCCTGCACGTTCACAGTACATCTAATATAGGCTTCGATGAAAACATCGATCTAGAATCAGGTGTTCAAAGTTTAATTTAAATAACATCACTCATATATTTTGTTAATGTTTCTCCTCATTGTGATATGGATTAATCTGTATGCTGGTTTCTAGAAAATTGGGGACAGGGTGTAAAACTGAATCTGCCCGTAAGATGCAGCTTAGGCAATAGTTTATGAGACTTTACTCTGAAAAATATTATGGAAAATGGACTGATCTTAGAGCTATTTTTTCGTTGAACCCTTGAAAGAGTACAGATGATTTCTGTTGTTCTACAAGATAAGAGAAGGCAAGTTTCAACAATATCTCACCACTCGGTAACTGCGGATCGTTTTTGTGTGGCTTGTTTCTGTGACGCACTGTTATTAAGATGCATATTTCTTTCGTAAAAATTACTCCACCGTTAAATAGCACTACGAAGTGTGATTACTATTTTGCAGATTCGTCCCGACCAAAAGTGCAGAAAGAGAAAGTCACAGTGATAGAGCATTCACTTATCACTTTCCAGGTAAAATACTTAGGGAATTGGCTCAGACATGCCCTGTTTTTGGCAAGCTAAAAACAAATTTCTGGATTTCCATAATTAAGATGAATATTTGATTTACTCTTGATGAGATTCGTGTTCAAAAACAGACTGTTCTCATGCCCTTAAATATATTTCGTTTATAAGAGGAATTACAAAATTAAACCTGACCATTTATGGCAGAGCCAAACCGGTGGAGTAAAGAGATTAAAGGGCCTGAAGATCCACATGTGACTTGCAAACCACGGTCTGCTGACAACTGATCTAGGGAACGAAAAATAATAAAATATGAACATAACTGTTGTTTTGAGGAAGAGGGTCCTAGAATTAAGTTTTCGAATATGTGGTAGGGGATCGAAAATGGTTCCATTTTTTAAGACAATGTATTGAGTGTACAAATACTTTCTTTTGATGTAGCATCATAAATTATAAGAAATAAAATACTACTAGGAACGAAATTATTTCAAAATTCCAGACTGTCTCAAAACAATAAGTAGTCACAATCATGCAATGTGTCCCTTGAAATCATTCAATGTGCCAAGTTTTGCGCATGCGCCACGAATTGGCCAGCCGTGGACTAGTTGATGGAATTCCGTTGTGGGAAAGACGGGAAAAAGGGAGTATTAATCCGATAAAAACCTCCAGAAATTGCAAACTGATTTCTTATATTTCAGCGATCTTCTATATGAAAAACGAACTAAAGTCACTCAATCGCATTTGGGAATAGGTTGTCTCTAGCTCCTCTTTAAAACAGTGCTTAAATGCCATGTACATAAATTGAATCGCATTTATTTAGTACTTATTACATATTTTATACCTATTGCCTATTGCTACTGAACACTAACAAACAGCTTATATTAATGAGAAGGCATTTATGTGCACAAACACAGCATTGCCAGTAAATCATTTTTCCTTTATTTATGTATTTCACTAAGTACATAAATGCTCCGAATAAACAATGCAAATAATTTAATACAACTTTTGCATTAATTTCCGTAACCGCAGCAGCTTTGTCTTTCAACACTAAACCAAATACCTGTGTTATACATTTCATAATTTCCGTATAATTTCATGCATGGCTGCTGATTAAAATCCAATACGCCATTAAGTATTGCGTAATATATTCTTTAACCATTAAAACATAGTTATTTAGCAATCATTTAGTAATCAAACAATGTGCGTTGCTTTTCCGTTGCTAGAGAACAGTTTGACGAATTACAAACTTATAAATGTCAGAAATTAGAATGTAGTCTGAAGATTTGGATAAACTGGAACCTATAATTGAAAGTTTTACATTCTGCTACATAACTCTCCTTTTACTTTGATGAGCTATGCAACTCAATACTCTGAGAGAATAAATATTCATTGGAAAACTATTCTTCGAAACAGAATTTTCAGGATTCTCTATTAAAACTTAACAAAGAAATCCTCACTTCATTCAATCTGGAAACGTCTGTTAATTTTCAGCATTCTGAAATGCATTGATTTTTAAATTTGTGAAGTAATTCAGCTCGCGGGGACTTAATATTTCTTATTATTCTCGGTTTTTCTGAAAATACTATTTTCTATCAGTATCAACTATATTTATAAGATTTCGAAACTATGTTAGTATTAAAAAAATCATGTTTAATGTTTTAGTAAGAATAAATTCTTTATTTCCTTTTTCTTAAATTAAAAAAAAAAGTAAAAGGATATCTTGCACTAATATTTGAGAGCTTCCCAGGTTAACAATCAGTTGTAAGCTTTTGCAAGCAACTGATCATTTCAACTGATCTATGTTTACGTTTTTAATAATAATGTACCTTTCTTTAGATTTTCATTAATGTAGTTAAAGCTTAAAATCCTACGAACAAGAAATACTTCTGAATTTGGAGTTACTAGAAGGATAAATATAATTAAATTTAAAGATATCATTCGTAGCACAAATAAATAATTGTTAATAGTATTCCGAATTCATAATTTGTCCTTCCATCGCAAAAAACTCTTTTCAAGTCTAAAAATTACCTTGATGTAAACTCTTTTTAATCACCCTTTACTTTCATTAAACAATACTCTTATAGTATCTATGAAAGAATAATTGTACATTATAAGTAAATTATCGCATAAAAGTGTACAAAAGTGTACATAAATAAGGACCTTTGTTTACGGTCGATCCTTCTTAAAACCTCTTATTTTAAATTAAATTTATCTGCTGTACGGTGAAAATTGATCGAGTTAAAAAATAATGATTATTTCTTCAATATTTATCTCATCTACTAAAAAAACTGAAAACAACAATTCCAAAATAGTAGAAGCCAACACACTGTTACTCAGATGGCCATGGAGACCCAATAGTTAAAAGCATAAAACAAGTAATGGAAAAAAAAGCGTGTTCAAGTGCCGATGCACCACTAAAATCAATAATACATTGATAACAATAAGTTTAACTGCAGCTATAATCAACAACACTATATACAATACGTAGAATAACAACTTTAGCTATTATTAAATCAGGTAATTTTTTTCTTTATCATGAGCTATTTAGTTTTAAGAAAGATAATACATATTTATTTCGAAGCCCAGTGGTGTAATGGCTAGCGTACTGCTCTACCGTCCCACAGGTCCGGTTTCCGTATCCCGGACTGGGAAAGGTCGACTCAGCCTTTCATCTCTTGAGTGGGTCGATAAAATGAGGACCAAGCTTGCTTGGGGTGAAACACTAGGAGCTCCGCGTCCGGCTGACTACCTGGCAAGGGCATATGCATCCTCACCCCACAGCCCATAGGCGCGGTTGAGCAGCGAAGGCGTTGGCCCCGCAGAGGGGCTATTGTTCCGGTGTTTGACTTTTGACATATTTATTACACTTATCTCGAAGACACAAGTGATTCTGATTGCTTTACGTTTGTCTAAAGAATTTTAAAGAAATTTGACACTGATTTCATTTAAACTCAATCTGAGATAGATATAACACTACTTGAACCAAAAATGTAAATTTTAATAAATAGATTAAATAGATAAATTATTAAATTTACCGCTGAAATTTTGTAAAGTCTTGTATTTGATATCTTCCACAATTCAACGCATTTACAGAATGAACGTTATTATCTCTTCTTGTCTCGTAAAATCTGATCTCGCCTGTCCTGCCCATTCACGCATGCGTAAATTGATTGTTACACGATTCAGATTGGTTTTAAATTCGACAAATCGTTTAGTTATTTCAAAAATACATTTTGTTAAATATTGTTGAATGAAAAAAACAATTGCTAAATCAACAAAACAAAACTGCCAATCTATTTAACCAAATGTTGTTGACCTGAACACAAAACACTTTCACTTAGTATGAAGTACCTGGCGCTTTAAAAGCACTGGATCTTTAACTCTATTCTTGCTACCGGAGTATTTCCGATGTGAAAAGTTTCCGATAATGCACTCATAAAAAAAAATCCACACGTTTTCAAAACTCGTATTTTGCCATCGGAATTGGAAGCAATGCGATAAGAACATGCTTTTTCGATAACCTGCGGGATTTACTTGCGAACGTGTCTGAGGAAACTTTACGAGTCCAAAAGATTCTGATTTGGTGGCAATAGCCTCCCTCATATCAGTGCCTCATGATCAGGAAAGTATTTTATTTATTCTAATCTCTTGAAAAAAATTAAACTGCGTAATCTCGATCAGCTACTTCAAATGAATTAGAATGGCAAGAATTGCGATTTTATTTTGACTATTCCGTAGCCATTGCGACAGAGTTCCTTTTTTGTTTTTGTATTAGATCAATTTTACACAGTTAAATATTACTGAAAATCAAAGAGCGGATGGATTTTCAAAATTTTATAAAGTTGTCAATATTCAGTTCCATATTTGTTTAGCGCATTTCTGAAAAATTTTCAAACCGCTCGCTCCAACGGTGTAAAATTGTGTGACATTCACAAAGAAACAAAAAAAAAAGTATTTTCATTTTTATTTTTTAAAAGAAGAAATACCCTGGCATGAAAAAAAAAGGAAAAAAAAATCTGAAACACTTTCATATTTTAAATACGTCCTAAAGTGCAATATATTAAAAGCGTCTCATAATTCATGTGTCGTCCTTATTTTACTTACTTAGTCGATTAAGTTGGAATAAGTGCATCATTAGAAGTGCATTATTATTCATGAATGTGCAGTATTTTTCTTCCTTGCTCCGTAAGACACTTCTTTGGAATCGTAATCTATATTAATACTGACTATTGACTTATTTTTGGAGCTAAACTTACGTATAAAGCATCAAAATTTGCGACTTTCAACATTTTGCACTCTCCCAACGCCCCTACCTACGAAAACGTGTGGACGTAAAAATCGGTCCCTAAAAATTGTTTTATGCTCGCTTTTAAACTCTTTAAAAAAGATTTGTTAGTAAGTTCCTTAAAGCAAATGATTACGTAATCCAGTCACACATTAAATCCTTAGTGACACTCAAAAAATAAAATAACTGCCACCTTAATTTCTCTTTTTTGTCCAGTAATGAATACCACACATTTAATGAATATATGCGCAAGAGAACAGAATGAAAACGCAGTTTAAAGTCACCGGTGAAATGTAACACTTCACCGTGAAAGCTTTTCACTTAGCGCTACAGCCTCATCATTTTACTTTGATGAGCTCCCGAATTCAATACCTTTTGAAATGAAATATTCATTGGCAAACGAGTCTTTGATAGTGAATTTTCAAGAAAGTTTCCATTAACATTTAACAAGCACGGTTTCTGGAGCATAATTTTTGGAGGACTCATTTGAGGTAACAAAAGAAAGCTAGTGTTCAATTTAAAAAGAAGGGGGGGGGAATCTTGTTTTGTATTTCAAAATAAATAGAAGCGTGTAAATTATGCCCGAAAACAATTTAGTGAATTTCGGATTTTTTGATTTCTGTATCCAAAAATAAAACAGTTGCTTTTTCATTGCCTTCCTTGCTGTTAGGGTTTTTATTTCCAAGCTCTTTGATTTTTTGTTTGCGGTTTTAAAGAAGTTGATTGGTAATTTAAAAAGCAAGGGCATAAAAATACTTGATATTTTAAAATTATAAATTAATGTAAGGTTTGAGAGTATATTATATGTTGCATTTTTATATTCGTGAAACATGATGTTTCTAAGTTAAAAGATCTTGCTTTGAAATTGCAAAATTCTTGAATTTGTTGATTGAAGAAAAGTTTGAAAAAAATGGAAGTAAATTTCAGAAAATTTGCTGAAATTACTAGAATACTTTTATAAATTGTCTTTCTATCATCAATACTTTTAATATGTTTAATCTCAGATATACAACTCTACTTTCTATTTAAAACATATAGCAAAATATACATTTTTTATTTAGTAGAAATCGAAGCCAATGGAAGATTGTAATAATCAACACCCTATCTTTCAGTTTTGCAAGCTCTAAATACTTTTAACAAAACTCTAATACATACTCCGCTCTATCAGAAATAGATTGCTAAGTATACATTCGCTATTTATGGATTCTCTATTTATATCATCTCAAGCAATGAATGGGTGAGTGAAATTATCAGCTCCCGAGCTTTCAGTTTTACAAACTCTAAATACTTTTTTCTATCTTTTCGATCTTTTAATAAAACTCTAATATTGAATCTACAATGCTGCACGCTATTTGAAACAGATTGCAAATTATACGCACTATATTTATAAGGTAAGTACAAGCCAATAATACGAAACAATGAATGGGGAATCGAAATAAACAGCGCCCGATCTTTCAGTTACACTTAAAAACACTTAGCACATTTGGTTTGGATATTTTCATAAGGTGTACATACTCACATACCGGAAGTGTGTTCCATAAAAATAAAATCCCAATGGTTATGTATTTTATTATTAGTTTAATTTAGTTGAGAATTACAGAAGTGACAGCATTTTAAGTTTTTCATTGTATCTACGAAATTCCTAAAGAATCATGTAAATCGTCCTCGAATCATGTCCTCCTAGAATGCTATAACAATACTATATGTGTATGTGCGTGTTTGTGCATCGGTACAAGAGTAATTAATTACTACTTGCCTAAACTTCGGGAGGATTAAATTTCCTAAAGACGATTCTGAGTTGTGGGTCTATTATCTTCCTGCGCAGTTATTAGTCACTTTGAAATAGCTTTGTAGCATTGCTCTAATAACCAACTGAAATTTCTGGATAATTAATTTACTGCCCATAAAAAATTCTTTTTTAAATATGACATTTAAGAATTCGTATCTTTGAATGGCATGTTCGATGACGCACTCAGTCTTTACGAAGCTCTTTCTGAAACTTATCAAAACTTCAGTATGAAAGAAGTGTCCCAAAAGAGTGTCCCAAAAAAGTGGTAACGGGCTTTGATTCTTTTTCTATGAGAGATAAGTGGGTAGTTTAAATCGAAAAAAAATGTTCAAAATAAGGTCGAAAATGATACTCCGTGAAGGAAAAATTCGTCTCATTAATTTCCAAAAAGTTACACTTTTTAAATTTTTATACGACCCCAGTACGAAAAACTCCCCAGTTAATAAAATTTGCCCCATACACTAATGAGGTAGCATATAAAATTTGAGGGCTATACTTTAAAAAGTGTTAGAGATATGAAGATAAATATAATGCTGACTTAAACCACTTTTCAATGGCTCTTACAACAACGGAACATATAAAATCATGTACAACCCCGATCATTTTTCTTTAAAGATATCTCTGCGACTTCGTACGATGAAAGACTGAAATTTGGTACATCATTTTGGAAATTTGGTACACGCATTTTACTGACTGGGAATGTTTCTGTACGGTAATAGTATGAAAATTTAACTAGTGTAACTCTTTGAAAATTGAAAGAGAGGAATTTTTTCTTAACGGATTACTATTTCCGAGCTTATTTTGAACATTTTATTTCAATTTACACAGTCCACTTATCTCTTATAGATATGGAATTAAAGCCCATTACCAACTTTTTGGGACACTCTGTATTTTAAGTGAGTAAGTTTTTTCCCATTTCTAGAAACATTACGCTTGAAGCTTTGCATCCTATGGTTCACTTTCTTTTTCTTGCAACCATTCCAGTTGGTTTATGTATTGATTACCCTTTAAAAACGTTTGTGCACGTGGTATCTTGTCTGTACGTATGGATGTGATAAAACCACTGAGTGAATCATTGTATGATAGATTCGTGCGGACTCGAATATAATGCATCTCTTGTGAATCTCACAGCGAGTTAAAAATTTTAGAAATGAAACTGGTAAGTCGGTTAACCCTTTTTGAGGCGAGTTTATGTGCAGAGAGTCGAAAGTACTAGGGATTTTTCTGGCTCATAATTTAGGATTAATTCATATATTTTCATTCTACTGTAATATCCCACGTGAAAATTAGAGAAACAAGTATTAAACAAATATAGAAATTTTGCAGGAGAATGCATTAATTATTCACAAAATCAAAGTCGGAAAACTACCTGCTACTTGTACACGGAATTAAACGCAAAAATATATAATTAAAAGCGATGATTCTTATGCTGATTTCTGAGTCGTTATTCGAGCTTTCTTTAAAATTACGAATGAAAGAAAAGTTCATAAGCCAAATATAATTTAGAATCTAGATGTATGGAAAAAATATACATCCAATATAACTGAAGAAAAATCAGAAAATTCACTGATGATAATTGTTTTCTCTATTTAATAGACCGGTGGTGATAAGTATTCTTACCATGGCCTTATAAAGGGTTAAACTGAAATTCTAATAATACAATCCAAAAATTTTTGAACTCTGAAAACTGACGAACGATGCTTTTTGTTTTGAGCTTACTTTCGTATTTTAGGTTGTGAAAAAAACGTCTTATCATTTAGATAATGCATATTTGCTATACAGCAATTCCCCAAAAACTATGCCATAAATCTAGACAATGATAAATTTACTAATCAAGAATGTATAACCAAAGTTAACATTTAAAGAAATTCTATCCATTAATTCCTTTCAATATGTCGTATAAAGAACTTTTAACTTCAATTTTTCCGTTCGGTGCTCATTTATCTCTGTCAACCTTTATTGGTAAGTACATTAAGAAATAGGATAATAGCACTTCAAACGTGAAAACTTTATTATCTTCACAGTGGAGCAAATTAAATTTACTCAAGTTTTAATCTTCTACACATAATGCTTATTACAGACACATCGAATTCACAAAATCTCTTTATAAGCAAGTGAAACTTGAATCCGATTTATATGTTAATGTCTCAAGAGATGCTTCAGGAGTGAGATAGGATTATTTCATAAGACATTCCTTGGAGCTCTTTTTTCCCTTCTACCTCGAGCAGTTGAGTCTGTTCTCAAAGATCATTAATGATATTCTATAGAAATAAGATTATTTTTTTTATCCATACGACGAACTCGTAGGTACTAAACTGCGATCTTATAATGATATCAGTGAAAATACGGAACATAAAAAGCTACTCAGATAAAATAATAGAATATGTTATTCAAATATTTAATATTTAATTGAGAATAAGATTTTTTAATGTTTATTTACATATATATATAGTGTAATTTAAAAACGTGTAAACCCCCCCCCCAGCCAGTCATCATTAATGTAAAAACACTAAAATAGCAAAGTACAATAAAAATAAAAATATTTTTTTTATTTTTAGAATTTAGTTTGCAATTTTAGTGTTTTTACATTAACAATGACTGGCTGGGGGGGGGGGGAGGGGTTACATCTTTATACGTTGCACTATGAAGCACATGGTTCTTTGAAGCTGCATTTCGTAAGCGCTATAGAGCTTATGTATTAATTTATTTTGTTAACTGTATTTAATTTTATGAATAATAGCCGATAAATTAGCGACTGACAAAAAAGGATCTAATAACTATCCTTATGCTAGGTACAAAATAAATTAATGATGATAAGGATTCTCTTGGATCGAAAGCCTGTTACTTGTCATCAAATGATAATATACATCAATGCCCTATTCTTAAATTTATTAAATGCACCTCATCCCCCTGTAAAACTTGTCATTTTGCTGACTCAACTAATATTGGTAATAGTGGATATAATTTAAGCACGTTTTGCAAAGTATACAACTGTATCTATAAGTTAACCTGTAGTGTATGTAACATAGCCTATATTGGCCAAACTAGCAATCTACGTGTTAATTTACATCGAAATCATGTAAAGAACTATCCCAATAACCTTTCTACATATAATTTTGAGTACGAACACTTTCATATGCATGGGTTAAATAATATTAATATTACTATATTATATATGAAGAAGAACAATGATGAACGCTTATTTTTAGAAAACTACTTCATAAAATATCATAATACCAGTTATCCATATGGTCTAAACCAATTAGTACATAATAAACAGTTAATTTATTATACTACCAATACTAACATAAATAAATATTCCCCAATATATAATACATTAAACATGTCTATATATAATAAAACACTTAGAACGTCCAGAGGTAACGCAAAAACAGTAATATACCTAATTATTCAAATAGTTATATAAAATCTGCTATTTGAATATCATATAATTACTTTACTAGTTCTTACAATTGGTTTAAAATATCTAAATTTATTAATTCCATTAAAAAGAAACTTTCAGTTAAGTATTTTTCTATTTTCTCAAATCTTAATATTACAGTGCATTTTTCTCATCTATTCTTTGATCTCATTGTAGCACGAGCAACTTCACTAACTATGAATCTAGCTAACATAAAATTAATATATCTGCTAATTCTAACCTACAACATACTTATTCAAATCCTGCCTTAAATAAATTAAAATTTCAATAATATTATATCCACTAACAACATTTACTTTCCCATTAAAAATTTAACCATTAAAACGTCTTTTAAATATCCCCTACCTTTAGGAAGGAAAATATTTAACTGCAACTCCTTCTCTAAATTGTATAACCCTCTGGATACACCATCCTGTATAAACTGTATTTGCACTGAATATAGTATAGGAACTTCATTAACAGGGATTATGGACACATTATTACTGGGGACCTTGCCTTAATTAAAGATTTACAATCACAAAAACTCATGCAGAAAGGTACCAAACACAGGATACCATCAAAACTCTCAATAAATACCATAATAACTCAGTTTTCTTATGATTTAGATTACTTCATATACAATACTGGCATAAAATACAACACTCCTATTGAAGCTTTCAAAGCATGGAAAGTGAAAGTAGTTGCAACCTTTAAGAGCCGTTGCAAAAGCAAATCGGGCAGGTCAATAGAAAAAAGTTCCCATCACCATCTCAGAATTTCATGATTTTCTTTTATTGTGTTGCCTTACCCAAGGAAAGAACAAATCTGAAATATTTTTGATTTACCTCATTTAGTTTTGGAGTTATGGGGGGTCAAAGTATCCCAGAGGAGCAACGTCGAATTAATTTAGGACCATTTTTGCCACTTTATTGTCTCGACTGCGACTGGCTCAGAGGTGCTTCAGAGAATTTTTTCATTTTATCCTATAATATACCTTGTATATTAACATCTCAAATTGAAAATTCATTCGAAAATTGTCAGAGCCCCAAATTAGGGCCCCCCAAAATACCCCCAATTTCATAAAAAATACAGTTTTAAGAATGCTTTAAATCTTGGCTCTGACGTGATACAGAAAAAAGTTTTGCACAGTGCAGTTATATATCTTCATATAAAGTGAATCCAATGTTAAAAATTTTTGAAGGGCCCCAGGCCCCACGGTACGGGGCCCCAAACATGGTCCTTAGCGCTAATTTACGCAATTTCGAAGCATTGGTACAGCTGAAGCCGACTTCCCGCAGGAGAATTATTGACATGGAGATGTAGTATCAACATAGTAGTTTCATATTATGAAAAAACATTTCTTGAAGGTACAACTGTTTCCAAGAAAAATCCCAAAAAGTACCTCCCTATTTGGGACATTCCACTGGCACGCATGGGGCATTTCGGCGTTACTTTTAGAAGTTTAATCGACAGTGGTAATATTGAAAATTAAATTATTTTTCATATATCTCAAATATATCCTTCATATATCACAAATAGTTATTTTACAGGGGCACTCATAAGAATTACATTACGCTGAATGGGGATCTCTGCAACTAGTGAACCGATTCGAAAAAAATTTTCACTGATAGAAATCTACACTATTTCTGAGTATTATAAGCTACCTTTCAGCATGTAGCATAACTAGTTCTTTTACAGGGACACTCAAAAGAATTCCAGCACATGACGCTAAATGGACATCTCTATAACTACTGAACCGATTCTAAAGATCTTTTCACTGAAAGTTACACTATTCCTGAATAACATAGGCTAAAATTCATGCATGCAGCGTAATTTACAGGAACATGAAGAAAGTTTCAATCACCATGTCAGAATCTCATGAATTTTTGTTTTCTTGTGTTGCCTTACCCAAGGAAGGAACACATCTGAAATATTTTTGATTTAGCTCTTTTAATGGGGGGTCAAAGTACCCCAGAGGAGTGAAGAATTTAGGGCCATTTTTGTCATTTTACTCTCTCGACTGTGATTTGCTCTGAGATGCTTGAGAGAATTTTTTTTAATCTGATAGTATACCTCGAATATTAACATCTAAAACTAGAAATTCATTTGAAAATAGGCAGAGCCCCAAATATCCTAAATTTCATTAAAAAAAAATACAGTTTTAAAGAATGCTTTAAATCTTGGCTCTGACGCATGATACAGAAAAAATATAAATTCCCGGGCCCCTCGATACGGGGCCACAAACATGGTCCTTAGCGCTAATTTATGCAATTTCGAAGCATAGGTACAGCTGGCTCTGTCTTCGCACATGAAAACTGTTGGCATGAAGTTGTATTTTCAACAAATTAGTTTCATATTATGAAAAGATATATGAGTATGTAGTTTCATATTATGAGTACTGTGTTAAATTTTTTTTGAAAATGGTGATGCTTTCAAAAAATATACCGGGAGGCCCTTCAAAAATTTTAGCATTGGATTCACTTTATATGAAGATATATAATTGCACTGTTCAAAAATTTGAATGGAGTTTAATAAAATTTGAATAAATTTGAGTGGCGAATGGATACAGTTACTACAATGTTTACGAATTATTTTGAGTGTTCCTGTAAATTATGCTACATCCATGAATTTTAGCCTATGTTACTCAGGAATAGTGTAACTTTCAGTGAAAAGATCTTTAGAATCACTGTTCAAAAATTTGAATGGAGTTTAATAAAATTTGAATAAATTTGAGTGGCGAATGGAGACAGTTACGACAATGTTTACGAATCATTTGGAGTGTTCCTGTAAATTATGCTACATGCATGAATTTTAGGCTATATTACTCAGAAATAGTGTAACTTTCAGTGAAAAGATCTTTAGAATCGGTTCTGTAGTTACAGAGATGTCCATATAGCGTCATGTGCTGGAATTATTTTGAGTGTCCCTGTAAAAGAACTAGTTATGCTACATGCTGAAAGGTAACTTATAATACTCAGAAATAGTGTAGATTTCTATCAGTGAAAATTTTTTTCGAATCGGTTCACTAGTTGCAGAGATCCCCATTCAACGTAATGTAATTCTTATGAGTGCCCCTGTAAAATAACTATTTGTGATATTTGAAGGATATATTTGAGATATATGAAGAATAATTTAATTTTCAATATTACCACTGTCGATTAAACTTCTAAAAGTAACACCGAAATGTCCCATGCGTGCCAGTGGAATGTCCCAAATAGGGAGGTACTTTTTGGGATTTTTCTTGGAAACAGTTGTACCTTCAAGAAATGTTTTTTCATAATATGAAACTACTATGTTGATACTACGTCTCCATGTCAATAGTTCTCCTGCGAGAAGTCGGCTTCAGCTGTACCAATGCTTCGAAATTGCATAAATTAGCGCTAAGGACCATGTTTGGGGCCCCGTACCGTGGGGCCCTGGGGCCCTTCAAAAATTTTTAGCATTGGATTCACTTTATATGAAGATATATAACTGCACTGTGCAAAACTTTTTTCTGTATCACGTCAGAGCCAAGATTTAAACCATTCTTAAAACTGTAATTTTTATGAAATTGGGGGTATTTTGGGGGGCCCTAATTTGGGGCTCTGACAATTTTCGAATGCATTTTCAATTTGAGATGTTCATATACAAGGTATATTATAGGATAAAATGAAAAAATTCTCTGAAGCACCTCTGAGCCAGTCACAATTGAGACAATAAAGTGGCAAAAATGGCCCTAAATTAATTCGACGTTGCTCCTCTGGGGTACTTTGACCCCCATAACTCCAAAACTAAAAGAGGTAAATCAAAAATATTTCAGATTTGTTCTTTCCTTGGGTAAGGCAACACATTAAAGGAAAATCATGAAATTCTGAGATGGTGATGGGAACGCCCTGCCCGATTTGCCCCTGCAATCCCTCTGAAGCATAATATTGCTAAACATGTGAAACACAAAACTCATGTTGTTAATAATAATATTCATACACACATAGACTTTCTAAAGCATTACTTCATCATTACTTATATACATAAATCCTCAAATAATTATGCACACACACACATTAATATTTAAACAGTTATACTATGTTAGGTTCTTCCATTTTAAATAACAGTACTTATTCCTCCACTAATCTATCTACTGATGTGTGCAATAAAAAAATTCTAGCGTTCCATAAACTTCTCTACTTACAACATAACAATTTAAACTATCCTTACATTGTATTAATTCCTAAATTTCATAAAACACCATTAAAATTTAGAACTGTTACACTAGGATTTAATACATACAGTAATGTGTCAAGTAAATCATTATTAAAGATATTGTCTGCTGTGCAGGAGTATTATTTCAAAAGTAATGATAACTCTATAGGAGTTATGATCTTCGCAATACCATATGTAATATTAGAAATGTTAACCCTTTATATACTTAAGATTTTAAAGGCTTATTCAATAATATTCCTCTTGATGACTTTTACAATGTTATCAATGAATTATTTATAAATAGTGTTAATAATATTTTGATACCCTCCTACGTTGATGTGAAGTATTTCAATAGTCTATCTAAATATATCTTGTATAATATCATGGCATATCAAACATAACAATAAAATATATCTGCAAAATCATGGTATACCACTAGGTGGATCAGCATCCAATGACCTGACAGATCTATACCTATATTTCTATGAAAAAGACTACCGCAATAAACATAATATTATTAAAAGTTATATACGTGGAGCACCTTTAGTACGTCGCTCTAGGGACTGCCAGGAAAAGACGTTATAACGAAAAAGACGTACAAAAGAAATGATTTAAAAAAACTTACCCAGTAGATGGCATCCCCATAAAACTTCGATGTTTATTTTAATTTTATCGTTGTCACTTAAATTGTCGTTGAGCTAAAGATAAAATAAAAATAATATAAAACTTTTATGTGCTACGTATCACCAAAATTTATTATTATTTATTATATTTTTTTTGCACTAGGAGATTCATCATAGATGTTTGACGAGAACTATTTTTATTAATATTATACAATGCGTTTTGTATATAGTTTAGCAGTTGCAATGTTCTTTCTGTAGTTTCATTGCATAAAAAGTACTTTCTCAGTCCTTCAAAATACGACACAGCTTGCTGAAATGTTGGAGGAGCAGCATTCGTTTCATCGTCATCTGTATCATCCTCACTGCTACTTGCTTCTTTTTGATTATTGCAGGCAATTAATTCTTTAATACTAAGGACACTTGTTGTTTGCACATTACTGTCGCAATCTGCATATTCTTCAAATGAATAATCACAATTTAATAAGTGCCATTCGGTATTAATTTTTGTTTCTGTGTCTTCTACTGTGATCTCTTCTTCCCGAGATGGATAGCCACCTTTGATAAAGCAATGCTGAATGGTTTGCTTTGATAAACTATTCCACGCAAATGAAATAAAATTCATCGCTTGTAAGATGTTTTCCTTTTTTATATTGCCGTCCGATATATTTTCCACAGCTAACTGCACTAACTTCTGACGATAATGGTGCTTGAAGCACCTGATTATTCCTAAATCAAGGGGCTGCAAATGACTTGTGCAATTAGCTGTGAAGGAAACACCTTGTATATGTTTGAGAAATTTGGTATCGGGAGGATGAGAGGGGCACTGATCCATGAAAAATATTATTTTGCGCTTTTCCTGTGCCATTTTTCTGTCCAATTCCATCAACCACTCGTTAAACAATTTTCCTGTCATCCAGGCCTTTTTATTGGAGTCGTACTGCACGGGAAAGGTTTTAATATTTTTGAAACACCGGGGATTTTGGTACTTTCATGGGGATTTTGGTACTTACCGGGGATTTTGGTACTTCACCGGGAATTTTGGTACTGATCCATCAGCATTCGTACACAGTAAAACTATTATACGCTCTTTGCTTTTTTTCCCACCATGACATGGCTCACCTTTTAGTGACAGAGTCTTTGAAGGAAGCAAGTGATAAAAGAGTCCGGTTTCATCACAATTGAATACGTTTTTAGTTCATATTCAGCAAGTTTTTCAGGAAGAGTTTTAAACCACTCTTCAACAATTTCAAGTGGTACAGATTTCGATTCACCACTTAGCATTTGTCAGGTTATTCCATTCCTTATTTTAAATTTATGGAGCCATCCTCCAGAAAATATGCACTCTTTCACTTCCACTTGCTTGGCAATTTCAAGTGCCTTATTAATGAGCATCGGCCCGCTCACAGGATATTAGCAGCTCTGCATTGCTCTAAGAACTGCAAAACCAAAGAATCAATTTCCGGAACTTTACCCGCACGTACACGCTGCCTCTTAGCAACAGTAGAACAGGCAGATGTGTTCTTTTCGATTTCTTGCCTTTTATAAATCAAAGTTTTTAAAGTTGATACATTAATGTTCAGCTTTTTTTGCAATGTCTACTTTATACATGTGACATTTTTATCCACTTCTGTTAAAATATTAATTTTTTCTTCCAAACTTAGAGCTTTTCGTTTAAAAGACATGTTGGAGAAAGATAAGCACAACCTACCAGCGTCTCTGTAAAAGTCAGACTGAAAGAAACAAATTTTATTTGCTTTCACAGGCCTCCTCTCGAGGGGGGGGGGTGAGATTCCAGACTAAAGGTTACCATCTTTGGCGATAAACCTTAATTGCCAACTGGGGGAGAATTCTATGGTCATCGGAGATCGTCCTTCCCCCTAACGAACAGGTTTCTGATTATTCCCGGGTCATTGTGCAGAGATTTCGCGCTAAATCGCCAATAGTGTGGAACCGCATTAGGAATTTCTCCTCTGCCGAATCTTCACAATAGAACGTTTCTCCTTTTGTAAGCAAAATTTCACACTTCGGGTGCAATCCTATCGCAGGTGTAAAGGCCAGGATCCACTCACGTCCGTTTCCAGAAGCAGCGGTTTTTTTTAATGGTCAAGGCATTGTAAAAGGGGGATACAGTGCAGGGGCGAAGAATTTATTGACTTTTAATGACCAGTCGGGATTCGCCGACAAAGGGTAACGCGTGAAACCACAAAAGCACGCCCACCGCACAGTGGGGGCACTTTTCTCCCCAATCCGTCTTCAAGATTCTGAAAAATACATTGAGTTCCCATTCTAGCGTACTGAAACGCACCTCTAGTAGCAAACGGTCATCGGTTCCTGAAACGCCGATGATCGGACAGGGAGGAAGCGCAGCGCGCGCCATGCAAGGTTCTTCATCGCGTCGGGGGCTCTTATCTCTGATTTTTCTCGGGCATGTCCTCTTCCGAATAGTAGGGTTGGATCATCGGCAAGGGGGGAAAATTGGGCGTAGAGCCGTTGTAAAGCCGATGCGATTGGGTTATATTCATCTCGGAAGAGCAAACACCTTGCAACTTAGGATGTGAAGCCTATGACCTTTGATAAAAGTTTTAAACTGAACATTCGATAAAAATTAGGGTATATCCCAGCTAGATAAAATTTTTTAAAAGTAAAAAAAAAAAAAAAGCAAAATCGAACTTCTTCCTCTTCTCTTTGAATTTTAATGCTGTCATCTGAACTTCATTTTTCAAGCTTCCGAACTGGAGAACTAACGCTTGGTAACCGGGCATTCTAACCACTAGACGGGGGTCTGACACGTTATTGGCGAGACTAAAATTGGAAGTGATTGTTGTTTCAAGTTCGGAATTGGAACATTTAAGTTTCTATTTAAATAAAACTAGACTTTTCCTGTACACTACTCAAAATTAAAAAGATTTTGCGATTTTTATCCGTTTTAAGCATTTGGGACCTGTGTACGGCCGTAAAAAAAAAAAAAAAAAAAAAAAAAGTTTGTCTGTCTGTCGTTCTGTCTTTTCTTATTCGCACATCACGTAAAATTGACTGAAGCGAATTAAATAAAATTTGTTGACATGATAGGTGATCACTTAACTTAAAGTATAGGCTTCGAATTTTTAAAATATTCATTATAATGAATATTTTAAAAATCTCTCTATAGATTTTGAGATTTTTCGAAGATTGTTTCAAACTGCGTAAATTTTTATTCGCACATCACGTAAAAGTGACTAAAGCGAAAGGAATGAAATTTACTGACATGTTAGGCAATCACTCACCTAAAGCTATAACCGTCGGATTTAAAAAAAAAAAAAAAAAATTAGAGTTTGAGATTTTTTCTGAAAATCGTTTCAAACTGCGTAAATTTTTGTCGGGGCATCACATACGACTTAAGTGAATAAAGCAAAATTTAGTGACACGACAGGTGGTCGTACAATTTTAACTATGCCCCTAAAGTGTCTTAAAATTTGGATTAGATTTTGAGATTTTGCGAAAACTGTTCAAACTGCTTCCGCGTAATAGCTTAGCCAATCAGCAACCTTAAAACAAACATATGGTGTGCATATGATGCTCTTTGCACATTAATGAAGGAACGGAGATATCGAGCCGTTCAGCTACTTGGGAGAAAGACCGATATAAACCTGTTTGCTCGCTTTACCCTTCGCAATCTTGAAAGCGCCTATCAGACCTCAGTGTAAAGATTCGATCATCGGGAAAAGATGAACATACGAAAAATTAAGGATGATCAGTAATGATCAGGCGATGAATAGCCGATGCACCGATCATGGGCCTGGTAAAGCCCGAGCAAAGATTGCTGCTAGGGACGTGAGTGGACGCTGGCCTTAAAGAGGAGAGAAGTCATGGTAATAGTCGTTATCAATGAGGGAAAAAAATTTCAAAATTTTTTGAGCAACGACGTGCTAAAGAAAATCCTGGACGTATAAAAGAAATATTTTGACAAAGTATAGGAATGACTCCGGACTTTACAAAATCGGCGTATAATCGATAAAGACGTACTAAAGAGAGGCGTATTAAAGATGCTCCACGATGAACAACATCACCTCGGCCTTCCACAATTTTTCAGTTCATTATAACCCAAATCATGGTTTATTAAAACCGAAAAATTCTATGAACATTTCTAACGTATTGCGAATCGAGACTAATGAAATGCGTTCACTATAGCCAAAAGTTCACTATATCCAGGTTCAATATATCCGGGCTTGACTGGATATAGGATTTTATTTCATAAATATCGATCTAACCATATACAATAAATTACAAAGTTACGTAAAAAAGGTCCAGACTTTTATGTGCAGGTTGAACTTTTCTGGAGATTAAATCTAAATTAATGCAAGATTTAAATTTTTATACGGCCCCCGTATGAAAAATGTCGAGTTAGTCAAATGCCTCTCATACATGAATGGTGATGTACAAAACTAGTGCATTTACTTTTAAAAATATCGAACACATAAAAAAATATATGCTGACTTAAATTATTTTTCAGTGACTCTCGAACGGACAAAATCATGTTAGGCGATTATACTTCAAGTCTCGTACACAAATTGCAAAAGAAAACAATGACTGCTTAAATACAAAATACTTCTGTTATTATTGGTATTGTATAGCTCCTTATCAACTTTGCTTAAACATATATCTGAGCTCTTTAAACGATGATGGTCTGAGACATTGTATATCACCTCATTAATGTATAGGCAATACCAAGGCTAATAATTTCTTGAGCAGTTTTTTTTTTTCTGTTTAGAAATAAACTTATAAAATACTACATTTTTTGCGTTTGGTGCATTTCAAATTCATAAATCTTAATAATTTATTTTCTTTCAATTTTATACAAACAAAAGTCACTAAAATTTTCCTAAAACAAAAATGCATCACATTTCCTTGTTGTTAAAATTAAATAACGCAACTGCTCGAGAAAATATGTAGCAATCGAATCAAATTTCAAAATTTCAAAAACGGTCATCTCTACATCACTTTAGAGTCACAAGAATCGGAAGGCACATTGCGACTTGATTGCGACGATACTTGACATGTGGTAACTAAGAAGTGTCACTGCGAAGTCACGTTACTTACTTCACTAGTTTATGACAATGACCACTGTGACTCTCTGTAATGTTGCATCAATTCTTTCATGACATCTGTGCTATTGAGAAACGGTTTGGAAGCTTTTTAATTTCAACTAATACGCTATTTTTCTTCATTTACCAAGTGACTTGTACAACGACGGCAGAAAGAATGGCCAAACTTGAAAAGCCACTTAGTGTCACAAGGGTTTATAATCGCACTCTTCTTAAAAGTTGAACTGAATAATCAACAAATCGGATCTCAGTTGCTCAAGGGTGAACTAGTCATTTTCCATCCACATGTTGTCATGTCTTCACGGAATAGCTGACCCGATAGGGTTGGGATATGTTCCATCATGCATCCCGCAGTTGAGATAAAATTTCACCAGATTTATACACAATGTTGGAGAATTTGTTTTGCATCCCGATCTTTTGCCAGACTTTTATGCTGCCGTTAACCAAGCTATTTAGCAGATGAACAGAGATGGCGTGTTAGATGAAATTCCAAAGGTTTCAAGTCTTTGGTACTCAGTTATTGTACAGAATTGGGAGTGCATTGAAGACATAAAAAACTTATAAAGTGCTTAAAAATGATTTCATTGCCATGTTATTGAACTTTAACACAAGAGAACATCAAAAATAGTCAAAAGTATTCAATCTCTGTCGAATAAGTTACTTTATGTTCTTGAGAAATTCATGTCAAAAAATTTATTTGATTAGGTTTCCTTTAGGAATACCGGGAAACAGTTAAGTACCTTAAATTCTTTCATCTACATACACACATCTCAACTAATAAGGTTTCTACCGATCAATTCAATAAAATGTTCTTTATAAATTAATAAAAATACCGATTATTTGAAATAATGTAAAGATTAGATGACAAATTCTATTACGATTTTTCAAAGCAAGATTTGTAAATACAACCGTTTGCTTGTTTTATTAAATTAATGAGAATACTTTTCAGTTTTGCTAATGCTTATAATTAAAAATGCCTGGCTATTTATAATGATTAACACTTTTGAATGCGTGTAAATTTCTAACAAACAGTCATAAATTAATTTTAGCGAAAATATAATTAATTACAAATTTAATTCCACTTATTTATTATTCGGTGCGTTAAACAAAGAGCATTAATTCATCATGAATTTCTTTAGATTTCTTTGATTAATCCGTGTGACATAGAATTACCTTATTCAATTTTTGGGATGAATGTTAAGCTTAGTTTTTATCTTTGTTAATACCCTTCGAAATAGAAAAGATTTTGAAATCTGTTTGATCTTTTATAATTAGCGCATAAGTACAACAAAAGATTTCAATTCTGAGCTCAACATTTATGCTCGATTTCTATTTGATACTTAACAAATCAAAATATTAGTACTAATCTCTTAACTATACAATTATATAAAATTGTGTAAAACAATTCATTACAAAATTAAGTCAAAATATTTTTTATAATCAAATTTTTAATTTAACAAGAATTTTTTGCTATCTAGAAGACTCAATTGTTAGAAAAAATGTTTAGAGTAAATTTAAGATAGTATCCTGCTTGAATGCAGAATACAGATTCTTTTTTTGGAAATTATATACCGAGCTTTTAAGGCTTTTCTTCACAAAATTATCATCTCTTCTTCTCTCATATATGTGTGAGTATATAAGCAATCTTATTTCCTGACAATCTTGTTGCATTTTGCTGTCTTTAAGTTCCTTCTTTGTAGCTGAACTTTTAAAACATTTCTCTTTTTAAACATTTCTAATAGGAATATTCCGAAATCCTAAAGCATACCTCAGAATAATATTTAGCCCTGACGTGTGATTTCGTTTTTTTAAGCTATTTATGCGTACATTTTGAGAGTTTTAAAATGTATCAACTTTAGGGTAACAAGCATTCATTCAGATCTTTTTATTAAAAGAAATATTTCAAAAATATTGCTTCGTTTCAGTAGAGTCACGTTTCACGTTAGTTCAGTCAAGTTTTTTGCAATATGTGAAGAACAGCAAACGCATTGTCTAACATAAATTAGAGAATGAAGGAAACGAAACTGAATAAGATCTTAAAATCATTATTTAAGCATATACTTAAATCTATTATTAAGTATACTACATGCTATACTGTAAAAAAAAAGAAAAAAATCAGGTTACATATATATTGCAGAAAGGTTTCCAAAAATACATCGGTAACAGATAATCAGTCCGAACTCTTAACTATTGATGCCTTCATTACCATGCTTCAAGTTGAGAAACCAGATTTAGGCTGATGAAAGATCATAGTTCTGTCATGAGATTAATATGTAAGTACATTAAATTAGAATAGCTGGAATTCTTCTTGCTGGTCTCACGCAATTTTCAAAGTAATTTTTATTGGATTTTATTTTATCTCTTAATGATGACCACCATTTATAAAGCGTGCCCGAGGGAGCCAAGTAGTAAAACTAACTATTCAACAGCATCAATAGCAACTATACTTAGCTGGCATACTTAGTAAATATTTAATGAACTATATACGTCTTAATGCCCTACAAGGAATGTCACACTAGTCTTTTGTACTCTACTTTATGGATGTTTAACAACATCAACCAAGAACTTCTTTTTTTCATATTTTGTGGAGATACATAAAATGATTATCACTCAACAGGACGTCATAAAAAAAAGTTTACCAGAAATACGTTAACGCTGCGAGACCATAGTTTAACAATTCAACAATTTGCTTTCCTTCAAAGTAGTCCATTGTAATCAAAACCCAGGATAACAAGAGTTATTTTTTGGTTTCACATTTTTCGAACAATATAACCTTTTAATCATAACACTAAATTCTAACATTGTCTAATGCTTATGTCTTATTTCTCGAATTTACACGGATATAAAAAGGCAGTAAAATGTGCATAAACATTTTTTAATTCGTGGAACTAGTTGTGTCGGTGTAAGTGATTTAATTTAATATCTAACAGTGGTTCAAAAAAGTTCCAAAAAATTTTAATTTACAAAACTTTTTAGCCAACTGGCTTTAAAGCATTTTCATTCTTTTTGATACATTTAATCTAATAAAAGGCTAAGCAGTATGCCACTAAAAAGGATTTTCAATATAAGAGAGTAGATTTTATTGTTATTTTCTTTGTAATTTTTTAAGTAATATTTTAACAAAATGATATATGATTCTTTATTCTGGTCATAAAGAAATACTTTAAATACAGAAGTGGTTAGCAACTAAGCATCAAAACATTCCTTTTTTAATACATATAAATACTAAATTGCAATTACAAATTTGGCATTCAAACTCAACAACGACCTTTAAAATAAATCTACGAAGATGGCCCAGAGAACAATAATATATCATAATGATGTTGAGGAGGGAAAAAATTGATAAAAGTGATTAATAATCATTAAATAAAATAAATGAAGATGAAAAAGCAGTTAGATAATGCTTTTGCTCATCAGCAAAGAGCGATAATGGTAACCATTGTGACATCTGACATTCAAAGTTAACTAATTTAGCGGTTTATTTTCTGTACAGTTTGACTTACTTTTATTTAGAAATTCCTTCAAATAAGTTGTTATGATTTTGAAATCCTACTCGTTTTACATAATAATAAAAAAATAATTTTTAAAGTATAACTGCATATTTTTGATGTTTACTTTGTATTTAGCAAATATTACCGTATCATTTTTGCAACGCCAGTCCTGATTTAATGCTGAAAATCGAAATAAATGGTTGATTTAATGTTAAAAGATTTGAATTTATAGTAAACCCTTTTATTACGAGCATTCTGATTTAACGAGAAAATTGTCTTGCTCCCTTCGCCTACGTAATAGCAGGAGTTTGAAATAAAGCAGTGTT